>CM056591.1:23090000-23712500 GCA_029721435.1 Gymnothorax reevesii | reverse complement strand
AAAACCACCGTGTATGGCGCGTGGGTTATTAAAAAAAAACTACGTCCTGACAGTATTGCTGGCTTGCTAGCTCACGAGTTTGACTGCATAGTTGTCGTGCAAACATGAAATCTGCCTCAGTTTACCATTATTCTCACATATTTCATTTCTTGTCTGTAACCGCGAGACGCACGTCAAAAAATTGGGTACATTAATTTCAATGGAGCAAAGCGCACTGGCAGCGTGTGACCTGCATCAGATTTTTGCTTTTAGACACTGCTCAATTTCTAGAGCGTCAACTCAATAGAACGCATTTGTCTTTTTGGTTATTTAAATATTTTGTCTTGTCATGGTTGCTGGCACACAATGAAACCTCACATGCAGTTGTTGCAACCGATATACCTGCTTTTTTACCAAGTTGCAGTTTTAAGAGGAAATACATTATTTTGTGGGTATTTAAGTTTTTAAGCGATCTGCAATATGACAGAATCTAACTCAAGGTACACTGGTAAGAATTTAACACGGCTAGGTTAGCTAGTTAGCTAATTCCCTGCTGAGTGAAGTAAAGTGAATCATAATCTTAATTTACCAGACAGCTAAATTTAAGAGGAAAATTATGCCCGTATATAACATATTGTGCGCAGTAACCTGAATGTCGCACTTTTTCCATCTCTTGAAATAAGGTTTATCGGTAGGTGTTTTCAAAGTTAATTGTTGTCTTGTTCAATATTTTGACAGTTACACCCACGACTTCTTGGTCGTGTTGACAACTGTTAATGTTGATGAGGCTGACGCTTTCAGTGGAGGTAAAAGCATCAAGGCAACGTT
The DNA here is from genome assembly GCA_029721435.1 of Gymnothorax reevesii. Classification (NCBI taxonomy): domain Eukaryota; kingdom Metazoa; phylum Chordata; class Actinopteri; order Anguilliformes; family Muraenidae; genus Gymnothorax; species Gymnothorax reevesii. Next base: position 23,711,693 of record CM056591.1, on the reverse strand, counting down.
CGGAGTTTGACTTGACGCTTCGCTTGCGGCCAGTGGACGTTATACGGATGTGATCCTCTCTGAATCCTGAAGAACTTGAGTCCACCGATGGAATATCAATTCTGACAGCCATACACGCAACAACCAAACATTTTGGTGCTGGTAAAATATCTAATTCAATGTTTGCAGATTCATAACTTGTCAGACTGAATTGGGGAGACCGCTACTTCCAATGCCAAGATGCACACGCATCTTAATGATGACGTCGGCTGTAAATGGGTCTCAGCTCGAACACAAACCATAAGCATCAAATATGGATGATAATAGCCTTCTTTTGCATTTTATATCGACACTCGGTCATGCAGCGTCACTGCATGACGAGTCGAAATGAGAATGTGTTGAGCCCACTGATGTTTTTTTTTGAGTCAAAAAACTTTATTTAACAAATATAAATCTTACACAGAGCAAAATGTCGCCCAAATACAAATACAACACATTAACATCTATTACATTTCATGCCAGGTGGGATAAAAGTTCACAAAAAAATCTTAACCCTATAATTCCCCCGTATCATATATGATACACCCAATTTGAAGGACCATGCCCACCTGGTAAGATGCAACACAACTACGACTGCTCACTGTATCATATCTGATACACAGTGCTGCCACCTGAAACAAAGAAGTGATATTACAGGAGTAGTCTCTCCCCTAGTCACTCACTTCAAGGTAGTAGCTCCTATGTGAATGCGAATTCATGAATTTCCTTGGACTTTGGCAGTGAAGTTCAGTATTCCAAGGTAAATATTATTATGCATGTTAATGGATAGCAAGAGATAGTAGAGGGCATATAATTTGAAATTTCGAGTGTTGAGTTCTGGAGGGGTGCTGATTTTTGGCTGTATCAAATATGATACTCCTGGAATTAGAAGAAGCTCTGTTCAGCCATTTATATTTTGCTGTCACAAAACCTCATGATGAACAGTGGATCAGAATACGACTGTTCAATACTTCAAAAACATTACTGGGTCATATGTTTCCTCTAATGATGTCTGTGTCTGGGCATTATAGGGTTAAAATGATCACAAATATTTAAAGTTTTTTAAATATTTAAAGTGAAAGCTTGATGGACTCACCATGTATGAGTCATTCCATGTCAATTCAACAAATGCTTGTTGCACCACTTTCTCAGATCCTCCCAAAATTTTTTTTGGGCTTTATTTGGGTAATTTTATGAACAAATGCAACTTAGTATTATGGTTATAAACATACAGTATAAGCAGTAATGATCTAATCTAATACCCATAGTCAGTCCAAACTTAATCCTCGCCTATGATTTTGGGGTTTTAAACTACTAAAAAAAGTAATTTATACTCCTTTTACATGGTCAGAATTTTTTCCCCTTCCAAATCTTTTACCCTTCTGGTGAGAAAAGTATAGAAATGAATGAAAATAAAAAAATACTGGACTGTGGAATTTCCCAAAATATCCTTATTATTTCATGGGCGACTTTATTTTGGGTTTTTCATGCCTCTATTTTAGGACTTATTCTTGTGAAAAGACATTGAAAGAATGAATTTTCTTCTTTACTGATGAAAGTTGCATAAGGTAAAAGTTTTAAAACATTAAAATAAAGCTTATTTATTGATTTATAGGCTGTTGAACTCAGGTGTAGACCCAAAATAGCCTAACTTTAGGCATTAAAAAGTGCATGTGGGATACATGGTACGCGGTTCAAATTTTTTTTGGAGGAACTAGTATGTGTGAAGTATGTGTGAACTTACTTTCATATTTGTTTCTTGTGCCAAAGATGAGCAACTGCTGAATCAATTTACTATATATTTTGATCCTCGTTTTTGTTTTTAGGAACCATTTACATGACCAACTAAAGATGAAAGATGAATCTGAAGCATCAGCATCGTAGTATAAGTTACAAAGGGCATATCTGAAGTTAATTATTATATAGACATTGTTTTTTCTTTCATACAGTAACTGAATAAGAAGAAATGGCATCACTCCCAGACTGCATTCTCAGGACAGGCTCCTCAGAGGAATGCCATAAGACAACTTACTGCAGGAAGACCGGCCTGCGGAAATTTTGTACCTACACAGACAATGAACAAGAACTTCTTTTAATGCGAAGTGGGTCTGAAATACCTGCAGATGCTTCAGTATGCATGCATCATGAAAAACTGTATTTGAACAAATATGAATTTTTACAGAAAGCATGTTGCGACCCTTTCAGATGTCACAAGGCTAGTGTCAGGAAAAGTCTCCGCTCTCTTGACATACAGGCAGCCAAAACTTTACAGTCAAAAGGGTATATGAATGTGAAGCCTGGCATGAAGGTCTGTCCTCAATGCTACAAGAAAATTGAAACCTGTGAAGAGAGCAGCATGTCAGAAGACAGTCAGACTGACCCTTGGTATGTACCTGAAGAAAGATCAGTGGCATTCTCACCTTTGAACGAGACCCTGACTGCTATTGGCTGCTCACCTATGAAAGTAAATAAGCTGAACAAGTCACAAGTTGACATCTACACCCAGAAGGTAGCAAAAGCACAGAAGAGGCTCTCAGAACAGCTGGATGCAGTAGGTGGCACAGCAACCACATCCAAGGCAACAAAAGATGGAGATGAGCATCATGATTGCATCTGCCTAGACTATCAGGTGCTGCTAGAGGCCCTTAAGGAAAAGTGCAGAATATCTCCCAAGCAGGAGCAGGTACAAATTCTAACGCTAGCACCAGCATCTTGGACAATAGAAAAGACTGCTTCAGAATTTGGAGTTACTAACTACTTGGTGAGGAAATCCAGGGATTTAAGGAAATCTGATGGTGTTCTTGCAAATCCAAAGGCAAAATCTGGCCATGGGATAACAGCAGAGGTCAAGCAGCAGGTGGTAGACTTCTACGAATCAGACGATATAAGTCGGATGTGTCCTGGAATGAAAGATTATGTCTCTGTGAAGAAAGATGGTAAGAGAGTACAAATGCAGAAGCGGCTCATTCTCTGCAACCTGAATGAAGTGCACAGGGCCTTCAAGGAGAAGTTTGAGGTGAAAATAGGCATCTCAAAGTTTTGTGAGTTGCGACCAAAATGGTGCATCACAGTAGGGGCCAAGGGGACCCACTCTGTTTGTGTGTGCACCATACATCAGAACGTTAAGCTGATGACTCCATGTATAGGCACAGAGGTGACCTACCACACCCTCATCCAGAAAATGGTGTGTGATGAGAAGAGCAAGGAGTGCATGCTCCACAGATGTGAGCACTGTCCTGGAGAGGCTGGGCTGAGAGAGTACCTGCAGACTCAGTTGCAGGAAGACACAGATGATGAGGACATAATCAGGTACAAGCAGTGGGTGCACACTGACCGTACTACACTTGTGACACAGGAGGAGTCTTGTGCTGCATTCATTAATAACCTGGTCACAAAAGTGGACCAACTGACCAAGCATCACTTTATAGCAAAAGCCCAGAGTGCCCATTTGTCCAGTATCAAAGAAAACTTACCTGATGACACAGTCGTTTTGTGTGGTGATTTTTCAGAAAAATACTCATTTATCATTCAAGATGCAGCCCAAGGTTTCCATTGGGATAATTCCCAAGCAACCCTTCATCCCTTTGTAGCCTATGTGAAACTTAATGGAGAATTGAAGGCACTAAGTTATTGCATTGTCAGTGATTATCTCAAGCATGATACTGTGGCCGTTCACACATTTCAAACAGTCCTTGTGCCCTACCTGATGGAACAGTACCCAGCTGTTAAGAAGTTCATCTACGTTTCTGATGGAGCGGCATCGCAATACAAGAACTTCAAAAACATGTCAAACCTGTGTAATCACAGTGCAGATTTTGGAGCGACAGCTGAGTGGCACTTTTTTGCAACATCTCATGGAAAGGGACCATGTGACGGGGTAAGGGGCACAGTTAAACGACTAGCAGCTCGGGCAAGTCTCCAGAGTCCCCGTGAAGGCCACATCCTCACACCAGAAGCTCTCTTCACATGGGCGAGACAGCACATACCTGGCATAAAGTTCTTCTATGTGAACAAAGAAGAAGTCCTTTCCAATGGAGAGAAATTGGAAGCAAGGTTTACAAATGCGAGGTCAGTCACAGGAATAAGGGACAATCATTGCTTTGTGCCAGAATCAGAGACACAACTCAAAGTGAGCAGAGTTTCAGGAACTGATGATGGCTTCATCTGTTCTGTGTCCAAGCAAGAACCTGACAAAAACAGAGTTCTCCAGGAGCCAGGCCCTGATTCTCAGCCCCTCACTATTCTTCCTGGCCAATATGTCGCTTGTGTCTATGACAACAGCTGGTGGATCGGTATCGTATTTGACTTATCAGCTGAATTTGAAGATTTGCAAGTGAAATTCATGCACCCAAAAGGTCCCAGCAAGAAGTTCACATGGCCTAGAAAGGATGACGTAGTGTGGGTGCCTACAGCCCACATCCTCTGTCCAATCACTGCTCCTTCAACACGCCGTGGTGGACAGTACCACATATCTGGTGCAGATGATGGCCTGATTTCAGAGAAATTCAAGCAGTTCAAAGGACAGAAATAGTGGTGTGATAAGTTGGGGACAAATTACATGTTTTACATGGGACCTAAGGCAATATAACTCATTTTAACTGCAATATATTAGTTAGAATTCCTAAAAAAAACGCCTATAAAACATAGTGCATTTCTTGGTTAAATTGGCCATGAAGGATTCAAGAAACAATGTTGATACTTCAGATATCAATTATTCAGATGTTTATTGTTATACAGACAAAGTTTCATGTTTCTACTCCATGTCCCACATTGGTTTCTGTGCCAATATATGTATGGTGTTTTTCAGTCTGTTTCATAAATAGGCATCGTTTTGAGGTCTAAGGAGACTAGCTAGCTCTTGGATATTTTTAGATTAGAGAGAACTTTTAAGGTACTTTGAGATTTTTATAACATATGAACCTTGTTACTTATTAAAATTTGTGAAAAAAATGCCTAAATTCTTGAAAAATGCCATTTTCGCCAGATTTTTAAATTGCCCTGTACCACAGAGAAATGGGTATATTCATTCCAAATTTTTTTTCCTGCTCTATTGTTAAGGTGTTTGAACCCTTCAGATCACTTGTAAGTCTATATCATCAGTCAGTTCCCAGTATTATCTTCCTAAATCAAGCCTTTCTACCTAAAATATCAATTTCCGAGTGGAAAAATAGGGATTTAAATATTTTATAACTTAGCAAATAGCTATCATATGATGTTAAAACTTTGCAAGTAATCTATTCTTATGTTGGGATAGTTAAAAAAAAAGTTTGGAGATGATCAGAGGAGGTCATGCAACAAAATTTCCTCAGATTTGTTGAAATGAGATGGAATGACTCGTATGCCAATGTTGAGTCAATTTTATTTTAGATTTTTATAAATGATTTAGGTCATGGAATAAATCCTGCTAAGTTACACTTGTATGCTGATGACACAATTGTTTACATGGTAGCGCTTTCTCTGAATCAAGCCACAGAGCACTTGCAGGATGCATTTCGATGTCTGCAGCATTCATTGTTTAAATTGAAGTTGGTCCTCAATCCAAAAAAGACCAAATACATGACCTTCACTCGTTCTTGCTCAATGAGTATTGATTCTACATTATCAAAATTGGAAGTTACATGTATAGAAAGAGTAACTTCTTATAAATATTTAGGCATATGGCTTGATGATAAGATGACATTTAATATGCACATTAGCAATCTGCAGAAAAAAATTTAGCCAAAACTAGGATTTCTTTTCTGCCTTCAAAAAATGCTTCTCATTTGAAGCCAGAAAGAAAATTGTGCAAAGCTCATTTTTATTAGCATTAGATTATGGTGATGTGATTTATATGCACGCAGCTTCATCTCTTTTGACAAAACTGGACTCTGCATATCATGCTGCTTTTTGCTTTGTTACAAATTCAGGTTCTCACACTGACCTCTGCATTTTATATGAATCGCTTGGTTAGTCTTCTCTAAATGTTGAAGATATTAATTCAGCATTATTGATTATATTTACTAATATTGATTATCCATCCATCCATCCATTTTCTACCGCTTATCCGGGGCCGGGTCGCGGGGGCAGCAGTCTAAGCAGGGATGCCCAGACTTCCCTCTCCCCGGACACTTCCTCCAGTTCTTCTGGGGGTATCCCGAGGCGTTCCCAGGCCAGCCGAGAGACATAGTCCCTCCAGCGTGTCCTGGGTCTTCCCCGAGGCCTCCTCCCGGTGGGGCATGCCCGGAACACCTTCCCAGGAAGGCGTCCAGGGGGCATCCGATAAAGATGCCCGAGCCACCCCAGCTGGCCCCTCTGGACGTGGAGGAGCAGCGGCTCTACTCTGAGCTCCTCCCGGGTGACAAAGCTCCTCACCCTATCTCCAAGGGCGCGGCCCGCCACCCTGCGGAGGAAACCCATTTCAGCCGCTTGTACCCGAGATCTCGTTCTTTCGGTCATGACCCAGAGTTCATGGCCATAGGTGAGGGTAGGAACGTAGATTGACTGGTAAATCGAGAGCTTTGCCTTTCGGCTCAGCTCCTTCTTCACCACGACAGATCGGTACAATGACCGCATTACTGCTGCCGCTGCACCGATCAGTCTGTCAATCTCATGCTCCATCCTTCCCTCACTCGTGAACAAGACCCCAAGATACTTGAACTCCTCCACTTGAGACAAGAACTCTCCTCCAACCCAGAGGGGACATATCTCCTTTTTCCGGTCGAGAACCATGGCCTCGGACTTGGAGGTGCTGATTCTCATCCCAGCCGCTTCACACTCGGCTGCAAACCGCCCCAGTGCATGCTGAAGGTCCTGGTTCGAAGGAGCCAACAGGACAACATCATCCGCAAAAAGCAGAGATGAGATCCTGTGGTCCCCAATCCGAACTCCCTCCGCCCCCTGGCTGCGCCTAGAAATTCTGTCCATAAAAATAATGAACAGAACCGGTGACAAAGGGCAGCCCTGCCAGAGTCCAGCATGCACCAGGAACAGGTCTGATTTACTGCCGGCAATGCGAACCAAGCTCCTGCTCCGGTCATACAGAGACCGCACGGCCCTTAGTAGAGGGCCCCGGACTCCATACTCCCGAAGCACCTCCCACAGAATGCCACGAGGGACACGGTCGAAAGCCTTCTCCAAGTCCACAAAACACATGTGAACAGGTTGGGCAAACTCCCATGCACCCTCAAGCACCCTGCGGAGGGAATAGAGCTGGTCCAGTGTTCCACGACCGGGACGAAAACCGCATTGCTCCTCCTGAATCCGAGGTTCAACTATCGGCTGGATTCTCCTCTCCAGCACCCTGGAATAGACTTTACCCGGGAGGCTGAGAAGTGTGATCCCCTATAGTTGGAGCACACGCTCCGGTCCCCTTTCTTAAATAGAGGAACTACCACCCCGGTCTGCCAATCCAGAGGCACTGTCCCCAACTGCCACGCTATGCTGCAGAGGCGTGTCAACCAAGACAGCCCTACTACATCCAGAGACTTGAGGTACTCAGGGCGGATCTCATCCACCCCCGGTGCCTTGCCACCGAGGAGCTGCTGAACTACCTCAGTGACTTCAGCCCAAGTGATGGATGAGTCAGCCTCCGAGTCCCCAGCCTCTGCTTCCTCTACGGAAGGCGTAACAGCAGGATTGAGGAGGTCCTCGAAGTATTCCTTCCACCGGCCGACAATATCCCCAGTCGAAGTCAACAGCTCCCCACCTCCACTGTAAACAGTGTTGGCAGGGTACTGCTTTCCCCTCCTGAGGCGCCGGACGGTTTGCCAGAATTTCTTCGGGGCCGACCGATAGTCCTCCTCCATGGCCTCCCCAAACTTTTCCCATACCCAAGTTTTTGCTTCCGCCACCGCCCGGGCCGCAGCACGCTTAGCCTGCCGTTACCGGTCAGCTGCCTCAGGCGTCCCGCGAGCTAGCCAAGCTCGGTAAGACTCCTTCTTCAGCTTGACGGCATCCCTTACTTCCGGTGTCCACCACCGGGTTCGGGGATTGTCGCCACGACAGGCACCGGAAACCTTACGGCCACAGCTCCAAACAGCCGCGTCAACAATGGAGGAGGAGAACATGGTCCATTCAGACTCAATGTCTCCAGCCTCCCTTGGGATCTGGTCAAAGCTCTCCCGGAGGTGAGAGTTGAAAACCCCTCTGACAGAGGGTTCCGCTAGACGTTCCCAACAAACCCTCACAACAGGTTTGGGTCTGCCAAGTCTGTCCAGCTTCCTCCTCCGCCAGTGGATCCAACTCACCACCAGGTGGTGATCAGTGGACAGCTCAGCCCCTCTCTTCACCTGAGTGTCCAAGACATACGGGCAAAGGTCAGATGACACGACCACAAAGTCGATCATTGACCTCCGACCTCGGGTGTCCTCTTGCCACGTGCACTGATGGACACCCTTATGCTTGAACATGGTGTTCGTTATGGACAAACCGTGACTAGCACAGAAGTCCAATAACAGAGCACCACTCGGGTTCAGATTGGGGAGGCCGTTCCTCCCAATCACGCCCCTTCAGGTAACACTGACGCTACCCACGTGGGCGTTGAAGTCCCCCAGTAGAACGATGGAGTCCCCAGTCGGAGCACTTTCCAGTATTCTTCCTACGGACTCCAAGAAGGTCGGGTACTCTGCACTGCCATTCGGCCCATAAGCCGAAATGACAGTGAGGCACCTGTCCCCGACCCGAAGGCGCAGGGCAGCGACCCTCTTGTTCACCGGGGAAAACTCCAACACCTGACGGCTAAGCTGGGGGGCTATAAGCAAACCCACACCAGCCCGCCGCCTCTCACCGCAGGCAACTCCAGAGTAGAAGAGAGTCCAGCCTCTCTCAAGGAGTTGGGTTCCAGAGCCCAGACTGTGCGTGGAGGTGAGCCCGACTATCTCTAGCCGGTATCGCTCGACCTCCCGCACAAGCTCAGGCTCCTTCCCCCCCAGTGAGGTGACATTCCATGTCCCCAGAACCAGATTCAGAGTCCGGGGATTGGGTCACCGGGGCCCCCGCCCACGACTGCCACCCAAAACACAAGGCATCAGCCCCTTCTGAACCCTCCCGCGAGGGATGGGCCTACGGGAAAGCGGGCCCACGTACACCACGTACTGCAGGGCAGACACACACATAACATAACACAAAAAAACATACAAGCAGTTCACACACAGATAGACACACAAATACAAGCAATTCAGTTCACAATTGCATGAGCAGCTCACACACACATAAGCAGGCTTTTGTTTAGTTGATTCAAAAAACATAATCAAAGGATGTATTTGATTTCTGTAGCTTTGATCAATATTTGTTCAGCAAAATCATAATTTGTTACTGAAAAACACAATCAATTGAATTATTTGTAATAATTTGATATGCATCGAATTCATCCACTGGTATCTTTTTCTTTTTATCAAATTCATCTGGCTGAGTGTGGCAGTAGGTCACTTAAGGTGACGCGCATGCGTCTTTGCTCTGCATTCCTGAGGGGTTACCTAACTGGAATCTCAGGTTGCCTGTCCAATTGTAGAGCGAGAATGAAAAGGGGAAGGACCATATTTGCCTGTAAAAAACGGTGCGCTCAAACTAGTTTCTTGAGTTTGTCTTGGGATTTTTTGGAGTCAGTTCGTGAGGGAGAAGTTTGTCTTACAGTTTGTCTTGGTATTTTTTGGAGGCAGTTCGTCAGGGAGGAGATCGGGAGTTCTTCTTGGGGGCAGTTCCTCTTACGCAAGAGGAACTCGGCTTTGCATTTTTCAACATGACACAATAAAGCCTAATTTTCTTTTTCAGAATCTGACTCTCTCCAATTGCTTGAGGATGGGGGAATCTCAATATGTTGAAGAAAATCCACAACATAAACCATAGGAGAAAAACACACGTTGCTATTTATTGTAAAAACATTGTTAGGTAAAGTGCCAACTTAGGCTGTATCTCCAGCCTTTTATCCTATCATACTAACAACTATTGTACTAGATCAACTAATCGGATCCTTTTAAATGTCCCTGAAGTGCACCAAGAGCTTGGCAAAACTGCTTTCGCCTCTTTTGGACCCTGGGCGTGGAATGAGTTGCAAAATACTCTTACCTTCAGAGCACTCCCCTCTTTAAATTCTTTTCAAAAGACTTTTACCAACTGCCTTGAAGGAAACATGTTGCTGTTTTACATAATCTGTGATACTGAGATGGAATCTGTTACAGATATCTTGATTATGGCCTGTATGTTTTTCCATTAATTATTACCGCTGTGCTGCTTTTTTATATTGTGTATACTGATATGTGATTTTTTTTTTTGCCTTTCTTTTTTATGTTTATATGATACAACTATTTATGCTGCTGCCTTGACCAGGACTCCCTGGAAGAAGAGATCTTGTATCTCAATGGAACCTTCCTGACTAAATAAAGGATAGATAAAAATAAAATGAATAAATAGCTTGAATCCATTGTAAAGAGCAACAAAAAAAGGCTTTCTATGTGTAAATTTGCATTTCTGTATATAAAATTTGGCCAAAATTATGATGAGATTAATAATAAATGATTTGTTGGGTTTTTCCGTATCAATGTTAGAGTCAGAGAGTCCAAACAGTACAACGCTGCAAAACAGCTTGAAACCTTTTTCAGTATTGTTAGCAATAAAGTTTCAACTGTCAATCCAGAGGCTTTTGACAATGGGGCAGTGCCAAAATAAATGAGTGACAGTTTCAATGTTAACAGAACAGTAAGTGCATTTCACATCAATGGTTTTTTTTTTATCTTTTGACAAAATGGTCATTCGATGGATAAAATCTATGTAATATCTAAAATGAAATTTCTCTAGCTTTGTTGGTCAACAGGTATTGGTTGGGTTAGAGACCAAATAGAGAACAGAAATTACATCTCTTTTAAGTAGGGATCTAATCAATTTATTGTTTTTACCATGGTTGCAGGAAAAACAGATTTTACCAGCTGGAGTATCAGTCACAGACAGCAAGGATAATTGATGGGTTTCCACTCTTGGTTGAGACCTAAACAACACGCAAACCCCAGACGAGACTTTAGTAAAATCACCAGGTGATTAAGGATCAAAAAGCTCATTTTGTGGATTTCACCATATGAAATGTTATCCATGTTCTATTGTAAACAACATATTGGCTCATGTGATCTGAAAGTAATTGCATTTTGATTTTATTCACAATAACACTTCGTCCCAACTATTTCGTAATTTGGGTTGTATTTGAATTTATCTTAAAAAGATGTTATATTGTTTTTTCTATTTGTTTTTTTTTTTTGTTAAAATCAAAATGACATTTTATTTTTTTTTGGTATGTAGTGTTTTTTGTTGTTTTTATAAAAAGGACATTTTGTTTTCTTTAACCACAACACAGTACCTCCTGATATATTTATTTATCTGAGAGGAATTTAGGAGGAGAATATGTGTTAAAATTAAAAGTACATTTTATCGTTGAGTCATGCATTTCATTTTTCGACTGTACACCACAGTATTGTTGAGTTGGTTGGTTGGTGGGAGATACATTGATTTGTCGTGGCTTGACTGACTAACGAATTGAACTGACTCATTGACGAATTTCTTTGTGGACCTTTAAGATTTGTATTTGAGGACCCCTGGTCTACACTGTATTCAAAGGCTGTTCTGAACATGGTGAAACCATACCTGTCGTAAGTGGGTCTTGCTGGCAAGGCTTTGATACACTCAAAACTTGCTGGCACTTCAGTTTTCGAATAGTGGACCCTTCCAGCTTCAAGAAAAGGTAAACCGCGTGTTTCTCGGCCTTCACATAAATATTTAGCTTTTTTTTTTTTTTTTACCCCTTAAAGGCTCACTGTCCCTGCAAGAATTCAAACTGAAGTTGCTGGCATTGACAAATTCATGATGCCACATCATCACCCCACAAGCCCATGTAGTTGACTTTGTTGTCGACATTCACATAAATAAAACCTCTTCTGGAATCCTTTAAAAAGGGTGCCAGGGTCACACATACAGGAGTCCAGCAGCCAGCAATGGTGATTTATATACATCAAGTAGAATAGCTTGACTTGCAGGGGTCAAACATTTTAACCCTTTTCACATAAATAAAATGAGCCAGCTCCCGGCCTAATTAAGGGTAAATGGCAACATATAGGAGTAGCTGAGCTGACGTCACAGAGTGACGTGTTAAAGGAATTTTGATTTTACATTCCTGGTATTACCTTCGCAAAAAAAAACTCAGGCGACCCCGAGAAAAAAATCAGTCGGAGACAGAGAAGTCAATATCCAAGCCAAAGTCCGTTTACTTCTTTGCAAAAAAGGATCCCCATTCAAAGTCAAGTCAGCAAAATGGAGGAGGGTACACAATTTGAAAGTTCTCTGGTATTTGTAGGAATACTCCATGGGCGTTCTCTTCCCCCCTTGCTGATTTACACATCACGCAAGCCTTTGCCGTCGCACGCAACTGCGTCAAGTTGGTACGTAACCACGTCAAGTTGTCAAGGGATATACACACATCTTGCCAGGGAGGAGAGCACCTGCCTTCTCTCTCAGCTCTGGCTCCAGCTTAACTTGTTATGGGTTCCAGAGCTTTCTATAAACACATAAACTTAGAGAAAGAGAAAAACATCTTGTCCTTGGTACAGACATTCAAGTTGTCATGACTTTAGATGGGCTTCATGTCATGACACACTAGTACAGTTATGCAGGCCCCTGCTAAATCAGAAATATGCAAGCACACACACACTCTAGGCCTATGAAGTTGTGAACTAAAACAGAATATGAGCAAGCAAGGATAAGCAATTAATAATAATTAAATTAATCAATAAGAAATGTTTCCACAGACGTGAAGACATTTCTGACAAAATGTAATCATGCAATTCACTTAAAATAAATTGTAATCTGATTACTAATGTTTCAAAACGTAATTTACTCTGATGAGAAGTACTTACCTGATAACCTAAAGTGAATGCGAACCGTCGGTTACGGTAAAATACTAGATAATGGCTACTACTAAAACTACTTAACATCATAAAATTAGATAAAAAGTCTCTGATTCATGTTCAGCTATGAAGAATAAAGTCTGCACACTGAAGGACAATGCTTCCCAAAAATTTATTGTGTCAACGTTTCATATCCTGATGAAGATCGTTCTGATCGAAACGTTCACATAATAAATTTTTGCGGAGCATTGTCCATCAGTGTGCGAATTCTATTTCTCATTTTATTTGCGGATTCTCAAATTGTCCTGCACATGTATTTGAGTGGATGTGCATGCTCTATTTTTTTATTTCATTTTAAGCATTCATGTTCTGCTAGTACCCACAGTTTAGATATGCAGCAAAATTTGAAACTTTTAATAACCTAAAATATGCCCTGATTCAATTACTAATAGCTTGTTGAAAACTGGAATCCCAGAAAACTGATATGAAGACGCAGAAACAGGAGACAATATTATATGTCTAAGTGAAACTTGATGTTAACTATTTCCAAAAACCTTTTATTTTCATGTTTTTCGAAAAGGAAACAAATTAACAACCTCATTTCCACAAGAATTGGGACATTATGTACACGTACTGTAGCAAAAAAAAAGAACTTCAAGTTCATTTATTCAAGTAAATACTCAAACCTCTTACCGGAAGTGGGTGTGTTTTATACTTGTAAGTGTACTTTGAGATCTCTTAGGATTAAATTGGCCCACTTCGAAGGTGCAAGAGAAGTAAACTTTGAGGTTACTCAAGTTACCAATTTATGTTTTATTTTTTAATTATATGATGAAATGAACAGTAAGTACTAGTTATACATTTCTAGCCTAATCCTTAGTTTATGAAAGCACATATTAAGTATACTGTTCGTCAAATTTGCTGCACTTGTCCAAGTTATTTCACACAAGTCCACTTTTTAGTTTAAGAGAGAATAATTTATGAATACTTCAACTGTAAGAGCAGAAAACTTTGAGTCAGCTTCATAGCTTCCCTCTGCAAAAATTCTGCATTTAGTCTCCAAGTAGTCGCAATATTCGCTAACCTTTCGCTGATCTCACTTTGATTCGCCAAGGTGATTTGAACATGTCCAAAATTTTGAATAATTTTTGGCAAATATGTCTTTTTGCCAGATGGTCCGCAAATACTCGCCACAGTCACCAACTGTTCATCAATCTTTCTCCCTCAGGAATGCGGTGATTTGAAGAATAGCCACTAGCAGAACAGTTGGCAAATCTTGTATTCGCCATGCTTTAGGGCAGGACTCAGTATTTTTCAGTTCAGTTTTTCTGAACATTCATTTTGCTTGCACGAACTTCGTTGTTAGTGTACAGCAGTCTGGCCAATGATACTGGAAATAAATGTAACACTGCCCGAGTATAATCTCTACTTCAAGACAAAACATTAAAAATCGCACGTATTCTAAGGAATTATTTTCTGACATTGCACGAAATCTAAATAGCGAATGCCAACATCGTGCTCAGCTTTAGAGTCTCTCGTATTTCAACCAAAATGCATCCTTGGTTATGTCAGTGCCCTGATTCAATGCAAAATGTAACAATGAAAAATTTGTTGCATTTTGCGTTTGTAGTCACAACGCAAAATGTAACATTTAAATCCTCATTTTATTTAGTCTGCGAGCTTGTGAAATGGTCAACTTTATACTGATTTAAGCCATGAAGTCAGCGGCAAAACTAACTTTTCCATTTTTTCTACCACAAATAGAAAAAACTTTTTTATTCGAGCTAGGTGAGAGTATAGTGTATATAATGCTTCCATTAGTGTATTAACTTCCAAGTAGTATGGTTTAAGCATGTGAAACGAGTTTCTGATCACGATTGATTGCAAAATTTAAATAGTTACATTATGCGTTGCAGTGATAATGCTAAATGTGTGAATATTTCCGAAATGGACCATTCACGAGAACCAGTAAAATGCAAAATGGAGGCTTTATTTCTGGAGGGGGAAACCCCCCAAAAGAGCAGGCAACAGTACAGAGTCCACAATCTAAAATCAGAATCCAAAGGGCAAAATCCAGAATCGTAAACAGGGCACCAATCACAAAAATCATGGCCAGACAAAAAACGTTCAAAACACATGATAGCGGCAAAGTACAGGAAGAATGCGAAAATCGATAGTCACGGACAGTCCAGTCAGAAAGATCATCAGAATGGGTACAGGGAAAATTAACGTGGCACAAGTAAGCATGAGAGAACGATCTGACAAAGCAGTGCTGTGAAGAGACATCTAATATACATTTCAGGTAAGTCACATGATAACAGAACACAGGTGGAAGCAGTTAGACTGATTACAAGGGAGCAACACATTGGGAGGAACCTAATCACATGAAATTGGCAGAAGCCGAAACGCGGACAGGGATCACGGGACAAACCTATGTACAATGACACCGCTCCGGTCAAGGAGTTCTACCGTGCACAGATACTTAAGAGAAAGGAAAGCCAAAGAAGGTGTGGAGATTCCACTGAAATGCAGCAGCGAAGATTAGGGAGAGACAAGGGGCGTAGATTAGAATAGGGCGAGTGCTGAGAGCTTGTTAATCAGTTAGTAAGTGCAGCTTTACAATCCCGAGTGCTCGTTAGTAAATTAGTCTTTCAACTCTGCTTGAGTTGAGACAGAGACAGACATGTGGAATAGAAGCTGAAGATTTACTCTTGCGTAAATGGGGTTTTCTGAAAATAATTTGCGTGCTAACTTAAGGCTCAAACAATAATAGAGATTAGACGATTTGCTCCTGAGGTATAACCTTTGTCACAGTAGGGGCAGGGAGAATCTTACCCCCGTCTTCTTTTCCCCTTTTCCCCTTTTCCCCCCTGTAACAACTCGGTGAGGAAACAGCCAAATTAAGTCGCTTATCTTGTGAAACAAATGCGACGGGGGTTTTTTGAGGGGGGAGCAAAGTGAATTGTGCAATATACAAACAGTTGCTTTCAAGGACTGAGGTACTGTCGCCTGGTTTTTATGGAGCTGATTTAGCGATCAAAGCCAAGCAAGCTCTCAATTTCCAGAATATTATCGAATTACCTGGATATCTAACTATAACAAGGCTTGGTTTCAGACTGGTTGGCTTGCCTTTCATACAGTCTTCTAGCCAATAAATATTGACGCTCACCGGGGTTTTTTTTAGTCCCCCTCGTTCTCTTTCCTGACTGCATTACTGCATAAATGCATTGCCAATCTTGAATATTAATGCAAACCGGAGTTTTTGTCTTTTTCCCATTTTATTATTACTAAAGGGCTCTTCTGATTAAACACGTTGTAAATTACCATACCTATGTATTTTCCTCCGGTTGCTGTGCCTTGATCAGCTGATTAAAGTTTAACTGCTTGTTTGAGTGCTTAGTGGTACCGTGATTAGTTTGCTCACATAGTTTTGTAAACAACTTGTTTATTCAGTCCATTTTAATTAAAGGGAACCGGGCCTTTATTCTTATCTTGGTTGCCCGTGGTTGTATTTATTGCTAGCTAGCTAGATAAGTACTGTTTGCATTTTTGGCTGGGGATCTGAGATCTAGTATTTCGTGAGTAGAGCAGCAGTCACTTGACTCGTCCATTTGGTTAGGTTGGAATTTAAACGGTAAGTTTAACCGGAGTGCTCCGCCTCCTCCCCTCCTCCAGTTTCTCCTGGGTGTTGTAGCCAGTCTGTTTTATCTTGTTAGGATCCTGTTTTCATGCCCTTCTTTAAGTTTTGTGCCTGGCTTTGCCATGTTATTGATTTTCGTGTTTAGTGACCACTGCCTGTCTTTTGACCATTCTTGGATTGTGTATTGTGTTTAGGTATTTTAGATTATCCTGTTGTATTATTTTTCATATTCGGTTTATTCTTAGTCTTTGCCATAGTATCATGCCATGTTTTCATTTCACTTGTCTTGTTTATTTCTGCCATGCTTTGCACTACGTCTAACCCGTCTTATCTTGTGTAGGTCTTTGCTCTTGGTTTAGTCTTACGTGCCACGCATTCGGGTGATTTACTGGTTTCTGGGATTTCAATCTTCCTTCATATCTCATGTTCTTCCTTCCTCTCTCCTTTTGCTATCTACTAACAGTACTAACAGTTTATTGTTTTTGATAATTACTAACACTTATTAACATTGTAGATTTTTACTAACTTGCACTCGGGATTGTACAGCTGCACATTCAAATTGACTAACGATCTCTCAGCAATCGCCCAATTCTTATCTCCGCCCTCCTTGCCTATCCTTAATTATCTCTACTGCAGTTTTCCACTTATATCTCAGGCTTTCCCTTTTCTTTAATCTATGCACTTTAGTACTCCTTAATCGGAGCTGTTGTTTGTTCATAGGATTGTCTTGTGATCCCTGTCTGCATTTTGGCATTTGCCAAATTCATGTAATTAGATTATTCCTCATGTGTCAATCCTGATTATTGTTTCATTGATCACACCTGCTTCCCCTTGTCATGTGTTCACCCCGGATGTGTATTTAAAGTGGCTTCACATTCAGTTCCATGTCAGATCGAAAACTTCCTTGTTTCTTGTGCCACGTTTCTCGCCTCGACTCATTGTTATTTATATTTCTGACTAGATTGCCCGACTTCAGATTCTTGGTTTGCCCTTTTTGGATATTGTTGCATCTGTGTGTTTTTGACCTTTTTCTGCCCGACTTTGATTTTGAGGATTGCTGCCTTGGTTTTTGATTCGGACTGTCTTCTGGCTTCTGAGGTTGCTTCTCCCTCAAACCTACGCCTGTGTACCGAATCTGTTTTGCCAGACTACGATTTTTGTGATTGGTGCCCTGGTAACGAACTCTGCTCTGCCCCATTGGAATTCGAGCTTTGGATTACGGACTCTGTACTGTTGCCTTTCTCTCTGCGGGGGTTACCCCCCTTATTCTATAAAGCACCAATTTTTTGCAATCCCGTGTCCTCGCATTTGGTTCCAGATCGCTTCCTCACATATCTGGGTTCTTAACTAAGCCCTGTGATATTTTTTTTCTGGTTGGTATATCAAGGTGTCCAACCGATTCTGGCCCTTGCAGGAACTCGAATTGGCCCATGACCCTGAGAGTGAGGGTAGTGATGAGCAGCAGGGCACCTGGTTGGCTTCTACCCTTCAGAAAAGAGAGTTAGTGATAGTGGGGGACTCAATACTTAGAGCAATAGATAGCTTAGTCTGTTCGCGCGAGAAGGAGTCTCGTACGGTGTGTTTTCTGCCTGGTGCCCAAGTAGGAGACCTCCTGGAGCGTGTGGACAAGCTCCTGGCCAGAGCAGGGAGGGATCCATTTGTCATGGTTCATGTTGGGACAAATGTAATAGGTGAGGGTAGGTTTGAGGTTCTGCGAGGCAAATTTGTGGAATTAGCTGAGAAGCTTAGGAGCAGATCCTCAACGGTAGTGTTTTCCGGGATTCTACCGGTACCACGTGCAAGCAGAGGAAAGCTGAATTTTATCAGGAGATTTAACACATGGCTACAAACCTTGTGTAGGAAAGAGGGGTCCAGGTTTTTGGGGCACTGGAACTTTTTCTGGGACAGGGGTGACCTGTTCGAGCCTGACGGGCAGCACCTGAACCGGAGGGGTACCTTTGCACTGGGCCAGCGTATGTTGAGGGTAGCTCAGGATTATTTAAACTAGGCACTTGGGGGGCAGGGAGGTTTGTGTATGTTACACATAGAGAAATGCTGACTGCCTCAATGGAGGCTGACGGCATTACATGCACTATTGATGATATACTTTTAAAGCAACAAAGCGTAGTGGGGGGCTTGAAGCAGCGGCCACATGGGAAATCAAGGGGGAAGAGCATTATTAATAACCTGAAATGTTTTTATTTAAATGCAAGAAGCATAAAAAATAAATTTCCGGAGCTTGAGGCCATTATTATTAGTGAGGGCTATGACATAGTTTGGAATACAGAGACATGGCTTAGTGAAGAGGATGGAGATGAATATAATATAGAAGGTTATAAGCTCTTTAGGAAGGATAGATGTAATAGGCGAGGAGGGGGCATAGCAATCTATGTGAACGATAACATATATGTACAGGAAATTCCTGAAATTGAACATTCCTTGCCCTGTGACGATATCTGGTTCAGGCTCATTGGCAAACACAAGACAGGTTTAAAGATCGGAGTATGCTATCGACCACCAGCTTTGGACAGTACTGTCAATGAAATGCCTTTTAAGAGGATTACACAAGCTTGTAGAGGTGGAGGGACTATTATTATGGGAGACTTAAATTATCCTGGTATCGATTGGGAAATGGTGAAAGGACAGGGTAGGAAGAAGAGAAGAAGTAAGCTTGTACGAGCCTAGTGGCCCATCGGGCCGGTGCTCAACCCCGGTTACCATGGCATGAAGGGACTAGGAGTATTGCTACTCCCCCTGGATGGGATGCCAGTCCATCGCAGGTACTCCCCCCAGTTCTTAGACAAGTGTCCCTGCCTATTTGCTGGTACCCATTTATACACCTGGGTGGAGTGTTGGAGTAAAGCGTTTTGCCCAAGAACACACCGGGAATGCCGTGGCCGGGGCTTGAACTCAGGATCTTACGATCTCCGCGACAGGGTAGGGGGGAGGGAGAATTTCGAGGTGTTATAAATGATAATGTTTTAGGTGCAGTATGTTAATAAATCTACAAGAGAGAGGGAAATTTCAGACTTAGTGCTCTGTAATGACCCAGATAGAATTTATTTATTTATCCTTTATTTAGCCAGGAAGGTCCCACTGAGACACAAGATCTCTTCTTCCAGAGAGTCCTGGTCATAACAGCAGCACAAACAGTTTCACATGTATACATACAAAACATTTAAAACGTAAAAAAAAAAAAAACAATTTGGCACGTACAATACATCAAAGCAGCACAGAGGCACAGTGGATGACCGAAAGTATTTGTAGGATTTTGAGGGAAAAGAGGAATCTTTATAAGATGTACCTGAAGGATAAATGAGAACACTAAGGCTGAATACTGTAAAATGCGGGCTGTGGTCAAAAAAGAGCTGAGGAATACTAGAAGACTGTATGAAAGACAAATTGCAGAGGGGGCAAAAACTAACCCTAAGTGCTTCTTCCAGTACTGTAGCAGACAAAGGAAAGTCAAAGAGCAGGTTAAGTGCATAAAGAATAAAAATGGATCGCTACTATATGATAACAAGGATATTGCAGATGCCTTAAACAGTTACTTTGTTGAGAATTTTACCTAAGAGTGGGTCTTTATTCGGCCAGAGGGCATGTTAACTGCTCAAGATTATTTATTGGAAATTGAGGTTTGGGAAAACGAAGTATTAGACAAGTTGCATAAACTAAAGGCTGATAAGGCGGCGGGACCTGATGGCTTATATCCTAGAGTGCTCAGGGAAGTTAGTGAGATCATCTTTAAGCTGCAATCCACCATCTTCAGACGGTCTTTAGAAACTGGAGAAATACCAAATGATTGTAAACAGGGCAATATAATACCAATATATAAAAACGGGGACCTTACCGAGCCAGGAAATTACAGGCCAGTCAGTCTAAATTGCTTTGCGTGTAAAATATTGGAATCTATCATAAAAGTGTTGGGACCCCTGCTGTTCCTCATCTACATTAATGACCTTGATAGGAATATTGAGGGCAGATTAGTTAAATTTGCAGATGATACTAAATTTGGGGGTTTGGCAAATAATTTAGTCCACTAAAGTGATTCAGGATGATTTGGATAGAATCCAGAATTGGGCAGAAACGTGGCAAATGAAATTTAATGTAGTGAAATGTACACAAGTTGTACATGTAGGTAATAAAAACATTAGATGGGATTACCTCATGGGAGGTTTAAAACTGGAATGTGCTCCACACAAAAAAGATCTGGGAGTGATTGTTGACCAAACCCTCACAGACTCTAGCCATTGTGCCGTAGCAGTTAAAAAAGGCAATCAGATGCTGGGAGACATTGCCAAAAGTATTGAGTACAAATCTAAGGTAATGATGCTTCTTTTGTGCAACACTTTCGTCAGACCACATCCGGAGTATTGTGTACAGTTCTGGGGACCATATATTAAGAAAGAGGCTCTAGAGAAAGTTCAGAGACGAGCCACTTCGCTAATTCCAGGTATAAAAGATGAAAGCAATGAGAAGAGGCTGAAGATCCTTCATCTCTTTAGTCTTCAGAAAAGGAGACTAAGGGGTGAATTGATTGACTTATTTAAATATGTTAAAGGGATTAACAAAGTGAATTATGTAGGATTCCTTCGACCAAGTGTTGCGAGGAGAACTCGGGATCACAAATGGAAGTTGACCAAAAGTAAATTTAGCACTGATATTCAGAAATATTTCTTCACCCAAAGAGTAATTTCACTGTGAAATAGCTTGCCTGACCATATTGCTGAGGCAGAGTCCTTGGGGGTTTTCAAGAGCAGGCTTGACTTAAAGCTAGATACCATTGAGTCATTGAGTATCTGAAGGGATATATTCACATATAGTATAAAGAAACTGGCGAGCGTAGTTGAGCTGAATGGCCTGTTCTGAATGGTCCAATCATGTTATGTTTTGTTATGTTATGTTATTTTGCGTTGTATCAAAGCAGTCCATGTCATAAGCTCATCTGGGCTAAAAATCAATTAAGTAGAAGAAAAAATGAGTTTAGTTTCGTCTCAAGTCTAAAAATCTGAGTTGCAAAATGGTTCTCCTTTGGAATGGTGGAAAGGAATGACTCTTCGAAGCCATCACGCCACGTCAAGGCACTGGACCATGTTTTTTTTTTTTTAATGTGGAAAGTAATTGGATCAGATAACACATTTCCATTTACAGTTTGTGGAAATCACAATGATTTCCCCATTAAAGGTAAATAATTATCAGTTAAAATCATTAACAAAGCAACAATAAATAAACCCCTGATGATCACAATGTGTTGAAACCGGTTTGAAAAATTAAAGTACGTTGCTTAGAACTTTTCTTTAACAATAATCTTGACATAATATTCCTTTTAAAATAAATCTGTAACTCACTTCTAGAAAAACAAAAGTTAGCATAATAGGGTTAGAATATCAATTTGCAATGTGAAACTAAAACTCTGAATCTACGTCTGAATCTACGATTTGATGAATGACGGTACCGTAAGACTGTCCAAGAGATGAACAACTTACCTTATTTGAAATGGATTGGGAAAGACTTCCATGTCCAACCATCACTTTTTTACAGCTTTTTATTTGCCAGAATGATTTTTAAAAGGGGCACAAATATATTTTAGAGGGTTTCATTAGTGATACGAAGGTTTCATATGTAATATTTAAGATCGCAAATCCATATGCTGCATATGCAACCAGGTGTGTCATCAGTAATATGGCTGTCGCCTTTATTTTCTATTCAAACGTAAGGCAGCAGCAGTCAACTCAGAAACTCATTTCGCGTGTTCCAACCACATTTCTTGGAAGTTAATATGCCTAAAGCTGCTTTTATCATGTAGTAGAAAAAATGGAAAAGTTGGTTTTGCTGCTGACTTCATGGCTGAAATCAATTTTTTTTGTTGTTTATTTCACTATTTTGCGGACAAAATATAATGATATTTCAAATGATACATTTTGGACTGTGACTACAAATGCAAAACGTAACAAGTTCTTGATTGTTACATTTTGCATTATATCATTTGGAAGCATATCGTTAACAAAATTAAAATGAAAATGCAACGTCAGAAATACATTTTTGTTGGAGCCATTTGTTTATTTTTTATCTTTTTTCCCCACACGCTATAATTTCCCATTCATGTCCTATTGTTTTGTTTTGGTTGCAATTCCATTATCTACCACCAGGGAGAGTTTGTCTTTGAGTCCATTTCTGTTCTATTTAAATGTGTGGCCTGCCAATTACAGGCAGGTGTGTTTGGGGTAGAGCATACAGTTTTTTGACTGTGTCGGTGGCTGTAGCCTTGATCTGTAGATCTGTGTGGTGTGACAGGTACTCTTGTGCGGGTAAATACCAAAAGTCATATTTTCACAATACGGAATTAAATGGGGTTACACTTTTCCCAAAGGTACTTAATCTCCGTTTGTATTTTTCTGGCCTGATGGACAACCTATGGTTGACACGCGTCTAACTAATGCACCCCTTCACACCTCTCGTGATAAATTGGTAAGGTCGCTACAATTTTCATTTTCAAGATACAAGCGCATTATTTGTATCATAATGAAAATGCAAATGCTATCCTCCACTTTGCATTTTCATTTTCAAGTCCATGTGCGCAATTTTTGTAACAACTGGAAAATAAAAATACATTCCTGATTTACATTTGCATTTTCGAGAAGTGCCCTGCAATATCACTAACAAAACGAAAACGCTCATCGTGTAAAGCAAATACATTCTCGGAAATGCTTTTTTGTTTTCGAGAAGCACACGCATTATTTGTATCATCACGAAATGCTAAAGTAATCCTCCACTTTGCGTTTGCATTTTCAAGTCCATGAAGGCACTGTTTTCATTTGCAAGACGTGCCCCGCAATATCTCTAACAAAACTAAATCGAAAACGCTAATCTCATAAAGCAAATACATTCTCGGAAATGCTTTTTCTTTTTCAAGAAGCAGATGCGATATCTGTCACATAATTAAATCGCTAACGCAGTTCGCCACTTTTCTTTCTCATTTTCATGACAGACTACCCAGCCTGGCTTTGCTTTTTCGTTTTCGAGGTCCCACGCGCTTTTCCTAACAAAATTAAAAGGAAAATACCCTCCCTAGATGGGTGTGCCCTGTTGATGAGAAGGCGGGACTTCCTCCACAATTTGGTACGAATTGGATATTAACTAATACTAGCGATCTCTTTAGTTATCAATCAGGGCGAAACTGCTGCTGCAGGCGTGTTTATGTCAATGCACAAATTGCAACTTAAATAACTGGAGCCACTGACTGTGCATGGACGCTCCCTGGACATTGCGGAGTTAGTCTGAGAGAATAGCTCAGGTTTTCCCCCGAAAGACACTGCTCTTGCGCTCGATTCCCCCTGTGTGCGCTTGGATTAGCGCTGTTTCCACTGAAATCGTGTGCTTTACACTCAACCCGTCCAAAGATGGACAGATCTATCAGCGCATCATCCGTTTTGTAGTTCACTCGGTTACAAAGTTCAAACGCTCCTGTTCTTTTGAGCTTCATGTATTTCCATTGCTTTCTTCATGAATTTGGAGTGAAAGGACAGTTAGAGCTAAAAGAGCGTCAGATTCTTCCTGTTCGCTAGCATCCAGCAGCTGCAGAAGAAAGGCTTGCGAAATCCATAGATCTATGATTTCTCTTATTATACCGTAAAGTTGCTTGTAATAATATGTTGTCGCATGCCATAGCCAGACGTCGACACATTGATATGTTTCGGCCAATCGATGTGTTTTTGTCATGGTTTTGCCCCCGCCGGGTGAAGGCAATAAGCCGGCGGGCCCTGGGACCATGTACCCAAACCAGAAATAAGGGACCCAAGTGCACAGGCTGAGTAAAATATGAATAAAGATTTAATCTTAAAACAAAACATAGGAGAGCAGCGGCAAAAAGACAGGGCTCCATAAGGCACAGCCTCCAAACAAGAATGCAGCTATCTCTTTTATACACAAAGGCACCTCCACCTCAACGAGCAGCAGCTGTGGCTCGTTGAGGTGGAGGTGCAAGCAGAAAGGGGGACGGCCTGCAGGGCAGCACCATCACAGTTTTTCATGATGCAATGATCCTGCTCTCGCACTCAGTTAGCCCCAGCGTATGCTTGGATAATACCTGCTTCCACTCAAGCAGTGTGCCTACACTCGATCTGCACGCTATCTTTTGCAGGTTTAGGTCTACGATCCTGCCCACTGGGGCTGCATAAGTAGCCACTACCGTGGCTTTCTTCATGATTTTGGAATAAAAGGACCGCATATATCAACACATCAGTGCCCATACTACTCTTCTACTTTAGTTGCTGCAACATCTAAGGTTTGCCAGGTAACAAACACATCGGGTCATGAATGGCAGGGGTGCACTTAGCTGCGGGAGAGAGAGGCATCTTGCTGCAACCATAGTGTTACCACGTAAAAACAGATGTGCGAAACTGATCGCAATCTGGTCAGGTTAAATGGATTGGAAGCAATAGTTGTTCGTAATGTTCGTCATCTTGCAGGAAAGTAGTTAGCTAGCTAATTAATCTCGCGTTAGTTTAACAATGTTTCCGTTCATGAAAAACACATCGATTGGTGTGATGTTGTAATGCTAATTAATATGTTGCTATGTTGTCAAGCACATTATCTCCTAAGCATAGCTGCCACAATCTGCCGATATGCAAATCACAGAATATAAATGTAATAGAGTATAAAGTATACTTGTGCTGCTTCGCCTGCCACATTGCTTTCAAGGTCACTAACAGCTGATAAGCGCAGCAGACTCCCAGTTCTCGGAGAACGAGAGACGGAGAGGGAGACTTACGGGGAAATAGAAACTTGGGGATCACAACTGATTGGAGGAGAGAAATCATCCGAGATCCAGACGGCGAAGGAGCAGTGAATCACAAGACTTTTGACTTAGGGACTATATAAACTGGGACAACTAGGAAGTCAGCAGATCGCTCTCCAAAGAGGACACACTCTTTGTTTTTGCATTTGCCTTTGTATCTCAATTCTGATCATTATTAAATCATTCTTTTATACATTGGGACTCTGACTAAACTACTATTAGAAGGTCGAATACGCTCCTGAATATGCCTCATTGAGGATCCTCTCTGAGGATCCCTAACAGGTAAATTTTCTGGTGACGCCGGCGTGCCTTCATTATTTGGATTATTTGGATTTTATTAAATCAAGAATTAAAGAATTTTCCTACGGAAATCCGGACTTCAGACCATGGTGCACCAACTAAAAAGTGAGCAGAAACCTTTTTCGTAAAATTCTGCATAGTTCTATATATGGTCTGATTTCTGTATTGTCTGGCAGAAGGTTGTCCCAATCTTTTAGAAACTGCCCCAATCTTTTTGAAACCGCCCCAATCTTTTTGAAACTGTCCCAATCTTTTTGTAATGTCCCAATCTTTTTGGAAACGAAGTAGATTGACACAATCATATGTGTAAATACAAGTTTTGTTGGTTTTTGAATCAGAATTGAAGTACAATATTCTGTCATATTCCATTTGTTCTAATTTTACAGCCGTAGACAACGTCCAAACCCAGTATAAACCGCGTTGTATAGTTTTGTTGTGGGAGTACAGAAACCCTCCGTTACTGGTCAGCGTAAAACCTGCGGTTTTGGTATACTGCATTGTCGAAAAATGGATGAACAACGTACTATGGAGACTGTTGTGTTGAAAATTGTTGAATATATGCGTAAAAGGTTGGGTACAGTGCAATTCGCAGCACAACAAAAACAATATATGACCATTCTTAATTTGAGGGAAAAGAAAGGATGGGTGCCGGCCCCAACTGAGAAATTTATTTCCGAGCCTCAAAGACTGCAGCTGCAAGAAAAGGATCACCACAGGTTACAAGAGAAAAAATCGAAACTCGAGTCTAAAAGTATAACGTTCAAAAGTCAAAAAATTAAATTAATGGACGAGGAAATTCTTAGTCTAGAGATCAATCAGGCTTTTAGTGAATTCACTCACAGACAAAAGACAAAAAAGGCCAGCTTTCAAGCTCCAGTTGTTGAGCAGAAACCAGCCCTGCCTGGTAATTCGAAACCCGCTCTGCTGTCTGTCACCTGCTAAATCTTGCAATAATCTCTATCCGACCAAGGGGGATCTAGTGGCGGTTATGGCCACCGCCCCACCACCTTACTCGGATCGGAGACAACCAAATGTTCAGGCTCCTACCATTTGCGGAGTAACTGACGGAGTATTGGCTTTGGATATACCAGATTTCCCGGAGGCCCTGCATTCCTCGGCGGCTGCCCAGGGTGCGTGTCGCTCCCTGGACGATCGTCTAGACGCATTTTCGGCCACTCTGAGTAGACATCAGGGAGACATTAAAGCGCTTACTGATGCTATGATCGACCTGGTTGATACGGAAAGGAGGTCGTCTGAAGAAAGATTTTCCAAATTGAGAGAGTTTGACAAGTCCGTAAATCAAACCAAGGTGATTTGCGATTCGGATATGAAGCTCACCCCAACTGTAGGTAGAGGCATACATCGGGCCCCGCTCACTTCGACTAAAATTGAATCAGGAACCCCCAAGCGGGTGCAGGCTGTCGAGAAGTCAAGAATCAAGCAGGAACAATTACCCTTATCAAACGGCTTTTTGGCAAGATGTTTGG
The DNA here is from genome assembly GCA_029721435.1 of Gymnothorax reevesii. Lineage (NCBI taxonomy): Eukaryota > Metazoa > Chordata > Actinopteri > Anguilliformes > Muraenidae > Gymnothorax > Gymnothorax reevesii. The sequence goes on along the minus strand of CM056591.1, from coordinate 23,684,591 downwards.
GAAGAGAGACTCAGGTAGGTGGTCCGTGTATGTCGGACTATGTGAGTGATGATGAGGATTCAATCCTTAGCGACATGAGATTTGTGAGTAGTGAATGTTCAGAGAGAGAGCAGGTTGTAATTGAAGGTAAAAGGTTGCAAGTGTACAGAAAGGAACATGAGGGTGATGAATCTGGCTGGCACCTAATGGGACTGAAGGGTGAACCGGGTGCTGGTGATCGAGATGGTGTGTTCAATATGCCGTTGTTAACGTCGTCCAGCGGGGCAGTGAAATATACTCCTTGGGCCAGGACTGAATTGGAGATGCTGACTAAAAAAACTGCCACCGTTGAGAGAGGGCGCCGACCCTTGGATTAAACAGCTTGAAATTGAAACATGTCATGAAACTTCAGGTTGTTCGTACCTTGCTTATTAAATTAGGGGAAGACGTGGCAATGAGACAGGCAGAGGTTACTACCGGCTGTAACAAGATGCAGGGGGACACACATTTTGGCATTTTCAGGCAAAAGTATTGGGGAGTTTTGCGTCAAATTTACCCTACCAAAATTGACCTGGATGCGCTCAGCAGTCTGGAGCTGAGAGAGGAGGAAGATGTAGGATCGTTCTTACAGCAATCATGGGATCTGTGGGAGAGACACACAGGGGAGAGGCCCGATTCCAGCAGACTAATAGATGGGCACTACAGGAATGGCATTTTGAAGGCACTACCAGCCCAAGTGCAGGTTAAATTAAAAGACAGTCGGTTAAAAGTCGGTTAAACCACAATGCCCAGAAACCAATGGAGACAAAATGTGATACATACAGTAATGCGCTACAGGGAACAGAAAAAGGCAAAAGACAAGGCCAAGAAAAACAAAATTGATGATGCCTTAATCAGCAAACTAGCGGGTTTGCTAGACAGAAATGAGAAAAAAACTGCTAGCGCAGTCATCGAAGCACCCCAGAGTGTGGTGCCCAGCGTGCCCATACCACAGCAGCAACCTGCAATGGGACCGCCACAACAAATGATGATCTCCCAACAACCAATGCAAACCATGCAACCGCCCTTGCAACAAAATCAGATTCAAAATTATCAATACCAAAACATCACGTGTTGGAACTGTGGACAGCCTAGCCATTATGCCAACTACTGCCCTCAGCTCCCACAACGCGACTATGGCAGATACCAAGGTGGATACGCTCCCAGGTCGAGGGGTCGTGGTAGAGGAGGCCCGTACAGGGGCCGAGGTAATGCATATCAGGGACCTCCCAGAGGAGGTTGGAGCAATGAACAAGGAAATTTCCAGGCTTACCAAGATGACATGCCCGAATATTGACGGGGCCCGCGAGAATCTGAAACTGTCATTCCTCCTTAGTCTCCACCCATGGTAACAGCAAACATTGGTAGTTCTAAAGTTGAATTCATGGTAGATACAGGTGCGGCGGCAAGCACCATTAACTCATTGGAACCAAGCATGGTACTTTCTGGGCAATTTTTGACAGTAGTAGGGTTCTCGGGGATCACAGAAAGACAGCCCTATATTAAACCTGTAAAATGACAATTGGTAATCAGACTATCTGTGAAAAGCTGCTATACGCACCAAATTGTCCTATAAACCCACTTGCGAGAGATCTGATGTCTAAATTGGGGCTAAAAATACTGTGCTCACCCGATGGCCTCCAACTTGGATGGCCTGACGGCAGAACACAGGCTCTTAGCCAATTCACACAATGTTTAGGCGAACAACTACCCCAGATGGAAGACCAGGAAAGTCACAAAGTTGAAGTATACTGGTCCAGATTGAAAATGCCCGATACTGGACCGGATTTACTGAAGCAGTACAATGAGTGGAAACCAATGATGGATGATCTTGGAAAATTTGACACACTCACAGACCCGCCACATGTACCGTGGATGTACGATAACAATTCAGACTCTGAGTTTAAATTTTACTGGGATCAACAGGAAGGTCTGATCTGCACTAAAAGTATTATAGTGGGCCCCGGGGGTGTAGCCGCTGAAGTGGAACTAGACCCTGATCAAATGTCTGTGTATGACAATAACAGTACGATTGGTAAGGCGCTGCATGTCTCTCTTGGCCTTACTCCGGGCCATGAAGCGAAGCAATTGGGATACATGATGGCAATCGCAACCGAATGCCCCTATCTAGACACGAGCATTGAACTCGTGAAAGTTAGCAAGTACAAGAAATTTGAAATTGAAGCGTATGATTTGGCTGTGTACGAGAGAGTCGAACTCGATCGGAAAATTGCAGGAGAAAACGCGGACAGTGCATTAGCAACAGCACTACTAGATACGGTACCTACCAAATTGTGGACCACAGGCCCTTATGATGTGGGCAAAATCAAAGGGAAGGTCAGCCTGTATTTGAAACCAGATCAATATCCGATTTGGAGACCCCAATACAAGTTAAAAGATGAACAAGTGGAGGGCATAGGGATACCATAGAGGAGCTCCTGAAAGCGGGTGTCCTCAGACACACTCCAGACAGAACCTGGAACACTCCGATTCTCCCAGTACCCAAGCCGGCTGGCAAGGGATGGAGAATGGTACACGATTTAAGAGCGATAAACTTAGCCACTGAAACATTGAATTTGCCAGTCCCAGATCCTTATTTGGCCTTACGATCGCTTAACCCTATGCACCAGTATTTCTCAGTGGTTGATTTGGCTAACGCTTTTTTCTGTTTACCCTTGTCAGAGGAATGTCAGGAATGGTTCGCCTTCACCTTTGAAGGGCAGAGATTCACTTACAACAGACTGCCGCAAGGTTACAAAGACAGCCCAGGTCTGTTTAACCAGGCATTGAAACAGATTCTAGGTAAGCTGGACCTACCGGAGGGAACCATCCTGATCCAGTATGTAGACGACCTTTTGATCGCCACTACGTCGGAGAGAGACGGTGTACGAGCGACCGGACTGGTTCTCAATGCAATGGCTGACGCGGGATTTAAGGTAAAACGGGAAAAATGTCAATTGGTTAGGAAATCAGTGAATTTTCTTGGCAGATGTGAGAGAGGTCATGGCACTACACTGACAGACTCAGAGGAATTAAATTTTGTCTTACGGTAAGCCTGAAACTGTTAAAGACATGCTGGCCTTTCTGGGCCTGTGTGGATATTCTAGATCTTATGTACCAAATTTTGCAGGGGTTACTCAGCCCCTTAGAGAGATGGTGACTGAATCGGGTCACAGGAATATGACAGGGAAACTTGAATGGAGCATACAGAGGAACATGCGTTTGGTAAAATAAAAGCTCTCTTACATTCGGCTAGCAAATTGGCGAACGCAGACTACGCTCAGCCATTTCATTTGGACGCCAGTGAGACTGACGGTATATAAATGCAGTATTACACCAGAAACATAAGGGTACCAGGAGGGTACTCATGTACTATTCCACGAGACTTGATGCTGTTGACAGAGGACAGCCACCATGCGCCAGACACGTAGCTGCCATTGCAAAAGCGGTCGACAAGACTGCCGATTTGGTTCTGGGCCACCCACTGATGATTCACACTGAACACGCGGTCACGGCTCTTATGTCATCCACTGCCTTTACATTTTCTGCGAGCAGACAGGTTAGAATGGCGAATACATTATCCAAACCACACATAACTTTTGGGCACTCAGATCGAGCCAACATGACCAATGGTGTTAATAGCGGGAAATTGGAAACCCACGACTGCATTGCATAAGTTCGCAAGTTAGTGAAAATTCATGAAGATTTGGGCACTGAGCCTCTCTCGAACGCTGAGAGAGAACTCAGGACAGATAGAAGCTGTCATAAACAACGAGGTAAGACTGTTGCAGGATATGCAATTGTGGAAGCCGATGACGATTTCACATCCGGATTCGGGTTGGTTGAGAGTGACACGATACCCCAGCCCGCCTCCGCACAGGTTGCGGAAATCTACGCACTCACACGAGCATTGGAGCTCTCCAGAGGTAAAAGGGTTATCATCTACACTGATTCGGCATATGCGCACACAGCACTTCACTTGGACGGCCCACAGTGGCTAAGGAGGGATTTTATGACCTCTTCCGGCACTAAAGTCAAATATGAGACTCACCTTCGGCGCCTGCTAGAGGCAGCAAAGCTACCATCAGAGGTGGCAGTAGTGGAGGTAGCCGCACACACCACTAGTACAGAACGTGAGGCAGTGGGCAACAGAGTTGCTGACCTAGAAGCAAAAAAGGTTACGGGATTTGTGGCGCCACAAATGACGCAGTGGACGGACTCGAAATGCGAGGCAGAGTGTAGGAAGTGTGACGGGGACCAGTGGGAAGTCGACCCAGACGACAGTGACTTTGATGTTCATGAGGACTGGGTGCGATCATTTCAGAATTTGTGCGACATGCAGGACACAGCGAGCCCCTATGAGAAATCACAATGGTTAGCTCTAGGTGCTATCACGCACAAGGTGGAACTGAGGGACAGAACTTTTCATGTGTGGCGTTCAAAGGATGGTCTTTTTGTGGCACCCTTGATGCTTGCTAATTTGTTGATCGCAGAGGCCCATGGCCCGACACATGTCTCTACTAGAAAGACAGTGCAGACCCTCAGGGACAATTGGTGGTTCCCATATATGAAAGAAATGGTTGAGAATTTCCATGCAGAGTGTGATACATGCAACAAAATGAACCCAAAGAGGGTTCTTCCGCAACCCCTTAGGAAGTTCCCGGTGCCTACGGCGCCGTGGAGGGAGATTTGTATTGACTACACAGACATGGGAGAGAATATGAAAACAAAGGAGGGTCACCGGTACCTCCTTGTAGCAGTGGATAGATTTAGCAGATGGATAGTAGCGGTCCCTGCTAAAAGGGAAGATGCAGCTACCGCTACAAATTGGCTAACTAAAGAAATCATCCCAAGATATGGTGTCCCTAGGCTTATTTGCTCTGACAACGGTTCACATTTCAAAAACGAACACCTACAAACGATTGAGAAAATTTTTGGCATCCAGCACAGATTTGGCAGCGTATACCACCCCCAGAGCCAAGGGTTGGTTCAACGTGCAAATAAGACCATAAAAAACAAATTGGCAAAAGCTATGTTTGGCACCAAACTCAAATCGACTGAGGCGCTCCCCTTAGTCCTACTACCGATGAGACAGGAGAGGGGTGTGGACACACACTTATCCCCTCATGAAATTTTGACAGGCAGACCGATGCCCGGACTTAGACACCAGCTGCCATTGGAAGATCCGAAATTGGCCCTCAGCACAGAACTCTCGGAATACATAAGAATACTAAACCACATGATTAGATTTGTGCCCAAACAGGTCAAGTGGGCATACGTGGAAAAGATGGAGACGGAAGACACCCCAACAACCCCTCTACAAGTCGGGGATAAGGTCTACATCAAGGTGAAAGCAAAGCCTCACTGGTCTGCAGCGAAGTGGGACGGGCCATATACAACCACACAGGTAGGTAAGTCCGCCGTGAAAATTGATAAAGAGGGTGAAGATAATTGGCACCATTTCTCACACTGCTCTAAGGTTAAAGTGAGTGATACAAGGTCACTGCAGGAGATTAGGAAATTTCTTATAGACACTGACGATGGACCTGGAGGAGACAGCACAAGCGATGGCACAGAGAGACTCGACTCTGGGAAGACTGAGACTGTTGAGACGGTACGACAAACCCGCAAAGGTAGCGTTGATAGGGATAATAATAATCCTGCTGAGCGTTCCAGTCCTGGCTGTAGGCGTAGTAAAAGATTGGGCATCAAAAAACAACTTAGAGAGGGCGTTACTGGTAGTAGCTAGCACGGTTTGTGCATTAGGTTGGTGCCTTGTTTTAGGCTGTCTGGCCACATATTTTCTTAGATTCATCGGGATGGTTCAAAGCATGCTAGACGACAGAGAATTGGACAGAGCTTACCCAAGAAATAGAGCAGCTAAAAAGTCATACTCAAAATTGTTAACAGCTGTGGTGATGGTAGCAATGACGACCCTGGTGACACATGCAAGTGACCCATGCGGAGCCAAAATTGTAATCCCTGTTCAAAACAGAGTCGCGCAAGCACACTAATTTGATCTATGTACAGTCTTTGGCTGTGGCACCGACACAAAAGAATGGGACCTATATGCATGTAAAGCAGGCAGCGGAAGAGCTGTGTTAGGTAGGAGGGGAAAGATGTGGACTATGGACAGATGTGCTGGGGGGTGGGGCACTGTGATGTGGTGGACTGGCAGCAGTACGAGCTGGATGACTGTACGGACGGGGCCACATAAGAAGATACAAGGCTCGATTAATATGATGCTTGGAGGTGTGACAGGACCTCTGACGAAACCGTTTTTGATAATGACCCAAAAAGACTTTTAATGTGACTAGAGCAGCGGCACCAACACCTGGTTGCGCTGGCGGGAATAAGAGTCTCTATTTATCCATAGCCTTGGATAGGTCGGGTATGGATCCGTCGGTAGTCATTCAGTTTGATTTTTTGGACAAAACAATAGTTTGTAAGAAGGAAAATAGCACCACCTCTGCCACCCCGAAAACCGAACATCCGTCCGACATAGTGGTAAAGACCTTTAATACATCGGCGCTCTCGTTCCAATATAAACTAGCACGGGAAACCGGATACAGGGAAAGCAATTACTGGATAAATAGGATGACTGAATTAGCGAGACAGGCCAACACATCTGACTGCATTATCTGTTCACAAGCAAGACCCACACTGAGACTGTACCGGACTGTGTTCGAATTATATGACCGCTCAATGATAAAGGAGGGAAGTGATTTGGACTGTCTAATTGACCTTATGTCAAAAGAAAACACTAAAAAGGAATGCAAGAATTGGGAAACAGTGCTACTAATGGCACCTGCGAATGTCACCCCTCCAATCTTCAAACCTGGCCCAGTAAATGTGACCTGTTTCTTGAATAACAACACAGCCAACCTGGCCCTACCGGTGGGTCACTTGTCCACTTGTGCGAGAGCGTTTGACGTTACTAACAACCTGTCGGCGAAATCGCTCACGGTGGCCAGAGCGGAGGTCTGGTGGTACTGCGGTGGGAAAAGACTTCTAAATTGGCTCTCTATTAACTGGAGAGGGAGATGTGGACTGATCTCCCTAAATGCTCTGGTCGTTATTATCACTGACGGATAGACCATTACGGACAATACTGACAGCAGTAATGAAGGTCAGAAAAGGCGAAAACGAGCGCTTACCTCATTTGACTAGCAGAGCAACGAATATGGTATGTGGATGGATGGCATGGGCCAAGCTAGAAACATCCAGAATGATTACAAATTGGCAGATGAAATCGCAGCTGGGTTTGAATCCTTTCCTCTCTTCTCAGCTATTTTCCCAGTTACGGTCAATAAAAATGTGAACAGAATAAATTTGATTCATTACAATGTTCAGCGACTTGGGAATGCAACCAGAGACGCTGTAGAAGCAGTTCATGAACAGTTATCGCAAACCTCACTAATAGCCCTTCAAAATAGGATAGCGCTCGACATGCTCCTCGCGGAAAAAGGAGGAGTGTGCTCAATGTTTAAAGACACACGTTGTACTGAAATTGCGAATAACACCGCTCCGGATGGAAAATTGACTAAAAGTCTAAATAAATTGAGAGCTTTGTCTAATGAAATGAAAGCACAATCTGGTGTGAATAACCCAGTCACAGACTGGTTCCACGACACATTTGGTAGATGGGGAAATATGTCAGGACAAATTGGCATAGCACTAGTCATTGCTGTAACCGTGTTTATCTTTTTGGGTTGTTGTATTATCCCTTGTGCTAGAACCATGGTGATGAAGACCACAGAGACAGCCCTTAGCCGAGATACTTCTCCAAAATATCAGGCACTGGTTAAGAATGTTGACAATGTTTATGAATTAGAATCGGACATGGACAAAGATACCTTGGTAGATGTGTATGCAGACCTCAGCCCCGAGGAGCGTGAGAACGATAACTCGCTTCCCGAAGCGATTTTGATTTTGTTTCAACAGACCATTGAACATCATGAGGAGGGTCCCGGTGAATGGACGATGCCACCCGAACCATACACATCAGGCTGCCCCATCGGCAACCCGTACTGTAAGTGTGGACAAGGAGCAGGGACCGGCTGGTCTTGCTGGAAGTGGGCCAGAGTGTACCGCCCCGATCTGCCCAACTTGGAAGTCATGCTGGAGGATAACAATTTTAGGGAACAATATTGCAAACAGCTATTTGGAATTTTATTTTTAGATGGTTAGCTTGAAGTCGGTCAATGTTTTCTATGTTTGTACAGGGAGTGTGCAGATTTGCTGATGTGCTAGGACACTCAAGTCTCGATTGATAGCATTAGGAGGGTGCATAGGTTAGCATGCACTGTTCATTAAATTTAGAAGCCTCAAGACTTGCGATTTACTGTAGAGTTGGAGGAATGGGCTAAATGCCTGAGTCAAGTGGGTTAGGGGGGACCCCGGCCAGTTGCCTCATTCTGACATCTATGATTCGCTTTGCTGTGCCAGATGCTTTTGCAGACCCTTGAATGAAATGGATTAAGTAAAATTTGATTTGGGTCTTTTGTCTGCTAGCTGGATTTTAGGGTACTTTCGCCCCCATAAATGGGTCCGAAGGAGGGAGATGTGAGGTTGTAATGCTAATTAATATGTTGCTAAGTTGTCAAGCACATTATCTCCTAAGCATAGCTGCCACAATCTGCCGATATGCAAATCACAGAATATAAATGTAATAGAGTATAAAGGTACACTTGTGCTGCCTCGCCAGCCACATTGCTTTCAAGGTCACCAACAGCTGATAAGCGCAGCAGACTCCCAGTTCTCGGAAAACGAGAGACGGAGAGGGAGACTTACGGGGAAATAGAAACTTAAGAGTGGGATCACGACTGATTGGAGGAGAGAAATCATCCGAGATCCAGACGGCGAAGGAGCAGCGAATCACAAGATTTTTGACTTAGAGACTGTATAAACTGGGACAACTAGGAAGTCAGCAGAGCGCTCTCCAAAGAGGACACTCTCTTTGTTTTTGCATGTGCCTTTGTATCTCAATTCTGATCATTATTAAATCATTCTTTTATACATTGGGACTCTGACTAAATTACTATTAGAAGGTCGAATACGCTCCTGAATATGCCTCATTAAGGATCCTCTCTGAGGATCCCTAACATTGGCTGAAACATATCACTGTGTCGACGTCTGGCTATGACATGCGACATCTGGCTTTGGCCAGCGACAACACATTATTACAAGCGACTTTACGGTATAATAAGAGAATTCATAGATCTATGGATCTCACAGGGATTTCTTCTGCAGTAGCAGGATGCAAGCGAACAGGACAAATCTGTCCCTTTCTTAGCTCAGGCTACCTCTGGGATTCATCCACAGACTCGCATAATAGAGAACTGGAGGTCGACATGTTACTTGGCTACCATTGTATGAAGCCAGCTATTAAGGTAATGAGACGTAGAGGCACTAGTGTATTAATACGAACTGTCCTTTCTCTCCAAATTCGCGAAGAAAGCAATGAAAGTACATGAGGCTAAAGCCCAAGAGAGCAGGGGCGTATGAACTTGCTTTGTAACCGACTGAACAACTGAGCAGATGATGCGCAGATAACCCGTCCGAAGACCGACATTTCAGTGGAAACAGCGCTAATCCGAGCGCACACAGGGGTAATTGAGTGCGAGAGCAGTGTTTTTCGGGGGAAAGCTTTAGCTATACTCTCAACAGGCCTACCAAAGAAAAAGACTAACGCGTACACAAAATCGTCGAAATGTACATATTATTTGTCTATTTTGCACACTAAATCATCGACTTGCCACAAAATGAATAGATCTAGGACACTTAAAATATTTTGTGGGATTGGAACCAGTCGATCTGGTGCCGAGAAAACGACGAGTGAGCAATCTGGACGACGGCGCATGCGCGCCACGGATTCCCCGGTTCTTTCGAAATGGCAGACACAAACCTCACTCCATCAGTTGGTAAGTTAAATATATATACTTTTCTTGATATATAATATGATTTACAATAACATGTGAATGGGAACATGTGTGTAAAGTTTGTCTACACCGAAACCACATATCTTCAGTTCTAGACACGAGCCATTTTAAAATATATTCTAGATTTACATTGTTACTCGCCGAACAGCTATAGTCAGTATCATATATTTACTACGAGAATGTCATGTATGTCCAAACTGTTAGAACTTTACCATAGCACGGAAGACTTGGTGCCATTTATCTTTTCACTCTTTGTTCACTATGGAGATGGTATTGTGCATAAATATCACTTGATCTATTTTCATTTGCAATAAATATGATAAATGGCTTGGAGTAGAAATAAACTTTTATTTGATTGGGCCAATATTGTGAAGCTAGATTTTTTTCCTTTGAGAGAAAGACGTCAATGTTATGAAACAGACTATAGTCTGTGTGAAACCGAAAATAGGCATTCACATCGCCGTTGAATTTTACAATTGGCAATACGCATGCGGAAAGCACTTAGCATGGAAATAGAGACTGCTGTGGAACTTCGTTTCTTCTCAAAACACAACAATTTTTAAAAAAAGGAAGAATTTTCCACCGAACATTATTCGTGTCACTTCAAAAGGTCAAAAGCAAACACTCGACTAGACTTTTCACTAGCTTCATTCCAGCGACAAAAAGCCTGACAAATTATGTTATCCGATGTTTTCTATTACCCAGACACATTACAATTACTAAATGTGAGAATTTACCCTTAGCTCTTTCAATAATGTTAAATATTTACTAATAAACTTATCTTACCTAACGTTAAAATCCTTTATTTTGAATTGCTGACAGATGTTTAATTCTTTTCCCCGTGAGAGTATGGATCATATACCCCGTGAGAGTATGGTTTTGAATTCCTTGAATTCTATTCAACTGCTTCTTTGCCGATGTAACGGAACGTAAATCTGAATTGTTTACCGCGTTTCGTCCGCTTTTGACAGCTGTCAAAATGGCATCGAAATGTTTCGCTAGAGTAGTGTTATGGCCCCTAATTTGTTATTACATTTATAACACAACAGCAACAGCAAGGGATGACAAACACAGTTTTAACAACTAAAACACATTTAATTTTTAACAAAGACAAAGACTAATAACAACCTACAACTAAAGACCAAGATTGATAAATAAGAAAAAACAGAAATAATTACAGTCCCTTTTTGGTGGGGTGGCTTGGTGATGTCCTGGATGAAGAAAATGCTCAAACACAGGCAAAGAAATCCACAAAAGAAACGTCACAGGTCTTGAAGAGAATGACAGGTCTGGTCATCTTCTTGCAATTTCTCCTACTACTTTACTGTCTCAATTCTTTTCCTTATATACTCTTCTGCAGACCCCACCCACATTTAGACCTCTTTTTTTTTAATTTTCTGAGACTTGCCCCAGACATGTCCAGGATATGTCTAAACATGACTCCAGTCTGAGCTTAACAAAAAAAGGTAAATACTGCCATCTAGTGGCCTATATTCACATTACACCTCCATTCCAAAAGGTAAAAATTTTGACTCATAAAGGCAAAATTTTTCTTTTCAATACAAAATGGTTAAGTGAACACTTGTCTATATATACATATCAAACAATATTCAAACACATGATATACACATTCAAACACGGGATAAGCAATCAGCAATTACATTGTCTGTACCCTTCACATGCTTAATTTCCTAGTCAAACTCCTGTAAAATCAAACTCCAATTCAACAATCTCCGATTCTTGTTTTTCATCTTACTCAAAAACATTAACGGATTGTGGTCAGTGTACACAATCATTGGCTTTTGTCCTGTACAAACATAAACCTCAAAGTGTTGTAAAGAAAGGACCAGAGCCAACAGTTCCTTCTCTATTGTGGAATAGTTCCTTTGGTGGCGATTGAACTTCCTGGAGAAGTATGCCACGGGATGCTCAATGTCATCAGAGTCACTTCTCTGTAGGAGCACAGATCCACAAGCTTGGTCGCTAGCATCGACCGCGATGGAGAACGGTTTGTTGAAGTCAGGAGATTTGAGCACGGGGAAGTGACACAGCAGAGACTTCAGGCGATCGAAGGCTCTCTGGCATGCATCATCCCAGGTGAACTTTACGCCTTTCTTCAGTTGGTTAGTTAGACTGAGAGCAATCTCAGCAAAGTTCTTGCAGAACTTGCGGTAGTACCCGATCATTCCAAGGAAGCGGCGCAAAGCTTTTTTGTTGTCAGGAACTGGAAAGTCCATGATGGCTTGGACTTTAGCATTTATGGGTGCCACCTTACCCTAGCCTATGACGTAGCCAAGATAGGTGACAGTAGCACAACCAAAGTCACTCTTGTTCAGGTTAACAGTCAGGTTAGCCTGGGTCAGGCGCTGGAACAACGTCTCTACATCTTTTAGATGTTCTTCCCAGGAGTCACTCCATGTGATCAGGTCATCGATGTATGCACCCGTGTGTGGCAATCCGGCGATTGTAGACTGTATCATCCTTTGGAACGTGGCTGGGGCATTTTTCATGCCAAAGGGTAGGACTTCATACTGGTACAATCCAGATGGTGTGGCAAAAGCAGAGATGCTCTTGGCCCTCTCAGTTAAAGGCACACACCAATAACCCTTCAATAAATCAATCTTGGTCAGAAACTTTGCTTGCCCTACACTATCAATACAATCATCAATCCTAGGTATTGGAAACACATCAGTTCTAGTTACAGCATTGACTTTGCGATAATCTGTACAGAATCTAGTACTTCCATCAGGTTTTGGAACTAGCACACAGGGTGAACTCCAATCGGAGTTGGAGGGTCTGATAATATCATGTTTTAACATGTACTCAACCTCTTTCTCAGCAATCTTTCTCTTTTCAGGATTCATCCGGTATGGATGCTGTTTTATTGGTTTGGCATCACCAACATCTACATCATGAGAGGCTATAGTAACTCTCTTTGGAACATCAGGAAACAAATCCTCATATTTCTTTATCAACCTTTCAAACTGATCTCTCTGTGAGGGTTCTAAGTGCTGGAGTTTTACATCAAGATTTTGCAACACTTCAGTGTTGGACAATTTACATGAAAGAACTTCAGCTTTAATTCTTGGTTCATCATCTTGAAACTCCCCCTCATCTTCACACGTTTCGACCATTGGAGAATCTGAAGTGACAGCTGCAACCCTAGCATTTCTGTCATGATAAGGCTTTAGCATGTTAATATGACACAATTGTTTTGGTTTTCTCCTATCTGGAGTCTTCACAATGTAATTGAGATCATTGAGTTTTGTCAGAATTTCATAAGGACCATGAAATCTAGCCTGCAATGGATTGGACTGCAAGGGAAACAACACAAGGACCTTGTCTCCTGATTTAAACTCACGGCTTCTAGCCTTATGATCATACCAAGTTTTCATTTTTCCCTGACTTGATTTCAAGTTCTCTTTGGCAAGGTCACAAGCTGCACGCAATCTTTCCTTGAACTTGCTAACATAGTCTAACAGACTGATTTGCGGCTCTTCCTCTTGCCATTGTTCACTCAATAATAGCAAAGGTCCTCTCACTTCATGACCAAACACTAGCTCAAATGGACTGAATCCAGTAGACTCCTGCACTGCTTCTCTAGCTGCAAACAACAGCAAATGAACCCCTTCATCCCAGTCTTTCTCATGGTCAAAACAATAAGTCCTCATCATTGTCTTGAGAGTGGAATGAAACCGCTCTAAGGCACCCTGACTTTCTGGATGATAGGCACTAGAAAGAATCTGCTTTGCACCAAGTTCATACACAACCTGCTGAAACAATCCTGAAGTTAAATTGCTACCTTGGTCTGACTGAATTTCCCTGGGAAGACCAAACAACGTGAAGAACTTTATCAAAGCCTTCGAGATTGCAGTTGCCTTGATGTTACGTAGAGGTATGGCTTCGGGGAATCTGGTAGATGCACACATGATTGTCAACAAGTACTGATTTCCAGATCTAGTCTTGGGTAATGGACCAACGCAATCAACAATGACCCTAGAGAATGGCTCCCCAAATGCTGGGATAGGCTGCAATGGAGCTACAGGTGGGTCTAACTGGTGTTTTCCAACTACCTGACAAGTGTGACAGGTTTTGCAAAAGTTGGAAACGTCTTTCCGAAGCCCAGGCCAAAAGAAGTGTCTCATGATCTTATCAACAGTCTTGTTAACACCAAGATGACCTCCTAAAGATAAACTATGAGCCATTGTTAAGATCTCATTCCTATAGACCTTCGGAACAACAATTTGCCTGACCACTGCCCAATCTGCATTGGCAGGGATATCAGGAGGGCGCCACTTCCGCATCAACACACCATCCTTGAGATAATACCCAACTGGAACTGCATCTATTTCTTTTTCAGGAAGGGCTCTCCTCTTTAGTACACCAATTTCAGGATCATTAGTTTGCTCCTCAATCAACCGCTTTCTGGACAGAGACAAGTCTCCAGACACATCAGAATCACCAGACCCATCCGGCTGGCTGAATAGAGAACTGATAAAAGTATCTGATAAGTCCTCAAACGGAGAAACCATAGTAGGCCAATCAGAGTCATGAGGCGAACCACCTGAGTCCTGACTATTCAATGTACTGGACGGCACCACAACATCATCTTCTTTAGCCTTCTTAGCCATAGCACGAGTCACTGCGCAAGAAGGATACAGAGATGGGTCCTCATCCCCATTTTCAGTGCTCGGCTGTGAAGTAAGATGTACAGGGGGAACTACTTTGCCCCCAGCCAGGTCATTGCCTAGCAACAGAGAAACACCCTTTATAGGTAGACTGGACATAAGTCCCACCTTTACCTGTCCTGTAACTAAATCTGACTTCAAGAATATAGAGCGCAGGGGTACAGATACAGTCCTCCCTTCAATACCTTGTACAAGTATGAAATCCCCTGAAGCGGTCTCATCACGTAACTCCAAGGAGTCCATCAACAAAAGTGACTGAGAAGCTCCGGTATCCCTTAGGATATATATGGGGACAGGAGTAGTATGCTCATTCAGAGCCACAAATCCCTCTGACACAAATGGAAGAAATTCCTCCCTCACAAAGTCAGCTGTATTAGGCTTTTTAGCCCCACAAGAAGCAGGCAATTTAGCAGATTGGTTATCTACTACAGGGGTTTCTAACCTTGTTTTCACAAAGGCATTTGGTTTGGTATCCTTTTCTTTTTCTTTCTTAGCTTTAAGGAACCAACAGTTAATTGTAACATGACCAGATTTCTTGCAATAACTGCAAACTAGACCACTTTTGTCACTGTCAGCTTTCACACTTTGATCAGACCTGTTACTGGATTTCTGAGCACCATTACCAGATTTGTCTTTGTCTTTGGGTGAGGAATCTTGGGTATCACCGTAACCCTTTTTCTGAAATTGGGACCATTTATTGTTACTGCTAGACTGAAATTTGGACTTATGAGTGAGAACATATTCATCTGCAAATTTGGCAGCTGATTGCAAATTCAGTGCTTGCTTCTCATTAAGGTAGGTCTTAACATCATCCTTAACACAGTTCTTGAATTCTTCAACTAACACCATCTCTTTTAGTGAGTTGAAATCATCCTTGACCTCCATAGAAGTACACCAGCGCTCAAAGCAAACCTGCTTCTCATTAGCAAATTCAACATAAGTCTGATTTTCAGATTTCTTCAGACCTCTGAATTTCTGTCGGTAAGCCTCTGGAACCAACTCATAAGCTCTCAAAATAACCTTTTTGACAACCTCGTAATCAGAGGAATCATCTGCAGACAAAGCCGAATAGGCTTGTTCAGCTTTACCCTTGAGGACAGTTTGCAACATCAGAGGCCAGTGTTCCTTTGGCCACTGGCAACTCTTTGCTACCTTTTCAAAACACTGGAAATAGTTGTCAACATCCTTTTCCGAAAATGGAGGCACCAGTTTTACCTCCTGACTGGCACAAAATTTATTTTTAGTTTCAATTTTAATTTTTAGTTGCTCCATTTGGAGTCTTTCTTCTCTATCGAATTTCTCTAATTCAAAATCTCTCTGTCTCTGTCTCTCTCTTTCTGCTCTTTCCTCTTTCTCTCTCTCAAATTCTTTGTTTTTCTTCTCTTGCTAATTTTTCTAACTCAAACTGCCTTTGTTTTTCTTTTTCTTCCCTCTCAAATTCTCTTTGTTTTTCTTTTTCCTCCCTTTCTTTTTCTCTTTCCTCCCTTTCAATCTCTAGCATTTTTAATTTAAGTTCCATTTCTATATTTGGATTTTCCACTGGAAACTGTTCCAGATCTCCTGGTGCAAACACATTTTCATCAATATAATATTCAACGATCTCTCTAGCCAGTCTTGCTTTTTGCATGGCTGGTTTTACCTCTGTCAGCTCCAACTGTCTGCAAATTTCTAGCAGTTCTGTCTTTTTAAAAGACTTCAAAACCCCTACGGTTGGTGATGCCAAGAAATCATCCATTGCTGTTGTCAATATATATCTAGGAAAATTCACAAAAACAATTTCACAATTTGGAATGTTAGATTTTCAATAAATTACTCACACAATGGTCTATCCCGGACCTTGAGCCCCCAATTTGTTATGGCCCCTAATTTGTTATTACATTTATAACACAACAGCAACAGCAAGGGATGACAAACACAGTTTTAACAACTAAAACACATTTAATTTTTAACAAAGACAAAGACTAATAACAACCTACAACTAAAGACCAAGATTGATAAATAAGAAAAAACAGAAATAATTACAGTCCCTTTTTGGTGGGGTGGCTTGGTGATGTCCTGGATGAAGAAAATGCTCAAACACAGGCAAAAAAATCCACAAAAGAAACGTCACAGGTCTTGAACAGAATGGCAGGTCTGGTCATCTTCTTGCAATTTCTCCTACTACTTTACTGTCTCAATTCTTTTCCTTATATACTCTTCTGTAGACCCCACCCACATTTAGACCTCTTTTTAAAAAATTTTCTGAGACTTGCCCCAGACATGTCCAGGACATGTCTAAACATGACTCCAGTCTGAGCTTAACAAAAAAAGGTAAATACTGCCATCTAGTGGCCTATATTCACATTACAGTAGTCACACAGACGACGATATTTTTGTGAAACACGCAAAAGTGATCCCCCAAAATACAAAAAAGTCAAATACCTTATCTTCGTCTATGTTGCGTGAATACCTAACAGAAAAAGGAGAAGATGTGGACTTTGAATGCTTCGACAGCGTTCGCTTGGCTGAGACCCTGAGTCACTTTTACATGGATTTAAGAACAATATATAGGTTGCCACCGTAAGATAAAAACGGTAAGATAAAAACGTTGTACAGCTCCATCAATGGGGTATATGGCGTGATGTACTCTGTACAGGGTACATCACGCCATATACCCCTTGAAAGAGCTGTACAACTTATATTACCTCGCTCGCATGCTTCCACTCCAATGTGCTGTTTCCGTTTCCTCACGGCGCATGCGCCGTTGTCCAGATTGCTCACTCGTCGTTTTCTCGGCACCAGATCGACTGGTTCCAATCCCACAAAATATTTTAAGTGTGCTAGATCTATTCATTTTGCGGCAAGTCGATGATTTAGTGTGCAAAATAGACAAATAATATGTACATTTCGACGATTTTGTGTACGCGTTAGTCTTTTTCTTTGGTAGGCCTGCTCAATTTCCACAATATCCAGGGAGCGTCCATGCACAGTCAGCGGCTCCAATTATTTAAGTTGTAATTTGTGCATTGACATAAACAGGCCTACCAAAGAAAACGTAGCCTCCGCACACAAAAACTTTGAAATGCCTACATTAATCGCGGAAATAGCAACAGAAAAATAATACCCCGCTACCGAAACTGCAAAAACCGCAACATAAACTGTTGACTCGTAGCATAAGACTATGAAACTGCAACATCTTCTTTCGCATCCGTCTTTGCCATTTACTGCGCTTGCGCGTACTGGCCCAGGCTGCTTTCAGAGATAGCGGAATCAGGCTTGTCTCCTTCGGTTGGTAAGTAAAACTTCCAAATATGACGTTATTGTTAATGCAGATGTTTAACAATGAATTGTAAGACGTAGCTGTTACATCCACATTCTCGTAAATTTGCTTATTTTAGCATGTCACCCTGCCGAAAATGAACGATGCACTATCGATTTCGCTATAGTCTTAGAGTTGCCAACTATCTCTAAAAGCAGCCTGGGCCGGTATGCGCAAGCGCAGTTAATGGCAAAGACGGATGCGATAGAAGATGTTGCATTTTCATAGTCTTATGCTACGAGTCAACAGTTTATGTTGCGGTTTTTGCAGTTTCGGTAGCGGGTTATTATTTTTCAGTTGCTATTTCCGCGATTAATGTAGGCATTTCAAAGTTTTTGTGTGCTGAGGCTACGTTTTCTTTGGTAGGCCTGATAAACATGCATGCAGCAGCAGTTTCACCCTGATTGATAACCAATGAGATCGCTAGTATTTGTTAATATCCAATCCGTACCAAATTGTGGAGGAAGTCCCGCCTTCTCGTCAACAGGGCACACCCAACTAGGGAAGGTATTTTCTTTTTAATTTTGTTAGGAAAAGCGCGTGGGACCTCGAAAACGAAAATGCAAAGCCAGGCTGGGGTGCGTTTCCCAAAAGCGTAGTTGCGAAGTAAGTTAGCAACTTACATAGTTTGAACTATGTAGTTGCAACGCCAGTGTTTCCCAAAAGAACTGTCAAGGTAACTTACATAGTGCGGACCCTCGTTAAACGACGCAGGTGTTCCCCAAAACCGTAGTTCGAACGATCCGTGTCTCTTTTGGTAATTGGATATAATGTATGAAAACGGATTTCAAAAATAGAAAAACAACTGGATATTTGATTTATGTTTTAAAATATGAACATTAAAATTGAAATAAAGTTGGAGTTTATTTTTTATTGTCTGAAACGAGTGAGGAAAAGTCAAATAACATTTTGATTTTCAATTTTCATTTCTAAAAAGAAAATAGAATATAGCATGAGAAACAAATCGAAAAACGGCCCGTTTAATTGTTTTGGACTACCGGAAGTTGTCATGACAAGAGCACTGCTCATACAGACCAGTAGATGGCGACAGCGTGGCATATAACGCTGGCCTCGCCTGCTGCTTTCCCGTGGAAAACGCACGAGAAGAGATGCCGACTCACGGAAGTGCCCTTCTACTAGCTAACGAACTGAGCTGGCTCGACGCAGCTGTCGCACATAGCTAGCAAGCCACTATATTTAGCTACATAGCCAACCGGCTAGCTAAAAAGGCTACAGTTCGCTCACAATGGAATATTCGCGAGTGAGCTATTTGGCTAGCTAGCTAGCAAGATAAAGAGATATCGATATCTACAATGTTACAGCTTGCATGCCAATGTATTTAACATCCTAAAGTCGTTTTCACACCGGACAAGAAACAAATTTTTCGCACCACATTACATTCAAAGTCAATGCAAAGACACGAATACTCACGAAAACGCGTGTATTCGCATCTTGGCATTGACTTTGAATGCAATCTGTCGTACGAAAAAATCGTTTCGCATCCGGTGTGAAAGCACCTTAATTTTCCTCATTTCAGGAGGACATTCACAGTAATTATCACTGGGAATCATTAATCTCTCTTCAACGATGAAAAGCTGTAGTGCCCAGTTTTCTTCACATCAGATATTAGGAACAATGTGGACTATGGAAGTGTTATTTTAGGGGTCTTTTTTCTTGGTCTTTGAAATTGCAACGCATCAACGGTTCAGAAAAAAATTGCAGCCTGCGAAAAGGACACCATAAACACTTGACAAACAAAATAGGCTGAAAACCGTTTTCATTATTCATCTTTCCACAAATTTTGATCTAAATTTTTCTTTATACTGCTGATGTTCAACTTTTCTCTTTTTTTTTGACAACTGTCAGCAATGTACTTTTGTGGATTGATCTGTAAAGTAGTTCTCAGTCTCAAGTTTGCAGGATTTTTAAACAGTGCTTTTTATACGCCCCAAGAAACAAACCTGTCCTCCAATACCACACATGACTCCACAATCCTAATCATATTTCATGCGATATCATGAGCAGGTGAGGTATAAAATGGCATTTACAATATACAGTGCTGTAAAAAAAGTATTTGCCTTTGCCCCTTCTTGATTTCTTATTCATTTGCAAATTTTTTTTAAGACTTCAATATTTCAGATCATCAAACACATTTTAATATTAGACAAAGATAACCAGAGTAAATAAAAAATGCAGTTTTAAAAATGATGAGATTATTTATTAAGGGAAAAAAGTTATCCAAACCTACCTGGCCATCTGTCGACTTTAATTCATGTATGTGAACAATACAGTGGCATACACACTCATATGTTGCACTACCATCAGTTTTAGAACATGTTGACTTCACATGAATACATGAAATATGCAGTTTACGTATGAACCTTGACCTCCTGACCCCAAAGGTAGGTCAGATGATCTGTACCTACATATCATTCATAAATATGTTTCATTCAGGCCCAACAAACTTTGTTTGCATTGATGAGTTATTGGAATAAACAACTAGAACAAGACATATATGTATTCAACTGCAACCTGGGGACAAATATGCTTTTATTGCGGAAACGTGGTAACATTTTAACACACACGGACCTTAATTCATCCTAACCTTAACTTCTTTTCAGGTAATCTTCACATAGTTATACAAAATAGGACCAAGTTTAATTATAATTGCTCATAGCATTCTTCAGTTATGGCTGACGATGCTATTTTTAACCCCTAAAGCCTTGAGCCTCTGGCTTGAAAATGACATGTTAAAAATGAAATGGCTATTTCTCTGCATCAAATTGGTCGATTTGAATCATCTTGCTATCATAATACAGGTAACACTTTGGGGATTTTTGTCTTGATGCAAAAAATCAGTGTATAGGTCACTGGGTCAGAGTAAATGAAGATTGAACACTTCATGAATGAAAAATTCATTTTTTGCACCAAAGTTTTACTTTCATCTGTTATAAAATTATTCAGTTGCAGTGTGAAACCCCTAAAAAATTACAGCACAGAATCTCACTATCATCTGTGCCAAAGTGTATTCTAACCAAGTAAATCAGAGCAAAATTTTAGGTTTGAGTTCGGGAATGTCTAGGTGGCCTCTATAAGCTGACAGGGTGTTCTCAGATACCAAACTGTAGAACTCATTTAATTTCTCTTATGGGTGATTCCATGCCAAATCACCAGATTTCAGAGAAAGTTTCCGACTGACAATCTCAGATTTTCTTCATTTTTTTTATTTTAATGTCCTTGTTACTAATAACTGCTATGAAAAATTTTTGGCCAATATCTCCACTAGTTTTGGAGATTTTAAGCCTTCAAAAGGGGGACTTGGCCCCATATTTAGCACAAAAATGAGTACGACTATGGAACATCCACAGTTTCATGGCTATTAAGTTTTGAACTTTTTGCACTAAATATTTCAAAGTTTTACACGATTCTTTAATATAATAAGGCTCTGTACACAGAAGGAGAGCTTCGTATGTGAGATATTTTCAGATTTATGGCATGCCAAATATGGCTTTCTGGAATGCGCGTTTGTCCATGGTAGCACTTTTGGCTCTCTATATCTCCAGATTTAATGATACCAGATGTCTGATTCTTTTTAGTACGAGACATGTTACAGTACTATCAGGAAAATCTCTTGTGGAGATATTGGCTTAAATTTTGCACAGCAGTTATTAGTAACAAGGACATTAAAATAAAAAATATGAAGAAAATCTGAGATGGTCAGTCAGAGACTTTCTCTGAAATCTGGTGATTTGGCATGGAATCACCCATAAGTGAAATTAAATGAGTTCTACAGTTTGGTATCTGAGAACACCCCGTCAGCTCAGAGAGGCCACCTAGACATTCCCGAACTCAAACCTCTAATTTTGCTCTGATTTACTTGGTTAGAATAGGTAATACACTTTAGCACAGATGATAATGAGATTCTGTGCTGTAATTTTTTAGGGGTTTCACACTGCAACTGAATAATTTTATAACAGATAAAAGTAAAACTTTGTTTGGTGCAAAAAAAGTCATTTTTCATTCATGAAGTGTTCAATCTTCATTTACTCTGACGCAGTGACCTATATACTGATTTTTTGCATCATGGCAAAAATCCCCAAAGTGTTACCTGTATTATGATAGCAAGATAATTCAAATCGACCAATTTGATGCAGAGATATCGCCATTTCATTTTTAACATGTCATTTTCAAGCCAGAGGCTCAAGGCTTTAGGGGTTCAGGTTAGGCTCGAGGTCACAGGACTACTTGATGTATATAAATAAAAATAGCATTGTCAGCCATAACTGAAGAATGCTATGAGCAATTATAATTAAACTTGGTCCTATTTTGTATAACTATGTGAAGATTACCTGAAAAGGAGTTAAGGTTAGGATGAATTAAGGTCAGTGTGTGTTAAAATGTTACCACGTTTCAGCAATAAAGGCATATTTGTGCCCAGGTTGCAGTTGAATACATATATGTCTTGTTTTTGTTGTTTACTCCAGTAACTCTTCAATGCAAACAAAGTTTGTTGGGCCTGAATGAAACTTATTCATGAATGATATGTAGGTACAGATCATCTGACCTACCTTTGGGGTCAGGAGGTCAAGGTTCATACGTAAACATATTTCATGTATGCATGTAAAGTCAACATGCTCTAAAACTGATGGTAGTGCAACATATGAGTGTGTATGCCACTGTATTGTTCACATACATGAATTATAGTTGACAAATGGCCAGGTAGGTTTGGATAACTTTTTCCCTTAATAAATAAAATCATCATTTCAAATCATCAAAATCATCAATCAATCATCAATCATCAGCTGCATTTTTTAAATTACTCTCGTTATCTTTGTCTAATATTAAAATGGGTTTGATGATCTGAAACATTGAAGTGTAAAAGAAATTTGCAAAAGAATAAAAAAATCAGGAAGGGGCAAAGGCAAATACTATTTTTTACAGCACTGTATATTGTAAATGCCATTTTATATCTCACCTGCTCATGATATCGCATGAAATATGATTAGGATTGTGAAGTCATGTCTGGTATTGGAGGACAGGTTTGTTTCTTGGGGCGTATAAAAAGCACTGTTTAAAAATCCTGCAAGCATGAGACTGAGAGGAACTACTTTACAGATCAATCCACAAAAGAACATTGCTGACTGTTGTCAAAAAAAAAAGATGAGTTGAACATCAGCAGTAAAAAGAAAAATTTAGATCAAAATTTGTGGAAAGAATAATAATGAAAACGGTTTTCAGCCTTTTTTGTTTGTCAAGTGTTTATGGTGTCCTTTTCGCAGGCTGCAATTTTTTTCTGTACCGTTGATGCATCGCAGTAACAAAGACCAAGAAAAAAGTCCCCTAAAATAACACTGCCATAGTCCACATTGTTCCTAATATCTGATGTGAAGAAAACTGGGCACTACAGCTTTTCATCGTTGAAGAGAGATTAATGATTCCCAGTGATAAATACTGTGAATGTCCTCCTGAAATGAGTAAATTAAGGTGCTTTCACACCGGATGCGAAACGATTTTTTCGTACGACAGATTGCATTCGAAGTCAATGCCAAGACGCGAATACACGCGTTTTCGCGAGTATTCGCGTCTTTGCATTGACTTTGAATGTAATCTGTCGTGCGAAAAATTCGTTTCTCGTCCGGTGTGAAAGCGACTTTAGGATGTTCAATACATTGGCATGCAAGCTATAATATTATAGATATGTTATAGATGTATAGATATGTCATGTCTCTTTATCTTGCTAGCTAGCTAGCCAAATAGCTCACTGGCGAGTATTCCATTGTGAGCGAGCTGCCTTTTTAGCTCGCTAACCAGTTGGCTATGTAGCTAAACATAGTGGCGTGCTAGCTATGTGCAACAGCTCTGGGGTGCGTTTCCCGAACAACGACGGAAGTTAGCATTGAACTAACATGGTACGATGCATCGTTAAATTAAACATCAGAGCAACGACTGTTTCCCAAAACTGTCGTACCTTGTTCGTACCACAGTAGTTTGAACGACGTTAGTTTGAACCATGATAGTTTGAGCGATTGTCGCTCGAACATCAATGTTACCAGGAGCACTCCGGTCCGGTGATTTTCACTGCGGGAAGCTTAAAAACTTGGTATTTGTGCCTAAATACGGCAGTTGTGATCGATAATACACTATTAATTTGTTGTTATGGCATATTATTTTGTGATCATATACAAACTAGCTACAATACAATTTACCATTTAAATGAAAAGACACTTTAGGCAACGATTCTTTGGGGGAAAAAATCTAAAAGAACGATTTGCCATTTCTGTGCATTTAATGAGATGAGCTCCACCACCACCTTATTAATCATTAACATTCTTAACAGTTATAGATACATACTTATCTCCTCTCCATGACGTATACGGTGGTGTAGTGGATAACTCCATCTACACGCCAAGGGACCGACGACATAGATTGAGGGTTCGACTCTCGCAGGAAGACAGCCTTTTTTTCTTCAACGCTGTCTTTTTATTCATGGCAACGTGTGCTCCAATGAACAAGTGATCATAAAATTTAGACGATTTGTGTGTCACGTAGTCTCTTTGGATATATGTAGTAAATACTTATTTAAGGTCACCCACCTTATTCATGGGCGTAGAAATACACACACAGCCAAAAATGGAATATAAAAAGTAAACATTTTTATTTCTTTTTCCTAGCTTAAAAATTATTTCATTGACTCAAAGAACAAAAAATGGCATAAGACCGCAGAAGAGATATATTCTGATGGCTTCGGATGGGGATGCAGAGCAGTGCACATGTGGGGGGGGGGGGGGGTGATGGAGGGATTGCCAGCTAGACATTACTAAGGAGAGCAGCAGCTCTAAGGAGCGCACTACAGAGGACTGGTGGTGGGAGCTCCGGTTTGTTGACCTCCTCTTACTCCTGAGGAGAGTTTTGTCCATGCTAAGCCCAGAAGTGCTGGCGGGAGTCCCAGGGGTATAGGTATCTGTGTTTTGCACAATTCTCTAACATGAGTGTCTTCCCCCCTCTGCCCACTTCCTCTAAGCCCATTTACGCCTTGTCCCTTGCAGTTTGATTCCCAGGGCCCCCCCATCATTAGGCACCCGCACGCAGGACCCCTCAACATTGGCCATCCTCTCACTGGGCCACTCCACATTGGGCCCCCTCTGGCACCGCTTTCTGTGTGTCAGGGCCGCTCTTTCACCTGAGTTTCCAGAATCCTCTCAGACTGGCAGTTTGTCTACGTCTTGCACAGCATGGCCGTCACAGCAAATGTCCAGCTCCCTGAAGATGAGGCAATCTATGTAAAGGATGCTGAAAATGACCGTGCATTCCACAGACCACAAGGAATGACAAATGTTATGCCAAAAGACCTCCATATCCCCCAGCCCCTTTCTTTTTATCAACACTTTCCCATCCACTGTCAAATATATGATTTCTACCATATTCACAGTTGCATGTGGGCAAACAACATCCTATCCTATCAATACATAAAAATACATGAGGGTAAACGGCGAGATCATATGTTCTTCCTATGACTAGCAACACGAAGTCACAAGCGTTACAGATTTACTCAACAATACAACCGTTTTGAACCATGATCCCGTAAAGCAGGCTAATTAACCACCTCCTGCTCTAATGACAGCGGGAAAAAAACAGCTAAGCCTGATGTGCAAACTGCTCAAATATACTTGCCCATAGTATCTAACCAGCAGTTCCAAAAAATTTTCTTTTGCAGCCGCAAAAATCATTGTTCTCTGTAGCAACCACTTCAGCTGCAGTGAGCCAATGGTATCCCAATTAGTAGTTAAGAAATACAAGTTTTCTGAGGCAAAAATTCGACATGATGTTGATGCTATATCATTTTACAATCAATTATAGTAATCACATATCAAAATCGCATAATTCCCTACTGTGGATTTACGCATAGACTCTTCGTTCCACAAATTCAGCGCTCCTTTAAATCCTCCTAAGCACTCATGTAGGAAGCCAGTCACTCAATTATTTACTTACAGTGCTGTGAAGAAATATTTGCCCCCTTCCTGATTTCTTACTTTTTTGTATATTTTTCATGTTACATGTTTCAGATCATCAAACAAATTTTAATATAAGAAAAAGATAACCTGAGTAAATACAAAATGTCGTTTTTAAATGATGATTTATTATTATGTTTTATTAATGGAAAAAAGCTATCCAAACCTACCTGGCCCTATGTGAAAAAGTAATTGCCCCCCCCCTTTTTAAATCATGAATTAACTGTGATTAACCACATTTTTTAAGTTCAATTTTACTAGCCACACTCAGGCTTTATTACTGCCAGACCTGTTGAATCAAGAAATCACTTCAATTGAACCTGTTTGACAAAGTGACGTAGGCTAAAAGATCTCAAAAAGCAACACTTCATGTCGCGAACTAAAGAAATTCAAAAACAAATGAGAAACAAAGAAATTAACATCTATCAGCCTGGGAAGGGTTGCAAAGCCATTTCTAAGGCTTTGGGACTCCAGCGAACCACAGTGAGAGCCATTATCCACAAACGGAGAAAACTTGGAACAGTGGTGAACCTTCCCAGGAGTGGCCGGCCTACCAAAATTACTCCAAGAGCACATCGATGACTCATCCAGGAGGTCACAAAAGAACCCAGAACAACATCTGAAGAACTGCAGGCCTTGCTTGCCTTAGTTAAAGTCAGTGTTCATAATTCAACAATAAGAAAGAGACTGGGCAAAAATGGCATCCATGGGAGAGTTCCAAGGTGAAAACCACTGCTAGCCAAAAAGAACACAAAGGCTCGTCTTACATTTGCCAAAATTAATGTTGATGATCCCCAAGACTTTTGGGAAAATATTCTGTGGACTGAAAAGACAAAAGTTGAACATTTTTGGAAGGTGTGCGTCCCGTTACATCAGGCATAAAATTAACACAGCATTTCAAGAACATCATACCAAAAGTGAAACAGGCTGGTGGTAGTGTGATGGTTTGGGGCTACTACTTGCTGCTTCTGAACCTAGACGACTTATTGTAATTGATGGAACTATGAATTCTGCTCACTATTGGAAAATCCTGAAGGAGAATGTCCAACCATCAGTTCATGAGCTCAAGCTGAAGCACCCTTGGGTTATACAGAAAAACAATTATTCGAAACACACTGGCAAGTCCACCTCTGAATGGCTTTAAAAAAAAAAAAACAAAAAAAATAGATTTTGGAGTGGCTAGTCAAAGTCTGGACTTAAATCCGCTTGAGATGCAGTGGCATGACCTTAAATAGGCTGTTCATGCTATAAAACCCTCCAATGTGGCTGAATTAAAAGAATTCTGCAAAGAAGAGTGGGCTAAAATTTTTCCACAGTGACGTAAAAGACTTATTGCCAGTTATTGCAAACGTTTGATTGCAGTTGTTGTTGCCGAGGGTGGCACAATCAGTTATTAGGATTTAGGGGGGCAATCACTTTTTCACATAGAGCCATGTAGGTTTGGATAGCTTTTTCCCTTAATAAATGAACTCATCATTTAAAAACTGCATTTTGTATTTACTCGGGTTGTCTTTGTCTAATATCACAATTTGTTTCATGATCTGAAAAATTTAAGTGTGACAGATATGCAAAATTAAATAAATAAATAAATAAATCAGGAAGGGGAAAATACTTTTTCACGGCACTGTAGGCTCATCTGCCTAACGCACACTTACAGTTCACTCCCACATGATGTATTAATTGACTCATTTCTTATCCGGTTCCAAAGTGTATAAACTTTCCACAGTAACTGAAAGACATTGATTGGAAAATCAGAAATGTAGACAAACCTTTGCGTTTAAACAAGGTAGGTTGTATTCTCTTATGGATGCACACAGTTGCGCAGCTGAAAATGATGAGATTAAAAAAAAAGTTAGTTAGTGAGTTATACTTGTTCCTGATAAGTTGTGGAAAGTGTTGATATACGGTTGTGAGCTCAGAAATGGGAACTGCTAGCTTTTTACTGCGGGGTGAATGTTCTGACCGTTAAATAAGCAGTTCCTGTAATGAGCATGTGTGCTGGCTTGTGGGACTCCTCCAAGGATATGTCTCCTCAGACCATCACTGACCCACCACAAAGTCTGTCAGGGTGGATGAGCTTATAAGGAGCATAATATTCACCATAGACTTTCTGACTCTTTGATACCTTTCACGTTCTCACGATGAACCTGCTCTCATCTTAGAAGAAAACAGGGCGCCAATGGCGGACCTGTTGATTCTGGCCTTCGCTGGCGAAGGCCAATCGAGCTGCATGGTGCTGGGCTGGGAGCAGACGTCCCACTAGAGGATGACAGGCCCTCATGCCACCCTCATAGAGTCTGTGTATGACAGTTTGGTCAGAAACATGCACACCAGTAGCCTGCTGGATGTCATTTTGTGGGGCTCTAGCAGTGCTCCCTCAATTCCTTCTGACACAAAGGAACAGATACAGGTCCTGCTGCTGGGTTGATGCCCATCGACGGCCCTGTCCAGCTCTCCTAGTGTAACAGCAGGTCTCTTTGTATCTCCTCAATGCTCTTGAGACTGTGCTGGGAGACACTGCCGACCTTCTTGCAACTGCACATATGGACATGCCATCCTGGAGAAGCTGGACTACCTGTGCAACCTGACTAGGCTATAGGTACTGCCTCATGCTACCAGTTGTGACAAGGACACTAGCAGAACACAAAACTCGAGAAAAATATGTTAGGAAAGATAAAGAGAGAGCAATTCGCTACCACATGCGCTACCATTGCCTTTATGGGGATTGTCTTGCTTTTGTCTCTCCACTGCACCTGTTGTGAACTTCATTTGCACCAAAGCAGGTGGCATTGATTCACAATCACTTGTGCTTCCAAAATGGACAGATTGATATCCCTGAAGTTAAACTGACTTGGTGTTGTACTGTGATGATTAAGTGTTCCCTTATTTTTTTTTAGCACTGCTATGGGTATGAGCAGCCAGATCACCCAGGCAGGCAGCTGGTGGAGGCGTGTTGGGAGTGGGGAGGAGGTGGAGGTGGGGAAAGCAGGAGTTTTGTTTACAGGGTGGGAGTGGAGGGGGAGGAGCTGGGATTGAGTCGGGTGCGGCAGGGTTCTGCAGTGGTCTGGCCTTCTGTTCCCCCATGGCTACTACCAAATGTAGAGGTAGACTTTGCAGTTGCTGAAAGGATGAGGCAGGAGGGGAGAGGAGACCCAGAGAATTTGGTGAGAGAAAGGATGCAGGAGAACTGGGCAAACCACTTACAAGTGTATACAGATGGTTCCATGGACCCCAGCAGTAAAAGGGTGGGTTTTGCAATGCATATTCCCAGCCTGCGGATCACACAGAGCAGGCGGTTGTCTGATGGGGTGTCTGTTTTTACCGCAGAAATAGTAGCCTTACTATGGGCACTAAATTGGGTGGAAGAAGTGAGGCCACAGCAGGTGGTTATATGCTCTGACTCGGCGACTGCTCTGGGGACCCTGCAGGGGGGGAGGTCACGGATTAGTTCGGACCTAATTTGTGAGCTCCTAATGACTTTATATAAAATAACGCTGTCTGGAATAGGAGTGGGGTTCATGTGGGTCCCAGCGCATGTGGGGGTGGAGGGCAACGAGGCTGTTGATCGGGCAGCCAAAGAAGCCCTGAGGAGGGAGGAGGTGGATGTGCGCAGAGCCTTAGGGGTATCAGAGTACCGAAGTGTGGTCAAAGAAGAGATTAGTAGGAGATGGCAGAGTGAGTGGGATAGGGAAAAGAGCGGAAGGTTTTTCCACACTATTCAAAGCTGTATCAGGGGTGGGAACAGTCCACAGGGGAACCACAGAAGGGGGCAGGTGGTCATGACAAGACTGAGACTTGGACATTGTGGTCTCGCGTGGGGACTGGCCCGTGTCGGTAAACATGAAAATGGACTTTGTGAATGTGGGGAAAGGGAAACTGTGCCACATGTATTTATGGAGTGCTCCAAATATGCAACCGAGAGGAATATTTTGTTCTCTGCGATTCTTGGTACTGGGCTACAGTGTATATCTCTAAGGAACATTCTCAACCCGGAGGAACATCAAAGGGAAGTGGGGAAAGCTGTGATGGATTTTCTTTAAGAGTTTCCAACCAAATCAGTGGGAGGCAGCAATACGCCGACGGGCGTCTAGTCTGCCTGGAAATCAAAAGAAGAAGAAGAAAAAGAAGGGTTTTCTGAAAATAATTAGGGTGTTACGGCTCAAACAATAATAGAGACTAGATGATTTGCTCCTGAGGTCTAACCTTTGTCACAGTAGGGGCAGGGAGAATTTTACCCCTGTCTTCTTTTCCCCTTTTTCCCCCTGCAACAACTCGGTGAGGAAACAGCCAAATTAAGTCGCTAATCTGGTTAAACAAAGGCGACGGAGGTTTTTTGAGGTTTTTTTTTTTTTGGGGGGGGGGGTTCAGTCTCCCTGGAGCAAGGTACGGTAAAGTAAAATAAATTTAAACGCTAAATGGTTGTCTAACCTAGTGAATTGCGCGATATACAAAGTAAAACAGTTGTTTTCAAGGACTGAGTTACTGTCACCTGGTTCTTCTGTTGCTGATTTAGTGAACAAACCCCAGCAAGCTCTCAACGCCAAGAATATTATCGAATTACCTGGATATCTAACTATAGCCCGGCTTGGTTTCATACTGAATGGCTTGCCTTTCATACAGTCTCCTAGCCAATAGTTCACCGGGTTATTTTTAGTCCCCTTTGTTCTCTTTCCTGACTGCATTGCTGCATAAATGCATTGTCAATCTTGAATATTAACGCAAACTGGGGTTTTTGTCTTTTTCGCATTTTATTATTACCGAAGGGCTCTTCTGATTAAACACATTGTAAATACCCGATCTTTGTATTTTCCTCCAGTTGCTGTGCCTTAATCAGCTGATTAAACTTTAACTGCTTGTTTGAGTACTTAAGACAGCATGTTTGGGGAGATACCGTGTTTAGTTTGTTCGCATAGTAAACAACTTGTTTATTTGGTCCGTTTTAATTAAAGGGAACCGGGGCTTTACTCTTTTCTCGGTTACCCTTGGTCGTATTTGCGGCTAGCTAGCTAGATAAGTACTGTTTGCATTTTTGGCTGGGGATCTGAGATTTAGTCCTTAGTTAGTAGAGCAGCAGTCACTTGAATCGTCCATTTGGTTAGGTTGGAATTTAAACGGTAAGTTTTACCAGAGTGCTCCGCCTCCTCCCCTCCTCCAGTTCCTCCTGGGCATTGGAGCCAGTCTGTTTTATCTGGGTTCTCAGCTAAGCCCTGTGATATTTTTAGGTTGGTATATTAATAGTACTGGGACTAGACAAACTCAAGTTGGCTTATTAGGAGGGCTTATTACATATAGAGTTTGGCTCAATTTGGTATTTCATTTCTGTGAAATGAAACTAAGGCCCAGTTAAAAGAGGCTTATAATCCATTTACATAGTTTCCCCAAGGTTTCTATTGTGACTGCTGCTTGGGGCTTCCTTGGTTAATAAATTAATAAATTGTGGTTCCTCAGCTTCTATCTCGGCATTAGTAATTTTCTTTTATCGAGGGCGAGTGAGGTCTTTAGGTAGGGGGTTCAAAATGTGGCCAAAACTATATGACAGTTGTAGGATGATCACACTTTTGGAGAGAGATTTCCAGGATGGGTTTGTCTGCCACAGGTGCCAGCAAATTGAGCATCTGGCCAGTTGGCGGCACGACATAGTTCGTAATCAGTTGAGTTCCTAGAGGAACTAAGTAGTATGTCATTTTGACAAATATTGTGTAAGCCAAAGCAGGGTGGTACAGGGATCCCAGAGCAGGCAGGAAGAGAAAGTTGGGTGACTGTAGGTCGACAGCGCAGGAGAGGTCGTGCAGGCTGCACAGGGACAGCTCCTCCAGTGGTTGAGGTGTCCAACCGATTCCGTCCCTTGCAGGAACTCGAAATGGCCCCTGACCCTGAGAGAGAGGGTACTGATGAGCAGCAGGGCACCCTGTTGGCCTCTACCCCTCAGAAAAGAGAGTTAGTGATAGTGGGGGACTCAATACTTAGAGGAATAGATAGCTTAATCTGTTCGCGTGACAAGGAGTCTCGTACGGTGTGTTGCCTGCCTGGTGCCCAGGTAGGAGACCTCCTGGAGCGGGCGGACAAGCTCCTGGCCAGAGCCGGGAGGGATCCAGTTGTCATGGTCCATGTTGGGACAAATGACATAGATGAGGGTAGGTTTGAGGTTCTGCAAGGCAAATTTGTGGAATTAGCTGAGAAGCTTAGGAGCAGATCCTCAAAGGTAGTTTTCTCCGGGATTCTACCAGTACCATGTGCAAGCAGAGGAAAGCAGAATTTTATCTGGAGGTTTAACACGTGGCTACGAACTTGGTGTAGGAAAGAGGGGTACAGGTTTATGGGGCACTGGAACTTTTTCTGAGACAGGGGTGACCTGTTCAAACCTCACGGGCTGCGCCTAAACTGGAGGGGTAACTTTGCACTGGGCCAGTGTATCTTGAGGGTAGCACAGGATTATTTAAACTAGGGACTTGGGGGACAGGGAGGTTAGTGAGTGTTACACATAGGGAAATGCAGACTGCCCCAATGGAGGCTGATGGCATTACATGGACTATTGATGATATACTTTTAAAGCAACAAAGCGTAGTGGGGGGCTTGAAGCAGCGGCCACATGGGAGATCAAGGGGGAAGAGCATTAGTAATAACCTGAAATGTTTTTACTTAAATGCAAGAAGCATAAAAAATAAATTTCCTGAGCTCGAGGCTGTTATGATTAGTGAGGGCTATGACATAATTGGGATTACAGAGACATGGCTTAGTGAAGAGGATGGAGATGAATATAATATAGAAGGTTATAAGCTCTTTAGGAAGGATAGCTGTAATAGGCGAGGAGGGGGCGAAGCAATCTATGTGAATGAAAACATAAATGTACAGAAAATTCATGAAATTGAACAATCCTTGCCCTGTGAAAATATCTGGGTCAGGCTCATTGGCAAACACGAGACAGGTTTAAACATAGGAGTATTCTATCGACCTCCAGCTTTGGACAGTACAGTCAATTAAATGCCTTTTAAGAGGATTACGCAAGCTTGTAGAGGTGGAGGGACTATTATTATGGGAGACTTAAATCATCCTGGTATTGACTGGGAGATGGTGAAAGGACAGGGTAGGGGGGAGGAAGAATTTTGAAATGTTATAAATGATAATGTTTTGGTGCAGTATGTTAATAAACCTACAAGAGAGGAAAATTTCAGACTTACTGTTCTGTAATGACCCAGATAGAATTAGCAATGTTGAGGTACTGGAGCCACTTGGGACAAGTGATCACTCTGCCGTTAATTGAGATGTTTCATGGGAAGTTAAAAAAGTGTATTCAAAAACAAAAAATTTAAATTTTAGGCAAGCAAACTTTGACAGGATGCGCTCATATCTAAGTGAAATAAAATGGGAGACACTCCTGGACTGTGAGTCCGTAAACGAGATGTGGGAAAGATTTAAGGGGGTTTTACTTGAATTAGAAAGCAAATTCATTCCAAAGGTATCCAAAAGTAAGCTGAAAAGGCAGAATCCTCAGTGAATGACCAAAAGTATTCGTAGGATTTATAGGGAAAAGAGGAATCTTTATAAGATGTACATAATGGATAACAATTAGAACACTAATAAGGCCCGGGCCACACTGCCTGCTGCTGCGTTGCGTCTTCCGCAAGCGTAGCACTGCAACAGGTGGTCGCACGCGTCTCGGTCACACTGCCTGCGTATCTGCTGCGTCAGGTCTGCCGCGGGCTCCTCCTTCCAACTCTGGCTCTGCATGATTTTGCCCAAGAAATCACTATGAAATAATATATTAATTCTTCTTGCGTCGTTATAGCCTACTACTCGTGATTTATATTTTGCATTGACAGTGGGGGAAGCATGCTCGTATCATACAATCTAACTAGAAAAGCACTCAGAGAGTGCAGAACCTCCGCCAGGGGGCAGCAAAGCCAAAAGCACGGTGATTGGAACTCCGGCCCATTGGAAAGACTTGAAATCTTGAACTTTGGCGTATATCTCGGCAGTACTTTGGCCTAGATATGCCAAAATTTTATCACATCTTCCTTGAGTTAATACCCACCTACCCTGAAAATTCAACCCAGCATCACGAAATGTCGTGTCATACTCACGAAATGTTATCTATGAATTCGTGCTCATAGACACGAAATTTCCCCAATAAACGTGTACACAACACGAATTTTGAACCAGCCTATTTTAATAGGGTTTTTTATTTCGTGTCCTCTTCACGTTTTTTGAAGGCTTTTGAACCTAAAATTGCCCGCGTTTATTTCGTGTCGTTTTCACGTTTTTAAGGAGTTAAAGTGATAATTTGGCGGTAACAGGCGGATTACGTTGAATGTCAGCGACCTCAGTAATCCTATTTTATATATCGACAGCCCGTCCTCTTTCGGTCATTTTGCCCGGACCTTTTGCCCTGGTAAGTTGGCGCGTCAAAGATTTATCAAATGTTGTGACTTGCATGCCTGTAATTGCAAAGTATAAATTTGACATATGAAGGGGATATTGAACAGCTTTGACAATTGTTCATGAATCGGGATTGAAGTGGGGTCTCGCTGTCTCTGTACAGATTAACATATTTACCTGTAGTGTAGCTTGTAGATCAACTCATGAAAAAATCGGTTTCATTTGTGTAGTTGCAACAGGCTTAATTAACATGCAGTCATGCTCCGCATCGCTCAATCCTGTATAATCTAATAGGCTTGCTCATTGATTCTATCAATAAGCTTGCTAACCAAGGTACCCAGTGTATTAATAAAATTATTAGCAATTCACTTAAGCTTTATGAGGGCTTGATATCACAAATAGTTATGTTAGCATGTTTTTGTTTGTGTCTCTGGCTCAACTGAAGTGTATTGCTAGAACGTTACTTGCGCATGCTTTCATTTTACATTTGCTAGCGATATACAGCGAACTAGCTACAGAGCTGCATGATAACAGTGGCATTTAGAAGCCTGTTTTTAGCCCGCTTGGCCCAAGGCCCAACGGGCTTATGCTGTGCTTGGGCTCCAAAGTGGTGGTCTGTCGTGCGTGCGTGCGTCAGTGCGTAAACCTTTGGGCTTGTCTGCGCTCTAGCGCCTTCAGTTTTTGAGCTAGCCTCTTGATATTGCATATGTGGGTTTATGACCATAAGGTCTGGGACGAGTTCGATTTTCGACCCAATTGGCCCACTACTTCGGCCAATAGGGGTCGCTATGCTTGCACATTCGAGCCAAGCGGACACAGAGGCATTGCCTCTATTTTTCATGTAGCTAGTTAGCTGGCAAGAGTATACGTAAAATTATGCTGGCTGGATGGGAATCATTTGGGCATTACCTTTACTAGCCAGCTAAATTCTCTGAACAGATCCTGAGTTTACAAGCAGCACTTCAGCCTTGTTGCATTGTACTTGTTTGGCACTCTTCATGTTACTGACACATTTCAGGTCGGCACACTATAATGGTGTAGAATGTGCTTATATAAATTGATGGATGGTTTTGTAAAACCCCTCAATTGTAGATTTACTGATCACGCCAAATTAAGGACTTTTTGTGGGAAGAAGAAAATTTGCAATTTTGATCGAAAAAAAAAACAGAAAAAAAACATTGCGGTTTTTTATGCTTTTATTCCAGTGCTTGGCACAGTGATAATTTATTTATTACATGTGTACATATGATTTAACGTAGCATGATCTTTTGGTGCCCTCGGTTTGATTGCTGCTAACTAAAGTAACGCTGTGTTCCACTCTGAACCCCCGTTGCCCCCTCTAGATTGATCAACTGTTCAAATTGATTCACCGGAAAGACACTCTACAGAGCCATCATCGACCAAAAAGGCACTTTTCAGAGCCATCATCAACCCAAAAGGCACTTTTCAGAGCCATCATCTACCCAAAAGGCACTTTTCAGAGCCACTGTCTGTCTATCAATCTGTTTTTCTGTTTATATTATGACTGAATCTCCCTCCTTAGCAGTTTCTCCCTCGTTATTCTATCTATCTATTTTTCTTTCTCTCTCTGTTTTTGTCCCCTCTATCTGTCCAATTTCTGTGTGTGTGTTCTGTCATCATGGCCAACACATTTAGGTTAGACGGCCGGAACCCTGTTCACCAACAGCGCAGACAAGAGGCAGCACAAATTCTTTTTGACTCCATGGTAGCAGCAGCCAAGGTTTGTGTGCAAATATGTTTCTTTAATTTTAGACAGTAGCTGTGGACTTTCAAAATAATCAGTCTTGCAGAGTTAACATAAATACTGTTAGCATACTGTGGGTACGCACTGCTGTTAAGTTGATTTTGGTTTCAGTGTAATGAGGTTGCTGTAAGAATTTGTACAATATAGTAATCGGAGGTCTGAACAGCTACCATTTTATTTTTTAGCTTAACAGGACCGAGATGGGGCATGCATATCAGTGCTATGCATCTGACCATTTATGTGTTGACTGGCAGAGTGCAGAGTTGGAGAGCTCCAAATGTTTGAAAATATTGCTGAATGCACCTTTCAATACACAGCAAGGAGCTGAGGTGAGGAAACGGCAACAATTAAGAGGTGGCCCCTTGCTGAGAGGCGAGAAGAATGCCGTCCCTCGAGGCAAACCACAGGGGAGGCATGGAGGACGAGGCCGTGTCTCAGCTACAGGTTAACATCACTCCCCAAGAAATGCATTAAAATTGGGAAGCCTTGTGTCCCAGTTAATTGTGTTTGCCTTTGCTTTATACCATATACTTGCGTGGTTGGAATATATATCTCGACCTTGACTAGTCTTGAGTGTCTCGCCCCTTATCTCCTCCCACATTTCACAAAGTACGACTTGTTGATTACGATACAAAATTTACCCTTCATAAGCACCTGGTTGTACCCTTTTTTTTGTGCATTTTTACAGTGACTTCTCCCCTCTCTGAATTGACCATGGCTTCTGCTGCGGATGCCTGTCAAACAGTAACAGCTAGTACGGTGTGCTCAGGTCCTCAAGAGGAGTTTGGTGAGTGCAGTCATTTGTGGGTTGTGTATGCTACCTATGTAATTGCTACCTGCAATAAGGATGAAGATTAATTATGCAATTTTGGGGGTTTTCATTCAGTTATATTCATATTATTTCATTTTTTATTTTATGACATAAAAGACAACAGGAGCAAATCACTTGGTCTTATTGAATCCTTTATTTTTTTATGTTTGAAAAGACACCTCATTAGAAATGGAAAAATCTTGCTTATCATTTTTCCATCTTTGAAAGGGCCTTGAAGAGCCTTGTTTTATGGTGTTTTCTGGTGCCGATACTACCAAAGAAATGCTTGGTATTTCTGGCTATAGAGCTCCAAATGCACAACAAACAGAATTTACCCCCACAGTACAAATCTGGGTTACAGAGAAAATATATCGCAAACATACACCAACAATGAACATCTTTCTGGCTGTCCTTTGCACAAAAACAGCAAGATACCAAGGTGCTTTTCGCTGAACATGATAGTCTTGTTGTGAGTAAACACATAATAAAGCATTCCATTTTGCTATATTTCTGTGATATTATTTTATTCCCATTTTCAATTTTTATTGTTATTTCTCAAATAATTCTGGCTCAATAACATAGTTACCCAGCTTGGCGCTGAGGTGGTGCCTAAGTCTAACGGGACTTATAATGTCACAGGTCATGATAAA
Organism: Gymnothorax reevesii; assembly: GCA_029721435.1. Lineage (NCBI taxonomy): Eukaryota > Metazoa > Chordata > Actinopteri > Anguilliformes > Muraenidae > Gymnothorax > Gymnothorax reevesii. The sequence continues at coordinate 23,647,035 of CM056591.1, read as the reverse complement.
AGTATAACATATTTTGTTCTGTGTACCCTTAAGTCGTTATAGTTCATGTATAATGTGGTGTCAACAGCAAAACTTAGCCACTTAAGTGGCTTCCAGGTGGCGCTATTGCCAGGCAAAGTGAAATACGGACCTAAAAATTCAGCTTTTTCTGTGAGACACTCATATCTACCTTTGTGCCAAGTTTCATTCAATTCCAGCGGGGTCAACTGCGCACCGAGTGTCAATTTCTCATGGAACGGCTCTTAACTTTGATGACTTGTTGAGGGAAGGCTAAAAATGTTAGGATCCTGTTCATGCCATGTTTATGTTTTGTGCCTGGCCATGCCATGTTTATTGATTTTTGTGTTTAAGTGACCTCTGCTTGTCATTATGACTATTCTTTGATTGCGTATTGTGTTTTGGTTATTGGATTTCATGTTTTTATTATTTTTCTGGCCATAGTTATCATGTCATGTTTTTCATTGCTCTTGTCTTGTTTATTTTTCTGCCATGCCATGCTTTGCACTACGTCTACCCCGTCTTGTCTTTTGCAGGTCTTTGCTCACGGTTTAGTCTTACGTGCCACACATTCGGGTGATTTACTGGTTTCTGGGATTTCAATCTTCCTTCATATCTCGTGTTCTTCCTTCCTCTCTCCTTTTGCTATCTACGAACAGTACTAACATTTTATTGTTTTTGATAATTACTAACACACATTAACGTTGCATATGTTTACTAACTTACTAACTTGCACTCGGGATTGTATAGCTGCACATACTAATAGACTAACGATCTCTCAGCAATCGCCCAATTCGTATCTCCGCCCTCCTTGTCTATCCCCAATTATCTCTACTGCAGTTTTCCACTTATATCTCAGGCTTTCCCTTTTCTTTAGACTATACACTTTAGTACTCCTTAACCGGAGCTGTTGTTTGTTCATAGGAATGTCTTGTGATCCCTGTCTGCGTTTTGGCATTCGCCAAATTCATGTAATTAGATTATTCCTCATGTGTCAATCCTGATTATTGTTTCATTGATCGCTCCTGCTCTCCCTTGTCATGTGTTCACCCCGGATGTGTATATAAGGTGTCTTCACATTCATTTCCACATTTTCCACGTTTTTTTTTGCCTTGACTCATTGTGATTTATCTTTCTGACTGGATTGCCCGACTTCTGATTCTTGGTTTGCCCTTTTTGGATATTGTTGCATCTGTGTGTTTTTGACCTTTTTCTGCCCGACCTTGATTTTATGGATTGCTGCCCTGTTAACGATTCGGACTGTATATTGGCTTCTGAGTTTGCTTCTCCTTCAAACCTACGCCTGTGTACCGGATCTGTTTTGTCTAACTTCGATTTTTGTGATTGGTGCCCTGGTAACGAACTCCGCTCTGCCCCATTGGAATTCAAGCTTTGGATTAGGGACTCTGTACTGTTGCCTTTCTCTCTGCGGGGGTTATCCCTCTTATTCAATTAAGCACCTATTTTTTGCAATCCCGTGTCCTCGCATTTGGTTCCAGATGGCTTCCTTACAAAAAATGAGAATTTTCAGTCAAATTGCAAGGATTGCTTGTCTGCTACTTCATTATGCAGTTATGTTTTGCTTGTTTTACAAAATTTGAGGTTTTTTTTTTTTGTTCCCAGTAGAAGGTGATGATATGGGTCTTTGTGTACAAATCCAAAGGTAGTTGCTGCCCCTACTAGTAAAATAAATATGACTTAATGCCACTTTTAATGAGTGCTGTCTATATTGTCATTGCCTCTGAAATGTTTTTATTACAGAGAAAAACATGGGAAGGCTAAAACAGATCTTGGAGTCCTATCCTTCTGTTGAGCCCCCGAGAAGCTCCGCGACTTCATGGTCTGTTCGACAGCAAAAGGCATCAGAGTACTGGAGAGAGGCCAGACCGCACCATCTTAAATGTCTTCTGGAGACAGAGGTTACTGGCCACCCCCTCTGTTCCATCTGCTACCAGTCAGCTGTTATCAGGTTAGATCTTCATGAACATGTATGAGCGAGTTTCCGTTTTATACGAGGACGATTTAGGTGCATTCTACTGTATTTTCCTATGAACGTCTGCCCCGATATACATACACAAGATGGCGGCCGAGCGCTGCCACAGAATTTATATCTCTGTAGTCGCAACTCTGAGAATATCTATGCCTTGAGCAGAACCCAAGCCTGGTCCCGTCTCTGCCAGACTTATAATCAACATGGCTTCACCAGAGTGGTCGTTATTCATTTCATATGCTAAATGTTTGGCCTGTGAGTGGCTTTTGCTGCTGTTATTGTTATTTACAGCAAATAACCACAAACATTTGTGTGATATGACATGGAAAAAAATAAATGAACATTTGAAGAGCCAAAGCTTTTGTTTGCTGTTATAGATGGACCAGAGCTACTAAAATATCAGTTTTTCATCACTGCATCCTAGATTTGTTTTTCTCCTGAATGCACAAACTGCAGATTATATGAGTGAAGATTTTTTTGCCTTCTATGGAGATTTGTCTACTGTAAAATGATAATGATGTCGTGCCTGTTTAGGTGCAGAGAGTATTTGCCAAAAGAGTGGTTTTGTGGAGAGTGTGATGTCCTCACACACAAGAAGCGTCCACTTCACAACAGGGAAACTGGGATCCATGGGTTTCTCAAGGCTATTCCTCCTTCCACTTGTGTCCAGAGAGGGGAGTCAGGACAGTACTTCACCTATGAGCAAGGTACAGTCACGCAGTACCAGTTCTGGTGTTGTGCCTCTTTTTGGAATGATGAAGATATTTTCTTTTTTTTTTTGGCAGCATGTATTCTACCCACGGTTCGAGTTCCAGTCTGTCCTTGCAAAGGCACGAACTTCACTCTAGCTCCTGGCAAACCTGTAATCTTAATTACCATCAATGGTAAGATAAACTTTGTGTTCTCTTATTGTACTTTGATTTTTGTCTATTAGAGAAGTTTGGCAAACTCGCGAACAACTGATCGAGCAATTAGATTTTAATAACCGAAGTCTGGGTCATACCCTTTAAAAATGCGGTACTTATGTTGTTATAAATTGAGAACCAAACACCTGGATAATGCGTTTAGCAGTAGCTCTCGCAGACGGCGAACAAGAGTGAACCACGGCTCTCTAGCCCATTTAGCGCGTCTTTGATTGCCCCTTTAGAAAACCAGTGTAAGATTAAATTAAAAATATACAAATTGCCAATTTTTCTTTTGCTCAGAATGTAAATCATATCAGATTTGAAGTTACTAAGCACTGGAGTGACAAAAACAATTTGTCAAAATTTTGCCCTCGAGACGCTGTAGCTTCTTTAATATTTTGTTGGCCCGCCTTTAGTTTTCATTACAGCATGCATTCACCATGGCATCCACAACCAGTGGATATGTCTTCCGACATGGTTGTTTAAGAAATTATAAACTTCTCACCGCATCAGTCAGGGTTAAATAATAACTTGTTGCCCGCCAAAACATGTTAATCACTGCATTAATTGGAAGGTTCTAACTCATTTGTTTAGTTCAATCCAAGTGGTGAATTTTTTTTTTTTTTTTGGCTAGGCAGTACATAAACAAATGAATTATCAATAGTAGACGCTTCCAATTATTTGCATTGTAGGTGAGGTCGATCGGATTCGTTTGGTTCAGAGAAGAGTCTAGTTTACTTCTTGCTTCTTTTTCACCTTCAATTTAAGCCACATCTTCAGTTCCACTGTCCTATGTATCAGAAGTGGACCCTTTCTTTCTCATGGATGTATTCAAATGGGAGTTGAAATGCAAGATTGGTCAGGTGTGATAATAACTAGAAGTGACAATCAAAATCTGTGCTTGCACTTATCTGATCCATGAATCGATTGTTTAATTTTTACTGTTCTATATTAGGGCGTTATGACCTTCACATGCCGGTGTACGCCTGCGAAACCTGTTACCAGCAGTGGACCCCAGAGGTGATGGACCTCCTGAAAAGTGGCTATTTGCCAGCCACTTCCACTACCTCTACTGTTTACACAGTTGACCTCTTGCAGTCCTTCCAGGAGCTGAAGGTTGTTGCCCCTGGATTGTCCAGACAGGCTTTCGCAAAGCTGCTGGAGCAACGTACTGAGTATGGAGGACGAGTGAGTAGATTTTTTTTTTTTTTACCTTTGCATTAACTTGCTTAATACCTCACAGATCAGTGATAATGTTGATGTGATTATATATTTTCTGTTTATAATAGTCTGGATCAGTCAATGGGGATGTGCTTCAGCGCAGCTTCCTGGAGTTTGTATACTCCTCATTTGAAGTGGAGCAACTCTGCTGTGCTGCTCCTTTCACCTGCCCGACATGTTCCCCTCAAATACTGGCGATTGCAGTGGACGGCAACCGGAAGCTTTATCGCTTTCAGCGAGATGGAAGGTGTAATATGATTAGCAAATTTATTTCATTATTTTCAAAACTATTGTACGATATTTGTATTTGTATTGTACGAAGTGCTCTTTTTATTTTCTTCTTTAGCTCTTTGGACCCCGGTTTTTTCAACGGGCTCTTTGTAGCTGAAGATGGGAAGGTTCAAGGTTTTGTGGAAAATGTCCATGAAGTAGTGACACATGTACGTGCAATATCAAAGATCAGAAAGATTTGGAATTAAGTGTAAAAGCAAGTTTTCATAAAAATGGTTGCATCCACACTACTGTCTGTTTTTTGGAATATGTTCCAATTCTGCCAGATTGTTCATAAGATAAAAAATGTATATCTTTTAAAGCACTTAATATCTTGTCTTTCTACCATTTCAGTGCAATACATGTCAATTTGCTAGTTTCCCACTTTCATTAATGTTTGAAACTTTGTCCAGTTTAATCAACATCGATATTTTATTGTCATCTTGATAAAGGTCTCAAAAAGATTGTAATTCTTAACCTGAATATCCTGAACACAATGTTGAGTTAAGGAATCCTTCCAGAGTGGTGGTTTTCCTGTAAATGACTTGCAACATGCATTAATGTTTTGCACTTTGTGGATTATTTCTGTTTATCTCATATAAAGACACATGGACGAGGAACTTGTGGTGACTCCCAGTGGGCAGCAGCAAAGGAGGCCTCCAGGAGCACAGCAAAATTGGATGAGGAGGGAATGGAAGTCGCTGTTTGTCGCCATGGCTTTCTCCTCAAGGCACTGAACATGTACAGGGGGGAGATATTTGCCTACCCCCTGTATCTTCAGCAGGAGCTGTTGCCATGCCGGGCCCAGTTCTTTGCCATGGATGTGGTCTGTAAATATTGGCCATATCTAGAGAAGTGTGCTGCCGCCATTCCTGCCCTCCAGGATTTCAGAAGAATGAGGCCATTCCTAAGCGTCATGCACGCTCGAGCTCATTCCACCAAATGTGAAGTATGTATTTCCATGTGCTGTATTAAAAGAACCCAATTGCACTTCTGACTCTTTTTTTTTTTTCCATGTCTCTCACATGCAGTGTTGCTTGTCTAATCTATTGTAATCTGAACCAATCTGTCCATCTTCTCACAATAGATCACTTGGAGTGGTAGACACCAGGAGGGAGCTGGCACCACTGCAGGGGAGGAGGTGGAACAGGTTAATAGCTATCTTTCCCCTTGTGCCCTCACTACGAAGTACATGTCCAAACCAGGTGATTTTATTTTTTCTTTTTTCTGTCGGTTTGTAAATTTATAGACATATTTTGGACCCACATAGTGGGATGTTATTTCACCAACCTGAACACCATTAACTGCCTCCTCAGCTCGAGTGGATATGCTGACAGTCCATGCCATGGGCTGGAACAAAAAGAAGTTTGAGAAGCTTCACCAAGCCCTCTCCACAAGATATTTGCGAGTAGGTCTTCTTTAAAAATGCATTGTTTTCTCCTGCAGGACTTAATATTTTACATTTTCTAATACCTACTATTTCTAAAATAATGGCAGACTTGTCAGCAAGCCACTCAAGAGGCTGTAAAACTGTCCAGCTTTAAGGAGGAACTGAATTTGTCGACTGAGTTGGTCCTCCAGTGGGTGTCTGATGTCAAGGATTGGGCTGCTAGCAGTAAGCATTGTCCCACAAACTCTGTTGATTGCTGAAATACCTGAAACAATTTTAGTAAAATCTGTGTTCGAGTAGTCTTGTTCTTACTATGACTATGTATTTGGACACTGGTAATTTATGGATGTAATTGATGTGAAAGAATGTATGATTATGGTTTGGGTTTTTTTTTTGTTTGATAGTTTGTTTTTTTTTGTACTCAAGATTGTACACACAGTGGTTGATATTTATTTCCCACAAATCATAGATCTGTTGTATGTATGTCTCACACCTTATTTCTATTTTAACCACTCCTAAAAATTTGTTGTGGTTATCATTCAGGCATATTTTCCTATGAGGTTCCCCCATCCCCAAGCAGTCAGAGAGAGACAGATTCTTCTTACAATAAGGCTTTATTGAGGCATATTGATAAATATAATGCTCTTTTTGCGCGAGAAAAACTGACATTTTGCTTTTCATGTTTTTCTACCTTAATCACAGGAAATATCTTCCAAATATGATCTTTCCGCTTTCTCATTCTCGCGCTACCACAGGACAGGCAAACCTAAACACTGCCCTCTAATCTTGAGAACTACAACCAAAAGATGAGCATGCATATCAACCAAAAGGAGAGGAAAATTACAGTCGAGACAGGAAAAATACAGCCAGATTATTAGGATTTAAGTAGATACATACATAATTCAATCAATTGTTTTTATTAACAACTTACTGAGCAAATATTGATCAAAGCTACAGAAATCAAATACATCACCTGATTATGTTTTTAAATCAACTAAACAGAAGCCTGCGTACTAATCAAAGCTACAGAAGCACGCTGCTTATGTGTGTGAGCTGCTTATGCGTGTGTGTGTATGTGCATGTATACGTGTTCTGCGTGTGTATGTGTGTGCATGTGTACGTGTGCTGCGTGTATATGTGTGTGCATGTGTACGTTGTTATGGCCCAAATTTGTTATTACATTTATAACACAACAGCAACAGCAAGGGATGACAGACACAGTTCCAAAAACTCAAACACATTTAATGAACAAAGACAATAACTAACAACTAACAAACCTAAAGACCAAGATTGAATTCAAAAACATAAATATTTACAGTCCCTTTTTGTGGGGTGACTTGGTGATGTCCTGGGTGAGAAAAATCCACAAAAGAAAACTTCACAGGTCTTGAACAGAAATGACAGGTCTGGTCACATGTATCCTTCTCCTTGCAATTTCTCCTACTACTTTACTGTCTCAATTCTTTTCCTTATATACTCTTTTGCAGACCCCACCCACATTTAGACCTGTTTTTTTTACTTTTCGGGGACTTGCCCCAGACATAGCCAGGACATGTCTAAACATAGCTCCAGTCTGAGCTGAATTAAAAAGAAGGTAAATACTGCCATCCAGTGGCCTATATTCACATTACACCTCCATTCCAAAAGGGAAAAATTTTGACTCATAAAGGCAAAATTTTTCTTTTCAATACAAAATGGTTAAGTGAACACTTGTCTATACATACATATCATACAATACTCAAATAAACACAGGATATATATATATATACATATTCACACACGGGATAAGCAATCAGCAATTACACATGCTTAATTTCCAAGTCAAACTCCTGTAAAATCAAACTCCAATTCAACAATCTCCGATTCTTGTTTTTCATCTTACTCAAAAACATTAACGGATTGTGGTCAGTGTACACAATCATTGTCTTTTCCCCTGTACAAACAAAAACCTCAAAGTGTTGTAAAGAAAGGACCAGAGCCAACAGTTCCTTCTCTATTGTGGAATAGTTCCTTTGGTGGCGATTGAACTTCCTGGAGAAGTATGCCACGGGATGCTCAATGTCATCAGAGTCACTTCTCTGTAGGAGCACAGATCCACAAGCTTGGTCGCTAGCATCGACCGCGATGGAGAACAGTTTGTTGAAGTCAGGAGATTTGAGCACGGGGAAGTGACACAGCAGAGACTTCAGGCGATCGAAGGCTCTCTGGCATGCATCATCCCAAGTGAACTTTACGCCTTTCTTCAGGTGGTTAGTTAGACTGAGAGCAATCTCAGCAAAGTTCTTGCAGAACCTGCGGTAGCACCCGATCATTCCAAGGAAGCGGCGTAAAGCTTTTTTTTTGTGAGGAACTGGAAAGTCCATGATGGCTTGGACTTTAGCATTTATGGGTGCCACCTTACCCTGGCCTATGACGTAGCCAAGATAGGTGACAGTAGCACAACCAAAGTCACTCTTGTTCAGGTTAACAGTCAGGTTAGCCTGGGTCAGGCGCTGGAACAACGTCTCTACATCTTTTAGATGTTCTTCCCAGGAGTCACTCCATGTGATCAGGTCATCGATGTACGCACCGGTGTGTGGCAATCCGGCGATTGTAGACTGTATCATCCTTTGGAACGTGGCTGGGGCATTTTTCATGCCAAAGGGTAGGACTTCATACTGGTACAATCCAGATGGTGTGGCAAAAGCAGAGACGCTCTTGGCCCTCTCAGTTAAAGGCACACACCAATAACCCTTCAATAAATCAATCTTGGTCAGAAACTTTGCTTGCCCTACTCTATAAATACAATCATCAATCCTAGGTATTGGAAACACATCAGTTCTAGTTACAGCATTGACTTTGCGATCATCTATACAGAATCTAGTACTTCCATCAGGTTTTGGAACTAGCACACAGGGTGAACTCCAATCGGAGTTGGAAGGTCTGATAATATCATGTTCTAACATGTACTCAACCTCTTTCTCAGCAATCTTTCTCTTTTCAGGATTCATCCGGTACGGATGCTGTTTTATTGGTTTGGCATCACCAACATCTACATCATGAGAGGCTATAGAAACTCTTTTTGGAACATCAGGAAAAAGATCCTCATATTTCTTGATCAACCTCTCAAACTGATCTTTCTGTGAGGGTTCTAAGTGCTGGAGTTTTACATCAAGATTCTGCAACACTTCAGAATTTGACAATTTACATGAAAGAACTTCAGCTTTAATTCTAGGTTCATCATCTTGAAACTCCCCCTCATCTTCACAAATCTCGGCCATTGGAGAATCTGAAGTGACAGCTGCAACCCTAGCATTTCTGTCATGATAAGGCTTCAGCATGTTAATGTGACACAATTGTTTTGGTTTTCTCCTATCTGGAGTCTTCACAAGGTAATTGAGATCATTGAGTTTTGTCAGAATTTCATAAGGACCATGAAATCTTGCCTGCAATGGATTGGACTGCAAGGGAAACAACACAAGGACCTTATCTCCGGGTTTAAACTCACGGCTTCTAGCCTTATGATCATACCAAGTTTTCATTTTTCCCTGACTTGATTTCAAGTTCTCCTTGGCAAGGTCACAAGCTGCACGCAATCTTTCCTTGAACTTGCTAACATAGTCTAACAGACTGATATGCGGCTCTTTCTCTTGCCATTGTTCACTCAAAAATAGCAAAGGTCCTCTCACTTCATGACCAAACACTAGCTCAAATGGACTAAATCCAGTAGACTCCTGCACTGCTTCTCTAGCTGCAAACAACAGCAAATGAACACCTTCATCCCAGTCTTTCTCATGGTCATAACAATAAGTCCTCATCATTGTCTTGAGAGTGGAATGAAACTGCTCTAAGGCACCCTGACTCTCTGGATGATAGGCACTAGAAAGAATCTGCTTTGCACCTAGTTCATACACAACCTGCTGAAACAATCCTGAAGTGAAATTGCTACCTTAGTCTGACTGAATTTCCCTGGGAAGGCCAAAGAACGTGTAGAACTTTATCAAAGCCTTTGAGATTGCAGTTGCCTTGATGTTACGTAGAGGTATGGCTTCAGGGAATCTGGTTGATGCACACATGATTGTCAACAAGTACTGATTTCCAGATCTAGTCTTGGGTAATGGATCAACACAATCAACAATGACCTTAGAGGATGGCTCCCCAAATGCTGGGATAGGCTGCAATTGAGCTACAGGTGGGTCTAACTGGTGTTTTCCAACTACCTGACAAGTGTGACAGGTTTTGCAAAAGTTGGAAACGTCTTTCCGAAGCCCAGGCCAAAAGAAGTGTCTCATGATCTTATCAACAGTCTTGTTAACACCAAGATGACCTCCTAAAGGTAAACTATGAGCCATTGTTAAGATCTCATTCCTGTAGACCTTCGGAACAACAATTTGCCTGACCACTGCCCAATCTGCATTGGCAGGGATATCAGGAGGGCGCCACTTCCGCATCAACACACCATCCTTGAGATAATACCCAACTGGAACTGCGTCTATTTCTTTATCAGGAAGGGCCCTCCTCTTTAGTACACAAATTTCAGGATCATTAGTTTGCTCCTCAATCAACTGCTTTCTGGACAGAGACAAGTCTCCAGACACATCAAAATCACCAGACCCATCCGGCTGGCTGAATAGAGAACTGATAAAAGTATCTGATAAGTCCTCAAACGGAGAAACCATAGTAGGCCAATCAGAGTCATGAGGCGAACCACCTGAGTCCTGACTATTCAATGTGCTGGACGGCACCACAACATCTTCTTCTTTAGCCTTCTTGGCCATAGCACGAGTCACTGCGCAAGAAGGATACAGAGATGGGTCCTCATCCCCATCTTCAGTGCTCGGCTGTGAAGTAAGATGTACAGGGGGAACTACTTTGCCCCCAGCCAGGTCATTGCCTAGCAACAGAGAAACACCCTTTATAGGTAGACTTGACATAAGTCCCACCTTTACCTGTCCTGTAACTAAATCTGACTTCAAGAATATAGAGCGCAGGGGTACAGATACAGTCCTCCCTTCAATACCTTGTACAAGTATGAAATCCCCTGAAGCGGTCTCATCACGTAACTCCAAGGAGTCCATCAACAAAAGTGACTGAGAAGCTCAGGTATCCCTTAGGATATATATGGGGACAGGAGTAGTATGCTCATTCAGAGCCAAACATCCCTCTGACACAAATGGAAGAAATTCCTCCCTCATGAAGTCAGCTGTATCAGGCTTTTTAGCCCCACAAGAAGCAGGCAATTTAGCAGATCGGTTATCTACTACAGGGGTTTCTAACCTTGTTTTCACAAAGGCATTTAGTTTGGTATCCTTTTCTTTTTCTTTTTTAGCTTTAAGGAACCAACAGTTAGTTGTAACATGACCAGATTTCTTGCAATAACTGCAAACTAGACCACTTTTGTCACTGTCAGCTTTCACACTTTGATCAGACCTGTTACTGGATTTCTGAGCACCATCACCAGATTTGTCTTTGTCTTTGGGTGAGGAATCTTGGGTATCACCATAACCCTTTTTCTGAAATTGGGACCATCTATTGTTACTGCTAGACTGAAATTTGGACTTATGTGTGAGAACATATTCATCTGCAAATTTGGCAGCTGACTGCAAATTCAGTGCTTGCTTCTCATTAAGGTAGGTCTTAACATCATCTTTCACACAGTTCTTGAATTCTTCAACTAACACCATCTCTTTTAGTGAGTTGAAATCATCCTTGACCTCCATAGAAGTACACCAGCGTTCAAAGCAAACCTGCTCCTCATTAGCAAATTCAACATAAGTCTGATTTTCAGATTTCTTCAAACCTCTGAATTTCTGTCGGTAAGCCTCTGGAACCAACTCATATGCTCTCAAAATAACCTTTTTGACAACCTCATAATCAGAGGAATCATCGGCAGACAAAGCCGAATAGGCTTGTTGAGCTTTACCCTTTAGGACAGTTTGCAACATCAGAAGCCAGTGTTCCTTTGGCCACTGGCAAGTCTTTGCTACCTTTTCAAAACACTGGAAATAGTTGTCTACGTCCTTTTCAGAAAATGGAGGCACCAGTTTTACCTCCTGACTGGCACAAAATTTATTTTAAGTTTCAATTTTAATTTTTAGTTTCTCCATTTGGAGTCTTTCCTCTCTATCGAATTTCTCTAATTCAAAATCTCTCTGTCTCTGTCTCTCTCTTTCTGCTCTTTCCTCTTTCTCCCTTTCTTTTTTCTCTTCTCTTGCTAATTTTTCTAACTCAAATTCTCTTTGTTCCCTTTCTTTCTTCTCTTCTCTAGCTAATTTTTCCAACTCAAACTGCCTTTGTTTTTCTTTTTCTTCCCTTTCAATCTCTAGCATTTTTAATTTAAGTTCCATTTCTATATTTGGATCTTCCACTGGAAACTGTTCCAGATCTCCTGGTGCAAACACATTTTCATCAATGTAATATTCAACTATCTCTCTAGCCAGTCTTGCTTTTCGCATGGCTGGTTTTACCTCTGTCAGCTCCAAATGTCTGCATATTTCCAACAGTTCGGTCTTTTTAAAAGACTTCAAAACCCCTACGGTTGGTGATGCCAAGAAATCATCCATTGCTGTTGTCAATATATTTATATAGGAAAATTCACAAAAACAATTTTACAATCTGAAATGTTAGATTTTTAATAAATGACTCACAAAATGGTCTATCCCGGACCTTGAGCCCCCAATTTGTTATTACATTTATAACACAACAGCAACAGCAACAGCAAGGGATGACAGACACAGTTCCAAAAACTCAAACACATTTAATGAACAAAGACAATAACTAACAACTAACTAACCTAAAGACCAAGATTGAATTCAAAAACATAAATATTTACAGTCCCTTTTTGTGGGGTGACTTGGTGATGTCCTGGGTGAGAAAAATCCACAAAAGAAAACTTCACAGGTCTTGAAAAGAAATGACAGGTCTGGTCACATGTATCCTTCTCCTTGCAATTTCTCCTACTACTTTACTGTCTCAATTCTTTTCCTTATATACTCTTTTGCAGACCCCACCCACATTTAGACCTCTTTTTTTTACTTTTCGGGGACTTGCCCCAGACATGTCCAGGACATGTCTAAACATAGCTCCAGTCTGAGCTGAATTAAAAAAAAGGTAAATACTGCCATCCAGTGGCCTATATTCACATTACAACGTGTGCTGCGTGTGTATGTGTGTGCATGTGTCTGTGCACGCATGTGTCTGTGTGCACTGCTCATGTGGGTGTGAACTGCGTGCGGGTGCGAACTGCGTGTGTGTGTGTGTGTGTTTGCACTGTGCATCCCCTCCCTACGCATATGTGAACTACTTGTGTGTATTACTGCTGCTTACATAAAATGGTTATTGATTATGATTATTCAATATGGTAATTGATCTGTTGATGCATATGATGAGAAATATTGAAATATAATCCTCAGCAGATACTCAAGACTCTCTTTACCCTGAGCTCCAGCACTTGATTGAGGGGCTGTACATCAGCGTTACTCGGAGGAAACAAGTCGTCTATCGTCAGAATGGTAGGTCAGAGCTTTATGGAGTTCCTGATTCAAAGTTACCATATTGGATTTCGCTGATGACAAGCAGTCTATAAAATATGTTATATGGCCATAATGCGTTCCGTAATTATGCCATGTACAGCTGAGTCCAGTTGCTCCTACATTAATATCCTACAATGAGTGTGGGTTTGATAGTGTCCCGATGTCTAAAAATGCGGAGAACAATAATCTTCATGTTTACCGATGTGGTAAACTTATTGCTCTTCTATTATCCTTTTTTTTTTTTTTTTTTTTTTTTTTTTAAGTGCCCTACCGGAAACGGAGAGTACTATAGGATTGCACTCCGTCCGTCCGTCAGTCCGTTCGTCCGCCCATCCGTCCGCATTTGTGTCCGCTCCATAACTTCAATACCGTATGACCTAGGAACATCAAAGTTGGTGTGTGGATGCATCTTGGGGAGAGGGTGTGTCATGTACCCTATTCAGGTCACTTTTACCTACTTTTTAGGAAATATAATATGCATACACTGGTAGGGGACTCGTATTATGCAGCAATACGACATTCGCCGACAGGCGGTGCACTTTTTTTTTTTTTTTTTTTTTACTTGTATGTAATTTATTTCTTAGACAGTCACAAGATCCGTCATCGCTTGCGGAGGAAGTTGGCAGATGACAAAAAGCGGCTAATAATGGAGATTGGCCGATACAACTGTCTGAACCATGAAGAGCCAATTGATTTGGCAGTAGTGGAGCAGGCCTTGGCTGGGCAAGGTATTCTCTCCCCAGTATGGCCATGGGAAGGACAAGGCAGTGGTATGTCAAAATGCAATTAGACAACTTGTGTATAGATATGATATCAAATAAATTGAATTCCCATTGTCGTAATTGAAAGTGAAGGGATATTATTGCAGTGAGTTTATGTACTTACTTCTCATCCCGTAAGCATTCAGCAGTTTAGAACATCTTCTTACGGTCATGTACTCACTTAATTATAAGCCAACCTCATCACAAAGAAGAGGGTGTTCGAGCAACATATGCGTGTGATGCGCCTGGCGGAGGAAAAGAGCATCCTTGTGCTAGAGATGGCCCAGCACTGCACTTGGCTGAAGGATCTCTGTATGGGCCAAGCTGGCAGAAGTTGGTAGGTTAAACATGAAACTAACTGGGTCAGCTGTGTCCTGTATCATGGGTCTGTGTCATGGGTGCTGTGGATACAATGTTCACCTTTGGGAGAGACTACAGTATGAAGGCTTATTGTCAGCGGTTCAGTGATCCCTTTGACAATTCTTGCATTTTTTTTCCTCATTTCTCTCCCCATATCATGCCTAATCTGTTATGTACTTTGAATTCACGAGAAATTGAAATGTTTGTGAAATGACGAAAATGCAAACCTAAAATGAATATTCTTCATGAAGTTTTTGGTAATAAAACAAATTTTGTTCTATCTTTTGACAAAGCACTGTCGTGTGTGTGTGTGTGTGTGTGTGTGCGCGTGTGTGTGTGTGCACGCGGGCGCGTGTTTGTGTGTGTGTGTGCGCGTGAGTGTGTGTGAGTGCGTGTGCGCGCATGTACGTTGTTTTTTAGATGAGGAAAATGAAGGGCTTCGTTGCCTCCTAAGAAGGAAACTTCACCAGAGTGAAGAGAAGCTGCACTTTGTCCTCCAGCAGTATAAGGCTGCTTTGGGCCCTGGGGCTCAGTTGATCCTGGGCCAAGAGACAGAACAAAATGAAGAGCTCGTCCTAAGCAGTCCAGATACCAGTGAGGACGAGGACACTTTGGTATTCCATTTTAAGTGTTTAACTTGCAGGCTCTTCCTTTAAAATCAAAATGTATAACCTTGTACTTTGTAGATACAGACAGGTAACAAAGAAAAGGAGAAACCGAAGGGATTTCTCTTGAAATAAAGGCACATCCCTCCAGTGTACGTTTAAATTTATTTGGCCATGGTGTATGCAAATGTCTGCCCTTAACAGTACCCCTGCATGCAAACAACTTGTGACAAGGGCAAGACTGAAAGACTGGTCAAATTTGATGCAAAGCTTTGTGGTAAACTGTCACCTATTTTTTTATAAATACTGTCAGAACTGATATTGTAGTGAAGTGCTTGCATTTGTGTCTTTCAGGAATCTGAGTAATTGCTGGAGATGAAGTTGCAGCAGAAGAACGCGTTCCATGGCAGAGAGACAGCAAATAACCTTTTGCACTGATGTTAAATATGGCAATTAATGCGTTATCCTATGTAAGGCTTTGTAATTCACAATTTCAGCTATGCAGAGAGGGGGTAAAATGCCTTGAATGAGATAAGACACTTGTATCAGTTTGAATACCATTGCATTATGGTATATTTTAATAATTTAAGTACAGAATAAGTGCCACAAACACAAAAACTTCCTGATAAGGCAGCAGTGAAGTGAAGTTGGCACGTTATGTAAATCGTAGATAAAAACAGAATACAATGATTTGCAAATCCTTTTCAACTTATATTCAATTGAATACACTGCAAAGACAAGATGTTTAATGTACAAACTGAGAAACTTTTTTTTTTTTTTTGCAAATAATCTTTAACCTACAATTTAAAGGCAGCAACACATTGCAAAAAAGTCGGCACAGGGGCCTTTTTACCACTGTGTTACATCGCCTTTCCTTTTAACAACACTCAGTAAACGTTTGGGAACTGAGGAGACCAATTTTTCAAGTCTTCCAGGTGGAACTCTTTCCCATTACAGCTTAAGTTGTTCAACAGTCCGGGGTCTCCGTTGTCGTATTTTACGCTTCATAATGCGCCACACATTTTCAATGGGAGACTGGTCTGGACTACAGGCAGGCCAGTCTAGTGCCCGCACTCTTTTATTACGGAGTCATGCTGTTGTAAAATTGAATACTGAGAATTTAAAATGACCAGGAGTTGAAACAGTACATTTTCGGGATCAAAAAATACTTTACCACAAGTGTGCTATATATGAGTGATATTCAAAAATACCTACTGTTTTATGAGCCAAATGACATAGCTATCAAAGTGGCTCTTAATGTTCTCTGAGCCCTCAAAATTGCGCACTATCAAATCATAACACAATCATATTTTTAATGCAAATCTACTTTGACTCATGAAGCTCACTATGACTTTTTTTAAAATTATTATTACCATTTTGGCCATATCTTCAGAACCATTTGTCCGATTGACCTGAAATTAAGTTCAAATGAAAGTCTATTCAAGGATTGGGGAATTGGAGGATTGGGGGCGTTCGGGGATATACCCCCAGCCGTCACCTCCGACGGCATAAGCCTAGTTTCAGATTGATTTTGGTGTGGTGTGCCCCTGATATAAATGTCTGCCAAGTAACAAAAATGTAGTGCAGTTTTACAGGAAGTGTATAAGCTCTCAAGATGTGTTCTTTTTTTTATAAATTTATAATTGCAGTTTGAATATTGATATTGTCTTGCATTGTGCAATACTTGCACTGTGTGGTATGCCTGTCCTTAAGCAAGCAACATATTATTTAACCTTTTATTTGACTTGTACAGTAAATACTTAAAGATGCTTAAAGACTTAAAAATACATGTCTACTACCTGTGCCAGGTGCTCTTGTAAACTTGCCTGTCATTTGGGCTTAGGTTATGTGCAATGTATGTACAGCTAATATTCTTTGTTGCCTGTAATGGTATACCTCGATTTAATACAGCGATCCTCAGTGTTGTTCCTTGGGGCCCACTATGTATGCTGGTTTTTGTTTTTCAGTTTTTGGTCCAGCCACAGTTGTAATTTGTAAGATTTTAACAAGCTGTTATTTTGATGTTAATGTTAAGAGCATTTAATGCATTTAATGTTAAGAGCAGTTATTTGCCCTTTTATTGCACATGTTAACAGAAATATTTACGTTTGACATCTATAATATAAAAATACCATATCCACATCATGTTTTATTGGAAATAACTGCATAAAAGAGAGGAAACAATGTAACCAGCCAAATCAGGAATAGTAGGCTTCTAATTGGTGAAAACTAATTGGCACATCATGACAGATTTATTTGGCAAGCAAAATGGTGGAGAGTCAAACCAGTTTTGTGTTGTATTAATCTAATTAACTTCACCAGAATTTAAAAAAAAAAAAAAAAAACTTTAAACAGTTGTGTCCAGTAGCCTAATTTGGGGTTTACTGATTTCCAAAATGTTATATTACTTGAAATTTCTTGCAGTGTGGAAATGAACACTATCTTCTAATGGGTTATTTCATTCTTCATAGCATATATGGATATGGATGTTTCTATGTAACATTTGGCAAAAGAGAGTAATTAACAACTCTAAACAGGGCAAACACCTGATTCAGACATTCAAAGTTTCTTAAAATCCTGCGATTACAATTGTGGTTGGAAAAAAAACCAGCATACACAATGGGTCCCCAGGAAGAACGTTGAAGACCACCAATTTAATATATTACAGGTGAAGGCACGTATGATTAACATTTTCAGTCATTTGCCCATGCAGCTGTAATCGTTTGATGAAAAATGCCCATGACAGAACCAGTGTGTCAAATGCAATTCAAAAACTATACATTGTGAATCTAATTAAGCAATATGGTGAGCAATGCAGCTGATTTTTGTTCTTTGTCTTTTGTTCAGTGAAGACTACTATCAATGAAAAGACATGGAAAATTATGTGAAGGGTGTGAATAGAAAGTTTTCTCCTTGTTGTCTTGAGCTTGTATGTTAACGGGAGCCCCAAGCCGTGTGCCACCATGCTATTATTGACACTATGATAGCAATGTATTGATACAAATCTGGAGTCGTTGCCAAAACTTGGACATTAAAACTTCTCTAAAATGCATAGGCATTCTACGGAAATGAGAAGAATAAACTTTGTTCAGTAAACAACTGATGTCTTGGAAGGGTCATTTTTCTGCGGCGGGGGAATCACTTTTGACGAAAGGAGTAAATGGACTGCATTTATGCAGTGTTTTTCTAGTACAGTCTAGACCCCAAAGCGCTGTTCAATTATGCCTCACATACACCCTGATGGCAGAGGCTGCCATGCAAGGCGCCACCCCTGTACATCAGGAGCAGTGCGGGGTTCAGTGTCTTGCTCAAGGATACTTCGATGCGTTCTCTGGAAGAGCCGAGGATTGAACCAGACACCACCTGATTCCTGGACAACCGCTCTAACTGATGATCCAATCTTTATGGCAGAGGTCAGCAGCAAGGGCCAAATCTGTCCCTGGTTTTCACAACAACTTCTGGCCTTTAATTAGTTTATTGTCTAAATTTGCCAAACCATTTACAAAATTTGACATTTTAGGCGTTATCAATTATCATGAATGGCCTCCAAAGACTGTTCTTTTCTCCCTTCAGAAAACATTTTTCTTTGAGTTAATTATTGTGTAAACCTATATCTGCATGTGCAATCAATGAACTCATTTAGCCAGGGTAAATGATAGAAATAAAAACCTGCATACACTCTGGCCCTCAAGGACCAGGATTGCCCACCCCTGCCATAGAGGAAAGAAGACTGAAGCCAATCAACTCCTCAGTATAACCAATATATTCTGACATCTCACCACATGTCTTTGTTTTGCTACCTTGGAGTATGTCATCAAAGGTGAAAGCGGACAGGACCATAATGCAGGATGTCATCTGTTGCTACAAAGTGAACCAAAAAAAGTACAAGAAATATTTCTGATGTCAACTAAATCAGAAAATGCTAATAAAATCTCAATGTAACCCTTTCTACTACCAAGGCTATTAACAAGTTTATGTAGACAGGACATATAAAGGATCACCCTGGAGTAGGATGTGCACACTAAGGGCAAACGGCATATTGATATGGTCATTATGTTTTATTTCATTGTTGTAAGTAGTACAGAATATGCCTCACTGCTTCAGAACAATTGGATTTAGATATATGCAGTCAAAAAAAATCATCTAATACATACCTCATCATCAATTTCTACAGAATGTGCATTGGGTTGCATTGGTTATTGATGTTTGAATGCAATGCCATTTTTTTTACCATTAATTAAGGAAAGAAACTAGTGCAAATGATGAGAAGAGTGTGCATGGACTTAATTATTTCGCTACAGCACAGTTTTGAACAGCCTGCAGTACACAAGAAGCTTCAGTATTTCACTTAGTTTTGCACAGGAGCTACAGCATTGGTCATTGCGTATACGGACAAGGGCAAAGATTGGCCAGCATCGGAGGTTTGCACTGACACTGAACTTGTGGTATGCGATACACAATGGTACACAACCACTCCTTGCTGAAAAGCCAGATGCCCTGGATTGGAAGAAGTACACGCATGAAAAAAAATGGCGCAGGGCAAATGAACGGCTGTGTCACTTGTGATTGATTGATAGAGGGTCTGCCCAGAGCACATTTAAAAGAAATGAAACAGCCGAGCGAATACATACGAGGACACATCCATAAACATAACTAAAAGGCGGAAAAACAATAAATGGCCGGCGGTGAATTAACTACGTGCTAACAGTAACTAATGCCTCTGCTAGTATGAAATGTCATTGATTGATCGGTGCGTTTTCGTCACGTTCCCCCGCGCTCAAATTCAACAGGGTAGCTGACAGATTTCAATATTTTGTGTCATTTGTCACAATCATATTCTCTCACTTCCACATGTTAGCACTTATGCTGTCATTCGAATACATTTATGCTAAGAAACGGATATAATACATTTCCAGTAATGCTATGTTCAGAAACACGGCAGTTTTAACCAAGATGATTGTGGATAACGAGATATTAGAAGAGGGATTCGAGATTAGGGTTAGGGTTAGGGCTTGAAATGGGGACTGCCGTACCTCTCCACATTGAAATGCATTGATAAACGGCCGTACCCGTAGCAACTGCCTTCCAGTTAACAGCTAAACTAATGCTTACCAGCTAACTTGACTAACACGGAAATTAACACAAATGAACTACAAATCGGAGTCCATTGTCTGTCGAAATTAACTATTCGGTCATCTGGGTAATGTGGTTTTTAACTTTAATGTTCAATAATTTAAAAAATACGGATCAAGTTCACATGAGGACCAAAAATACATGTTAATTGTTCTAATTTCTACACCATATTACAACATCAAGGAATAATTCGACATTCAAAGGATTGAACACTTCCAAAATTCTGTTTCGGTCATTTCCCAATAAGATTAAACATTTTCCTCGACATCATTTATTAAACACATCATAACACAAAATCCTATCAAATTTCTCTCAAATTCGTCCATCTGTTTTGGAAATTGAGCAGCTTAAATTACTAATTTTTTTAATATTCCAGGGGGCACACTGAGCCCCTGGGTGTGTAAGAGCAATGAAAAATGCATGGACGTGACTCACTATCAACAGAGAATCACTACCTGGAATCAATTAAAATATAATAATATACTTGTTTTTTTCCTTGGCTAAGCTGGTATGACAAATAGTACAGGTTTTTAGAGGCAGTGATGATGGTATGATAGTCAATCGTGAAAATAAAATAAATTTTAAAGTTAGTTGTACCTAAAAATTCTTTATACAAGTTTAGATTGTATAAAGGTTTGTATTTCATGGCAGATATTTGTTTCAATAAAACTAAAGGAAAAGTTTTGATGTCTGCGATTAACTACTTTCAGTTGTAGAGCAAACATTCAGCTAATCAAGAAGGTTTACGATGGAAAAAGACAAACAAGTCTAGGCAAAAAATATCAATCATTATGCCGCAATTGTCGGAAAAACAACACAGCTCTGGCGCCTTTGGAGGAGGAATAGGAGAAACACAATGCTTCAGCGGTGTGTAATGCCTCTGTTCAACATGGGTGGCAAAAAGGCTTTCACTAAGGTTACACCAATGTGTCCTCACTAAAAGCTCCTCCAGCAAGCCACCTTTCTCCTCACTCCTGAAAAAGTATTTGTGGAATTGAAACATCTTACCGGATGGCGCACAGATGTCAATTTCCTGATTCACAGGCAAGAAGATCAAGGAGAGTAAAATATTAGTCATTCTTGTCCTCTTACTTCATGAAATCTCTGTGGTTGTAAGAGAATTTGGGGGTGAGGGGTTTTTTTCCCCAATATGTGAAGCACTCTGTGCTGCATGTATGAAAAGTGCAATAAGAAGTTTGAGAGAAAAATGAGTAGACAGAAAATCATGCAATGAACAGAGCCCTAGGTCTGGCACAATTTACACTGATGGCATTGCCTGTGGACAATGTGAGTAAGCAGGTATTGATGTGATCAAGGACTGGCTGCTAAGATTTGACTATTCACATGCATGTAACTAACAATGGAGGATTAGACAAAACCTCTGAAAGGCAATTTTTATGGTCGTATTTAGCAGCTTAGAGCGCCTTAAAATGTAGTTCTATGGCAAATGTTGCAGTGCCACAGTATTAACAAAGAATTCAAGTGAAACCCACTTCAAATAGCATTCAGTAGCTTATTAGATATCGTGCTGATCCTTCATTTAATTTATCAACTGTTTGTTGAGGGTTCATTAATTAATTGCACATAAAACAGAAAGATTTATGAGGGAATATTTGCACAGCAATATTGGTGGTGGAAACATGTTCATAGTTCTTCATTATTTCTGATTCAGGTGATGACAGGGAAAGGGTAATTTATTTTTCTTTAGGCCTATTAGGGATGCTGATGTTCTCTGATTGTTGTGATGATGAAAACTAATAAGTAGACTTCAATACAAAGGACACTGATGAAGTCATGATAGCCCTCACACGAAATCCAGAAACAAATAATTGTAGGAATTAAATCAATCCTTTCAGCTCAGATGTTTGTAACACTTACATTGTTTCTGTGTTACCTCCTCATGGGCATAGGATTAAATGAGAACAAGTATTTAACTAATGTCAAATGTGCAATGGCCTCTTCAGTTACAAGGTCATTTGTAAACAACGATTTCAGAAATGGATGAGAATAATTGACTGCATTCATATGAAAAAAATCCTGCTATGAGAGGCAGGATATTGCCTGATTGCTCAGCTAAAATGCATCTGCAGTGTTTCTTTCAATGAAGAATTGTTTTTTGCTTTTAATGTCCACCACTTTAAGCTAGGTGTTGACTTGCTGTGCCAAGTACAAATCTGAAGATCAGATCGAATGGGGGTGCTAATCAAGTTACAACATTCCACTTCTCCCCTATCAGCTCCATTTGTATTGTGTACATACATACTTTTTTGTTGTGTTCTGAGGTCCTGGCCTTTGGCCAGGACAGCATTTAGGGTTTTATCAGTTTCATGTTCAAGATTTCATAGTTCATGTCACAGTTTTAACAGTTTCTTGTATCCAGTCATTGCATTTCATTATTCATGTTCATTTTCCATGTTTTTGTTTTTGCCAGCTCTACCAAGCCACTCCACCGCTTGTCTGCGTTCCGCCCCGTGCCTTCGTTGTTGCACATTTTAGAGCTCTGGGTTGGCTTTGGTATTTCCCCCTTCCTTCTGTTCTGTGCTGATTTGGGGCTGTCTAAGCTTAATTGACAATTAACTGTTTTTAAGTTACTAACATTTACTAACATTCACTGGGTGGTGTAATTCTTAGATAGGCACATTACTAATATTACTAATTTAGACAGGGAGTTTATTTTCATGATTCCTGCTTTGCTATTTCAAGATCTTGCTGTGCTTTTCTGTTCTTTACATTCATGCTTGCTTCCAAACTGCATACTTAATTGGTACTTAAGCTGAGCACGCTCATTCCCTTAATGAGCAAGTCTTGTCATCCAATCTTGGTCCATGTCTCATGATCTTGCCCTGCCTCTTGTTTCTCCTCCTTCAGGTGTTGCCCTTCATGTCTTGATTTCTCACCCTTTATCTGGATGTGGTGGAAGTTGGCTGGCAGACAGAGTCTCAGTTCTTGTTCTAAGAAGTTCATGTCCATAGTTGTTAGTAGCCAGCGTGTTTCACATCTTTTTATTTTGCATTCCTAGCCTTTGTGTTTTTTGTCATTCTGAAAATCTTGAAGCCTTATTCTTTTCTGTTTAAGAATTTTCTGCCTGGAGTTTCCAGTGGCCTTTGTTATCATCCTTTTTGATCCTTTTGTTTATAGCTCTGTGTAGCTCTCTTTTAGTTTGTTTTTTAGGAAACCCTTTGGGTGAAGTTTTTTGTTGGCCCTCGTGCCTGATTTTCTGTATTTTTCCAATAAAGACTTTTCCCTCCATCCTCGCATTTGGTGGTCCCGTATCACTTTTTGGTATGTAGGATGAAGTAGTAACTGTAAGCACCATTTTTTTAAATCACTTACTGAAATGGAACAAACACTGGTCAACACATCAAGTTAGATGAGTGGAGGATAGCAATTTCATAATGGTTTTGGTCACTGATCTCAACTGTAATTAAAAGCAGCCAAGGTGTACTGGAAAATCAGATCAGCTCAGCCGCACATTTACATAGCAAAGTATAGTAAGCACTGACTTCAATTAACAGATGTTGGGTGACTTACAGCTTAATTTACTGACAAACATTTCACACCCCAAACTAAGCAAAATAATGAAACCTTGACAAATAGAGTAGCTGCACTGTATTTATTATGAGAGGTTCTCAGCTCAATCAGGTAATTTTAAGTCTGTGTCCTCATAAATTTCTGCTATATACGGCCTTAAAACTCTAACCTCACACATTCCAAGTAGGCAACCGCAGCTGATGGCGATCCTAAAGTGACATCACGATTTTATAATGCAAAGACACGGATGGTCTTTGAAATAGCTATTTGTAAACTTGGATGTGCAGAAAAACATGTAATTACTGTACAAAATGTAAAGGATACATAACACACTTTTACTTTTACAAAATATATTTTTATTCAATTTCTTGGACAATCCTGTGCAAAAGTCTTCTGCGCCCTACTTTTTTTTCTAAAATTTAGATTAAAAATGACTTTGGAATTCACTAAATTGGAACCACAAAATATTAGTGTGACTTTTTTTTTGGCCAGGTAATGTGAAAGTGTGAATACATATCACACACACACACATTCACAGGACAGTGCTTTTGCCAGGTCAAAACAAAAGTTGCACGCCCAACTATTTAGTTGGAACCTCTGTAGCTCTGATTACAGTGCAAATTCATCGGGTCTTTGTTTTGTGTCATTGGGAAATCATCTGCAATGTGTCCTTTGGCTGCCAGGATGGGACCCATTGTTCACCACTGAAAAAACAAAAAGGGGTAGAAAATTCAAATTACTATTCACAAACAAATCTTTTTACTTATCAATTAACATAAAAATAGGTAATAAATGACACATAAAAACTGAACCACATAAAAATGAGATGTTACTGCCCACTGCCTAAAAATTACAATTCCATGTAGTTCTCTCCTTTTATAAGCTGTGTGCGCTTGTTCTGTGACAAACTCGTTCATTGGCTTCCGCCACTGCAGGTTACCACAGACAGGCTTGACGATGGTCAAATCAGGGATGTGGCGAGGATACGTCAGATACATCATCTGTTACAACATCCTCAATTGACATGAGAACTTAACAGAAAGGTGCACTGTATCTCGAATGTGCAGAATATCAGCGAGCAACGCTGGTGTATAAAACAAAAATAAGAATAACCGTCTAGAGCATGATTTGAAAAAATGAAAAAGCTTGAGTACTAAACAGATGTATATAAACTACCAAACAAAGCATGGCAATGTAAAGATAAAATGCACATTTCAGATATAAATTGTTAACCGACATATATTTCACTTAGAAATATTTTTATGCTATTTGATACAGGTGATATATCCTTCACTGAGCCCAGGTGTGAACATAATCACAGCTGTCAGGTATTACCTGGAGAAAGAGAAGCAAGTAATTGCAAATACTGTACATTACATATAGCGGATAGAAAACCAGCAGAATACTTACCACTCTGGACAAGGTAGCCAATCCATCAGGATTTCTGCTTTGCCCTGTCAATAGGAAAAAGCAATATATTTCAACCTATAAATACTAGAGGTCCATTTACCCTCAACTACAACTGAAATGGTACAACAAAACATGTGAGATTCTGATATGAATGTACTTACAATCATATTGATTTGTCTTTGGGGAGTGTAACTCTCAAATGATGGATTGTAAACTGAACCATCTGTAGGCAAACTGGCAAGCCTCCATCAATCCAACTGAACTATATGGTGTTTTCTTATGAAAGAAAGAGAGCACAAGTGATCTACGGAATACAAGAAGTCCAGAAAAACTGATGATAAAAATGGTGGACGACCGAAGAATTCATTCCTTGGTTCAGAAAAACCCCATAACAACTGCTGGCTCGATCAAGAACACTCTTCAGGATGTCATTGCCAGCAATCAAGAGAGGAGTCAACCTCTCTTGTGGAATACGGGGCGTTAATCTCTCGATAAGTAAGCCTCGTAAACATGAAATCTGCCGAAAGACATTTTAAAAACTCTCCATAGTTTTATATGAACATCCTTTGGAGAGATGAGACAAAGAGCACCTTGAACTAGAAAGATGGGAAGAGAGGAGTATGGAGAAGGGAAAGAATTGCTCATAACTGTTAGAATACCAACTCAGCTGTGAAGAGAAGTCAAATATAGTTAGCCTTGTAGTTAGCAGTGATATGACTTCACAAAAGCTGGAGGATGAATTCTCAATTGTATACTGCCGTAATAGTACATGCTGAGATTCAGCCAAGCGCTTCAGACCTCATGGGACAATGCTTCAGTGCAGGTGGACACTGCTTTGAAAAATCTTGACTTGCTTTCACACTGTGCTTCCAAGTCAAAAAAATGGAATATTCTTCATCTGACTAGTCAATCATATGACCTGAATCCAACTGAGTATGCACAGCCCAACAAAGAAGGAACTGACACGGCTGCTGCAGTGAAAGTATAACAGTAAATCAAGAGGAGAGCAATGCAGCATCTGGTGATGTCTAAGGGTTCCAGACTACAGGCAGTTGTTGACAGCAAAAATTATGCCACCAAGCATTAAAAATACAATTTAATTGATGATCATGTTGATTTGTCTGAAAATTTTTGAGTTCCAAACATACAAGGGGCTGTACATAAAAGTGATGTAATTCCTGGATGGCTCATGCAATATTTAAGAAAAAACACACAGTTGAAGCTGAAATTCTGCACTTCATATCTATGGGGTGGGGGGAGGCGTCAAAGCTAAAAAAAAAAAAATTGTTACAATCTGAATATTTATGGATCTTACAGTGTAAGCTTGAAAATACAAATACATAGTTATGATTCACTTGATTAGAAATTTGCTGGATTAAAGGATGCCGTTATCAAAAATCAGTCAGTCCAGCAAAAAACCCAGGAGACAACAAGTACATACCAATTAACTAAAAGTGTCCACTTCATAAAGAACAGATTTTAATCACTTCTAACCTCCCTACCTTTCCGTCTGTATGACTTCTTTCCTATTTGTAAAACTTTAAATCAAAAAGGACTATATGAATACAGGTTATTTTCCATCCATCAATCAATCATCTTTACTGCTTCTTCCTCCCCAAGGTCGCGGGAGAGTCGAGCAAAAGGCAGCAACATATCCTGGGTAACTCGCTATTCCACTGTAAGGTGCACACACCATTCACACAAACACTCATACCGACAGCCAATTTAGAACAAGCAAGTCTTTGCAGGGTTGGAGAAGGAGGAGCACTGCAGAGAACCCAATCAAACACGGGAGAACATGTGAACTCTACAGATTCAAACTCGCCATCTTCTTGCTGTCTAGTGGCAATGTTGCTCACTGTGCCACCATGCTGCCCTATTATTGTTATTATGGTTATTATTGATTATGATGAATTATCATCCTCCTATCTTCCTCACCTTTCTCACTCTCTCTTTTATCACACTTTGAATGGGGAAAACCTCTTGTCCGGTATGATAGGAACAGTCTGTAAGCATGAAATACATTTTCAGTCCATTTACCAGAGGGGATCTTAAGGTTGCTGCATTTGTCAGTCAAAAGTAAATAAGCCGCGGATTATACTGCTTAGGTATGAAAATGGTAAGGGTACCTTCAAGTTCACGAGAGACAAAACTGATATTTTTAGGCATCATCAGCCCACCACATCGTCACCATCAGAGCTAAATAGTTTTGGTTGAAAATGCGAAATCTAATGATTTAGATCAACTAATCGCATGATATTGTCACGGTCCACTCAGCAGACTCAGCAAACTGCATTGAATAGGTCTCCGGCTATCAGGCCTCTAAATGATGGACAGATGATTTTAAGAATAAAAACACATAGTTTTGTCTTACTGTACTGTTTTTAAGACATTTAGGCATTGTACAAAATGCACCAAGTTATCACATGTAAACTCGAGTTATGCTCTCAGGGGACATAATGGAAAAATCTGTTCTTATTACCCTGCCTCCCTGTGGCTCCTGTCTCATGTCTCCCTGTGGCTCCTGTTCCCTCATGTCTCCCTGTGGCCCCTGTCTCAAGTTTCCCTGTGGTTCCTGTTCCCTCATGTCTCCCTGTGGCCCCTGTCTCATGTCTCCCAGTGATTCCTGTTCCATCATGTCTCCCTGTGGCCCCTGTCTCATGTCTCCCTGTGGTTCCTGTTCCCTCATGTCTCCCTGCGCTCCCTGTTCCCTCATGTCTCCCTGTGATTCCTGTTCCCTCATGTCTCCCTGTGGCTCCTGTTCCCTCATGTCAACCTGCGCTCCCTGTTCCCTCATGTCTCCCTGTGATTCCTGTTCCCTCATGTCTCCCTGTGGCTCCTGTCTCATGTCTCCCTGTGGCTCCTGTTCCCTCATGTCTCCCTGCGCTCCCTGTTCCCTCATGTCTCCCTGTGATTCCTGTTCCCTCGTGTCTCTCTGTGGGCCCAATCTCCTCATGCTTCCCTGTGGCCCTAGCCCCTGTCTCCTCATCTGTGACTGCAGTCTCTTTTTCTTGCTCTACGGCCTCCATCTCTTCTTGTCTCTCTCTGGCCCCCATCTCCTTGGAGCAGGAAAGTAGTTTGAAGTGTACAGACAATTTGAGGAATTTACAAACATGTAAAACAAAGACAAGCTCTTTCATCTCTTGCTGCCCAACATACCATATATTGAAAGAGTAATCTTACACAAGTGAGCATGTCATGTCAAAGATATGAAATGAGTTGAGTAAACTTTTTGTCTGTTGCTGGCTTTGGTGAGCAACAAACTAAATTAACTAACAAGCTTTGTAACTCCATTATAACACTACTAAAAATATAAGATTCTATTTATCACATAACTGAATAGCATAACTTAATAGAAAACAAATGCTATTCCCTTTAGTGCCCATTATACGTTAACACATTGCTCTGCTAACTCAGTCACTGAGTCACAGACATTCATGTTTCAAATTACAACAGTTTGTAAATTCAGTCGATGGAATATCCAGCCAACATTCGGTCAATAGCAAACAAACTAATGTTACATAATGGCTGTGAAGAAGTATTGCATGTACGCTATGTAGGTAGCCAAGTAAAGTTATGTTAGTCATGAGAGTGGAACTTAGCTAGCTTGCTACAGTGCTGAGCCATATGGATATAACCAGCGCTACACTCAGTATCCAGTTTGGCTAAATATTGAAAGTGTCTCATATTTTGCAGTGATTCTTTACTCCTGCTCAAAGCCGTTGAAATTTTTATAAAAGCGATATGAACAAGGGGTAACGACTAAAATAAGTCATGACTCATGAGCTGGGCTATAGGAAAAGTACTGCAGTTATGTGCTAATATAACAATAATGCAAGACACCAAGAACAAAAACAGTTGTGTACAATTTACCATGCGCAATGACTGCTGTGTCTGACCACCTGAACTATCTGAGACAAGTGCCATAATTAAACTAATTGCACATTCATTGTAATCTTAAGAGACACAACCTCAATATTTGTTAAAGAACTGTTAAAGCAAAGAGAATCGCAAAACATAATGCTGTTTGTAATTTCTTCATGATAAAAATGGCCAGAAGTTATGCAAGCTCCTAATTACTTCAAGTAAATCATGACATGTCTTGACTAAAATATTGATAAATTTGACAACAAAAAGCTGAGGCCTGGCTGCCAAGAATGGCAGGTTGTTCTGAGGTCAGGGGATATTAATATTTTTTCCATATAAAGGGCAACAGTAATGCCACCTGTCCCCCTGTGGCCATCTCCTCCACTGGATCACATGTTATTAGCTGAAGTGTGATCTCTTCATTAGGGTTGACAGTATAATCCTGGCTCCAATCTGAGAAAAGTTGAGACATATTGGTCTATTACAAAGCTGACAACTGCAAAAATCTACCTTTTTAATTGGAAAGTTTTCATGGATTGGGTGTTAAATAAACTGAGAAATCAGATAACTCAAAATTATACAGTATAATCCTTTGGCCTAATTGGACACAAATGACATAAATCATACAGAATATAACATTTACAGGCCTATGAAATATTTCTGTAGTGACCCAAGGCATTCCACAAGTTTCTGAGTTCCCACACTTGGAAAAAGTAGCGAACTTACTATATCCAAGTGTCAAAGTGTGCTATACCTAAGTGTGCTGAAGGCACCTGAATACATACATCAAAGGCTCATGATATGTAGCACCAAAGGCTTACGTATCTAGGGGGTCCAGGGGCATGCCTTCCGGCAAAATGTATAGATTTTTAGGCCATTTTGGTGCCATCTGGAGCAAACACTTGCCATAATATGCTTGCATATATTGCCATTTTACAGTATAAAGATAAAATGAAAATAAATAACCAGCTCTTCATGGTGAGCACTTGAGCGTTTGGCTGGCAGTCAGTGCTTGTGGAAACCTCTGGTGACCCCCATTATGTTGGACACTTGCCAATAATGCGGGTACTTACTTTGACCTTTGAGGGTCATCCAAAGTCAGCACTTTAGTTGTCAAATGAAAGATCACATACAAGTTCTTTAAAGTGAGAAATTGCAATTTAGTCCCCGAATGCTTCTGCTACTGAGATAGAAGCATATGAAACAGCATGCATGATCCCCCCTTTTATTCCACCGCTACCACTAATGAAGCTAATGACCACAGACCAGGGTTACAAAAGGTTGAAGAAGAATTCAAAAAAGCACATTTTGAAAAAAGTGCAAATTCAATCAGAAGCGACTTATCTTGAAAATTTGGTCAGAATAGGACATAGTTTGAGACTGAAATTAGGCCAAAAGTTAAATCAGATTATCTTCAGACCACTGCACACCTTTCCTGAAAATGTAACATGTAATTTGTATCAGAACATTTTCATGCAAAGCTGCTAACAAAGATTAAAACAAACCCTGCCAAAAATTTTGTCAAATGTTGAATAATGCATGTAAAATACCCCTTCAAGATGAAAACTGTCATTTCTATGTGGTCAATGCCAATCTATCATTCAATTTACATGAAAATATCTCCTGAATTCTGACTTCAGTAAATAATACTAGGTAAAATTCTCTTGCTAAAAGTATAAGGGAATGAATGTAATTCTGTCATATTTTATTGGTATGAGGATATCCATGATAAAATGTAATACATCAAATTTGAAGACAATACTGAGAATATTGATGATTCTATGGATAAATCAATAAGTCAATTTTCAAGTAAGCCAGAGCATTCAATGGGAGGTTACTCCAGGAAAGGGAAAAAAAAAAAAGTAACTTTCATCCATTTTCTGATTTCACAAACAACAATAGGTTCCTATTCACGACCAAGACTTACTGGTGTGGGAAGTTTAGTCATGAAAAGCACAGAACTGACAGCTACAGAGCACACACAAGAATGCAGGTAATCTAGTAAACTGAACTTGTCAAAATTGGAAAATTTAAGAAAGCAACAAACAAATGGCACCAACAACAATACCCCTCATCCTCACCCCTCATCAGTCAGGGAAACTACAATCTTCTTTCATTATCCTGAAGAGGCTACGTTTCCAAGCTCATTCAATACCATATCATAGAAAACATCACCAAAATGCCACTCAGGCATGACGCCAAAATTCATGCACTTACCGTGTGCACATTGTGGCTGCCGAAGGCGCAAAGAAAGCACCCTTTCATTATCCTGAAGAGGCTACGTTTCCAAGCTCATTCAATACCATATCATAGAAAACATCACCAAAATGCCACTCAGGCATGACGCCAAAATTCATGCACTTACCGTGTGCACATTGTGCATGAGCATTGGGCTGCCAAAGGCGCAAAGAAAGCGTCTTCATCATGACATGACACCATATTACGATACGACGGACACAAGCTCAGAGAAACCAGGCACTTAGCTGGCTAAATGCCAGAAGGAGTCAAAGAGATATTGAAAGGCATTATGTCCGTCCATCCCCCATACATCGTCACTGGCAGCGTTGTTTTGCTGACAAGAAGAGTTACTGATCAGGTAAACCACCTGAGACACAGGAAAAAAAGGACCACAAATTCTATGGACAGAATTGCGGCTTCAACTGCATGGACTGCAGTGGGACAATAGCTATGTTTACATACGCAAAATTTCTCCAATCTGATCCTAACCTCGGTTAATCGGAAATTGAAGCACTGATTACGAAAACCCCACAAGTCAAGTCAAGTCAAGTGTGCCTTATGGGGTTTTAGTAATAGGTGCTTCAATTCCAAATCCAAATTCACATGGACACTAAATGAAATGATCTGATCATGACTTGCGTATACATCACCATGCGTTTAATCAGAATGATTCATTTGGGCTTGCGCGGAGTTGTCTAATTTTCCAGAAATATCAAAAAAAGTAGAAGACGAAAAAGCTGTACTTCCACCTCTGTTGTAAAGAAACATGTTGTCTGCACAACCTCGTTCGCTCTTTGTAGCACAAACGCACAGTGAAGATGATATTACCCCAACCACGAAGACAGGATCACATGGGTGTGTACATGGACGTTGCTCGGAATGATGATCAGCATAAACTACCCCTCTCATTCGGGATGAAATTTCTTTCTGAATGGACCGAATTGGATCAGAATCTTCCTATTGACGTTTTTACATGAAGCATTTTTATTTCTGATTGGGCCTTTATTCCAATTATGTGTGTCCATGTAAATATAGCTATTGGAAGGCCTCATACGCCCAGGATAATTTGGGCTTATCTCTATTTAAATAATATTGAAGTTATAGAATGACCAGCCTTGTCCCTGGGAAGGCGTTCTATCATATAACCATGATGAACCTGCACACCGTCCCCATCAACAGCAGCTCACTCCAGAAAATGTCTCTCAGCTTATCCAGGCACTTCAGTAACACTGGCAAAGCATCTCACACTGTTTAGCAAGAGACTGGTGTCAATTGATGCCCAAGTAATTACAATCATGCAAGCAAAGAAGTGAAGGCCACACTCATTATTAACATTTTCTTTTTTACCCCAATTGTTGCTCAAGTTTGTTGACAGGCAGTAATTGATCTTCTACTTATATTATATCAATTATTTCATTTCAGTACAGTAATACAAAATAAATTTGTCTATAAGTTAGAGGTTTGATATAAATTGATCTTATTGAAAAAACTGTGTTTTCTTTACTCGGTTGTATATTTGCACTTACTAGTAAAATGGCAGCCTGAATGAGCAAATAGATAACATGTAAAATATTAATAGAAAACACAATGCAATTAAAAATGTACGAGCATCAAAACCACAAAGTATAGCAGAACAACACAAGAACCCTTTTCATGCTGATGTGATGACTTCACTCTTACGGTAAGAGACTAAAATTACAAACTAACTTTCGCACAAAAACTAATAAATTACAGCAATCTTCTCCAGGGTCTCTTTTGCGTAATTGTCGAAGTTGACGCGTGGTGTAATAACCTCGCACTTATTGTGCTTATCACCTAGCAGGAGGATCGGCTTGTAGCCAACAGCTCGGAGTTTCTCAAGCTGTAATGACACATATTTGCCCAGTTAAAATTTCGAAATAAAATAGCAATTACATGCCACAATAGAAGATTATGATTGCAAAAAACAACATTTCAAATGCACTTGTTGGCCAAAAGTATGCGGACACAGAGACAAACGCAAAAGCAAGACACTCATCAACTTCCAGCCATGACAAGAGTTCAGGAAAGGCCTTTTCCTCACTCAGCATGACTATGCATCGGTGCGTAGGCACCTGTACCCGGAGGAGAACCCAAATTAAAGCTGTTCCACACCATATACAGTTGCAATTAAAATTATTCAACCCCTATTGCAAATTGGGTTTAATAGCAGAATTTACAAACTTTCAGCAGTTTGTGATAAACAGATTAAACAAGAACATTTTAAATAGCTCAACACAACTAATATTACAAGTGGTTTCTCCAAATTGAACTGAAAATGCCATTTTTAATGACTGCTGCAGTCTCAAAATTTTTCAACCCCCCGAATAGAATCCCTTATGAGAACATATTTGCAAATCTAGTGTCTCAAGCACACCTAATGCAGCTAATCAACTGCTTAATTAGTTGTATCAGGTTTGCTTGAGATAGAACACATCAAATACTTGCACTCGCTAGGGGTTTGTGGACAGTGGTGTTTGATTGCACCTTAGAAATATGGCTGTCAAAAGAATTGTCCAAAAAGCTAATAGAGGAGATCACTGCCTAGCACAAACAAGGAGAAGGATACCAAAATGCTGCACAGGCACTGAATGTTCGAAGAGATACAGTTGGAAGCATAGTTCGCAAGTTCAGACTTAAAGGAAGAGTGGCTACCAGGTTGTGGCAGAAAGAGGAAGCTATCAATGTCTAGCCCCAGATCCCTGAGGAGATGGGTGGTTTGGAACTGGTGCACTTACACGGCACCGCTGGGGCTTGCTACGGCCTTAGTCACCGGGTAGGTCCACATGGTGTTGGTGGTGTCAAATTGAAAAACTACGCAGCCTTAGTCGAATGGAATTTCAGGGCCTCTGTGCTGCAATAAGTGGACGAAGGATACTAGGTTTTGGTCGTCAAAATTGCTTAAATCCATATGGAACCGGTGGCACTGAGATTGCACTTACACATCACCGGTGGGGCTTGCTACGGCCTTAGTCATCGGGCAGGTCCACATGGTGTTGGTGGTGTCTAATTGGAAAAACTATGCAGCATTAGTCGGATGAAGTTCAGGGCCTCTGTGCTGCAGTAAGTTGAATAAGAGAGTTGACTGCTCTATTCTGGTTACCCCGGAGTTGTAGTATTTTAGCGTAACTTGATACCTGCCACAGGACAACATTTTGTGCAGTATGCATTAGTCTATCCAGTTCCTAACCCTCTTTTGTTTTTGTGTTTTCTCTGAGGAACGCTGTCCCCCGGAACTCAGTCCTTGGACCACCTAAGCCCTGTCACTTACCTTATGGTCACCGACAGCTGTCTTCCTGCTGTCCTGATCCCCTCATCCTCTCATCCCCACCTCTCCACTCCCTGGAGCTACAGATGTCACTGCTTGAAAACCTTATTATTCAAAGAATTTTGGATTTTAATTGACTCATCAATCAATTAATTAGCCAGTCTGCGGAGGATGGGCTTCCCCACAATAGCCAGGTTCCTCCTGAGATTTCTTCCCACTGGGGAGTTTTTCCTCACCACTGTTCAAGGCTTTTTTCTCCCTACAGGGAGATTTTTTGCCTGCTATTTGGGGATGAGGGATTAGAGATTTGTCTGGGCTTTGCCCTTTTCTCTCTGTGAAGCGTCTTTGTGACAGCCTGCCTGTGAAAAGCGCTATTCAAACAAAATTGAATTGAATTTAATTGCTCTCAAAATCTCTTGAGTGACTGCAGGAGACCCGCAGCAAGACTTGGAAGCAGGAGCCACTGAGGTTTCAGTTTGCACAGTTGGGCGCATACTAAAAGTTGAAGGTCTCCAAGACATACACCACAACTGATCCAAAAAAACAAGCTCTAATATCCTCAAAACCATAAATAAGCCACAGATGTTTGGGGATATTGCTCTGTGGAGTGATAAAACTGGAATATTTTGGGCTGATGAATCAGTGGTATGTCTGCAGGAGGAATAAAGAAGCATATGCTGTAAACTACACACTGCCTACAGTGAAGAATTGTGGGGACTTTTTCATGCTATGCGGCTCCCTTGCTTCCTCTGGCACTGGAAACCTGCACAGTGTGGAGGGAAAGATGGATTCAATCAAGTACCAGGATATCCAAGGAGAAAATGTCATGCCGTCTGTAGGGAAGCTGACGCTTGGGCATCATTGGACCTTCCAAAAGGGCAATGATCCTAAGCACACCTCAACATCCACCAAGGCTTAGTTTCAGAAGAAGTCTGGGAAGATTCTAGAGAGCCCATCACAGTCGCCTCACTTGAACCCCATAAAAAATCTCTGGTAGGATTTGAAGAAGACAGTTGCAGCACGCAAACCCTAAAATATTAGTGAATTGGAGCCATGAGGACTGGGCTAAGATTCCTTGCGAATGCTGCCATAAACT
Organism: Gymnothorax reevesii; assembly: GCA_029721435.1. NCBI lineage: Eukaryota > Metazoa > Chordata > Actinopteri > Anguilliformes > Muraenidae > Gymnothorax > Gymnothorax reevesii. Next base: position 23,611,464 of record CM056591.1, on the reverse strand, counting down.
GACATCTGCCTATGCATCACATTTCCAGCAGGTCCGAGGCTAAAGGGTTTTCTACTAAGTATTAAAGATACTTGTCATGAAGAGATTGAATAATTTTGAGCCTGCAGTAGTCATTAAAAGTGGCATTCTGCGTTAAATTTGGAGAAGCCACTTGTAATATATGTTGTGTTGAGCCATTTAAATTGTTCTTGTTTGATTTGTTCATTGCCAACAGCTGAAAGTTTGTAAATTTTGCCAGTAAACCTCATTTGCAACGGGGGTTAAATAATTTTGATTGCAACTGTACATGCTTAGGCATTTGGCTGAATAACAAGCTGACTTCACATATGCATATTGAAATTTTGAGCAAAATATTAGGCAGAAATAGCCGTCTTGTACGGAAACAGGGCTTGCTTCAAATTTGAAAACAAAGATTGTGCATAAAACAACGCACCCTGTGCTTGATTATGCTGATATAATTTATAGAAAGGTATCTACTGCTCCTCTTAAACTCCACTTACCATTCTCCTCACAAAAATCTAGTCGAGAGTACCATATATCCACATTTTTCAACAAAATTTTTTAATTCAAATCTCAACAAATACCGCCTCGCTACTTACATGATGAATAGGCTACCATGGGACACAGTCCCAGGACATAGGTCCAAAAGATCATTGGTTTAGAATGGAGCTGAGTAGGACTGCATTTTATAACAATGTTTAAAATAATTGAAATCGAATATCTGGAAATGAAACTGAAACCAGATAAATTAATCCCATTTGGACATTGTGAAACATCGATCAAGTCTTTTTATCAAGGCAATTGCTCTTGTGCTAATTATTTTGATTCCATGACGACAATTCAGTTTACTGTATTATTACCTAAAATGTCTTCTTTCACATGAACTGTTTGCTAATGTTTTGTTATTAGGGCCCTACTGAAAATCGGTCTCAAATTACAGTCAGACACCCCGGTTCAAATAAATTTCAAATAAAATAAAAACGTAAATAATGATCATCAGGACCATGGTTTGGCAAATCGGTGCAGACTAACTCAAGTGGCCTATGCAAAGCCCTGACCTCCAATACACTGAACATCCTTGGGATGAACTTGAACCATGCATTGTCACCCAGGCCTTTGCGTTAAACATTAGCTCCTGAACATAAACATCCCTGAAAAAAAAGTATAGATGGTAGCATATGTTCCACTTAAGAACATTTATACTTCAATTTTAAGGTTACCTTCACAGGTAAAAAAAAGTTTCACATTCTATGGCCACTAAAGCGCACCTATAAGTAGTCTTTGGGCAATTTCAAGTTAAATACAAATCAGTATTCCAATTTATGAATCAGGATAGAATGATTTGCAAAAGCAGTACAAACCATAACAGCAGCCTGATCCTTAACAGAGGATATGTTGTGATTTAATTTCGCTTTCTTGGCCCACTCCCTTCGCTAAGCGTCAAATTTCTGCAGCTTCTTCAGCAGGCGCTGCTTATTCGGAAGCTCCGTTTGGAAATGTGGACATTTTTTCTGGGCACAATACAGGACTCCCTGACAGAAAGGACATCTTTTACTTGTGGACCCTCCAGGCATTTTCTCCGAACAGGCAGACCTGTCGAGGATAGATGGGTAGAAAGACAGACAGATTAAGCAAGGGCGGGATAGGTGATTGAAGGTAAATGGGCACAAGGAATGATGGGGTTAATGACTGATGAGAAGAGTAAATCAGCAAATAGGGAAAAAAACAGATTGGAAGATGAAAAGATAGATAGGTAGAATGAAAGATGATTGAAGAATACCGCTTGTTTTTTTCTGGTGTTTTCCAAAAGTGCTATGAAATGAGAAAAGATCATCAATATTGCAGTAGCTTCTTGGTTTTTGAACACTGCGAAGAAAACACGTTAAAAGCAGATATTTCAAATGTGCAATCATTGACCACAAGATAGACAAGTTAGCTAGTAAGCCAACTTAGCTACTTAGCACTGAGATGTGAGTTTTAATGGTGAGGAATTTTATGAAGGCCTAGAAACAATAAGTATGACTAATACAATTGTATGTAAAATATTTATCCCCTAAATGATGAAAAATTGTTGTAATACAGCCATGTCATACACGCTTGAGGTGACAAACTAGTAACCGCCAAACTACACCACGCACGTAAAAGTCACTACGCACGTGGATTTCACTGCTTGTGTAGTGCGCGACTGAAAAGCTCCAGTTGTTTTCTATTTTACCAGCTGGCAGTTCGGTAGAATTTCAAACACAGATTAGGAATGCATTATGGATTGCAAAATGGCGGAGGGAGGGAATAAGAAAAGGAATAAAGGGATTGAAAATGAGGAAGAAGGAAGAAAATATATGGTTGGAATGAAAGTAGATGTGAAGGGATCTCAGGCCAACCGTGTATTCTCAAATGCGCATGAGGTAGGGAAGTTTGTGAAAAGTGAGGTGGGTGAGGTCAGGGGAGTAAAAATTACTAGAACTGGGCTTGTTATTGAGTGTTGTACAGGGAAGCAAAGGGATAAAGTTTTAAAAATGAAAGACTACGACGGGACAAAAGTCACTTGTTTTTTGTTCAGGGATAGGGTAATATTAAAAGGGGTTATTAGTGGCATCCCTTTGGATATTGAAGCAGAATAGTTTTTGGAGGTAGAGGGAGTGCGTGGTGCAAGGAGGCTCCAAAGCCATCGGAATGGAGAGGAGAGTTTCAGTAATTCACTGATGTTAGAGTTCGAAGGGGAGATGCCACAGATTTCTTATCATTGAACCAGTAATCGATAAACAGGGATTTGTGCTTCAACAGTATATCCTTGTCGTTTCATATACAAAACCCAAAACCAGTGAAGTTGGCACGTTATGTAAATCGTAGATAAAAACAGAATTCAATGATTTGCAAATCCTTTTCAACTTATATTCAATTGAATACACTGCAAAGACAAGATGTTTAATGTTCATACTGAGAAACTTAATTTTTTTTGCAAATAATGCAAAAAGAAAAGTGTTCTGTGGTCTGACAAGTCCACATTTCAAATTGTTTTTGGAAACTGTGGACGTCGTGTCCTCCGGACCAAAGAGGAAAAAGAACCATCCGGACTGTTATAGGCGCAAAGTTCAAAAGCCAGCATCTGTGATGGTATGGGGGTGTATTAGTGCCCAAGGCATGGGCAACTTACACATATGTGAAGGCACCATTAATGCTGAAAGGTACATACAGGTTTTGGAGCAACATATGTTGCCATCCAAGCAACGTCTTCTTCATGGACGCCCCTGCTTATTTCAGCAAGACAATGCCAAGCCACATTCTGCACGTGTTACAACAGCATGGCTCCGTAGAAAAAGAGTGCGGGTACTAGACTGGTCTGCCTGTAGTCCAGACCTGTCTCCCATTGGAAATGTGTGGCGCATTATGAAGCGTAAAATACGACAATGGAGACCCCGGACTGTTGAACAACTTAAGCTGTACATCAAGCAAGAATGGGAAAGAGTTCCACCTGAAAAGCTTCAAAAATTGGTCTCCTCAGTTCCCAAAAGTTTACTGAGTGTCGTTAAAAGGAAAGGATGTAACAAAGTGGTAAAAAGGCCCCTGTGCCAACTTTTTTGCAATGTGTTGCTGCCTTTAAATTCTAAGTTAATGATTATTTGCAAAAAAAAAAAAGGTTTCTCAGTTTGAAGAATAAATGTCTTGTCTTTGCAGTGTATTCAATTGAATATAAGTTGAAAAGGATTTGCAAATCATTGTATTCTGTTTTTATCTACGATTTACATAACGTGCCAACTACACTGGTTTTGGGTTTTGTATATGAAACAACAAGGATATACTGTTTAAGCACAAATCCCTGTTTATCGATTACTGGTTCAATGATAACATTGTGTTGGTTGCTCAGTTATTTAACGGGGAGGGTTTCCTCTACTCCTATAATGAGTTTCTAGTAGAATACAATATCCCTGTGTCACCTGGTGATTTTGCAAAAAAGTCTTTGGAGCAATCTCCTCTGGTGTGATAGCTGCTGGAGGTGGACGTCAAGAGCAGCGGCCAAATATAAAAATGCAAATTTTACAGCGTGTAGAGAGACTAAGAGCAGATTGAAATAACGAGGCTCGCGCTATCAACAGACCAGACGCCGCCCGTGGTAGAAAACAAGCGAGCTCGAGGCAAACAAAAGAAAAGGGAAATAAATCAAAGATTCCCTCACTCACTGACACTGATCCTGTTATGCCGCTAAGTCCCTAACAATAATCTCTCAAGAGACCTTACCGGCTAAAGCGCCAAAGATGCACAGAGACTCTAGCAATAGGCCATTGCCTGTGCACGGTAGCGTGCCAGTTCGCTCCAGCGAGAGTGGGTCTATCCTGCAGTTTTTTTGTTTTTCTTCAATGTCAACTTTGAACTATATTGTTGAATTTTTGGCGGAATGATACCGTTTTTTTAGGGTGTTACATGGCGACTAAACACTGCGCAATAAAATAGTACCCGAATTGACCAATCAGCATCGCGCTTTCGCAAAAGCAAGATCAAGATGGCGAATGACCAAATCCTTCCTGTTTTCCAAATTTTCGTCAAAAAAGCAGGAAAAAAGATGGAAAATTTTCAAATTGAATGTCTCTTGCATACAGACTCTGTTTCTGTCACAAGTGTAGAAACGTTTACACCTATTCGGTGGGCAAAGGCGCTCCATTGTGCTTCGATTTGGGCCACTTTGGATGGAAATGACTGGACAATTTCTGAAAAGGCTGCGCCTATTCTTGAAGCTGAATTCGCTAAACGGGATTTGAAATATGGGTTTCACGACGCATGTTACCGCCGTTTTACAGACTTGAAGCGGATAAATAGTGCAACAAGGCGGTGTGAAGTGAAAAATGTGCCTAAAACTGTATTTTCCTCAAAGAAACTGAGGTCTACTCATGGCCTGATGAGTACGATAGAAACTGCATCAGCTGGGCCTAGGCCTAGTACTAGTAGTGCCATAGCCAGGCCTGCTGCTGCTTCCAGTGTTATTCAGCAGCAGCAAAAAGCAGTAAAGCCAGTAGGCAGGCCTCCGATAAAAGGAAAACAGGATGATGACAGTGATGTTCAGACCACGGCAGCGGCGGTGGCACCTCCAGTCATGCCAGTGGCAAAAAACGGCAAGCGGGCCAAGAAAATCTGTTGCACCACGTAGAATGACTGCAGTGTTACTTCCAGTAGCATGCATCATATGCAAGAAGGTCGACAAGTTTTTCACGAAATCCCACAAACGACAGAAGGATAAATTGGTGCTGGCAGAAACTGAGTCTGCAGGTAAGAAGATTCTTCGACAGGACACTTTGTGGTCAATTTAATTTGAATAATTTACTCCTAACTTGTGTAGGGGTGTGTATGCAATTTGCATAATAAATGAAGTTCTTGGTCTTGGCCTCCTGGGAATGAATGAATGACCTAGTAGCTAATTTTACATCATGCAGATTGCACACATTCAGTCCTGTCATTCTGTTTGTCATCTCACCTTATTTATTCTTTTTTTCAGGTCGCTTGTGTGAAGCCGCTCAGCGAAAAGCTGATGAAAGCATCTTTATGCAAGTGCGGGGCAGGGATTGTGAGGCGATTGAAGTCTGTTACCATCAAACCTGCTACAAGGAATACACAATTTTATTTTTTCAAATTCAATTTTATTTTTTTATTTTATTTCATTTCATTTTATTAACAACAACACGGTCACCAAGGCACACATATCCATAAACACACGCACACACACTTCTGACTGATAGAGGGATACAGATAAAAAAGAAAAAAAGAGAGAGAAATTCATAATGGCGCTTGACAAAGGGCACAGAAGTATACATTGAGCCTTCCATAGTAATCCTTAAACATCTTTGTACAGAGAATAACAACGAGCAATAAAAGAAAAATAACAATAAATACATACAAATACGATTAGGATGATTCCAGATGTTGCAGGAGGGGACCCCATGTTTCCTCCAATTTGAGTTGGAATTTAAGATAACTGTTTCGCAGTTTTTCTAGATGAATGACTGAAATTAATTCATGCAGCCAGTTTTTGAAGCAAGGTGGAATTGGTGTTTTCCAATTTTTTAAAATTATTTTTTTTGCTAACACCATGCCCATTAGGAGAACTGCTTGTATGTGTGCAGGGAGTACTGATAAGTCCTCTGAGGCTCCAAAAAGAGCAAACTCCCTGTCAGGAGGGAGCCTCCTCTTATAAACCCCAGAGAAAAAAACTAAAATTTCAACCCAGAACTGATAAATTAACGGACAATCCCAAAATAAATGCAACATTGTACCATCACTGACTTTACATTTATCACATTTAGGAGAAACAGAGGGGTAAAACTTATGAAGCTTGTCTTTAGAGTAATAGAAGCGATGAATTACTTTAAACTGTATCAACCTGTGTCTGCTATTTATTGAACAACTATGAATACGGGAAAGGACAGTCTTCCACAGTTGGTCAGAAAACACAACAGTTTCTCTTACCCAAGCTTTCTTAATACTGTCGGTAGATAATGAATCTTCTGAAAAATATTTTACAAATAAGGTAATGAGCTTTTTACTGCTAGGTAAAAGAGAAAACAGTTCAAAAAGCGCATGTCTCTCACAGTTTGACTCAAAATGAGGGATGTTTTCTCGCACAAAGTGCCTCAGTTGTATGTAGCGAAAAAAACTGGAGTGAGGTACACCATATTTAGAACTTAACTGCTGAAATGATGCAAAATTGTTATCTACATATAAATCCCTATACACCTCAACCCCTTGCCACACCATAGAGAGAATGTGTTGTCCAGCAATGCTGGGACAAAAGCATGATTATGGCAAATAGGAGTATAAGCCGATATACCAGGAGTTTTAAAGACATTTCTTATTTGGTTTAGAATTTTAAGAGAATTTCTCACAACAAAACTATAACTAACTGATTTAATAGCAGAAAAGAGGTTGGTGAAAAGTAAGGATGAAAGGGAAGAGTATGGTTTTTTCAAAGATTCAAACTCCAACTTTAGCCAGAGGGGTGCAGAATTGAATGATTGGTGGTCTGGAGAACCCCACTGCCAGTACGCCATTGCCCTTGCATTTGCTGCCCAATAGTAATCCCTAAATACTGGAAGACCAAGACCACCGTCCTGAGTCTGCCTGTATAAATGTTTTTTGGAGAGTCTATGTTTTTTGTAACCCCAAACAAAATCTAGAACAATTGTCTCAAGCTTCTTAAAAAAATCAGTTGTGATCCAAATTGGCAAGTTTTGAAAAAGGTACAAAAATTTTGGAAGTGATACCATTTTTATAGCATTAACTCTGCCTATCATAGATAGTGGTAGAGTCCTCCAGTATTCTATGTTACGTTTTAATTTATCTATGCCCTCTAATAAATTTAATTTTAACAACTGTTTTGGATTTTTGGAGATTTTAATGCCTAAATAGGTAATGTAATTCTGGACTGTCTTGAAGGGACAATTTTTTATAATCCTACTTTCATTAGTGAACATAAGTTCACTTTTATCCCAATTTATTGTATAGCCAGAAATTTTGCCAAAGTTCATTATATATTGTTAAAGATGGGGAATGCTTTCTTCAGGATTTATTAAGGTGATAAGTAAATCATCCGCATAGAGTGTCACAAGACATTCTGATCCACCGGCTGCTATACCCTTTATATGCGGGTGATTTCTTATCCCAGTTGCCAGAGGCTCCAACGCTATATTAAATAACAAGGGAGACAGGCAGTCCCCCTGTCTCACACCCCGATATAAACTGAATGGCTCAGATGAAACATTATTAGTTAAAACAGAGGATTCAGGAGAACAATAAATCATTTTAATCCAATCCACGAAAGTCTTACCAAAACCAAACCTCTTTAAGGTCTCAAATAAGTATGGCCATTCAATGGAGTCAAATGCTTTCTGGGCATCCAATGTTATGACAGCTGCTTTGGTATTTTGATGTGTGTCAGAATACAATATATTCATCACTCGACGCACATTAAAAAAAGACAGCCTACCTGGGATGAAGCCTACTTGATCCGGGTGAATAATAGTTTCAATGAATTTATTTAATCTGGTAGCAAGAACTTAATTTAGATCACAAAATTCTAACTAAAGCAGAGCGATAGGCCTATAATTAGCAGGATCTGTAGGATCTTTCCCACTTTTTGATAACAAACATATATTTGCTTTGTACAAAGACTGTGGAAGTCTGTTTTTAGTTACTGAGTCATTTATCATCCTAAGTAAGTAAGGAGTTAAAATGTCCTTAAATGCTTGGTAAAATTCAGCTCCAAGCCCGTCTGGTCCAGGACATTTACCAGTAGGGAATGCCATGATTGCCTCATTTAGCTCAACAACAGAGAAATCCCTTTCCAGAAGTTTCTGGTCTTTAACATTTAGCTGTGGCAGATTTAAAGAGTCAAAAAACTGAAAGTAATCTCTATCTATTGCTGTGGAAGTAGAAGTATAAAGACCAGAATAAAACTCTCTAAAACGATGATGAATATCTTTTTGGTCTGTAAGTATTTGCCCATTTTTTGACTGCATTTTATAAATAGCTGATTTGGCCTGTTCACCTTTAAGTTGTCTTGAAAGTAATTTATGAGGTTTATCATTTAATTCAAAATGTTTCTGGCGGGTTTTGAGTAGAAGGTTATGAATTTCACTTCCCATTAGAGAATTATACTCAGATTTTAACCTCAGTATCTTATTATAGTCAGACTGTAGTAAAGAGGTTTTATGTATTTGTTCAATTTGAGTAATTTCTTGTTCTATTTCTTTACGTCTCTTAATTTTTTCCTTTTTTCTATAGGCTTCAAAAGAAATAATATATTTCCCCTCATTGTAACTTTAAGTGCTTCCCACAATATAGAGTCTGAAACTTCTTTATTATCATTAATTTTAAGAAAGTCAGTTAGCTTTTTAGTCATGAATTCCTTAAACCCAGGTTCTATTGGAAGTAAAGGATTAAATTTCCAGTTGTATTTTGGTCTGGAGAAAGATAACTGCAGTTGCAGTGTAACAGGACTATGATCTGAAATCAATATATTATGATACAATACATTTCTGATGGTTGAAATCAAACCAGCATCAGCTATAAAGTAATCAATTCTAGTATAGGTCTGATGAACATTTGAGTAAAAGGAATATTCTCTATTGTCTGGGTGTTGTATTCTCCAGATATCTACCAAATTTCTTGATTTAATTAAATGATTGAGGGTCTGAACAGCTTTAATGGTTGGAGGAGGTTTAGTGGATGATCTGTCCAAAGATACATCCAAATAGCAATTAAAGTCCCCTCCAATTACAATATTAGATAATCCATCATCTGGGAGTAAATCAAAAACTTTAAGAAAAAAGGTAGAGTCGTCAGAATTAGGCCCGTAGATATTCAACAGGGTAATGGGAAATGAATTAATATTTCCAGAAATTAAAATAAATCTCCCATTTGGATCTATAATTTTAGATTTCAATTCAAAGGGGATAGTATTCCGAAAAAGAATTGCAACCCCCCTTGCTTGAGATGTAAAAGGAGCATGATACACCTGTGAAATCCAATTTGATTTTAGTTTGTTCTCAGTAGCTTTGACAGTATGAGTCTCTTGTAGAAACAAAATATCCCCTTTCAATGAATTCAAATGAGAAAAAACCTTCCCACATTTTAAGTCATTACCAAGGCCCCTTACATTCCAAGACAAAAGCGAAATTGTTCCATTTAGATTCATTTACTTAACGTTAACAAATAGAATAATCAACAGTTATAACAACAAAGTATACCCTCTCGGAGACTAAACCAGTATCAACATATCTTTCCCCATACAGCCTCATCACTCGCACACACACGCATACCACCTCCTCCCACCCCCCAAAAAAGGAAAAAGAAAAACCCCCATCAATAATAGGAGAACGCATGGCAAATGGCCAGCAGTCCAGAATCCCTCTGTGAAGACGGACTTAAACACAGACAATGGACAGAAGAGTCCACGAACACTCCACAGTGGAAATATAACCAAAAAAAAAAAAAGTTCCGAACATTTAATCTGCCGTCTCTACTTGGAGGAGGTAGACGGTAAGCAGGCGCAAATTAATATTCTCAAAGTTCTCAATTCAAAGGCCTGCAACAAAAAGTTATCTTTTCATGTCATGTTCTATGAACGACATAGCTTTTCCGGGGCTGATGAAGACTTTTACCTGATCGTTGTAGTGGACATGGAGCTTTACTGGGAAGCGTAAGGTGAATTTCACCTCCCTCTCCTTGAGCGTCTGAGTTACCTGTCGAAATCCCCTCCGTTGTGCCATCACCTCCGCTGTATAATCCGGGTAAATGAACACCCGCTGGCCGTTGTAGGTCATCTGTTGTTGCCGACTCAATCGAAGGATCAGCTCTTTCTCCTGATAGAAGTGAATTCTGGCGATGATACTCCTTGGCTTTTTAACATCTGTAGGTTTTGGCACAGGAATACGATGCGCTCTATCCACAGTCACAGGCTTCGTAAAATTGTTCACCTCGAGTAGCCTCGGTATCAGCTCCGTGATGAAGTCCGTGGGCCTGCCCTTTTCCTCGCCCTCCGGTATTCCCACAATCTTAACATTATTCCGTCTAGATCGTCCCTCCAAGTCATCAATCTTTGTTAACAGTTTTTCGTTGCTTTTTTTCATATCAGAAATGCACAATTCCAAATTCTGAATATGGCGCTCGTGTTCGGTGCCTTGCTCCTCTGTGGCAACAATTCTCTCAGTCAGTGCCAACTGAGTACTAATGAGAGCTTCAAATTTATGCTCTAAATGGTCAAAACGTTTGTTGATTGATTCCAAGATTTTTAACGCGTCCGAAAGATGATGCACAGCTCAGGTTAGTCAACATGCAACATTTTTATAATACAGAATGAATCCTGCTACTCCAGCATGGCTAAAATAAGATTTGCACTGCAAAGGCCCCACTCGGATTGCTCGAGCCAAGCATTTCAGTTTGATTTTCACATTTTTCAGGCCAGGTGACCTAGCGAATCTACCATATGCTATAGCATATAGTGATAAATTAAATAGAAGGTGTGAAAACGTGGAGATACATCTGTCTTCATACAGGTCAGTAAATGCATGTGAAGTATCTTCAGAATTTCAGGAGGTTGAACAAAGAGTTTGGACTTATACAACTTATACAGAATTTCAGCCAGAACATGACATGCATGAGGGCATTTCTGCTCAAGTTGTGTGTTCTGTGAGCCACCTGTGTTGAATCAGTAATTTAAATGGCAAGTGGTTTTGACGTCTGACTCTACTCATGCTCCTACACTGAAAATCCATGGGACCGTCAGAAAATTGTTATTCGGGGTGACCTCCATGAGTCCATCAACACCAACATGTACCCAAATGCACTAACAGTCTCATTACTGAATGTCTTACATTAATTCAAAACAATTACTTTACCATCTTCAGAGGCTTTTTAAAAATCTGTTGCAGTGGGTCACCGCATGCAAATAGTTGGATTCGGTACATGCTGGCATTGAACATTTTCTTCACATTTCAGGACGGACCAACTGAAGCAGCGATTACAGAATGACTTCCCACAGCTGAACTTCCAGAAGCCCAGTCGAAAGAACCTGAGTGAGTTTGTTTTTGCGGAGCCAACAGCATTTTTTGACAGATCTTCTTCAGAGACTGGTGAAAGTGCATCAAACAACGAGGACAGTGTACAGTCTACAAGTGCAGATGAAACCAGAGACGGGACCATTGAGGCTCAGGTACCTCCTGCAGCTGCAGTTGGCATGGACATGGAGGCTACGAGAACTATTTTTGGTGCGGGTGTCATTATGAAAAATGTGATCAAGGACACTCCTCATTTTCAGGCCCAATGGCCTCCAACTGCCGCAGATCTCACTGTTTCTGCAGCCCGCTCTGTTCCAGTTGAACTGTACAATTTTCTCGCATGGTGTACTGGTATATCTGATGAACCAACTGTGGACCACTTAATTAGTAATTTACTGTACCTCCTCAAAATGTATATTTCAGATATTTTCATAAGTCCATTTTGATATGTCTATACACTTGTTCATTTTTAATTTTAATAAAATCATTATATTGCATGAATCAAAACTTTCCTCATTATCTCCAACTCTTGCTGCAAATCCTAGACAAGAAGAAGTAGTATGCAAAAAAAGGCTTCACTTTCGGTGATAAAATCTAAAGTGCACATTATAACATCATGAGAACACACTTCATTTGGCATGCACCAGGGACACCAGCAGTTTTACAGACAAGTGATTCTGTGTGGCCATCATGCTGAAGGGTAACCACAACTGTCTATCTGCCTTTACACTATCATGCAACCGGTGGTGTGCTCCCCTGCAAGCTGCCATTATTTGGCCATCTGGCAGTCATCCCCCCATCTCCAAGTCTGATATAGACAGACCTGTCAACTTGTTAATCAGCATACTCTCTAGAATATACTTCCTCTAAGAGTCTTTTGTGAGAGTTCACAGTCAATGGATGATATTGATGGGTGGGTTTGGGTACAAAGTGTATTTAGCATTGTTCTTTGTGAAGGGAGAGAAGTCTTGGGCAGAATTTGAATTACCCACTTCCCAGAGTGAACACGTCTGTCCAATCACAATAATGTTGGAAATAAGAGAGCTTAGGGGTACAACTAATCAAATATACGTGGATGATGCCTTTCCCCGATGGTTGCCATTCACCCAGAGACAACGGTCTCATTTTGAAGCCCGCTAAACGTAGGTTTCATGGCAGAAACGCCAGAACGCAACGGAGCATGTGTCTGTGTTTACGTATGCAAATTAGATCCTAGAACGAGGAACGCAATTCCTCCAGCATCGAGCATCACGTGACTTTCAGTTTCGTGTGAAGTGATATCATTTGTAGGTAGGTAAATGGTGGATTTACGTGGTTTTATCGCGAAATTAACCGATGGACGGCGCGTCGTGGATGTGATTCGGTTCGTCCGCGCCAGCCGGAATATAGTGCAAAATGTTCAACGCCTTTAAAAATTAACTGCAGGATTTTACATGGAGAACTTTTTGCTTTGGGTTGGTAAACAACCATATTCCAAGACAGTATCGTTTGATTTTAGTCCCGCGATCGCTGGAACGAAACTTTTTCAGAGACGTTTTTCTGGCCACTGGCAATGGCCTACAAGGAACGCCAGGCGAAACTGGAGCTTAAATAGAGTCCGGGCAACACCCCAAATTACTGCCAGCTGGCCCAGGAATCCAATAGGGAGCAAAACAATATCGTCCCGGACTAGAGTAACAAACAGAGCTCTCAAAGCTCACAAACCATGACATCTGGGATTTGCATGTTGTTAAGATCTCAACCAAGAGTGGAAACCCATCAATTATCCTTGCTGGCTGTGACTGACACTCCAGCTGGTGAAATCTTTTTGTCCTGTAACCATGTTAAAAACAATAAATTGATTAGATCCTTGCTTAAAAGAGATGTAATTTCAGTTCCCTGTGTGGTCTAACACTGGAATAAATACATGGAATTTATTGACTGGCAAAAGGTCTGGCTCTTACCGAACTGATACCTGTTGGCCAACAAAGCTAAAGAAATTAAGATATTATGTAGATTTTATCCATCGAATGACCATCTAGACAAAAGATTAAAACCCCCCCCCCAAAAACACAAACCCACCCCAACCAGACCCCACACACAATTTCAGTTTATACACACACTGCTCAAAAAAAATAAAAAATAAAAAAGGTAACACTAACACATCCTGAATGTGCTGGCAACAAAAATCATCAATGGAAATCAAATTTATTAACCCATGGAGGTCTGGATTTGGAGTCACTCAAAATTAAAGTGGAAAAAAAAAAACACTACAGGCAGATCCAACTTTGATGTAATATCCTTAAAACAAGTCTCAGTAGTGTGTGTGGCCTCCACATGCTTGTATGACCTCCCTACAACGCCTGGGCATGCTCCTGATGAGGTGGCGGATGGTCTCCTGAGGGATCTCCTCCCAGACCTGGACTAAAGCATCCGCCAACTCCTGGACAGCCTGTGGTGCAACGTGGCGTTGGTGGATGGAGCGAGAAATGTCCCAGATGTGCTCAATTGGATTCAGGTCTGGGGAACGGATGGGCCAGTCCATAGCATCAATGCTTTCATCTTGCAGGAACTGCTGACACACTCTAGCCACATGAGGTCAAGTAATGTCTTGCAGTAGGAAGAACCCAGGGCCAACCGCACCAGCATATGGTCTCACATGGGGTCTGAGGATCTCATCTCGGTTCCTAATGGCAGTCAGGCCACCTCTAGCGAGCACATGGAAGGCTGTGCGGCCCCCCAAAGAAATGCCACCCCACCCCATTACTGACCCACTGCCAAATCGGTCACGCTGGAGGATGTTGCAGGCAGCAGAACGTTCTCCACGGCGTCTTCAGACGGTCACGTGCTCAGTGTGAACCTGCTTTCATCTGTGAAGAGCACAGGGCACCAGTGGCAAATTTGCCAATCTTGGTGTTCGCAGGCAAATGCCAAACGTCCCGCACGGAGTTGAGCTGTAAGCACAACCCCCACCTGTGGACTTCAGGCCCTCATACCATCCTCATGGAGTCGGTTTCTGACCGTTTGAGCAGACACATGCACATTTGTGGCCTGCTGGAGGTCATTTTGCAGGGCTCTGGCAGTGCTCCTCCTCTTCCTCCCTGCACAAAGGTGGAGGTAGTGGTCCTGCTGCTGGGTTGTTGCACTCCTACGGCCTCCTCCACGTCTCCTGATGTACTGGCCTGTCTCCTGGTAGCGCCTCCGTACTCTGGGCACTACGCTAACAGACACAGCAAACCTTCTTGCCACAGCTCGTATTGATATGCCATCCTGGATGAGCTGCACTACCTGAACCACTTGCGTGGGTCCGTTATAGAGTCCGTCTCATGCTACCACGAGAGTGAACGCACAGCCAGTATTCAAAAGCGACCAAAACATCAGCCAGAAAGCAAAGGAACTGAGAAGTGGTCTGTGGTCACCACCTGCAGAATCACTCCTTTATTGGGGTGTCTTGCTAATTGCCTATAATTTCCACCTGTTGTCTATTCCATTTGCACAACAGCATGTGAAATTGATTGTCAATCAGTGTTGCTTCTGAGGTGGACAGTTTGATTTCACAGAAGTGTGATTGACTTGGAGTTACATTGTGTTGTTAAAGTGTTCCCTTTATTTTCTTGAGCAGTATACAATGCATAAAAGCAGCAAATAGGTAATAATTTAAGGAGAAACACACAGGCCATAATCAAGATATCTGTAACATATTCCATCTCAGTATCACAGTTTATGAAAAACGGCAACATGTTTCCTTCAGGGCAGTTTGTAAAAGTCTTTTAAAAGAATTTAAAGAGGGGAGTGTTCCCAAGGTAATAGTATTTTGCAACTCATTCCACGCCCAGGGTGCATAAAAGGCGAAAGCAGTTTTACCCAGCTCTGAGTGCACTGGGGGGACATTTAAAAGGATCTGATTAGTTGATCTAGTAGAATAGTTGCCGGTATGGTAGGATAAAAGGCTGGAGATATAAGTTGACACTTTATCTAGCAATGTTTTTACAATAAATGGCACTATGTGTGTTTTTCTCCAATGGTTTTGAGAGGACTAAGCAAGCGATTCATATAATGGTGAGTGCGAGAACCTTTGCAATAAAGCGTAAAGGAGCATGATATTTATCAAAAGAGATGAAGCAGCATGCATATAAATCAGGTTACCATAGTCTAATGTCGATGAAAATGAGCTTTGCACAGTTTTATTTCTGGCCTCAAATGAGAAGCATTTTTAAGGCAGAAAAGAAATCCTAGTTTTGGCCAAAGGTTTTTCATTAAATTGCTAATGTGCATATTAAATGTCATTATCAAGCTATACGCCTGAATATTTATAAGAAGTTACTCTTTCTATACATGGAACCTCCAATTTTGATAATGTAGAATCAATACTCAGAGAGCGAGAACGAGTGAAGGTCATGTATTTGGTCTTTTTTGGATTGAGGACCAACTTCAATTTAAACAATGAATGCTGCAGGGATCGAAAAGCATCCTGCAAGTGCTCTATGGCTTGATTTAGAGAAAGCGCTACCATGTAAACAATTGTGTCATCAGCATACAAGTGTAACTTAGCAGGATTTATTCCATGACCGAAATCATTCATAAAAATCTGAAATAAACTTGACTCAATACTGGCATACATTGACTCCATTAAGCTTTCCCTTAATCAAAAGGCAATCAAAACTTTAAATATTTCTAATCCTTTTAACCCTATAATGCCCAGACACAGACATCATTATATGAAACATATGACTCAGTAATATTTTTGAAGTATTGAAGGGTAGTTTTCAGATCCACTGTTCATCATTAGGTTTTGTGACAGCAAAATATACATGGCTGAACAGAGTTTCTTCTAATTCCAGGAGTATCATATCTGATACAGCCAAAAATCAGGACCCCTCCACAACTCAACACTCGAAATTTCAAATTATTTATATGCTCTCTACTATCTCTAGCTATCCCTTAACATGCATAATCATTTTTACCTTGGAATGCTGAACTTCACTGCCAAAGTCCAAGGAAATTCATGAATTCGCATTCTCATGGGAGCAACGACCTTGAAGTGAGTGACTCGGGGAGAGACTACTCCTGTAAAATCACTTCCAGGTGGCAGCACTGTGTATCAGATATGATACAGTGAGCAGTCGTGGTTGTGTTGCATCGTACCAGGTGGGCATGGTCCTTCAAATTTGGTGTATGATACAGGGGGCATTATAGGGTTAAGATTTTTTTGTGAACTTTTATCCCTCCTGGCATGAAGTGTGATAGATGTTAATGTGTTGATGTGTTGTATTTTTATTTGGACACCATTTTGCTCTGTGTAAGAATTATAGTTGTTAAATAAAGTTTTTTGACTCAAAAAAAAAAAACCTCAGTGGGCTCAACAAATTCTCATTCCGACTCGCCATACAGTGACGCTGCATGACCAAGCGTCGATGTAAAACGCAAAAGAAGGCCATTATCATCTATATTTGATGCTTATGGTTAGTGTTTGGGCTGAGGGTTAGGGACATAGACTGTATAAAAAGATGGACAAAGCTACCGTGATGTCACCCATTGGTTTCAGCATACTATAGACCCATTTACAGCCGACGTCATCAAAAAGATGCGTGCGCATCATGGCATTGGAAGTAGTGGTCTCTCCAATTCAGTCTGACGAGTTATGAATCTGCAAACATTGAATTAGATATTTTACCAGCACCGAAATGTTTGGTTGTTGCGTGTATGGCTGTCAGAATTGATATTCCATCGGTGGACTCAAGTTTTACAGGATTCCGAGAGGATCACATCCGAATAAGGCCCACTGGCCGCAAGCGAAGCGTCAAGTCAAACGTTGCCTTGATGCTTTTACGTCCACTGAAAGCGTCAGCCACATCAACTTTAACAGCTGTTAACACGACCATGAAGCCGTGGGTGTCACTGTCAAAATATTCAACAAGACAACAACTTTGAAAACACCGACCGATAAACCTTATTTTAAGTGATGGAAAAAGTGCGAAATTTAGGTAACTGCGCACTATATGTCATATAAAGGCATAATTTTCCTCTTAAATTTAGCTGTCTAGTAAATTAAGATTACGATTCACTTTACTTCACTCAGCAGCAAATTAGCTACTGTAGATTGCTTAAAAACTTAAATACACACAAAATAACAGATTTCCTCTTTAAACGGCGACTTGGTGAAAAAGCAGGTATATCGGTTTCGACAACTGCATGTGAGGTTTCCGTGTGTGCCAGCAACCATGACAAAACAAAATAGTTAAATAACCAAAAAGACAAATGCGATTCTATTGAGTTGACACTCAATTGAGCAGTGGCGAAAAGCTAAAATCTGATGCACGTCACACGCTGCCAGTGGGCTTTGCTCCATTGAAATTAATGTAACCAATTTTTTGACGCGTCTCTCACTGTTGCAGACATCAAATGAAATATGTGAGCATAATGGTAAACTGAGGCAGATTTTATGTTCGCATGACAACTACGCAGTCAAACTCGCTAGCTAGCAAGCCAGCAATACAAAATAATACTTACCCTGCCATAGAGGTACAATTAGCTGTCAGGACGTAGTTTGTTTTTTTTTTTTTTAATAACCTGCGCGTCATACACAGCAGTTTTATGGTCTTGTGTTTGACTAGGAAGGACCTCTGATTTCGAGGCACAAAACTCCAAGTCTGTCGTGGTATTTAACATTCTGCTTATGTCCGAAGATAACATAGTCATAAGCATCCAGGACTTGTATGCTTGTAGTTCCTCCCTAGTGTACACAGTAGGTTTCTCGATCAAATGGGTATATATTTCAGGCCACGGAATACTGGGCCACTAACTAACGTCATCTTCCCACACACTGATACCATGCAGATCTGGAAATGGGTTGCCATTTGTCAAAGTAAATTTGTATTGGTAGAATTCGCGTTCTTTGATGGCGAATGCCCTCGCATAGCGTGACAAGCTATTATGGTCCACCATACTTCTGTTGCCAAGCTGTGCGCGCAGCCTGTTTTGTTTGCAAACAGTTAATGGGTTTATAAAGGAAGCCTCGATTTTGGCAATTTGAATTGCGCCATGTTGTCATTTTGAAACCGGATGTGATTTCTATTGGTCGAGAGCATGTATTGAAGATCCGGGGAGGACCGTGGCTCAGGATCTGACCGTATCGGACAAGGACCAGAGCATAGCCACGCTCCTAAAGCATATTCTGGCTTTATCCTTTATTCTAGTCTATATGGGACCATAATTTACAAAAATCAACATCGTGATTTATCAAAGGATACTTGAAACCTGCTATAGCAACCATAAAATAATGTTAAAAAAACATTATTTAAATGAAAAATCAGGTGGGAAAGTAAGGTCATTTTCTCATAGACTTCTATTGCATTGAACTTCTTTCTGCAACCACCGACGTCGCCATCTGCTGGCCATTAAATAGAACGCCATTTTAGGTACTTCCGCATGGGCTTCATTTTTCAGACCAGGGTGCTGCGTCCATCTTTTTACACAGTCTTTGGTTAGGGAATAGCGTTCCTTTTAAACAATGGTCAAAAGAGGACGCCAAAAGCCTCCTCTTGCGTCGTATATCGACGCTTGGTCAGGTCGCGTAGGGATGAGACTGGGCTCTACCGCTACCATATCCTACTATGTGTAAAATTATGTTCCTTTTTAATAATAATAATAATAATAATATCTATGCAGCTGGGCTGGCGATACAGTAGCAACGCATTTTAGATCACGTAAATGATGCGTTCCGGCCCTCATGACAGAACAAGTTTCCGTAAGGCAATGTGGCGACGTATCTCAACTGTGGACGAGTTGCCCCGGGAACTGTGACGTTCCAAGTACCTGTTATGACGCATATGTCAGTATTCCATATTTTTCTGGTTACTTTCAAATTAAGGTCATTCGTACTAAGAAGACAAACGACGCAGTGCACGTCTTTGCAGTGTGGGGGATTTCCCCTTCTGCGTTGTGTATTTTAAGTATTGTAAGCAATAAGTAATAACACACTCAGTCAAAGGCAGTTGATATTAGTTTATACGTGCACGGGAAGCCACACTAGTACAGACAAAAGTCCTAGGTGGAGACCTCCTAGAAACAGGGGTGACCCCAGATCTTATTCACAACAGGAGGGGAGGAGTTACAGTAAACAAAGAGTAAGGGTCAGCAGGTTACAGTAAGTAAATCCTTATATAAACAGCGACACCTACAGTTCAGGAGGTACACACTATGAAATAAGAATTTCCACCACAGCAGCAATCTTCAAATTTTTCTTCACAACCAATTTCATATCGTCGGTCTGAAAATCATCATCGGATCAAACGGCATACTTGGTAAAGTACACATTGGCTATTTAATAATTTCAGGTATTTGCTGTAGGAATTATACTAATTTTTCGGAATCGAGATAATGGTTTTAGTAAACAATAGACTCGGCCGACTGAATATGGAAGTTGTAGTTTGGCAATAATAGCTGACTTGAGCTTTCTGCTGTCTTTCAGTATGTAGTCTAGTAAAAAGAGAGGTCGTTTCTGAATCGATGTTAACTAGCACAGTGGTGAGATGTAGGCGGCAAGGTGGTTAGCACTGCTGCTTCACAGCAAGAAGGTCGTGGTTCCGAATCTGGCCTGGTCCCCGGGCGCTGCTCTGTGGCTGCCCACTGCTCCTAGCTATAGGATGGGTCAAATGCAGAGGACAAAGTATCCCACGGGATTCAATAAAGTATATCTTATGTAGCTAGCAAGCAGCTTTGGATAGATACTGAGCAGGTAAGTTTACTGGCCTGTGTGAGGGCATTTTTCGTCGTCATAGGCCTGTTCGTTAGGAGGTGGTCATGTATGCAAAATTATGTTGACGAAGGGAGCGAATTAATGTTTTTTTACAATTAATCAGCATTTTATAAATGATCCTGATGGGAATCAATGGTCATGTCTGTGTGTGTGTGTGTGTGTGTGTGTTTCTGTCAGTCTGTCTGTCTGCCCGTGGCTGGGGCCAAGTCTGCTATCTCTGTTTGCCTTGTTTCCAAATGTATTCATACTGAGAAAACAAACGACAGAGTGCACATCTTCAAATTTTTCTTCACAACCGATTTCATATCGTTCTGAAAATTTTCATCTGTTCTGACGGCAAACTTGGTAAAGTTCAAATAATTAATAATTTCAGTTCTTTGTTGAAGGAATTAAACAAATTTTTCGGCTTTGAGATGATGGCTTTAGGACAGAAGCGACTCGGCCGAATGAATATGGAAGTTGCAATTTAGCAATAATGGCTGACTTGAGCCTTTCGCAATCTTGCAGTAAGTAATCTGATAAAAAGAGAGGTCGTTACTGAATAGATGTAAACTCGCTCAGTGGTTAGGTGTGGCTAGCTAGCAGCTTTGGACAGATACTGAGCAGATAAGTTTACTAGCCTAAGTGAGAGCATTTTTCATTGTCTCGTGTCACCGTACGTTCGAATGTTATCGTAGGTTTCATAGGCCTATTCATCGTTAGCAGGTGTTCGTGTGGTCAGGTATGCAGAATGATGTTGACGTGGTGAGCGAAAATCATGCTTTATTGCAATTAATTGACATTATAGAAATGATACTCATGGGAATCATTGTCATCAATATCATAATATTTGCTTGAGGGTGTAACTGGCTTGACAAATAACTCAGTAAACAATTCACAAAAACAATGGCCTGCAACACAGCCAATGAGGAAACACATATGATAGCAGACAGTGTGGTTATGACAGGTCCAGCTGTGTACCATGGAGATATCTGTGCCCGCATCTACCATACCACCACCATCCCTATCCCCTCCCCTCGCCTCCGCACTCACTCGTAGCAGACAAGTTTTATTTATCTTGAATAATATATAGAATGTGATTGTCGTTGCAAGCAGCTACGAAAACCGGAAACGAGCAAACTTTTGTGACGAACGTAATCGAAAACGCGAACAAAAGAAATGCGCTGGAAAGTGTGACGTCACTTTCGCTAGGGTCAATACTCACTTTCTTGACAGTGGCTCACGCTCACAGCCTGGCAACATATTCACTCATACAGTGAACACACCAAATGAAATCCTAAATATTTGATGATCAAAAGTATAGTGTGAAATGCTTCCTGTTCTTTTATAATGAGCATATTTTGGGTTTAAGATTGCTGAAAAGAAATCTTAATTCCACACATAGACACAAGGATCATGGCGATAAACACTATTCTAGTTCTTTGCTAATGGTTTGGTTTGCTCGGCCTGAGCCAGTTGCCAAATTATGTCAGCACTGTTCCAGCGCATTTCATTTGTGAAATATATAGCTATTCTCAGCTAAAGATAACCAGCAAATAACATTATATATCTTTCCAATTTTCTGTTCTTGAAAGATTACTGGCGGTAATTTCAGAAAGAAGTTTTATTTGAAATTAATTTACTTGTTGCCAGCGCATGTGTTCTCTGGACTAATTGGAGGCTAACATCAGATTTTATTAGCCTGCATAATTGTCCTGTACTGTATTACAGCAAGGAGGTAATAGGCCTATGGGTTATCTATCAGACCTTTGTCGTCCTTACCTTATTCACACTATTGAAATTACTGAAACAGTGTGTAAAATGACCTACAGTAGGAAAAGACGCAAAAAATATGCTCGGTACATCAGGCTGTTGGTTAACTGTGATATATGATGTGATTCAAGCTTTAATTTTTCAGCCGTTGGCTATGTTGTTCAGGAAAGCTACCACTTGCTATATGCATCAAGGGTTGATATGGTGTACTATAATTGAAGCACCTATTACTGAAACCTCATAAGTCACACTTGACTTGACTTGACTTGACTTGTGGGGTTTTAGTAATCAGTGCTTCAATTCTACAGGCATAAACCTTAGTCTGATATGATATCTCTTCATATGGACTGTTCAGGTTCGTTGACCAGAAACTTGTCTGTTTGAATCCCCTTCAGATTTATAACTGTTATGGACGGGTTCAAAACCATAGAGGTTAATCTGGGCTGCATGCTCATGATCATGATTTGTAACTGACAAATTTCAAATATCTCCAGAGAAAAAAGTATGGAGACTTCACAACGGAGAGACAGACCACGAGGGAGAGGCAGACTAACCTGGCGACGGGGAGCTGCTGGGAGACTGAGCAGAGCTGAGGAGGAAAGCCAAGGACGATCGCCAAATGTTGGACCAGATGGGAGAGTCAGGGAGATTAGAGCAGAGAGAGAGAAGGACATGAAGGAAGGGAGGCAAAAGCTTAATTTGAAGCGTGGGAGGACTTGTGAGGACTCTGTAGATGGTGAGAGGTTGGACTCTGCTCCTGGATCCTTCCCGTCCCCTGCTTGTGGCGACAGGACTCCGGGACAAGGTCAGATATCGCATTTAGACAGGGCCTGTACCTAGAATTCTGGTGTCCCTCTGCAAAATAGGCTTTGGGGCGTCCTTCAAAGTAGCACCCTCAGAAGAAAATCACTTCATTAGATGATTGACAGGCCCAGGCAGTGTATAAAGGTGGAGCCCTTAGTGAAGAGCCTGATCTGCCTTGTGATGAGCAAGGCCTCGTATTTAAAGAGCCTGAAACATGCTAAATAAATCAAATATTATTTTTTACTTTTTGTCCGTTACCATATAGCAGTGTTAATCAACCCTATTCCTACAGATGCATGATCCCTGCAGTTTTTGTTTCAACCATAATTTTTCACTTCGGATTCAACGAAATGGCAGCTCGGTGACATCTGTTGCTGTATGAGATGTGCTTTGATAAGATTCGAGTAAAGAGCTGCTCTTTAGTACATCTGCAGATGCAATGTTGATCACAGCAATATTGGCAATATAGCCTTGGCATCAGGTGATTGAGTCCTCAAATTTCTCTTTGAAGTTAGCAAATAATGCAATAACAGGTTTAAGACATGGGCAGGAAAAAAAAAGGCCATAAACGTGACATTTCTTACAATCGTAGGGGATCGAGGAAAGATCTCCTTTGAGAGGGAAAGATCAGAGAGGGGGCAGGAAAGGTCAGGACCCAAGGATAGTGAGGTAGCCACTTGCAGCAGCGATAGGTCCAGAAAGAGGCGTAGGACGATTGTGGAAGAGGAGAACAGGCTACCCAGTGACATCTCGAGCTCCACTCCCTCAACTGTCAACAGGACCAGGTCCCAAAGCTCAGGTAGGCCATCACCCAGGGGTCAAAAAGACATCACACAGAGATACTGTCATCAGTTTTGTTAGATTCAAGTTCTCTGGAGCAGCACACTGCCTACTATTGAGTATACAAGTTATATGCAGCTTTTGGTATAGCCTCAATGTTAACATGCTTTAAGTAATATCAGTAAAGTAGAGCTGGACTCACGAGAGCCCACACCTCCACCAGCATAGCTGTATTTAAACTTTGGCCTATATCTCAGCTGTACTTTGGCCTAGATATGCCAAAATTCAATCGCTTGTTCCTCCTGTGGTTCTTAAACATCCTGCAAAATGCAGGAGGTAATAAGGCATTTAGCTTCAGTGCTTTCTTTTTCCAATCATTTTCATTACTCAGTAGAACAGTCTAACTAACGAAAACTAGAAGCTTGGAATTGGTAAAGGAGGAGACTCTTAATTGGGGCATTGCTGGCCATAGACCCTGTGATAGACCCTGTTTGATAGCACGTCCTCAGGAGAATGCTAATTAACTCTATATTGTGTGCGACAGGCTCTTTTAAATCGCTGTACACCTTGGGATCTATGCTGGGACAAGGAGGATGCGGTTCCGTGTATGGTGGAAGCCGACGAGCAGATGGGCTGCCGGTGAGTTTCTGCCTTACTGCGCTGTCCACACTTACCACTCTTCTCATGCCCCACCTTGTTCCTGCAAAACCAGGGGGGTAGGAATACACCCTGAAGTTGAAGCTCAATTGAACGCTCAAAGTAGATAGCAGATGATCAACTCGCGGTAGTTTCTCCATTCATCCCCTTTCATTTTGCCTGACTTTTCACATCATATAACTTTACACTAAAAACATTATGAGCCTTTATGTCAGCAATAATATTTTCTGCAGAGAAACTACATTTTGTCGCAGACGGCTTTACTTCATATGTGACATTATGGTCTAATAGTACGCATTTTCAGCTGATGGCACCAGGCTAGGCTAAAAGTGACGTGAAATGCTGGCGACTTTCTGTCGCACAAGACATAAATAACCGTACTGTTTAGACCAGAAGCCCATAACGAATCATAAACAGAAGATGATTGAGCCACATCGCTAACAAAGTGAAGTACCTATGAAGTAATAATTCGCAAAACATCATAACATCGAACGGAATCAGACTATACTGACAGACGCAATCGCTTGCTTGCTGGGAATTACGTGTAAGATACATCTACTAGATGAGTTGCCGCTTCTCAGGACGTTGGTTTACGTCAGTGAGCTGACTTCGAGCCTGCACTGTAGGCGTAGTGCCAACTAAAAACTTGTTCAATTGTGCTTCATACTCTCTGGTTGAAAATAGCGCCATCCCGCTGTCCGCATCTTTTACTTTCTGTGTGCCAAACCAGTTCGCTGGGTTCTGTTGCTCCTCCATCTTAGGATGGGCTTAGATTTTCGCATTTGCTGAATCCTTGTAGCACATTTCCAACCAATAACATGGCCTGTGGTTGCTCATGATATATGTTTACACCAATCACTGGTTATCTTATTACTTTTTCATCCCCTAAATATTTTTATCTGTGCTAAAGGCCTTAGTAAATCAAACCTTGCTCGTCCAATAAATTTAAACAACAAACCTGAGAAACCGATACGCTTCCAACTGCTTTGCATTACTTCCGCATGCATAAAGGAATTAAAATGATTTTGTAAAAAATATATTTCTTTTTTTTATTTACTGTTTCAGTGTAGTCATCTTTTAATTCTGTGATCTACATTTCTGCTCCAGGTGGCCATCAAGTTTTTGACCGGCAGTTATTCGAGGACACCTATTTACATTGTGAGTACACAGCTCTCTTTTATCTGTGAGTCATTAAAACACTGTTAGTGGAGCGACTGCATGAGTTACAAAGACATAATTTCAGAAATCAGAACCCAGCCAGAAAGACAGTTCAGTCTTTATTGCATATGGGCAGTGACTCAGTTTTTTTTTGGTCCAGTACTTCAAAATATTGGATTTAAACATAATATGTGGCTAAAGTATAAACTGGAATGTTTAATTTGCAGCTATATGCTACTATCTTGTCAGAGACATTTCAGGATTACAGCCCTTTTTATCCCCCCGGCATATAATGCGGGGGGATATAGCGATCAGTATGTCCGTCCGTCCGTCTATAATAAAATCGTTTCCGGACCAGAACTCGAAAACTATACCACTTACAAACACCAAATTTGGTATGGAGCTTCTCCTTATGGTCTAGTTGTGCCTTTTGGGGGTTTCGGTCCGTCCGTCTGTCCACACAACGTGTAGGTTACACAACCTACAGCCGGGGGCATCCGCCATTGCCAGATGGCTCTTGTTTGTACTGTTTCTGTCCAAATAATTTCAGATTGCGCCGTTGGCCCTCGTCAACTTTACATTACAAGTGTTTAACATTCCCAGTCATTACATTACAGTCCAAAGTGGCTCAGCAGGAGCCAATCCCCGGTGGAGCGATGTCGGGTTAAAGGTCACGTTCACCAGCTTATGCTGATCTAACCTATTTGCGCAGATATTTATTAAATAATTCTGTCATTTAATTTCCAAATGTCTTGTCTCACTAGAATAATTTTCCACAGTTGAACTTGAACCCAGTCAAAGAGTCCTTAGGCTGTCCCCATTATTTTTACACTCATGATCCCAATCTCCTCCACCCAAATCTACAGGCTGGAATGTCCCGGCCTGTACCCCTGGAGGTCGCTCTGATGGAGAGGGCGTGCCGGCCTCCCACCTCCCCGTACCTCATCCAGCTCCTGGACTGGTTTGAGGAGGACGACGAGGTCATCCTGGTGCTGGAGTTTCCGTCCCCTTGTATAGATGTATATGACTGCATCTTGCACCTGGGAGGCCGCATGGGCGAAGACCTGGCTAAAGTCATCATGGCACAGGTGGTGCTGGCAGCCATCCACTGCCGGGACAGGGGTGTCCTGCACAGGGACATCAAGCCGGAGAATCTGCTTATCCAGACGGAGAACCTCGACATGAAGCTCATTGACTTCGGCGGCGGGGACCTGCTGACAGATGACCCTTACACGAGCTTTGCCGGTCAGAGTCTTTCAGCATCTGTGCACATGGAGCCGTGTTTGTGCTATAATATGCCGGGATAGTAGCATCTACATCATTGGTTCGTAGTCTAAGTTGACTACGCCATCATCTCAGCATCTCAGGGCTAAATAGAGCTAAGTTCAGGATATCTGATTATTTTTGAGGTGCTGTGATCACAGTGATCCAATTTAGGCCTTTCAGTGTGTTGAAGGGAATAAGAAAGTTAAGTACTCACAACTATTTGTGTTAAGTTCTGTTTGTGGAACTAGGGGTCATAAATGGACGTTAGCTATGGGTGAATTTGGCAAAGCCTTAAGGACATTTTTTTTTCTGCATAGAGAGTGGTTACAGAGTGAAATAACTTGCTAAATCCTGTCACGGAGGCAGACATTCTGAATTTTTAAGAGCAGGCTGGATATCATACTTAATACCTTCTTGTGTTCATATATTCTAAGTGTAATGCGCAATTTAGTGGTCGGAAAATTCCAAGTACCTGTTATGACGCATATGTCAGTATTCCATATTTTTCTGGTTACTTCCAAATTAAGGTCATTCGTACTAAGAAGACAAACGACGCAGTGCACGTCTTTGCAGCAATCTTCAAATTTTTCTTCACAACCAATTTCATATCGTCGGTCTGAAAATCATCATCGGATCAAACGGCATACTTGGTAAAGTACACATTGGCTATTTAATAATTTCAGGTATTTGCTGTAAGAATTATACTAATTTTTCGGAATCGAGATAATGGTTTTAGTAAACAAGAGACTCGGCCGACTGAATATGGAAGTTGTAGTTTGGCAATAATAGCTGACTTGAGCTTTCTGCTGTCTTTCAGTATGTAGTCTAGTAAAAAGAGAGGTCGTTTCTGAATCGATGTTAACTAGCACAGTGGTGAGATGTAGGCGGCAAGGTGGTTAGCACTGCTGCTTCACAGCAAGAAGGTCGTGGTTCCAAATCCGGCCTGGTCCCCGGGCGCTGCTCTGTGGCTGCCCACTGCTCCTAGCTATAGGATGGGTCAAATGCAGAGGACAAAGTATCCCACGGGATTCAATAAAGTATATCTTATGTAGCTAGCAAGCAGCTTTGGATAGATACTGAGCAGGTAAGTTTACTGGCCTGTGTGAGGGCATTTTTCGTCGTCATAGGCCTGTTCGTTAGGAGGTGGTCATGTATGCAAAATTATGTTGACGAGGGGAGCGAATTAATGTTTTTTTACAATTAATCAGCATTTTATAAATGATCCTGATGGGAATCAATGGTCATGTCTGTGTGTGTGTGTGTGTGTGTGTGTGTGTTTCTGTCAGTCTGTCTGTCTGCCCGTGGCTGGGGCCAAGTCTGCTATCTCTGTTTGCCTTGTTTCCAAATGTATTCATACTGAGAAAACAAACGACAGAGTGCACATCTTCAAATTTTTCTTCACAACCGATTTCATATCGTTCTGAAAATTTTCATCTGTTCTGACGGCAAACTTGGTAAAGTTCAAATAATTAATAATTTCAGTTCTTTGTTGAAGGAATTAAACAAATTTTTCGGCTTTGAGATGATGGCTTTAGGACAGAAGCGACTCGGCCGAATGAATATGGAAGTTGCAATTTAGCAATAATGGCTGACTTGAGCCTTTCGCAATCTTGCAGTAAGTAATCTGATAAAAAGAGAGGTCGTTACTGAATAGATGTAAACTCGCTCAGTGGTTAGGTGTGGCTAGCTAGCAGCTTTGGACAGATACTGAGCAGATAAGTTTACTAGCCTAAGTGAGAGCATTTTTCATTGTCTCGTGTCACCGTACGTTCGAATGTTATCGTAGGTTTCATAGGCCTATTCATCGTTAGCAGGTGTTCGTGTGGTCAGGTATGCAGAATTATGTTGACGTGGTGAGCGAAAATCATGCTTTATTGCAATTAATTGACATTATAGAAATGATACTCATGGGAATCATTGTCATCAATATCATAATATTTGCTTGAGGGTGTAACTGGCTTGACAAATAACTCAGTAAACAATTCACAAAAACAATGGCCTGCAACACAGCCAATGAGGAAACACATATGATAGCAGACAGTGTGGTTATGACAGGTCCAGCTGTGTACCATGGAGATATCTGTGCCCGCATCTACCATACCACCACCACCCCTATCCCCGTCCCCTCGCCTCCGCACTCACTCGTAGCAGACAAGTTTTATTTATCTTGAATAATATATAGAATGTGATTGTCGTTGCAAGCAGCTACGAAAACCGGAAACGAGCAAACTTTTGTGACGAACGTAATCGAAAACGCGAACAAAAGAAATGCGCTGGAAAAGTGTGACGTCACTTTCGCTAGGGTCAATACTCACTTTCTTGACAGTGGCTCACGCTCACAGCCTGGCAACATATTCACTCATACAGTGAACACACCAAATGAAATACCTAAATATTTGATGATCAAAAGTATAGTGTGAAATGCTTCCTGTTCTTTTATAATGAGCATATTTTGGGTTTAAGATTGCTGAAAAGAAATCTTAATTCCACACATAGACACAAGGATCATGGCGATAAACACTATTCTAGTTCTTTGCTAATGGTTTGGTTTGTTCAGCCTGAGCCAGTTGCCAAATTATGTCAGCACTGTTCCAGCGCATTTCATTTGTGAAATATATAGCTATTCTCAGCTAAAGATAACCAGCAAATAACATTATATATCTTTCCAATTTTCTGGTCTTGAAAGATTCCTGGCGGTAATTTCAGAAAGAAGTTTTATTTGAAATTAATTTACTTGTTGCCAGCGCATGTGTTCTCTGGACTACTTGGAGGCTAACATCAGATTTTATTAGCCTGCATAATTGTCCTGTACTGTATTACAGCAAGGAGGTAATAGGCCTATGGGTTATCTATCCGACCTTTGTCGTCCTTACCTTATTCACACTATTGAAATTACTGAAACAGTGTGTAAAATGACCTACAGTAGGAAAAGACGCAAAAAATATGCTCGGTACATCAGGCTGTTGGTTAACTGTGATATATGATGTGATTCAAGCTTTAATTTTTCAGCCGTTGGCTATGTTGTTCAGGAAAGCTGCCACTTGCTATATGCATCAAGGGTTGATATGGTGTACTATAATTGAAGCACCTATTACTGAAACCCCATAAGTCACACTTGACTTGACTTGACTTGACTTGTGGGGTTTTAGTAATCAGTGCTTCAATTCTACAGGCATAAACCTTAGTCTGATATGATATCTCTTCATATGGACTGTTCAGGTTCGTTGACCAGAAACTTGTCTGTTTGAATCCCCTTCAGATTTATAACTGTTATGGACGGGTTCAAAACCATAGAGGTTAATCTGGGCTGCATGCTCATGATCATGATTTGTAACTGACAAATTTCAAATATCTCCAGAGAAAAAAGTATGGAGACTTCACAACGGAGAGACAGACCACGAGGGAGAGGCAGACTAACCTGGCGACGGGGAGCTGCTGGGAGACTGAGCAGAGCTGAGGAGGAAAGCCAAGGACGATCGCCAAATGTTGGACCAGATGGGAGAGTCAGGGAGATTAGAGCAGAGAGAGAGAAGGACATGAAGGAAGGGAGGCAAAAGCTTAATTTGAAGCGTGGGAGGACTTGTGAGGACTCTGTAGATGGTGAGAGGTTGGACTCTGCTCCTGGATCCTTCCCGTCCCCTGCTTGTGGCGACAGGACTCCGGGACAAGGTCAGATATCGCATTTAGACAGGGCCTGTACCTAGAATTCTGGTGTCCCTCTGCAAAATAGGCTTTGGGGCGTCCTTCAAAGTAGCACCCTCAGAAGAAAATCACTTCATTAGATGATTGACAGGCCCAGGCAGTGTATAAAGGTGGAGCCCTTAGTGAAGAGCCTGATCTGCCTTGTGATGAGCAAGGCCTCATATTTAAAGAGCCTGAAACATGCTAAATAAATCAAATATTATTTTTTACTTTTTGTCCGTTACCATATAGCAGTGTTAATCAACCCTATTCCTACAGATGCATGATCCCTGCAGTTTTTGTTTCAACCATAATTTTTCACTTCGGATTCAACGAAATGGCAGCTCGGTGACATCTGTTGCTGTATGAGATGTGCTTTGATAAGATTCGAGTAAAGAGCTGCTCTTTAGTACATCTGCAGATGCAATGTTGGTCACAGCAATATTGGCAATATAGCCTTGGCATCAGGTGATTGAGTCCTCAAATTTTTCTTTGAAGTTAGCAAATAATGCAATAACAGGTTTAAGACATGGGCAGGAAAAAAAAAGGCCATAAACGTGACATTTCTTACAATCGTAGGGGATCGAGGAAAGATCTCCTTTGAGAGGGAAAGATCAGAGAGGGGGCAGGAAAGGTCAGGACCCAAGGATAGTGAGGTAGCCACTTGCAGCAGCGATAGGTCCAGAAAGAGGCGTAGGACGATTGCGGAAGAGGAGAACAGGCTACCCAGTGACATCTCGAGCTCCACTCCCTCAACTGTCAACAGGACCAGGTCCCAAAGCTCAGGTAGGCCATCACCCAGGGGTCAAAAAGACATCACACAGAGATACTGTCATCAGTTTTGTTAGATTCAAGTTCTCTGGAGCAGCACACTGCCTACTATTGAGTATACAAGTTATATGCAGCTTTTGGTATAGCCTCAATGTTAACATGCTTTAAGTAATATCAGTAAAGTAGAGCTGGACTCACGAGAGCCCACACCTCCACCAGCATAGCTGTATTTAAACTTTGGCCTATATCTCAGCTGTACTTTGGCCTAGATATGCCAAAATTCAATCGCTTGTTCCTCCTGTGGTTCTTAAACATCCTGCAAAATGCAGGAGGTAATAAGGCATTTAGCTTCAGTGCTTTCTTTTTCCAATCATTTTCATTACTCAGTAGAACAGTCTAACTAACGAAAACTAGAAGCTTGGAATTGGTAAAGGAGGAGACTCTTAATTGGGGCATTGCTGGCCATAGACCCTGTGATAGACCCTGTTTGATAGCACGTCCTCAGGAGAATGCTAATTAACTCTATATTGTGTGCGACAGGCTCTTTTAAATCGCTGTACACCTTGGGATCTATGCTGGGACAAGGAGGATGCGGTTCCGTGTATGGTGGAAGCCGACGAGCAGATGGGCTGCCGGTGAGTTTCTGCCTTACTGCGCTGTCCACACTTACCACTCTTCTCATGCCCCACCTTGTTCCTGCAAAACCAGGGGGGTAGGAATACACCCTGAAGTTGAAGCTCAATTGAACGCTCAAAGTAGATAGCAGATGATCAACTCGCGGTAGTTTCTCCATTCATCCCCTTTCATTTTGCCTGACTTTTCACATCATATAACTTTACACTAAAAACATTATGAGCCTTTATGTCAGCAATAATATTTTCTGCAGAGAAACTACATTTTGTCGCAGACGGCTTTACTTCATATGTGACATTATGGTCTAATAGTACGCATTTTCAGCTGATGGCACCAGGCTAGGCTAAAAGTGACGTGAAATGGTGGCGACTTTCTGTCGCACAAGACATAAATAACCGTACTGTTTAGACCAGAAGCCCATAACGAATCATAAACAGAAGATGATTGAGCCACATCGCTAACAAAGTGAAGTACCTATGAAGTAATAATTCGCAAAACATCATAACATCGAACGGAATCAGACTATACTGACAGACGCAATCGCTTGCTCGCTGGGAATTACGTGTAAGATACATCTACTAGATGAGTTGCCGCTTCTCAGGACGTTGGTTTACGTCAGTGAGCTGACTTCGAGCCTGCACTGTAGGCGTAGTGCCAACTAAAAACTTGTTCAATTGTGCTTCATACTCTCTGGTTGAAAATAGCGCCATCCCGCTGTCCGCATCTTTTACTTTCTGTGTGCCAAACCAGTTCGCTGGGTTCTGTTGCTCCTCCATCTTAGGATGGGCTTAGATTTTCGCATTTGCTGAATCCTTGTAGCACATTTCCAACCAATAACATGGCCTGTGGTTGCTCATGATATATGTTTACACCAATCACTGGTTATCTTATTACTTTTTCATCCCCTAAATATTTTTATCTGTGCTAAAGGCCTTAGTAAATCAAACCTTGCTCGTCCAATAAATTTAAACAACAAACCTGAGAAACCGATACGCTTCCAACTGCTTTGCATTACTTCCGCATGCATAAAGGAATTAAAATGATTTTGTAAAAAATATATTTCTTTTTTTTATTTACTGTTTCAGTGTAGTCATCTTTTAATTCTGTGATCTACATTTCTGCTCCAGGTGGCCATCAAGTTTTTGACCGGCAGTTATTCGAGGACACCTATTTACATTGTGAGTACACAGCTCTCTTTTATCTGTGAGTCATTAAAACACTGTTAGTGGAGCGACTGCATGAGTTACAAAGACATAATTTCAGAAATCAGAACCCAGCCAGAAAGACAGTTCAGTCTTTATTGCATATGGGCAGTGACTCAGTTTTTTTTTGGTCCAGTACTTCAAAATATTGGATTTAAACATAATATGTGGCTAAAGTATAAACTGGAATGTTTAATTTGCAGCTATATGCTACTATCTTGTCAGAGACATTTCAGGATTACAGCCCTTTTTATCCCCCCGGCATATAATGCGGGGGGATATAGCGATCAGTATGTCCGTCCGTCCGTCTATAATAAAATCGTTTCCGGACCAGAACTTGAAAACTATACCACTTACAAACACCAAATTTGGTATGGAGCTTCTCCTTATGGTCTAGTTGTGCCTTTTGGGGGTTTCGGTCCGTCCGTCTGTCCACACAACGTGTAGGTTACACAACCTACAGCCGGGGGCATCCGCCATTGCCAGATGGCTCTTGTTTGTACTGTTTCTGTCCAAATAATTTCAGATTGCGCCGTTGGCCCTCGTCAACCCTACATTACAAGTGTTTAACATTCCCAGTCATTACATTACAGTCCAAAGTGGCTCAGCAGGAGCCAATCCCCGGTGGAGCGATGTCCGGTTAAAGGTCACGTTCACCAGCTTATGCTGATCTAACCTATTTGCGCAGATATTTATTAAATAATTCTGTCATTTAATTTCCAAATGTCTTGTCTCACTAGAATAATTTTCCACAGTTGAACTTGAACCCAGTCAAAGAGTCCTTAGGCTGTCCCCATTATTTTTACACTCATGATCCCAATCTCCTCCACCCAAATCTACAGGCTGGAATGTCCCGGCCTGTACCCCTGGAGGTCGCTCTGATGGAGAGGGCGTGCCGGCCTCCCACCTCCCCGTACCTCATCCAGCTCCTGGACTGGTTTGAGGAGGACGATGAGGTCATCCTGGTGCTGGAGTTTCCGTCCCCTTGTATAGATGTATATGACTGCATCTTGCACCTGGGAGGCCGCATGGGCGAAGACCTGGCTAAAGTCATCATGGCACAGGTGGTGCTGGCAGCCATCCACTGCCGGGACAGGGGTGTCCTGCACAGGGACATCAAGCCGGAGAATCTGCTTATCCAGACGGAGAACCTGGACATGAAGCTCATTGACTTCGGCGGCGGGGACCTGCTGACAGATGACCCTTACACGAGCTTTGCCGGTCAGAGTCTTTCAGCATCTGTGCACATGGAGCCGTGTTTGTGCTATAATATGCCGGGATAGTAGCATCTACATCATTGGTTCGTAGTCTAAGTTGACTACGCCATCATCTCAGCATCTCAGGGCTAAATAGAGCTAAGTTCAGGATATCTGATTATTTTTGAGGTGCTGTGATCACAGTGATCCAATTTAGGCCTTTCAGTGTGTTGAAGGGAATAAGAAAGTTAAGTACTCACAACTATTTGTGTTAAGTTCTGTTTGTGGAACTAGGGGTCATAAATGGACGTTAGCTATGGGTGAATTTGGCAAAGCCTTAAGGACATTTTTTTTTCTGCATAGAGAGTGGTTACAGAGTGAAATAACTTGCTAAATCCTGTCACGGAGGCAGACATTCTGAATTTTTAAGAGCAGGCTGGATATCATACTTAATACCTTCTTGTGTTCATATATTCTAAGTGTAATGCGCAATTTAGTGGTCGGAAAATTCCAAGTACCTGTTATGACGCATATGTCAGTATTCCATATTTTTCTGGTTACTTCCAAATTAAGGTCATTCGTACTAAGAAGACAAACGACGCAGTGCACGTCTTTGCAGCAATCTTCAAATTTTTCTTCACAACCAATTTCATATCGTCGGTCTGAAAATCATCATCGGATCAAACGGCATACTTGGTAAAGTACACATTGGCTATTTAATAATTTCAGGTATTTGCTGTAGGAATTATACTAATTTTTCGGAATCGAGATAATGGTTTTAGTAAACAATAGACTCGGCCGACTGAATATGGAAGTTGTAGTTTGGCAATAATAGCTGACTTGGGCTTTCTGCTGTCTTTCAGTATGTAGTCTAGTAAAAAGAGAGGTCGTTTCTGAATCGATGTTAACTAGCACAGTGGTGAGATGTAGGCGGCAAGGTGGTTAGCACTGCTGCTTCACAGCAAGAAGGTCGTGGTTCCGAATCCGGCCTGGTCCCCGGGCGCTGCTCTGTGGCTGCCCACTGCTCCTAGCTATAGGATGGGTCAAATGCAGAGGACAAAGTATCCCACGGGATTCAATAAAGTATATCTTATGTAGCTAGCAAGCAGCTTTGGATAGATACTGAGCAGGTAAGTTTACTGGCCTGTGTGAGGGCATTTTTCGTCGTCATAGGCCTGTTCGTTAGGAGGTGGTCATGTATGCAAAATTATGTTGACGAGGGGAGCGAATTAATGTTTTTTTACAATTAATCAGCATTTTATAAATGATTCTGATGGGAATCAATGGTCATGTCTGTGTGTGTGTGTGTGTGTGTGTGTGTGTGTGTGTGTTTCTGTCAGTCTGTCTGTCTGCCCGTGGCTGGGGCCAAGTCTGCTATCTCTGTTTGCCTTGTTTCCAAATGTATTCATACTGAGAAAACAAACGACAGAGTGCACATCTTCAAATTTTTCTTCACAACCGATTTCATATCGTTCTGAAAATTTTCATCTGTTCTGACGGCAAACTTGGTAAAGTTCAAATAATTAATAATTTCAGTTCTTTGTTGAAGGAATTAAACAAATTTTTCGGCTTTGAGATGATGGCTTTAGGACAGAAGCGACTCGGCCGAATGAATATGGAAGTTGCAATTTAGCAATAATGGCTGACTTGAGCCTTTCGCAATCTTGCAGTAAGTAATCTGATAAAAAGAGAGGTCGTTACTGAATAGATGTAAACTCGCTCAGTGGTTAGGTGTGGCTAGCTAGCAGCTTTGGACAGATACTGAGCAGATAAGTTTACTAGCCTAAGTGAGAGCATTTTTCATTGTCTCGTGTCACCGTACGTTCGAAT
The DNA here is from genome assembly GCA_029721435.1 of Gymnothorax reevesii. NCBI lineage: Eukaryota > Metazoa > Chordata > Actinopteri > Anguilliformes > Muraenidae > Gymnothorax > Gymnothorax reevesii. The sequence goes on along the minus strand of CM056591.1, from coordinate 23,575,457 downwards.
GTTATCGTAGGTTTCATAGGCCTATTCATCGTTAGCAGGTGTTCGTGTGGTCAGGTATGCAGAATGATGTTGACGTGGTGAGCGAAAATCATGCTTTATTGCAATTAATTGACATTATAGAAATGATACTCATGGGAATCATTGTCATCAATATCATAATATTTGCTTGAGGGTGTAACTGGCTTGACAAATAACTCAGTAAACAATTCACAAAAACAATGGCCTGCAACACAGCCAATGAGGAAACACATATGATAGCAGACAGTGTGGTTATGACAGGTCCAGCTGTGTACCATGGAGATATCTGTGCCCGCATCTACCATACCACCACCACCCCTATCCCCGTCCCCTCGCCTCCGCACTCACTCGTAGCAGACAAGTTTTATTTATCTTGAATAATATATAGAATGTGATTGTCGTTGCAAGCAGCTACGAAAACCGGAAACGAGCAAACTTTTGTGACGAACGTAATCGAAAACGCGAACAAAAGAAATGCGCTGGAAAAGTGTGACGTCACTTTCGCTAGGGTCAATACTCACTTTCTTGACAGTGGCTCACGCTCACAGCCTGGCAACATATTCACTCATACAGTGAACACACCAAATGAAATACCTAAATATTTGATGATCAAAAGTATAGTGTGAAATGCTTCCTGTTCTTTTATAATGAGCATATTTTGGGTTTAAGATTGCTGAAAAGAAATCTTAATTCCACACATAGACACAAGGATCATGGCGATAAACACTATTCTAGTTCTTTGCTAATGGTTTGGTTTGTTCGGCCTGAGCCAGTTGCCAAATTATGTCAGCACTGTTCCAGCGCATTTCATTTGTGAAATATATAGCTATTCTCAGCTAAAGATAACCAGCAAATAACATTATATATCTTTCCAATTTTCTGTTCTTGAAAGATTACTGGCGGTAATTTCAGAAAGAAGTTTTATTTGAAATTAATTTACTTGTTGCCAGCGCATGTGTTCTCTGGACTAATTGGAGGCTAACATCAGATTTTATTAGCCTGCATAATTGTCCTGTACTGTATTACAGCAAGGAGGTAATAGGCCTATGGGTTATCTATCCGACCTTTGTCGTCCTTACCTTATTCACACTATTGAAATTACTGAAACAGTGTGTAAAATGACCTACAGTAGGAAAAGACGCAAAAAATATGCTCGGTACATCAGGCTGTTGGTTAACTGTGATATATGATGTGATTCAAGCTTTAATTTTTCAGCCGTTGGCTATGTTGTTCAGGAAAGCTACCACTTGCTATATGCATCAAGGGTTGATATGGTGTACTATAATTGAAGCACCTATTACTGAAACCCCATAAGTCACACTTGACTTGACTTGACTTGACTTGTGGGGTTTTAGTAATCAGTGCTTCAATTCTACAGGCATAAACCTTAGTCTGATATGATATCTCTTCATATGGACTGTTCAGGTTCGTTGACCAGAAACTTGTCTGTTTGAATCCCCTTCAGATTTATAACTGTTATGGACGGGTTCAAAACCATAGAGGTTAATCTGGGCTGCATGCTCATGATCATGATTTGTAACTGACAAATTTCAAATATCTCCAGAGAAAAAAGTATGGAGACTTCACAACGGAGAGACAGACCACGAGGGAGAGGCAGACTAACCTGGCGACGGGGAGCTACTGGGAGACTGAGCAGAGCTGAGGAGGAAAGCCAAGGACGATCGCCAAATGTTGGACCAGATGGGAGAGTCAGGGAGATTAGAGCAGAGAGAGAGAAGGACATGAAGGAAGGGAGGCAAAAGCTTAATTTGAAGCGTGGGAGGACTTGTGAGGACTCTGTAGATGGTGAGAGGTTGGACTCTGCTCCTGGATCCTTCCCGTCCCCTGCTTGTGGCGACAGGACTCCGGGACAAGGTCAGATATCGCATTTAGACAGGGCCTGTACCTAGAATTCTGGTGTCCCTCTGCAAAATAGGCTTTGGGGCGTCCTTCAAAGTAGCACCCTCAGAAGAAAATCACTTCATTAGATGATTGACAGGCCCAGGCAGTGTATAAAGGTGGAGCCCTTAGTGAAGAGCCTGATCTGCCTTGTGATGAGCAAGGCCTCGTATTTAAAGAGCCTGAAACATGCTAAATAAATCAAATATTATTTTTTACTTTTTGTCCGTTACCATATAGCAGTGTTAATCAACCCTATTCCTACAGATGCATGATCCCTGCAGTTTTTGTTTCAACCATAATTTTTCACTTCGGATTCAACGAAATGGCAGCTCGGTGACATCTGTTGCTGTATGAGATGTGCTTTGATAAGATTCGAGTAAAGAGCTGCTCTTTAGTACATCTGCAGATGCAATGTTGATCACAGCAATATTGGCAATATAGCCTTGGCATCAGGTGATTGAGTCCTCAAATTTCTCTTTGAAGTTAGCAAATAATGCAATAACAGGTTTAAGACATGGGCAGGAAAAAAAAAGGCCATAAACGTGACATTTCTTACAATCGTAGGGGATCGAGGAAAGATCTCCTTTGAGAGGGAAAGATCAGAGAGGGGGCAGGAAAGGTCAGGACCCAAGGATAGTGAGGTAGCCACTTGCAGCAGCGATAGGTCCAGAAAGAGGCGTAGGACGATTGCGGAAGAGGAGAACAGGCTACCCAGTGACATCTCGAGCTCCACTCCCTCAACTGTCAACAGGACCAGGTCCCAAAGCTCAGGTAGGCCATCACCCAGGGGTCAAAAAGACATCACACAGAGATACTGTCATCAGTTTTGTTAGATTCAAGTTCTCTGGAGCAGCACACTGCCTACTATTGAGTAAACAAGTTATATGCAGCTTTTGGTATAGCCTCAATGTTAACATGCTTTAAGTAATATCAGTAAAGTAGAGCTGGACTCACGAGAGCCCACACCTCCACCAGCATAGCTGTATTTAAACTTTGGCCTATATCTCAGCTGTACTTTGGCCTAGATATGCCAAAATTCAATCGCTTGTTCCTCCTGTGGTTCTTAAACATCCTGCAAAATGCAGGAGGTAATAAGGCATTTAGCTTCAGTGCTTTCTTTTTCCAATCATTTTCATTACTCAGTAGAACAGTCTAACTAACGAAAACTAGAAGCTTGGAATTGGTAAAGGAGGAGACTCTTAATTGGGGCATTGCTGGCCATAGACCCTGTGATAGACCCTGTTTGATAGCACGTCCTCAGGAGAATGCTAATTAACTCTATATTGTGTGCGACAGGCTCTTTTAAATCGCTGTACACCTTGGGATCTATGCTGGGACAAGGAGGATGCGGTTCCGTGTATGGTGGAAGCCGACGAGCAGATGGGCTGCCGGTGAGTTTCTGCCTTACTGCGCTGTCCACACTTACCACTCTTCTCATGCCCCACCTTGTTCCTGCAAAACCAGGGGGGTAGGAATACACCCTGAAGTTGAAGCTCAATTGAACGCTCAAAGTAGATAGCAGATGATCAACTCGCGGTAGTTTCTCCATTCATCCCCTTTCATTTTGCCTGACTTTTCACATCATATAACTTTACACTAAAAACATTATGAGCCTTTATGTCAGCAATAATATTTTCTGCAGAGAAACTACATTTTGTCGCAGACGGCTTTACTTCATATGTGACATTATGGTCTAATAGTACGCATTTTCAGCTGATGGCACCAGGCTAGGCTAAAAGTGACGTGAAATGGTGGCGACTTTCTGTCGCACAAGACATAAATAACCGTACTGTTTAGACCAGAAGCCCATAACGAATCATAAACAGAAGATGATTGAGCCACATCGCTAACAAAGTGAAGTACCTATGAAGTAATAATTCGCAAAACATCATAACATCGAACGGAATCAGACTATACTGACAGACGCAATCGCTTGCTCGCTGGGAATTACGTGTAAGATACATCTACTAGATGAGTTGCCGCTTCTCAGGACGTTGGTTTACGTCAGTGAGCTGACTTCGAGCCTGCACTGTAGGCGTAGTGCCAACTAAAAACTTGTTCAATTGTGCTTCATACTCTCTGGTTGAAAATAGCGCCATCCCGCTGTCCGCATCTTTTACTTTCTGTGTGCCAAACCAGTTCGCTGGGTTCTGTTGCTCCTCCATCTTAGGATGGGCTTAGATTTTCGCATTTGCTGAATCCTTGTAGCACATTTCCAACCAATAACATGGCCTGTGGTTGCTCATGATATATGTTTACACCAATCACTGGTTATCTTATTACTTTTTCATCCCCTAAATATTTTTATCTGTGCTAAAGGCCTTAGTAAATCAAACCTTGCTCGTCCAATAAATTTAAACAACAAACCTGAGAAACCGATACGCTTCCAACTGCTTTGCATTACTTCCGCATGCATAAAGGAATTAAAATGATTTTGTAAAAAATATATTTCTTTTTTTTATTTACTGTTTCAGTGTAGTCATCTTTTAATTCTGTGATCTACATTTCTGCTCCAGGTGGCCATCAAGTTTTTGACCGGCAGTTATTCGAGGACACCTATTTACATTGTGAGTACACAGCTCTCTTTTATCTGTGAGTCATTAAAACACTGTTAGTGGAGCGACTGCATGAGTTACAAAGACATAATTTCAGAAATCAGAACCCAGCCAGAAAGACAGTTCAGTCTTTATTGCATATGGGCAGTGACTCAGTTTTTTTTTGGTCCAGTACTTCAAAATATTGGATTTAAACATAATATGTGGCTAAAGTATAAACTGGAATGTTTAATTTGCAGCTATATGCTACTATCTTGTCAGAGACATTTCAGGATTACAGCCCTTTTTATCCCCCCGGCATATAATGCGGGGGGATATAGCGATCAGTATGTCCGTCCGTCCGTCTATAATAAAATCGTTTCCGGACCAGAACTTGAAAACTATACCACTTACAAACACCAAATTTGGTATGGAGCTTCTCCTTATGGTCTAGTTGTGCCTTTTGGGGGTTTCGGTCCGTCCGTCTGTCCACACAACGTGTAGGTTACACAACCTACAGCCGGGGGCATCCGCCATTGCCAGATGGCTCTTGTTTGTACTGTTTCTGTCCAAATAATTTCAGATTGCGCCGTTGGCCCTCGTCAACCCTACATTACAAGTGTTTAACATTCCCAGTCATTACATTACAGTCCAAAGTGGCTCAGCAGGAGCCAATCCCCGGTGGAGCGATGTCCGGTTAAAGGTCACGTTCACCAGCTTATGCTGATCTAACCTATTTGCGCAGATATTTATTAAATAATTCTGTCATTTAATTTCCAAATGTCTTGTCTCACTAGAATAATTTTCCACAGTTGAACTTGAACCCAGTCAAAGAGTCCTTAGGCTGTCCCCATTATTTTTACACTCATGATCCCAATCTCCTCCACCCAAATCTACAGGCTGGAATGTCCCGGCCTGTACCCCTGGAGGTCGCTCTGATGGAGAGGGCGTGCCGGCCTCCCACCTCCCCGTACCTCATCCAGCTCCTGGACTGGTTTGAGGAGGACGATGAGGTCATCCTGGTGCTGGAGTTTCCGTCCCCTTGTATAGATGTATATGACTGCATCTTGCACCTGGGAGGCCGCATGGGCGAAGACCTGGCTAAAGTCATCATGGCACAGGTGGTGCTGGCAGCCATCCACTGCCGGGACAGGGGTGTCCTGCACAGGGACATCAAGCCGGAGAATCTGCTTATCCAGACGGAGAACCTGGACATGAAGCTCATTGACTTCGGCGGCGGGGACCTGCTGACAGATGACCCTTACACGAGCTTTGCCGGTCAGAGTCTTTCAGCATCTGTGCACATGGAGCCGTGTTTGTGCTATAATATGCCGGGATAGTAGCATCTACATCATTGGTTCGTAGTCTAAGTTGACTACGCCATCATCTCAGCATCTCAGGGCTAAATAGAGCTAAGTTCAGGATATCTGATTATTTTTGAGGTGCTGTGATCACAGTGATCCAATTTAGGCCTTTCAGTGTGTTGAAGGGAATAAGAAAGTTAAGTACTCACAACTATTTGTGTTAAGTTCTGTTTGTGGAACTAGGGGTCATAAATGGACGTTAGCTATGGGTGAATTTGGCAAAGCCTTAAGGACATTTTTTTTTCTGCATAGAGAGTGGTTACAGAGTGAAATAACTTGCTAAATCCTGTCACGGAGGCAGACATTCTGAATTTTTAAGAGCAGGCTGGATATCATACTTAATACCTTCTTGTGTTCATATATTCTAAGTGTAATGCGCAATTTAGTGGTCGGAAAATTCCAAGTACCTGTTATGACGCATATGTCAGTATTCCATATTTTTCTGGTTACTTCCAAATTAAGGTCATTCGTACTAAGAAGACAAACGACGCAGTGCACGTCTTTGCAGCAATCTTCAAATTTTTCTTCACAACCAATTTCATATCGTCGGTCTGAAAATCATCATCGGATCAAACGGCATACTTGGTAAAGTACACATTGGCTATTTAATAATTTCAGGTATTTGCTGTAGGAATTATACTAATTTTTCGGAATCGAGATAATGGTTTTAGTAAACAATAGACTCGGCCGACTGAATATGGAAGTTGTAGTTTGGCAATAATAGCTGACTTGGGCTTTCTGCTGTCTTTCAGTATGTAGTCTAGTAAAAAGAGAGGTCGTTTCTGAATCGATGTTAACTAGCACAGTGGTGAGATGTAGGCGGCAAGGTGGTTAGCACTGCTGCTTCACAGCAAGAAGGTCGTGGTTCCGAATCCGGCCTGGTCCCCGGGCGCTGCTCTGTGGCTGCCCACTGCTCCTAGCTATAGGATGGGTCAAATGCAGAGGACAAAGTATCCCACGGGATTCAATAAAGTATATCTTATGTAGCTAGCAAGCAGCTTTGGATAGATACTGAGCAGGTAAGTTTACTGGCCTGTGTGAGGGCATTTTTCGTCGTCATAGGCCTGTTCGTTAGGAGGTGGTCATGTATGCAAAATTATGTTGACGAGGGGAGCGAATTAATGTTTTTTTACAATTAATCAGCATTTTATAAATGATCCTGATGGGAATCAATGGTCATGTCTGTGTGTGTGTGTGTGTGTGTGTGTGTGTGTGTGTGTTTCTGTCAGTCTGTCTGTCTGCCCGTGGCTGGGGCCAAGTCTGCTATCTCTGTTTGCCTTGTTTCCAAATGTATTCATACTGAGAAAACAAACGACAGAGTGCACATCTTCAAATTTTTCTTCACAACCGATTTCATATCGTTCTGAAAATTTTCATCTGTTCTGACGGCAAACTTGGTAAAGTTCAAATAATTAATAATTTCAGTTCTTTGTTGAAGGAATTAAACAAATTTTTCGGCTTTGAGATGATGGCTTTAGGACAGAAGCGACTCGGCCGAATGAATATGGAAGTTGCAATTTAGCAATAATGGCTGACTTGAGCCTTTCGCAATCTTGCAGTAAGTAATCTGATAAAAAGAGAGGTCGTTACTGAATAGATGTAAACTCGCTCAGTGGTTAGGTGTGGCTAGCTAGCAGCTTTGGACAGATACTGAGCAGATAAGTTTACTAGCCTAAGTGAGAGCATTTTTCATTGTCTCGTGTCACCGTACGTTCGAATGTTATCGTAGGTTTCATAGGCCTATTCATCGTTAGCAGGTGTTCGTGTGGTCAGGTATGCAGAATGATGTTGACGTGGTGAGCGAAAATCATGCTTTATTGCAATTAATTGACATTATAGAAATGATACTCATGGGAATCATTGTCATCAATATCATAATATTTGCTTGAGGGTGTAACTGGCTTGACAAATAACTCAGTAAACAATTCACAAAAACAATGGCCTGCAACACAGCCAATGAGGAAACACATATGATAGCAGACAGTGTGGTTATGACAGGTCCAGCTGTGTACCATGGAGATATCTGTGCCCGCATCTACCATACCACCACCACCCCTATCCCCGTCCCCTCGCCTCCGCACTCACTCGTAGCAGACAAGTTTTATTTATCTTGAATAATATATAGAATGTGATTGTCGTTGCAAGCAGCTACGCAAACCGGAAACGAGCAAACTTTTGTGACGAACGTAATCGAAAACGCGAACAAAAGAAATGCGCTGGAAAGTGTGACGTCACTTTCGCTAGGGTCAATACTCACTTTCTTGACAGTGGCTCACGCTCACAGCCTGGCAACATATTCACTCATACAGTGAACACACCAAATGAAATACCTAAATATTTGATGATCAAAAGTATAGTGTGAAATGCTTCCTGTTCTTTTATAATGAGCATATTTTGGGTTTAAGATTGCTGAAAAGAAATCTTAATTCCACACATAGACACAAGGATCATGGCGATAAACACTATTCTAGTTCTTTGCTAATGGTTTGGTTTGTTCGGCCTGAGCCAGTTGCCAAATTATGTCAGCACTGTTCCAGCGCATTTCATTTGTGAAATATATAGCTATTCTCAGCTAAAGATAACCAGCAAATAACATTATATATCTTTCCAATTTTCTGTTCTTGAAAGATTACTGGCGGTAATTTCAGAAAGAAGTTTTATTTGAAATTAATTTACTTGTTGCCAGCGCATGTGTTCTCTGGACTAATTGGAGGCTAACATCAGATTTTATTAGCCTGCATAATTGTCCTGTACTGTATTACAGCAAGGAGGTAATAGGCCTATGGGTTATCTATCCGACCTTTGTCGTCCTTACCTTATTCACACTATTGAAATTACTGAAACAGTGTGTAAAATGACCTACAGTAGGAAAAGACGCAAAAAATATGCTCGGTACATCAGGCTGTTGGTTAACTGTGATATATGATGTGATTCAAGCTTTAATTTTTCAGCCGTTGGCTATGTTGTTCAGGAAAGCTACCACTTGCTATATGCATCAAGGGTTGATATGGTGTACTATAATTGAAGCACCTATTACTGAAACCCCATAAGTCACACTTGACTTGACTTGACTTGACTTGTGGGGTTTTAGTAATCAGTGCTTCAATTCTACAGGCATAAACCTTAGTCTGATATGATATCTCTTCATATGGACTGTTCAGGTTCGTTGACCAGAAACTTGTCTGTTTGAATCCCCTTCAGATTTATAACTGTTATGGACGGGTTCAAAACCATAGAGGTTAATCTGGGCTGCATGCTCATGATCATGATTTGTAACTGACAAATTTCAAATATCTCCAGAGAAAAAAGTATGGAGACTTCACAACGGAGAGACAGACCACGAGGGAGAGGCAGACTAACCTGGCGACGGGGAGCTACTGGGAGACTGAGCAGAGCTGAGGAGGAAAGCCAAGGACGATCGCCAAATGTTGGACCAGATGGGAGAGTCAGGGAGATTAGAGCAGAGAGAGAGAAGGACATGAAGGAAGGGAGGCAAAAGCTTAATTTGAAGCGTGGGAGGACTTGTGAGGACTCTGTAGATGGTGAGAGGTTGGACTCTGCTCCTGGATCCTTCCCGTCCCCTGCTTGTGGCGACAGGACTCCGGGACAAGGTCAGATATCGCATTTAGACAGGGCCTGTACCTAGAATTCTGGTGTCCCTCTGCAAAATAGGCTTTGGGGCGTCCTTCAAAGTAGCACCCTCAGAAGAAAATCACTTCATTAGATGATTGACAGGCCCAGGCAGTGTATAAAGGTGGAGCCCTTAGTGAAGAGCCTGATCTGCCTTGTGATGAGCAAGGCCTCGTATTTAAAGAGCCTGAAACATGCTAAATAAATCAAATATTATTTTTTACTTTTTGTCCGTTACCATATAGCAGTGTTAATCAACCCTATTCCTACAGATGCATGATCCCTGCAGTTTTTGTTTCAACCATAATTTTTCACTTCGGATTCAACGAAATGGCAGCTCGGTGACATCTGTTGCTGTATGAGATGTGCTTTGATAAGATTCGAGTAAAGAGCTGCTCTTTAGTACATCTGCAGATGCAATGTTGATCACAGCAATATTGGCAATATAGCCTTGGCATCAGGTGATTGAGTCCTCAAATTTCTCTTTGAAGTTAGCAAATAATGCAATAACAGGTTTAAGACATGGGCAGGAAAAAAAAAGGCCATAAACGTGACATTTCTTACAATCGTAGGGGATCGAGGAAAGATCTCCTTTGAGAGGGAAAGATCAGAGAGGGGGCAGGAAAGGTCAGGACCCAAGGATAGTGAGGTAGCCACTTGCAGCAGCGATAGGTCCAGAAAGAGGCGTAGGACGATTGCGGAAGAGGAGAACAGGCTACCCAGTGACATCTCGAGCTCCACTCCCTCAACTGTCAACAGGACCAGGTCCCAAAGCTCAGGTAGGCCATCACCCAGGGGTCAAAAAGACATCACACAGAGATACTGTCATCAGTTTTGTTAGATTCAAGTTCTCTGGAGCAGCACACTGCCTACTATTGAGTATACAAGTTATATGCAGCTTTTGGTATAGCCTCAATGTTAACATGCTTTAAGTAATATCAGTAAAGTAGAGCTGGACTCACGAGAGCCCACACCTCCACCAGCATTGCTGTATTTAAACTTTGGCCTATATCTCAGCTGTACTTTGGCCTAGATATGCCAAAATTCAATCGCTTGTTCCTCCTGTGGTTCTTAAACATCCTGCAAAATGCAGGAGGTAATAAGGCATTTAGCTTCAGTGCTTTCTTTTCCCAATCATTTTCATTACTCAGTAGAACAGTCTAACTAACGAAAACTAGAAGCTTGGAATTGGTAAAGGAGGAGACTCTTAATTGGGGCATTGCTGGCCATAGACCCTGTGATAGACCCTGTTTGATAGCACGTCCTCAGGAGAATGCTAATTAACTCTATATTGTGTGCGACAGGCTCTTTTAAATCGCTGTACACCTTGGGATCTATGCTGGGACAAGGAGGATGCGGTTCCGTGTATGGTGGAAGCCGACGAGCAGATGGGCTGCCGGTGAGTTTCTGCCTTACTGCGCTGTCCACACTTACCACTCTTCTCATGCCCCACCTTGTTCCTGCAAAACCAGGGGGGTAGGAATACACCCTGAAGTTGAAGCTCAATTGAACGCTCAAAGTAGATAGCAGATGATCAACTCGCGGTAGTTTCTCCATTCATCCCCTTTCATTTTGCCTGACTTTTCACATCATATAACTTTACACTAAAAACATTATGAGCCTTTATGTCAGCAATAATATTTTCTGCAGAGAAACTACATTTTGTCGCAGACGGCTTTACTTCATATGTGACATTATGGTCTAATAGTACGCATTTTCAGCTGATGGCACCAGGCTAGGCTAAAAGTGACGTGAAATGCTGGCGACTTTCTGTCGCACAAGACATAAATAACCGTACTGTTTAGACCAGAAGCCCATAACGAATCATAAACAGAAGATGATTGAGCCACATCGCTAACAAAGTGAAGTACCTATGAAGTAATAATTCGCAAAACATCATAACATCGAACGGAATCAGACTATACTGACAGACGCAATCGCTTGCTCGCTGGGAATTACGTGTAAGATACATCTACTAGATGAGTTGCCGCTTCTCAGGACGTTGGTTTACGTCAGTGAGCTGACTTCGAGCCTGCACTGTAGGCGTAGTGCCAACTAAAAACTTGTTCAATTGTGCTTCATACTCTCTGGTTGAAAATAGCGCCATCCCGCTGTCCGCATCTTTTACTTTCTGTGTGCCAAACCAGTTCGCTGGGTTCTGTTGCTCCTCCATCTTAGGATGGGCTTAGATTTTCGCATTTGCTGAATCCTTGTAGCACATTTCCAACCAATAACATGGCCTGTGGTTGCTCATGATATATGTTTACACCAATCACTGGTTATCTTATTACTTTTTCATCCCCTAAATATTTTTATCTGTGCTAAAGGCCTTAGTAAATCAAACCTTGCTCGTCCAATAAATTTAAACAACAAACCTGAGAAACCGATACGCTTCCAACTGCTTTGCATTACTTCCGCATGCATAAAGGAATTAAAATGATTTTGTAAAAAATATATTTCTTTTTTTTATTTACTGTTTCAGTGTAGTCATCTTTTAATTCTGTGATCTACATTTCTGCTCCAGGTGGCCATCAAGTTTTTGACCGGCAGTTATTCGAGGACACCTATTTACATTGTGAGTACACAGCTCTCTTTTATCTGTGAGTCATTAAAACACTGTTAGTGGAGCGACTGCATGAGTTACAAAGACATAATTTCAGAAATCAGAACCCAGCCAGAAAGACAGTTCAGTCTTTATTGCATATGGGCAGTGACTCAGTTTTTTTTTGGTCCAGTACTTCAAAATATTGGATTTAAACATAATATGTGGCTAAAGTATAAACTGGAATGTTTAATTTGCAGCTATATGCTACTATCTTGTCAGAGACATTTCAGGATTACAGCCCTTTTTATCCCCCCGGCATATAATGCGGGGGGATATAGCGATCAGTATGTCCGTCCGTCCGTCTATAATAAAATCGTTTCCGGACCAGAACTCGAAAACTATACCACTTACAAACACCAAATTTGGTATGGAGCTTCTCCTTATGGTCTAGTTGTGCCTTTTGGGGGTTTCGGTCCGTCCGTCTGTCCACACAACGTGTAGGTTACACAACCTACAGCCGGGGGCATCCGCCATTGCCAGATGGCTCTTGTTTGTACTGTTTCTGTCCAAATAATTTCAGATTGCGCCGTTGGCCCTCGTCAACCCTACATTACAAGTGTTTAACATTCCCAGTCATTACATTACAGTCCAAAGTGGCTCAGCAGGAGCCAATCCCCGGTGGAGCGATGTCGGGTTAAAGGTCACGTTCACCAGCTTATGCTGATCTAACCTATTTGCGCAAATATTTATTAAATAATTCTGTCATTTAATTTCCAAATGTCTTGTCTCACTAGAATAATTTTCCACAGTTGAACTTGAACCCAGTCAAAGAGTCCTTAGGCTGTCCCCATTATTTTTACACTCATGATCCCAATCTCCTCCACCCAAATCTACAGGCTGGAATGTCCCGGCCTGTACCCCTGGAGGTCGCTCTGATGGAGAGGGCGTGCCGGCCTCCCACCTCCCCGTACCTCATCCAGCTCCTGGACTGGTTTGAGGAGGACGATGAGGTCATCCTGGTGCTGGAGTTTCCGTCCCCTTGTATAGATGTATATGACTGCATCTTGCACCTGGGAGGCCGCATGGGCGAAGACCTGGCTAAAGTCATCATGGCACAGGTGGTGCTGGCAGCCATCCACTGCCGGGACAGGGGTGTCCTGCACAGGGACATCAAGCCGGAGAATCTGCTTATCCAGACGGAGAACCTGGACATGAAGCTCATTGACTTCGGCGGCGGGGACCTGCTGACAGATGACCCTTACACGAGCTTTGCCGGTCAGAGTCTTTCAGCATCTGTGCACATGGAGCCGTGTTTGTGCTATAATATGCCGGGATAGTAGCATCTACATCATTGGTTCGTAGTCTAAGTTGACTACGCCATCATCTCAGCATCTCAGGGCTAAATAGAGCTAAGTTCAGGATATCTGATTATTTTTGAGGTGCTGTGATCACAGTGATCCAATTTAGGCCTTTCAGTGTGTTGAAGGGAATAAGAAAGTTAAGTACTCACAACTATTTGTGTTAAGTTCTGTTTGTGGAACTAGGGGTCATAAATGGACGTTAGCTATGGGTGAATTTGGCAAAGCCTTAAGGACATTTTTTTTTCTGCATAGAGAGTGGTTACAGAGTGAAATAACTTGCTAAATCCTGTCACGGAGGCAGACATTCTGAATTTTTAAGAGCAGGCTGGATATCATACTTAATACCTTCTTGTGTTCATATATTCTAAGTGTAATGCGCAATTTAGTGGTCGGAAAATTCCAAGTACCTGTTATGACGCATATGTCAGTATTCCATATTTTTCTGGTTACTTCCAAATTAAGGTCATTCGTACTAAGAAGACAAACGACGCAGTGCACGTCTTTGCAGCAATCTTCAAATTTTTCTTCACAACCAATTTCATATCGTCGGTCTGAAAATCATCATCGGATCAAACGGCATACTTGGTAAAGTACACATTGGCTATTTAATAATTTCAGGTATTTGCTGTAGGAATTATACTAATTTTTCGGAATCGAGATAATGGTTTTAGTAAACAATAGACTCGGCCGACTGAATATGGAAGTTGTAGTTTGGCAATAATAGCTGACTTGGGCTTTCTGCTGTCTTTCAGTATGTAGTCTAGTAAAAAGAGAGGTCGTTTCTGAATCGATGTTAACTAGCACAGTGGTGAGATGTAGGCGGCAAGGTGGTTAGCACTGCTGCTTCACAGCAAGAAGGTCGTGGTTCCGAATCCGGCCTGGTCCCCGGGCGCTGCTCTGTGGCTGCCCACTGCTCCTAGCTATAGGATGGGTCAAATGCAGAGGACAAAGTATCCCACGGGATTCAATAAAGTATATCTTATGTAGCTAGCAAGCAGCTTTGGATAGATACTGAGCAGGTAAGTTTACTGGCCTGTGTGAGGGCATTTTTCGTCGTCATAGGCCTGTTCGTTAGGAGGTGGTCATGTATGCAAAATTATGTTGACGAGGGGAGCGAATTAATGTTTTTTTACAATTAATCAGCATTTTATAAATGATTCTGATGGGAATCAATGGTCATGTCTGTGTGTGTGTGTGTGTGTGTGTGTGTGTGTGTGTGTTTCTGTCAGTCTGTCTGTCTGCCCGTGGCTGGGGCCAAGTCTGCTATCTCTGTTTGCCTTGTTTCCAAATGTATTCATACTGAGAAAACAAACGACAGAGTGCACATCTTCAAATTTTTCTTCACAACCGATTTCATATCGTTCTGAAAATTTTCATCTGTTCTGACGGCAAACTTGGTAAAGTTCAAATAATTAATAATTTCAGTTCTTTGTTGAAGGAATTAAACAAATTTTTCGGCTTTGAGATGATGGCTTTAGGACAGAAGCGACTCGGCCGAATGAATATGGAAGTTGCAATTTAGCAATAATGGCTGACTTGAGCCTTTCGCAATCTTGCAGTAAGTAATCTGATAAAAAGAGAGGTCGTTACTGAATAGATGTAAACTCGCTCAGTGGTTAGGTGTGGCTAGCTAGCAGCTTTGGACAGATACTGAGCAGATAAGTTTACTAGCCTAAGTGAGAGCATTTTTCATTGTCTCGTGTCACCGTACGTTCGAATGTTATCGTAGGTTTCATAGGCCTATTCATCGTTAGCAGGTGTTCGTGTGGTCAGGTATGCAGAATTATGTTGACGTGGTGAGCGAAAATCATGCTTTATTGCAATTAATTGACATTATAGAAATGATACTCATGGGAATCATTGTCATCAATATCATAATATTTGCTTGAGGGTGTAACTGGCTTGACAAATAACTCAGTAAACAATTCACAAAAACAATGGCCTGCAACACAGCCAATGAGGAAACACATATGATAGCAGACAGTGTGGTTATGACAGGTCCAGCTGTGTACCATGGAGATATCTGTGCCCGCATCTACCATACCACCACCACCCCTATCCCCGTCCCCTCGCCTCCGCACTCACTCGTAGCAGACAAGTTTTATTTATCTTGAATAATATATAGAATGTGATTGTCGTTGCAAGCAGCTACGAAAACCGGAAACGAGCAAACTTTTGTGACGAACGTAATCGAAAACGCGAACAAAAGAAATGCGCTGGAAAAGTGTGACGTCACTTTCGCTAGGGTCAATACTCACTTTCTTGACAGTGGCTCACGCTCACAGCCTGGCAACATATTCACTCATACAGTGAACACACCAAATGAAATACCTAAATATTTGATGATCAAAAGTATAGTGTGAAATGCTTCCTGTTCTTTTATAATGAGCATATTTTGGGTTTAAGATTGCTGAAAAGAAATCTTAATTCCACACATAGACACAAGGATCATGGCGATAAACACTATTCTAGTTCTTTGCTAATGGTTTGGTTTGTTCAGCCTGAGCCAGTTGCCAAATTATGTCAGCACTGTTCCAGCGCATTTCATTTGTGAAATATATAGCTATTCTCAGCTAAAGATAACCAGCAAATAACATTATATATCTTTCCAATTTTCTGTTCTTGAAAGATTACTGGCGGTAATTTCAGAAAGAAGTTTTATTTGAAATTAATTTACTTGTTGCCAGCGCATGTGTTCTCTGGACTACTTGGAGGCTAACATCAGATTTTATTAGCCTGCATAATTGTCCTGTACTGTATTACAGCAAGGAGGTAATAGGCCTATGGGTTATCTATCCGACCTTTGTCGTCCTTACCTTATTCACACTATTGAAATTACTGAAACAGTGTGTAAAATGACCTACAGTAGGAAAAGACGCAAAAAATATGCTCGGTACATCAGGCTGTTGGTTAACTGTGATATATGATGTGATTCAAGCTTTAATTTTTCAGCCGTTGGCTATGTTGTTCAGGAAAGCTGCCACTTGCTATATGCATCAAGGGTTGATATGGTGTACTATAATTGAAGCACCTATTACTGAAACCCCATAAGTCACACTTGACTTGACTTGACTTGACTTGTGGGGTTTTAGTAATCAGTGCTTCAATTCTACAGGCATAAACCTTAGTCTGATATGATATCTCTTCATATGGACTGTTCAGGTTCGTTGACCAGAAACTTGTCTGTTTGAATCCCCTTCAGATTTATAACTGTTATGGACGGGTTCAAAACCATAGAGGTTAATCTGGGCTGCATGCTCATGATCATGATTTGTAACTGACAAATTTCAAATATCTCCAGAGAAAAAAAGTATGGAGACTTCACAACGGAGAGACAGACCACGAGGGAGAGGCAGACTAACCTGGCGACGGGGAGCTGCTGGCAGACTGAGCAGAGCTGAGGAGGAAAGCCAAGGACGATCGCCAAATGTTGGACCAGATGGGAGAGTCAGGGAGATTAGAGCAGAGAGAGAGAAGGACATGAAGGAAGGGAGGCAAAAGCTTAATTTGAAGCGTGGGAGGACTTGTGAGGACTCTGTAGATGGTGAGAGGTTGGACTCTGCTCCTGGATCCTTCCCGTCCCCTGCTTGTGGCGACAGGACTCCGGGACAAGGTCAGATATCGCATTTAGACAGGGCCTGTACCTAGAATTCTGGTGTCCCTCTGCAAAATAGGCTTTGGGGCGTCCTTCAAAGTAGCACCCTCAGAAGAAAATCACTTCATTAGATGATTGACAGGCCCAGGCAGTGTATAAAGGTGGAGCCCTTAGTGAAGAGCCTGATCTGCCTTGTGATGAGCAAGGCCTCATATTTAAAGAGCCTGAAACATGCTAAATAAATCAAATATTATTTTTTACTTTTTGTCCGTTACCATATAGCAGTGTTAATCAACCCTATTCCTACAGATGCATGATCCCTGCAGTTTTTGTTTCAACCATAATTTTTCACTTCGGATTCAACGAAATGGCAGCTCGGTGACATCTGTTGCTGTATGAGATGTGCTTTGATAAGATTCGAGTAAAGAGCTGCTCTTTAGTACATCTGCAGATGCAATGTTGGTCACAGCAATATTGGCAATATAGCCTTGGCATCAGGTGATTGAGTCCTCAAATTTCTCTTTGAAGTTAGCAAATAATGCAATAACAGGTTTAAGACATGGGCAGGAAAAAAAAAGGCCATAAACGTGACATTTCTTACAATCGTAGGGGATCGAGGAAAGATCTCCTTTGAGAGGGAAAGATCAGAGAGGGGGCAGGAAAGGTCAGGACCCAAGGATAGTGAGGTAGCCACTTGCAGCAGCGATAGGTCCAGAAAGAGGCGTAGGACGATTGCGGAAGAGGAGAACAGGCTACCCAGTGACATCTCGAGCTCCACTCCCTCAACTGTCAACAGGACCAGGTCCCAAAGCTCAGGTAGGCCATCACCCAGGGGTCAAAAAGACATCACACAGAGATACTGTCATCAGTTTTGTTAGATTCAAGTTCTCTGGAGCAGCACACTGCCTACTATTGAGTATACAAGTTATATGCAGCTTTTGGTATAGCCTCAATGTTAACATGCTTTAAGTAATATCAGTAAAGTAGAGCTGGACTCACGAGAGCCCACACCTCCACCAGCATAGCTGTATTTAAACTTTGGCCTATATCTCAGCTGTACTTTGGCCTAGATATGCCAAA
Source organism: Gymnothorax reevesii (assembly GCA_029721435.1). NCBI lineage: Eukaryota > Metazoa > Chordata > Actinopteri > Anguilliformes > Muraenidae > Gymnothorax > Gymnothorax reevesii. Next base: position 23,557,428 of record CM056591.1, on the reverse strand, counting down.
ATTCAATCGCTTGTTCCTCCTGTGGTTCTTAAACATCCTGCAAAATGCAGGAGGTAATAAGGCATTTAGCTTCAGTGCTTTCTTTTTCCAATCATTTTCATTACTCAGTAGAACAGTCTAACTAACGAAAACTAGAAGCTTGGAATTGGTAAAGGAGGAGACTCTTAATTGGGGCATTGCTGGCCATAGACCCTGTGATAGACCCTGTTTGATAGCACGTCCTCAGGAGAATGCTAATTAACTCTATATTGTGTGCGACAGGCTCTTTTAAATCGCTGTACACCTTGGGATCTATGCTGGGACAAGGAGGATGCGGTTCCGTGTATGGTGGAAGCCGACGAGCAGATGGGCTGCCGGTGAGTTTCTGCCTTACTGCGCTGTCCACACTTACCACTCTTCTCATGCCCCACCTTGTTCCTGCAAAACCAGGGGGGTAGGAATACACCCTGAAGTTGAAGCTCAATTGAACGCTCAAAGTAGATAGCAGATGATCAACTCGCGGTAGTTTCTCCATTCATCCCCTTTCATTTTGCCTGACTTTTCACATCATATAACTTTACACTAAAAACATTATGAGCCTTTATGTCAGCAATAATATTTTCTGCAGAGAAACTACATTTTGTCGCAGACGGCTTTACTTCATATGTGACATTATGGTCTAATAGTACGCATTTTCAGCTGATGGCACCAGGCTAGGCTAAAAGTGACGTGAAATGGTGGCGACTTTCTGTCGCACAAGACATAAATAACCGTACTGTTTAGACCAGAAGCCCATAACGAATCATAAACAGAAGATGATTGAGCCACATCGCTAACAAAGTGAAGTACCTATGAAGTAATAATTCGCAAAACATCATAACATCGAACGGAATCAGACTATACTGACAGACGCAATCGCTTGCTCGCTGGGAATTACGTGTAAGATACATCTACTAGATGAGTTGCCGCTTCTCAGGACGTTGGTTTACGTCAGTGAGCTGACTTCGAGCCTGCACTGTAGGCGTAGTGCCAACTAAAAACTTGTTCAATTGTGCTTCATACTCTCTGGTTGAAAATAGCGCCATCCCGCTGTCCGCATCTTTTACTTTCTGTGTGCCAAACCAGTTCGCTGGGTTCTGTTGCTCCTCCATCTTAGGATGGGCTTAGATTTTCGCATTTGCTGAATCCTTGTAGCACATTTCCAACCAATAACATGGCCTGTGGTTGCTCATGATATATGTTTACACCAATCACTGGTTATCTTATTACTTTTTCATCCCCTAAATATTTTTATCTGTGCTAAAGGCCTTAGTAAATCAAACCTTGCTCGTCCAATAAATTTAAACAACAAACCTGAGAAACCGATACGCTTCCAACTGCTTTGCATTACTTCCGCATGCATAAAGGAATTAAAATGATTTTGTAAAAAATATATTTCTTTTTTTTATTTACTGTTTCAGTGTAGTCATCTTTTAATTCTGTGATCTACATTTCTGCTCCAGGTGGCCATCAAGTTTTTGACCGGCAGTTATTCGAGGACACCTATTTACATTGTGAGTACACAGCTCTCTTTTATCTGTGAGTCATTAAAACACTGTTAGTGGAGCGACTGCATGAGTTACAAAGACATAATTTCAGAAATCAGAACCCAGCCAGAAAGACAGTTCAGTCTTTATTGCATATGGGCAGTGACTCAGTTTTTTTTTGGTCCAGTACTTCAAAATATTGGATTTAAACATAATATGTGGCTGAAGTATAAACTGGAATGTTTAATTTGCAGCTATATGCTACTATCTTGTCAGAGACATTTCAGGATTACAGCCCTTTTTATCCCCCCGGCATATAATGCGGGGGGATATAGCGATCAGTATGTCCGTCCGTCCGTCTATAATAAAATCGTTTCCGGACCAGAACTCGAAAACTATACCACTTGCAAACACCAAATTTGGTATGGAGCTTCTCCTTATGGTCTAGTTGTGCCTTTTGGGGGTTTCGGTCCGTCCGTCTGTCCACACAACGTGTAGGTTACACAACCTACAGCCGGGGGCATCCGCCATTGCCAGATGGCTCTTGTTTGTACTGTTTCTGTCCAAATAATTTCAGATTGCGCCGTTGGCCCTCGTCAACCCTACATTACAAGTGTTTAACATTCCCAGTCATTACATTACAGTCCAAAGTGGCTCAGCAGGAGCCAATCCCCGGTGGAGCGATGTCGGGTTAAAGGTCACGTTCACCAGCTTATGCTGATCTAACCTATTTGCGCAGATATTTATTAAATAATTCTGTCATTTAATTTCCAAATGTCTTGTCTCACTAGAATAATTTTCCACAGTTGAACTTGAACCCAGTCAAAGAGTCCTTAGGCTGTCCCCATTATTTTTACACTCATGATCCCAATCTCCTCCACCCAAATCTACAGGCTGGAATGTCCCGGCCTGTACCCCTGGAGGTCGCTCTGATGGAGAGGGCGTGCCGGCCTCCCACCTCCCCGTACCTCATCCAGCTCCTGGACTGGTTTGAGGAGGACGATGAGGTCATCCTGGTGCTGGAGTTTCCGTCCCCTTGTATAGATGTATATGACTGCATCTTGCACCTGGGAGGCCGCATGGGCGAAGACCTGGCTAAAGTCATCATGGCACAGGTGGTGCTGGCAGCCATCCACTGCCGGGACAGGGGTGTCCTGCACAGGGACATCAAGCCGGAGAATCTGCTTATCCAGACGGAGAACCTGGACATGAAGCTCATTGACTTCGGCGGCGGGGACCTGCTGACAGATGACCCTTACACGAGCTTTGCCGGTCAGAGTCTTTCAGCATCTGTGCACATGGAGCCGTGTTTGTGCTATAATATGCCGGGATAGTAGCATCTACATCATTGGTTCGTAGTCTAAGTTGACTACGCCATCATCTCAGCATCTCAGGGCTAAATAGAGCTAAGTTCAGGATATCTGATTATTTTTGAGGTGCTGTGATCACAGTGATCCAATTTAGGCCTTTCAGTGTGTTGAAGGGAATAAGAAAGTTAAGTACTCACAACTATTTGTGTTAAGTTCTGTTTGTGGAACTAGGGGTCATAAATGGACGTTAGCTATGGGTGAATTTGGCAAAGCCTTAAGGACATTTTTTTTTCTGCATAGAGAGTGGTTACAGAGTGAAATAACTTGCTAAATCCTGTCACGGAGGCAGACATTCTGAATTTTTAAGAGCAGGCTGGATATCATACTTAATACCTTCTTGTGTTCATATATTCTAAGTGTAATGCGCAATTTAGTGGTCGGAAAATTCCAAGTACCTGTTATGACGCATATGTCAGTATTCCATATTTTTCTGGTTACTTCCAAATTAAGGTCATTCGTACTAAGAAGACAAACGACGCAGTGCACGTCTTTGCAGCAATCTTCAAATTTTTCTTCACAACCAATTTCATATCGTCGGTCTGAAAATCATCATCGGATCAAACGGCATACTTGGTAAAGTACACATTGGCTATTTAATAATTTCAGGTATTTGCTGTAGGAATTATACTAATTTTTCGGAATCGAGATAATGGTTTTAGTAAACAATAGACTCGGCCGACTGAATATGGAAGTTGTAGTTTGGCAATAATAGCTGACTTGGGCTTTCTGCTGTCTTTCAGTATGTAGTCTAGTAAAAAGAGAGGTCGTTTCTGAATCGATGTTAACTAGCACAGTGGTGAGATGTAGGCGGCAAGGTGGTTAGCACTGCTGCTTCACAGCAAGAAGGTCGTGGTTCCGAATCCGGCCTGGTCCCCGGGCGCTGCTCTGTGGCTGCCCACTGCTCCTAGCTATAGGATGGGTCAAATGCAGAGGACAAAGTATCCCACGGGATTCAATAAAGTATATCTTATGTAGCTAGCAAGCAGCTTTGGATAGATACTGAGCAGGTAAGTTTACTGGCCTGTGTGAGGGCATTTTTCGTCGTCATAGGCCTGTTCGTTAGGAGGTGGTCATGTATGCAAAATTATGTTGACGAGGGGAGCGAATTAATGTTTTTTTACAATTAATCAGCATTTTATAAATGATTCTGATGGGAATCAATGGTCATGTCTGTGTGTGTGTGTGTGTGTGTGTGTGTGTGTGTGTGTTTCTGTCAGTCTGTCTGTCTGCCCGTGGCTGGGGCCAAGTCTGCTATCTCTGTTTGCCTTGTTTCCAAATGTATTCATACTGAGAAAACAAACGACAGAGTGCACATCTTCAAATTTTTCTTCACAACCGATTTCATATCGTTCTGAAAATTTTCATCTGTTCTGACGGCAAACTTGGTAAAGTTCAAATAATTAATAATTTCAGTTCTTTGTTGAAGGAATTAAACAAATTTTTCGGCTTTGAGATGATGGCTTTAGGACAGAAGCGACTCGGCCGAATGAATATGGAAGTTGCAATTTAGCAATAATGGCTGACTTGAGCCTTTCGCAATCTTGCAGTAAGTAATCTGATAAAAAGAGAGGTCGTTACTGAATAGATGTAAACTCGCTCAGTGGTTAGGTGTGGCTAGCTAGCAGCTTTGGACAGATACTGAGCAGATAAGTTTACTAGCCTAAGTGAGAGCATTTTTCATTGTCTTGTGTCACCGTACGTTCGAATGTTATCGTAGGTTTCATAGGCCTATTCATCGTTAGCAGGTGTTCGTGTGGTCAGGTATGCAGAATGATGTTGACGTGGTGAGCGAAAATCATGCTTTATTGCAATTAATTGACATTATAGAAATGATACTCATGGGAATCATTGTCATCAATATCATAATATTTGCTTGAGGGTGTAACTGGCTTGACAAATAACTCAGTAAACAATTCACAAAAACAATGGCCTGCAACACAGCCAATGAGGAAACACATATGATAGCAGACAGTGTGGTTATGACAGGTCCAGCTGTGTACCATGGAGATATCTGTGCCCGCATCTACCATACCACCACCACCCCTATCCCCGTCCCCTCGCCTCCGCACTCACTCGTAGCAGACAAGTTTTATTTATCTTGAATAATATATAGAATGTGATTGTCGTTGCAAGCAGCTACGAAAACCGGAAACGAGCAAACTTTTGTGACGAACGTAATCGAAAACGCGAACAAAAGAAATGCGCTGGAAAAGTGTGACGTCACTTTCGCTAGGGTCAATACTCACTTTCTTGACAGTGGCTCACGCTCACAGCCTGGCAACATATTCACTCATACAGTGAACACACCAAATGAAATACCTAAATATTTGATGATCAAAAGTATAGTGTGAAATGCTTCCTGTTCTTTTATAATGAGCATATTTTGGGTTTAAGATTGCTGAAAAGAAATCTTAATTCCACACATAGACACAAGGATCATGGCGATAAACACTATTCTAGTTCTTTGCTAATGGTTTGGTTTGTTCGGCCTGAGCCAGTTGCCAAATTATGTCAGCACTGTTCCAGCGCATTTCATTTGTGAAATATATAGCTATTCTCAGCTAAAGATAACCAGCAAATAACATTATATATCTTTCCAATTTTCTGTTCTTGAAAGATTACTGGCGGTAATTTCAGAAAGAAGTTTTATTTGAAATTAATTTACTTGTTGCCAGCGCATGTGTTCTCTGGACTAATTGGAGGCTAACATCAGATTTTATTAGCCTGCATAATTGTCCTGTACTGTATTACAGCAAGGAGGTAATAGGCCTATGGGTTATCTATCCGACCTTTGTCGTCCTTACCTTATTCACACTATTGAAATTACTGAAACAGTGTGTAAAATGACCTACAGTAGGAAAAGACGCAAAAAATATGCTCGGTACATCAGGCTGTTGGTTAACTGTGATATATGATGTGATTCAAGCTTTAATTTTTCAGCCGTTGGCTATGTTGTTCAGGAAAGCTACCACTTGCTATATGCATCAAGGGTTGATATGGTGTACTATAATTGAAGCACCTATTACTGAAACCCCATAAGTCACACTTGACTTGACTTGACTTGACTTGTGGGGTTTTAGTAATCAGTGCTTCAATTCTACAGGCATAAACCTTAGTCTGATATGATATCTCTTCATATGGACTGTTCAGGTTCGTTGACCAGAAACTTGTCTGTTTGAATCCCCTTCAGATTTATAACTGTTATGGACGGGTTCAAAACCATAGAGGTTAATCTGGGCTGCATGCTCATGATCATGATTTGTAACTGACAAATTTCAAATATCTCCAGAGAAAAAAGTATGGAGACTTCACAACGGAGAGACAGACCACGAGGGAGAGGCAGACTAACCTGGCGACGGGGAGCTACTGGGAGACTGAGCAGAGCTGAGGAGGAAAGCCAAGGACGATCGCCAAATGTTGGACCAGATGGGAGAGTCAGGGAGATTAGAGCAGAGAGAGAGAAGGACATGAAGGAAGGGAGGCAAAAGCTTAATTTGAAGCGTGGGAGGACTTGTGAGGACTCTGTAGATGGTGAGAGGTTGGACTCTGCTCCTGGATCCTTCCCGTCCCCTGCTTGTGGCGACAGGACTCCGGGACAAGGTCAGATATCGCATTTAGACAGGGCCTGTACCTAGAATTCTGGTGTCCCTCTGCAAAATAGGCTTTGGGGCGTCCTTCAAAGTAGCACCCTCAGAAGAAAATCACTTCATTAGATGATTGACAGGCCCAGGCAGTGTATAAAGGTGGAGCCCTTAGTGAAGAGCCTGATCTGCCTTGTGATGAGCAAGGCCTCGTATTTAAAGAGCCTGAAACATGCTAAATAAATCAAATATTATTTTTTACTTTTTGTCCGTTACCATATAGCAGTGTTAATCAACCCTATTCCTACAGATGCATGATCCCTGCAGTTTTTGTTTCAACCATAATTTTTCACTTCGGATTCAACGAAATGGCAGCTCGGTGACATCTGTTGCTGTATGAGATGTGCTTTGATAAGATTCGAGTAAAGAGCTGCTCTTTAGTACATCTGCAGATGCAATGTTGATCACAGCAATATTGGCAATATAGCCTTGGCATCAGGTGATTGAGTCCTCAAATTTCTCTTTGAAGTTAGCAAATAATGCAATAACAGGTTTAAGACATGGGCAGGAAAAAAAAAGGCCATAAACGTGACATTTCTTACAATCGTAGGGGATCGAGGAAAGATCTCCTTTGAGAGGGAAAGATCAGAGAGGGGGCAGGAAAGGTCAGGACCCAAGGATAGTGAGGTAGCCACTTGCAGCAGCGATAGGTCCAGAAAGAGGCGTAGGACGATTGCGGAAGAGGAGAACAGGCTACCCAGTGACATCTCGAGCTCCACTCCCTCAACTGTCAACAGGACCAGGTCCCAAAGCTCAGGTAGGCCATCACCCAGGGGTCAAAAAGACATCACACAGAGATACTGTCATCAGTTTTGTTAGATTCAAGTTCTCTGGAGCAGCACACTGCCTACTATTGAGTATACAAGTTATATGCAGCTTTTGGTATAGCCTCAATGTTAACATGCTTTAAGTAATATCAGTAAAGTAGAGCTGGACTCACGAGAGCCCACACCTCCACCAGCATAGCTGTATTTAAACTTTGGCCTATATCTCAGCTGTACTTTGGCCTAGATATGCCAAAATTCAATCGCTTGTTCCTCCTGTGGTTCTTAAACATCCTGCAAAATGCAGGAGGTAATAAGGCATTTAGCTTCAGTGCTTTCTTTTTCCAATCATTTTCATTACTCAGTAGAACAGTCTAACTAACGAAAACTAGAAGCTTGGAATTGGTAAAGGAGGAGACTCTTAATTGGGGCATTGCTGGCCATAGACCCTGTGATAGACCCTGTTTGATAGCACGTCCTCAGGAGAATGCTAATTAACTCTATATTGTGTGCGACAGGCTCTTTTAAATCGCTGTACACCTTGGGATCTATGCTGGGACAAGGAGGATGCGGTTCCGTGTATGGTGGAAGCCGACGAGCAGATGGGCTGCCGGTGAGTTTCTGCCTTACTGCGCTGTCCACACTTACCACTCTTCTCATGCCCCACCTTGTTCCTGCAAAACCAGGGGGGTAGGAATACACCCTGAAGTTGAAGCTCAATTGAACGCTCAAAGTAGATAGCAGATGATCAACTCGCGGTAGTTTCTCCATTCATCCCCTTTCATTTTGCCTGACTTTTCACATCATATAACTTTACACTAAAAACATTATGAGCCTTTATGTCAGCAATAATATTTTCTGCAGAGAAACTACATTTTGTCGCAGACGGCTTTACTTCATATGTGACATTATGGTCTAATAGTACGCATTTTCAGCTGATGGCACCAGGCTAGGCTAAAAGTGACGTGAAATGGTGGCGACTTTCTGTCGCACAAGACATAAATAACCGTACTGTTTAGACCAGAAGCCCATAACGAATCATAAACAGAAGATGATTGAGCCACATCGCTAACAAAGTGAAGTACCTATGAAGTAATAATTCGCAAAACATCATAACATCGAACGGAATCAGACTATACTGACAGACGCAATCGCTTGCTCGCTGGGAATTACGTGTAAGATACATCTACTAGATGAGTTGCCGCTTCTCAGGACGTTGGTTTACGTCAGTGAGCTGACTTCGAGCCTGCACTGTAGGCGTAGTGCCAACTAAAAACTTGTTCAATTGTGCTTCATACTCTCTGGTTGAAAATAGCGCCATCCCGCTGTCCGCATCTTTTACTTTCTGTGTGCCAAACCAGTTCGCTGGGTTCTGTTGCTCCTCCATCTTAGGATGGGCTTAGATTTTCGCATTTGCTGAATCCTTGTAGCACATTTCCAACCAATAACATGGCCTGTGGTTGCTCATGATATATGTTTACACCAATCACTGGTTATCTTATTACTTTTTCATCCCCTAAATATTTTTATCTGTGCTAAAGGCCTTAGTAAATCAAACCTTGCTCGTCCAATAAATTTAAACAACAAACCTGAGAAACCGATACGCTTCCAACTGCTTTGCATTACTTCCGCATGCATAAAGGAATTAAAATGATTTTGTAAAAAATATATTTCTTTTTTTTATTTACTGTTTCAGTGTAGTCATCTTTTAATTCTGTGATCTACATTTCTGCTCCAGGTGGCCATCAAGTTTTTGACCGGCAGTTATTCGAGGACACCTATTTACATTGTGAGTACACAGCTCTCTTTTATCTGTGAGTCATTAAAACACTGTTAGTGGAGCGACTGCATGAGTTACAAAGACATAATTTCAGAAATCAGAACCCAGCCAGAAAGACAGTTCAGTCTTTATTGCATATGGGCAGTGACTCAGTTTTTTTTTGGTCCAGTACTTCAAAATATTGGATTTAAACATAATATGTGGCTAAAGTATAAACTGGAATGTTTAATTTGCAGCTATATGCTACTATCTTGTCAGAGACATTTCAGGATTACAGCCCTTTTTATCCCCCCGGCATATAATGCGGGGGGATATAGCGATCAGTATGTCCGTCCGTCCGTCTATAATAAAATCGTTTCCGGACCAGAACTCGAAAACTATACCACTTACAAACACCAAATTTGGTATGGAGCTTCTCCTTATGGTCTAGTTGTGCCTTTTGGGGGTTTCGGTCCGTCCGTCTGTCCACACAACGTGTAGGTTACACAACCTACAGCCGGGGGCATCCGCCATTGCCAGATGGCTCTTGTTTGTACTGTTTCTGTCCAAATAATTTCAGATTGCGCCGTTGGCCCTCGTCAACCCTACATTACAAGTGTTTAACATTCCCAGTCATTACATTACAGTCCAAAGTGGCTCAGCAGGAGCCAATCCCCGGTGGAGCGATGTCGGGTTAAAGGTCACGTTCACCAGCTTATGCTGATCTAACCTATTTGCGCAGATATTTATTAAATAATTCTGTCATTTAATTTCCAAATGTCTTGTCTCACTAGAATAATTTTCCACAGTTGAACTTGAACCCAGTCAAAGAGTCCTTAGGCTGTCCCCATTATTTTTACACTCATGATCCCAATCTCCTCCACCCAAATCTACAGGCTGGAATGTCCCGGCCTGTACCCCTGGAGGTCGCTCTGATGGAGAGGGCGTGCCGGCCTCCCACCTCCCCGTACCTCATCCAGCTCCTGGACTGGTTTGAGGAGGACGATGAGGTCATCCTGGTGCTGGAGTTTCCGTCCCCTTGTATAGATGTATATGACTGCATCTTGCACCTGGGAGGCCGCATGGGCGAAGACCTGGCTAAAGTCATCATGGCACAGGTGGTGCTGGCAGCCATCCACTGCCGGGACAGGGGTGTCCTGCACAGGGACATCAAGCCGGAGAATCTGCTTATCCAGACGGAGAACCTGGACATGAAGCTCATTGACTTCGGCGGCGGGGACCTGCTGACAGATGACCCTTACACGAGCTTTGCTGGTCAGAGTCTTTCAGCATCTGTGCACATGGAGCCGTGTTTGTGCTATAATATGCCGGGATAGTAGCATCTACATCATTGGTTCGTAGTCTAAGTTGACTACGCCATCATCTCAGCATCTCAGGGCTAAATAGAGCTAAGTTCAGGATATCTGATTATTTTTGAGGTGCTGTGATCACAGTGATCCAATTTAGGCCTTTCAGTGTGTTGAAGGGAATAAGAAAGTTAAGTACTCACAACTATTTGTGTTAAGTTCTGTTTGTGGAACTAGGGGTCATAAATGGACGTTAGCTATGGGTGAATTTGGCAAAGCCTTAAGGACATTTTTTTTTCTGCATAGAGAGTGGTTACAGAGTGAAATAACTTGCTAAATCCTGTCACGGAGGCAGACATTCTGAATTTTTAAGAGCAGGCTGGATATCATACTTAATACCTTCTTGTGTTCATATATTCTAAGTGTAATGCGCAATTTAGTGGTCGGAAAATTCCAAGTACCTGTTATGACGCATATGTCAGTATTCCATATTTTTCTGGTTACTTCCAAATTAAGGTCATTCGTACTAAGAAGACAAACGACGCAGTGCACGTCTTTGCAGCAATCTTCAAATTTTTCTTCACAACCAATTTCATATCGTCGGTCTGAAAATCATCATCGGATCAAACGGCATACTTGGTAAAGTACACATTGGCTATTTAATAATTTCAGGTATTTGCTGTAGGAATTATACTAATTTTTCGGAATCGAGATAATGGTTTTAGTAAACAATAGACTCGGCCGACTGAATATGGAAGTTGTAGTTTGGCAATAATAGCTGACTTGGGCTTTCTGCTGTCTTTCAGTATGTAGTCTAGTAAAAAGAGAGGTCGTTTCTGAATCGATGTTAACTAGCACAGTGGTGAGATGTAGGCGGCAAGGTGGTTAGCACTGCTGCTTCACAGCAAGAAGGTCGTGGTTCCGAATCCGGCCTGGTCCCCGGGCGCTGCTCTGTGGCTGCCCACTGCTCCTAGCTATAGGATGGGTCAAATGCAGAGGACAAAGTATCCCACGGGATTCAATAAAGTATATCTTATGTAGCTAGCAAGCAGCTTTGGATAGATACTGAGCAGGTAAGTTTACTGGCCTGTGTGAGGGCAATTTTCGTCGTCATAGGCCTGTTCGTTAGGAGGTGGTCATGTATGCAAAATTATGTTGACGAGGGGAGCGAATTAATGTTTTTTTACAATTAATCAGCATTTTATAAATGATTCTGATGGGAATCAATGGTCATGTCTGTGTGTGTGTGTGTGTGTGTGTGTGTGTGTGTTTCTGTCAGTCTGTCTGTCTGCCCGTGGCTGGGGCCAAGTCTGCTATCTCTGTTTGCCTTGTTTCCAAATGTATTCATACTGAGAAAACAAACGACAGAGTGCACATCTTCAAATTTTTCTTCACAACCGATTTCATATCGTTCTGAAAATTTTCATCTGTTCTGACGGCAAACTTGGTAAAGTTCAAATAATTAATAATTTCAGTTCTTTGTTGAAGGAATTAAACAAATTTTTCGGCTTTGAGATGATGGCTTTAGGACAGAAGCGACTCGGCCGAATGAATATGGAAGTTGCAATTTAGCAATAATGGCTGACTTGAGCCTTTCGCAATCTTGCAGTAAGTAATCTGATAAAAAGAGAGGTCGTTACTGAATAGATGTAAACTCGCTCAGTGGTTAGGTGTGGCTAGCTAGCAGCTTTGGACAGATACTGAGCAGATAAGTTTACTAGCCTAAGTGAGAGCATTTTTCATTGTCTTGTGTCACCGTACGTTCGAATGTTATCATAGGTTTCATAGGCCTATTCATCGTTAGCAGGTGTTCGTGTGGTCAGGTATGCAGAATGATGTTGACGTGGTGAGCGAAAATCATGCTTTATTGCAATTAATTGACATTATAGAAATGATACTCATGGGAATCATTGTCATCAATATCATAATATTTGATTGAGGGTGTAACTGGCTTGACAAATAACTCAGTAAACAATTCACAAAAACAATGGCCTGCAACACAGCCAATGAGGAAACACATATGATAGCAGACAGTGTGGTTATGACAGGTCCAGCTGTGTACCATGGAGATATCTGTGCCCGCATCTACCATACCACCACCACCCCTATCCCCGTCCCCTCGCCTCCGCACTCACTCGTAGCAGACAAGTTTTATTTATCTTGAATAATATATAGAATGTGATTGTCGTTGCAAGCAGCTACGAAAACCGGAAACGAGCAAACTTTTGTGACGAACGTAATCGAAAACGCGAACAAAAGAAATGCGCTGGAAAAGTGTGACGTCACTTTCGCTAGGGTCAATACTCACTTTCTTGACAGTGGCTCACGCTCACAGCCTGGCAACATATTCACTCATACAGTGAACACACCAAATGAAATACCTAAATATTTGATGATCAAAAGTATAGTGTGAAATGCTTCCTGTTCTTTTATAATGAGCATATTTTGGGTTTAAGATTGCTGAAAAGAAATCTTAATTCCACACATAGACACAAGGATCATGGCGATAAACACTATTCTAGTTCTTTGCTAATGGTTTGGTTTGTTCGGCCTGAGCCAGTTGCCAAATTATGTCAGCACTGTTCCAGCGCATTTCATTTGTGAAATATATAGCTATTCTCAGCTAAAGATAACCAGCAAATAACATTATATATCTTTCCAATTTTCTGTTCTTGAAAGATTACTGGCGGTAATTTCAGAAAGAAGTTTTATTTGAAATTAATTTACTTGTTGCCAGCGCATGTGTTCTCTGGACTAATTGGAGGCTAACATCAGATTTTATTAGCCTGCATAATTGTCCTGTACTGTATTACAGCAAGGAGGTAATAGGCCTATGGGTTATCTATCCGACCTTTGTCGTCCTTACCTTATTCACACTATTGAAATTACTGAAACAGTGTGTAAAATGACCTACAGTAGGAAAAGACGCAAAAAATATGCTCGGTACATCAGGCTGTTGGTTAACTGTGATATATGATGTGATTCAAGCTTTAATTTTTCAGCCGTTGGCTATGTTGTTCAGGAAAGCTACCACTTGCTATATGCATCAAGGGTTGATATGGTGTACTATAATTGAAGCACCTATTACTGAAACCCCATAAGTCACACTTGACTTGACTTGACTTGACTTGTGGGGTTTTAGTAATCAGTGCTTCAATTCTACAGGCATAAACCTTAGTCTGATATGATATCTCTTCATATGGACTGTTCAGGTTCGTTGACCAGAAACTTGTCTGTTTGAATCCCCTTCAGATTTATAACTGTTATGGACGGGTTCAAAACCATAGAGGTTAATCTGGGCTGCATGCTCATGATCATGATTTGTAACTGACAAATTTCAAATATCTCCAGAGAAAAAAGTATGGAGACTTCACAACGGAGAGACAGACCACGAGGGAGAGGCAGACTAACCTGGCGACGGGGAGCTACTGGGAGACTGAGCAGAGCTGAGGAGGAAAGCCAAGGACGATCGCCAAATGTTGGACCAGATGGGAGAGTCAGGGAGATTAGAGCAGAGAGAGAGAAGGACATGAAGGAAGGGAGGCAAAAGCTTAATTTGAAGCGTGGGAGGACTTGTGAGGACTCTGTAGATGGTGAGAGGTTGGACTCTGCTCCTGGATCCTTCCCGTCCCCTGCTTGTGGCGACAAGACTCCGGGACAAGGTCAGATATCGCATTTAGACAGGGCCTGTACCTAGAATTCTGGTGTCCCTCTGCAAAATAGGCTTTGGGGCGTCCTTCAAAGTAGCACCCTCAGAAGAAAATCACTTCATTAGATGATTGACAGGCCCAGGCAGTGTATAAAGGTAGAGCCCTTAGTGAAGAGCCTGATCTGCCTTGTGATGAGCAAGGCCTCGTATTTAAAGAGCCTGAAACATGCTAAATAAATCAAATATTATTTTTTACTTTTTGTCCGTTACCATATAGCAGTGTTAATCAACCCTATTCCTACAGATGCATGATCCCTGCAGTTTTTGTTTCAACCATAATTTTTCACTTCGGATTCAACGAAATGGCAGCTCGGTGACATCTGTTGCTGTATGAGATGTGCTTTGATAAGATTCGAGTAAAGAGCTGCTCTTTAGTACATCTGCAGATGCAATGTTGATCACAGCAATATTGGCAATATAGCCTTGGCATCAGGTGATTGAGTCCTCAAATTTCTCTTTGAAGTTAGCAAATAATGCAATAACAGGTTTAAGACATGGGCAGGAAAAAAAAAGGCCATAAACGTGACATTTCTTACAATCGTAGGGGATCGAGGAAAGATCTCCTTTGAGAGGGAAAGATCAGAGAGGGGGCAGGAAAGGTCAGGACCCAAGGATAGTGAGGTAGCCACTTGCAGCAGCGATAGGTCCAGAAAGAGGCGTAGGACGATTGCGGAAGAGGAGAACAGGCTACCCAGTGACATCTCGAGCTCCACTCCCTCAACTGTCAACAGGACCAGGTCCCAAAGCTCAGGTAGGCCATCACCCAGGGGTCAAAAAGACATCACACAGAGATACTGTCATCAGTTTTGTTAGATTCAAGTTCTCTGGAGCAGCACACTGCCTACTATTGAGTAAACAAGTTATATGCAGCTTTTGGTATAGCCTCAATGTTAACATGCTTTAAGTAATATCAGTAAAGTAGAGCTGGACTCACGAGAGCCCACACCTCCACCAGCATAGCTGTATTTAAACTTTGGCCTATATCTCAGCTGTACTTTGGCCTAGATATGCCAAAATTCAATCGCTTGTTCCTCCTGTGGTTCTTAAACATCCTGCAAAATGCAGGAGGTAATAAGGCATTTAGCTTCAGTGCTTTCTTTTTCCAATCATTTTCATTACTCAGTAGAACAGTCTAACTAACGAAAACTAGAAGCTTGGAATTGGTAAAGGAGGAGACTCTTAATTGGGGCATTGCTGGCCATAGACCCTGTGATAGACCCTGTTTGATAGCACGTCCTCAGGAGAATGCTAATTAACTCTATATTGTGTGCGACAGGCTCTTTTAAATCGCTGTACACCTTGGGATCTATGCTGGGACAAGGAGGATGCGGTTCCGTGTATGGTGGAAGCCGACGAGCAGATGGGCTGCAGGTGAGTTTCTGCCTTACTGCGCTGTCCACACTTACCACTCTTCTCATGCCCCACCTTGTTCCTGCAAAACCAGGGGGGTAGGAATACACCCTGAAGTTGAAGCTCAATTGAACGCTCAAAGTAGATAGCAGATGATCAACTCGCGGTAGTTTCTCCATTCATCCCCTTTCATTTTGCCTGACTTTTCACATCATATAACTTTACACTAAAAACATTATGAGCCTTTATGTCAGCAATAATATTTTCTGCAGAGAAACTACATTTTGTCGCAGACGGCTTTACTTCATATGTGACATTATGGTCTAATAGTACGCATTTTCAGCTGATGGCACCAGGCTAGGCTAAAAGTGACGTGAAATGCTGGCGACTTTCTGTCGCACAAGACATAAATAACCGTACTGTTTAGACCAGAAGCCCATAACGAATCATAAACAGAAGATGATTGAGCCACATCGCTAACAAAGTGAAGTACCTATGAAGTAATAATTCGCAAAACATCATAACATCGAACGGAATCAGACTATACTGACAGACGCAATCGCTTGCTCGCTGGGAATTACGTGTAAGATACATCTACTAGATGAGTTGCCGCTTCTCAGGACGTTGGTTTACGTCAGTGAGCTGACTTCGAGCCTGCACTGTAGGCGTAGTGCCAACTAAAAACTTGTTCAATTGTGCTTCATACTCTCTGGTTGAAAATAGCGCCATCCCGCTGTCCGCATCTTTTACTTTCTGTGTGCCAAACCAGTTCGCTGGGTTCTGTTGCTCCTCCATCTTAGGATGGGCTTAGATTTTCGCATTTGCTGAATCCTTGTAGCACATTTCCAACCAATAACATGGCCTGTGGTTGCTCATGATATATGTTTACACCAATCACTGGTTATCTTATTACTTTTTCATCCCCTAAATATTTTTATCTGTGCTAAAGGCCTTAGTAAATCAAACCTTGCTCGTCCAATAAATTTAAACAACAAACCTGAGAAACCGATACGCTTCCAACTGCTTTGCATTACTTCCGCATGCATAAAGGAATTAAAATGATTTTGTAAAAAATATATTTCTTTTTTTTATTTACTGTTTCAGTGTAGTCATCTTTTAATTCTGTGATCTACATTTCTGCTCCAGGTGGCCATCAAGTTTTTGACCGGCAGTTATTCGAGGACACCTATTTACATTGAGAGTACACAGCTCTCTTTTATCTGTGAGTCATTAAAACACTGTTAGTGGAGCGACTGCATGAGTTACAAAGACATAATTTCAGAAATCAGAACCCAGCCAGAAAGACAGTTCAGTCTTTATTGCATATGGGCAGTGACTCAGTTTTTTTTTGGTCCAGTACTTCAAAATATTGGATTTAAACATAATATTTGGCTGAAGTATAAACTGGAATGTTTAATTTGCAGCTATATGCTACTATCTTGTCAGAGACATTTCAGGATTACAGCCCTTTTTATCCCCCCGGCATATAATGCGGGGGGATATAGAGATCAGTATGTCCGTCCGTCCGTCTATAATAAAATTGTTTCCGGACCAGAACTCGAAAACTATACCACTTGCAAACACCAAATTTGGTATGGAGCTTCTCCTTATGGTCTAGTTGTGCCTTTTGGGGGTTTCGGTCCGTCCGTCTGTCCACACAACGTGTAGGTTACACAACCTACAGCCGGGGGCATCCGCCATTGCCAGATGGCTCTTGTTTGTACTGTTTCTGTCCAAATAATTTCAGATTGCGCCGTTGGCCCTCGTCAACCCTACATTACAAGTGTTTAACATTCCCAGTCATTACATTACAGTCCAAAGTGGCTCAGCAGGAGCCAATCCCCGGTGGAGCGATGTCGGGTTAAAGGTCACGTTCACCAGCTTATGCTGATCTAACCTATTTGCGCAGATATTTATTAAATAATTCTGTCATTTAATTTCCAAATGTCTTGTCTCACTAGAATAATTTTCCACAGTTGAACTTGAACCCAGTCAAAGAGTCCTTAGGCTGTCCCCATTATTTTTACTCATGATCCCAATCTCCTCCACCCAAATCTACAGGCTGGAATGTCCCGGCCTGTACCCCTGGAGGTCGCTCTGATGGAGAGGGCGTGCCGGCCTCCCACCTCCCCGTACCTCATCCAGCTCCTGGACTGGTTTGAGGAGGACGACGAGGTCATCCTGGTGCTGGAGTTTCCGTCCCCTTGTATAGATGTATATGACTGCATCTTGCACCTGGGAGGCCGCATGGGCGAAGACCTGGCTAAAGTCATCATGGCACAGGTGGTGCTGGCAGCCATCCACTGCCGGGACAGGGGTGTCCTGCACAGGGACATCAAGCCGGAGAATCTGCTTATCCAGACGGAGAACCTGGACATGAAGCTCATTGACTTCGGCGGCGGGGACCTGCTGACAGATGACCCTTACACGAGCTTTGCCGGTCAGAGTCTTTCAGCATCTGTGCACATGGAGCCGTGTTTGTGCTATAATATGCCGGGATAGTAGCATCTACATCATTGGTTCGTAGTCTAAGTTGACTACGCCATCATCTCAGCATCTCAGGGCTAAATAGAGCTAAGTTCAGGATATCTGATTATTTTTGAGGTGCTGTGATCACAGTGATCCAATTTAGGCCTTTCAGTGTGTTGAAGGGAATAAGAAAGTTAAGTACTCACAACTATTTGTGTTAAGTTCTGTTTGTGGAACTAGGGGTCATAAATGGACGTTAGCTATGGGTGAATTTGGCAAAGCCTTAAGGACATTTTTTTTTCTGCATAGAGAGTGGTTACAGAGTGAAATAACTTGCTAAATCCTGTCACGGAGGCAGACATTCTGAATTTTTAAGAGCAGGCTGGATATCATACTTAATACCTTCTTGTGTTCATATATTCTAAGTGTAATGCGCAATTTAGTGGTCGGAAAATTCCAAGTACCTGTTATGACGCATATGTCAGTATTCCATATTTTTCTGGTTACTTCCAAATTAAGGTCATTCGTACTAAGAAGACAAACGACGCAGTGCACGTCTTTGCAGCAATCTTCAAATTTTTCTTCACAACCAATTTCATATCGTCGGTCTGAAAATCATCATCGGATCAAACGGCATACTTGGTAAAGTTCACATTGGCTATTTAATAATTTCAGGTATTTGCTGTAGGAATTATACTAATTTTTCGGAATCGAGATAATGGTTTTAGTAAACAAGAGACTCGGCCGACTGAATATGGAAGTTGTAGTTTGGCAATAATAGCTGACTTGAGCTTTCTGCTGTCTTTCAGTATGTAGTCTAGTAAAAAGAGAGGTCGTTTCTGAATCGATGTTAACTAGCACAGTGGTGAGATGTAGGCGGCAAGGTGGTTAGCACTGCTGCTTCACAGCAAGAAGGTCGTGGTTCCGAATCCGGCCTGGTCCCCGGGCGCTGCTCTGTGGCTGCCCACTGCTCCTAGCTATAGGATGGGTCAAATGCAGAGGACAAAGTATCCCACGGGATTCAATAAAGTATATCTTATGTAGCTAGCAAGCAGCTTTGGATAGATACTGAGCAGGTAAGTTTACTGGCCTGTGTGAGGGCATTTTTCGTCGTCATAGGCCTGTTCGTTCGGAGGTGGTCATGTATGCAAAATTATGTTGACGAGGGGAGCAAATTAATGTTTTTTTACAATTAATCAGCATTTTATAAATGATCCTGATGGGAATCAATGGTCATGTCTGTGTGTGTGTGTGTGTGTGTGTGTGTGTGTGTGTGTTTCTGTCAGTCTGTCTGTCTGCCCGTGGCTGGGGCCAAGTCTGCTATCTCTGTTTGCCTTGTTTCCAAATGTATTCATACTGAGAAAACAAACGACAGAGTGCACATCTTCAAATTTTTCTTCACAACCGATTTCATATCGTTCTGAAAATTTTCATCTGTTCTGACGGCAAACTTGGTAAAGTTCAAATAATTAATAATTTCAGTTCTTTGTTGAAGGAATTAAACAAATTTTTCGGCTTTGAGATGATGGCTTTAGGACAGAAGCGACTCGGCCGAATGAATATGGAAGTTGCAATTTAGCAATAATGGCTGACTTGAGCCTTTCGCAATCTTGCAGTAAGTAATCTGATAAAAAGAGAGGTCGTTACTGAATAGATGTAAACTCGCTCAGTGGTTAGGTGTGGCTAGCTAGCAGCTTTGGACAGATACTGAGCAGATAAGTTTACTAGCCTAAGTGAGAGCATTTTTCATTGTCTCGTGTCACCGTACGTTCGATTGTTATCGTAGGTTTCATAGGCCTATTCATCGTTAGCAGGTGTTCGTGTGGTCAGGTATGCAGAATTATGTTGACGTGGTGAGCGAAAATCATGCTTTATTGCAATTAATTGACATTATAGAAATGATACTCATGGGAATCATTGTCATCAATATCATAATATTTGCTTGAGGGTGTAACTGGCTTGACAAATAACTCAGTAAACAATTCACAAAAACAATGGCCTGCAACACAGCCAATGAGGAAACACATATGATAGCAGACAGTGTGGTTATGACAGGTCCAGCTGTGTACCATGGAGATATCTGTGCCCGCATCTACCATACCACCACCACCCCTATCCCCTCCCCTCGCCTCCGCACTCACTCGTAGCAGACAAGTTTTATTTATCTTGAATAATATATAGAATGTGATTGTCGTTGCAAGCAGCTACGAAAACCGGAAACGAGCAAACTTTTGTGACGAACGTAATCGAAAACGCGAACAAAAGAAATGCGCTGGAAAAGTGTGACGTCACTTTCGCTAGGGTCAATACTCACTTTCTTGACAGTGGCTCACGCTCACAGCCTGGCAACATATTCACTCATACAGTGAACACACCAAATGAAATACCTAAATATTTGATGATCAAAAGTATAGTGTGAAATGCTTCCTGTTCTTTTATAATGAGCATATTTTGGGTTTAAGATTGCTGAAAAGAAATCTTAATTCCACACATAGACACAAGGATCATGGCGATAAACACTATTCTAGTTCTTTGCTAATGGTTTGGTTTGTTCGGCCTGAGCCAGTTGCCAAATTTTGTCAGCACTGTTCCAGCGCATTTCATTTGTGAAATATATAGCTATTCTCAGCTAAAGATAACCAGCAAATAACATTATATATCTTTCCAATTTTCTGTTCTTGAAAGATTACTGGCGGTAATTTCAGAAAGAAGTTTTATTTGAAATTAATTTACTTGTTGCCAGCGCATGTGTTCTCTGGACTAATTGGAGGCTAACATCAGATTTTATTAGCCTGCATAATTGTCCTGTACTGTATTACAGCAAGGAGGTAATAGGCCTATGGGTTATCTATCCGACCTTTGTCGTCCTTACCTTATTCACACTATTGAAATTACTGAAACAGTGTGTAAAATGACCTACAGTAGGAAAAGACGCAAAAAATATGCTCGGTACATCAGGCTGTTGGTTAACTGTGATATATGATGTGATTCAAGCTTTAATTTTTCAGCCGTTGGCTATGTTGTTCAGGAAAGCTACCACTTGCTATATGCATCAAGGGTTGATATGGTGTACTATAATTGAAGCACCTATTACTGAAACCTCATAAGTCACACTTGACTTGACTTGACTTGACTTGTGGGGTTTTAGTAATCAGTGCTTCAATTCTACAGGCATAAACCTTAGTCTGATATGATATCTCTTCATATGGACTGTTCAGGTTCGTTGACCAGAAACTTGTCTGTTTGAATCCCCTTCAGATTTATAACTGTTATGGACGGGTTCAAAACCATAGAGGTTAATCTGGGCTGCATGCTCATGATCATGATTTGTAACTGACAAATTTCAAATATCTCCAGAGAAAAAAGTATGGAGACTTCACAACGGAGAGACAGACCACGAGGGAGAGGCAGACTAACCTGGCGACGGGGAGCTGCTGGGAGACTGAGCAGAGCTGAGGAGGAAAGCCAAGGACGATCGCCAAATGTTGGACCAGATGGGAGAGTCAGGGAGATTAGAGCAGAGAGAGAGAAGGACATGAAGGAAGGGAGGCAAAAGCTTAATTTGAAGCGTGGGAGGACTTGTGAGGACTCTGTAGATGGTGAGAGGTTGGACTCTGCTCCTGGATCCTTCCCGTCCCCTGCTTGTGGCGACAGGACTCCGGGACAAGGTCAGATATCGCATTTAGACAGGGCCTGTACCTAGAATTCTGGTGTCCCTCTGCAAAATAGGCTTTGGGGCGTCCTTCAAAGTAGCACCCTCAGAAGAAAATCACTTCATTAGATGATTGACAGGCCCAGGCAGTGTATAAAGGTGGAGCCCTTAGTGAAGAGCCTGATCTGCCTTGTGATGAGCAAGGCCTCGTATTTAAAGAGCCTGAAACATGCTAAATAAATCAAATATTATTTTTTACTTTTTGTCCGTTACCATATAGCAGTGTTAATCAACCCTATTCCTACAGATGCATGATCCCTGCAGTTTTTGTTTCAACCATAATTTTTCACTTCGGATTCAACGAAATGGCAGCTCGGTGACATCTGTTGCTGTATGAGATGTGCTTTGATAAGATTCGAGTAAAGAGCTGCTCTTTAGTACATCTGCAGATGCAATGTTGGTCACAGCAATATTGGCAATATAGCCTTGGCATCAGGTGATTGAGTCCTCAAATTTCTCTTTGAAGTTAGCAAATAATGCAATAACAGGTTTAAGACATGGGCAGGAAAAAAAAAGGCCATAAACGTGACATTTCTTACAATCGTAGGGGATCGAGGAAAGATCTCCTTTGAGAGGGAAAGATCAGAGAGGGGGCAGGAAAGGTCAGGACCCAAGGATAGTGAGGTAGCCACTTGCAGCAGCGATAGGTCCAGAAAGAGGCGTAGGACGATTGCGGAAGAGGAGAACAGGCTACCCAGTGACATCTCGAGCTCCACTCCCTCAACTGTCAACAGGACCAGGTCCCAAAGCTCAGGTAGGCCATCACCCAGGGGTCAAAAAGACATCACACAGAGATACTGTCATCAGTTTTGTTAGATTCAAGTTCTCTGGAGCAGCACACTGCCTACTATTGAGTATACAAGTTATATGCAGCTTTTGGTATAGCCTCAATGTTAACATGCTTTAAGTAATATCAGTAAAGTAGAGCTGGACTCACGAGAGCCCACACCTCCACCAGCATAGCTGTATTTAAACTTTGGCCTATATCTCAGCTGTACTTTGGCCTAGATATGCCAAAATTCAATCGCTTGTTCCTCCTGTGGTTCTTAAACATCCTGCAAAATGCAGGAGGTAATAAGGCATTTAGCTTCAGTGCTTTCTTTTTCCAATCATTTTCATTACTCAGTAGAACAGTCTAACTAACGAAAACTAGAAGCTTGGAATTGGTAAAGGAGGAGACTCTTAATTGGGGCATTGCTGGCCATAGACCCTGTGATAGGCCCTGTTTGATAGCACGTCCTCAGGAGAATGCTAATTAACTCTATATTGTGTGCGACAGGCTCTTTTAAATCGCTGTACACCTTGGGATCTATGCTGGGACAAGGAGGATGCGGTTCCGTGTATGGTGGAAGCCGACGAGCAGATGGGCTGCCGGTGAGTTTCTGCCTTACTGCGCTGTCCACACTTACCACTCTTCTCATGGCCCACCTTGTTCCTGCAAAACCAGGGGGGTAGGAATACACCCTGAAGTTGAAGCTCAATTGAACGCTCAAAGTAGATAGCAGATGATCAACTCGCGGTAGTTTCTCCATTCATCCCCTTTCATTTTGCCTGACTTTTCACATCATATAACTTTACACTAAAAACATTATGAGCCTTTATGTCAGCAAAAATATTTTCTGCAGAGAAACTACATTTTGTCGCAGACGGCTTTACTTCATATGTGACATTATGGTCTAATAGTACGCATTTTCAGCTGATGGCACCAGGCTAGGCTAAAAGTGACGTGAAATGCTGGCGACTTTCTGTCGCACAAGACATAAATAACCGTACTTTTTAGACCAGAAGCCCATAACGAATCATAAACAGAAGATGATTGAGCCACATCGCTAACAAAGTGAAGTACCTATGAAGTAATAATTCGCAAAACATCATAACATCGAACGGAATCAGACTATACTGACAGACGCAATCGCTTGCTCGCTGGGAATTACGTGTAAGATACATCTACTAGATGAGTTGCCGCTTCTCAGGACGTTGGTTTACGTCAGTGAGCTGACTTCGAGCCTGCACTGTAGGCGTAGTGCCAACTAAAAACTTGTTCAATTGTGCTTCATACTCTCTGGTTGAAAATAGCGCCATCCCGCTGTCCGCATCTTTTACTTTCTGTGTGGCAAACCAGTTCGCTGGGTTCTGTTGCTCCTCCATCTTAGGATGGGCTTAGATTTTCGCATTTGCTGAATCCTTGTAGCACATTTCCAACCAATAACATGGCCTGTGGTTGCTCATGATATATGTTTACACCAATCACTGGTTATCTTATTACTTTTTCATCCCCTAAATATTTTTATCTGTGCTAAAGGCCTTAGTAAATCAAACCTTGCTCGTCCAATAAATTTAAACAACAAACCTGAGAAACCGATACGCTTCCAACTGCTTTGCATTGCTTCCGCATGCAGAAAGGAATTAAAATGATTTTGTAAAAAATATACTTCTTTTTTTTATTTACTGTTTCAGTGTAGTCATCTTTTAATTCTGTGATCTACATTTCTGCTCCAGGTGGCCATCAAGTTTTTGACCGGCAGTTATTCGAGGACACCTATTTACATTGTGAGTACACAGCTCTCTTTTATCTGTGAGTCATTAAAACACTGTTAGTGGAGCGACTGCATGAGTTACAAAGACATAATTTCAGAAATCAGAACCCAGCCAGAAAGACAGTTCAGTCTTTATTGCATATGGGCAGTGACTCAGTTTTTTTTTGGTCCAGTACTTCAAAATATTGGATTTAAACATAATATGTGGCTGAAGTATAAACTGGAATGTTTAATTTGCAGCTATATGCTACTATCTTGTCAGAGACATTTCAGGATTACAGCCCTTTTTATCCCCCCGGCATATAATGCGGGGGGATATAGCGATCAGTATGTCCGTCCGCCCGTCTATAATAAAATCGTTTCCGGACCAGAACTCGAAAACTATACCACTTACAAACACCAAATTTGGTATGGAGCTTCTCCTTATGGTCTAGTTGTGCCTTTTGGGGGTTTCGGTCCGTCCGTCTGTCCACACAACGTGTAGGTTACACAACCTACAGCCGGGGGCATCCGCCATTGCCAGATGGCTCTTGTTTGTACTGTTTCTGTCCAAATAATTTCAGATTGCGCCGTTGGCCCTCGTCAACCCTACATTACAAGTGTTTAACATTCCCAGTCATGACATTACAGTCCAAAGTGGCTCAGCAGGAGCCAATCCCCGGTGGAGCGATGTCGGGTTAAAGGTCACGTTCACCAGCTTATGCTGATCTAACCTATTTGCGCAGATATTTATTAAATAATTCTGTCATTTAATTTCCAAATGTCTTGTCTCACTAGAATAATTTTCCACAGTTGAACTTGAACCCAGTCAAAGAGTCCTTAGGCTGTCCCCATTATTTTTACACTCATGATCCCAATCTCCTCCACCCAAATCTACAGGCTGGAATGTCCCGGCCTGTACCCCTGGAGGTCGCTCTGATGGAGAGGGCGTGCCAGCCTCCCACCTCCCCGTACCTCATCCAGCTCCTGGACTGGTTTGAGGAGGACGACGAGGTCATCCTGGTGCTGGAGTTTCCGTCCCCTTGTATAGATGTATATGACTGCATCTTGCACCTGGGAGGCCGCATGGGCGAAGACCTGGCTAAAGTCATCATGGCACAGGTGGTGCTGGCAGCCATCCACTGCCGGGACAGGGGTGTCCTGCACAGGGACATCAAGCCGGAGAATCTGCTTATCCAGACGGAGAACCTGGACGTGAAGCTCATTGACTTCGGCGGCGGGGACCTGCTGACAGATGACCCTTACACGAGCTTTGCCGGTCAGAGTCTTTCAGCATCTGTGCACATGGAGCCGTGTTTGTGCTATAATATGCCGGGATAGTAGCATCTACATCATTGGTTCGTAGTCTAAGTTGACTACGCCATCATCTCAGCATCTCAGGGCTAAATAGAGCTAAGTTCAGGATATCTGATTATTTTTGAGGTGCTGTGATCACAGTGATCCAATTTAGGCCTTTCAGTGTGTTGAAGGGAATAAGAAAGTTAAGTACTCACAACTATTTGTGATAAGTTCTGTTTGTGGAACTAGGGGTCATAAATGGACGTTAGCTATGGGTGAATTTGGCAAAGCCTTAAGGACATTTTTTTTTCTGCATAGAGAGTGGTTACAGAGTGAAATAACTTGCTAAATCCTGTCACGGAGGCAGACATTCTGAATTTTTAAGAGCAGGCTGGATATCATACTTAATACCTTCTTGTGTTCATATATTCTAAGTGTAATGCGCAATTTAGTGGTCGGAAAATGCCTTGCTGACTGGCTAGTTCTCGGCATGTTATGTTATCATTTTAAAGTCTGTAAATTAATTTCTTTCTACAAGCCCTTCAATGGCTTTCATAAGATTTTGTCAAACAAGATAAGATGTTTGCACTTCAAACGCGTATCTCAGATGCATATTTAAAAATAGTCAGAAATCGAATTCTCTTTGATCCACGCTTCGTACCAGCCGGCAGTGGTCGGCAGCTTTTTCAGAGTAGCGCACAATTGCCCATTGCGCTACAGAGTTGCAAATTGGGAAGGGACTGCTGGGGAGGGGAAAAAAATAGTTGCCTTGGTCGTTGCTCAAGCGCCTCCTGTTGGCCAGACGGGCGCTCTTCAGGAAGATTCTAAGCCTGATCATGTTCGTGTATCCTCCGCCCTCGTTCTGAACTTGCAAAGATTCTACCAATGGGTGTATAAGAAGCGGTGACTGACAGGCGCGTGATTCAGAGGAAACTGTCCACACTCTCCTGAATTGGCAGCAAGGGGTCGCATACGAGCAAGCCTTGTACATAGTTCACCAATTGGGCATTCCAGATTCGGGTGGGATTGGAGATGCCAAATTTATAAAAAAAAGAAAAAAAAGAAAAACAAACAAAAAAGTAAAGTCTCCCACTTTTTATCTGTCTTTCACACTTTCAGGTACTCCGCTGTACGCGCCCCCAGAGTGGTTAATCAGTGGCAAGTACTGCGGTCTTCCGGCTACGGTTTGGTCACTGGGGGTGCTACTCTTCGAGCTGGTCTGCGGCTCAATGCCTTTCCGAGAACAGCAGGACATCATCAGGGGAAGATTCCAGTTTAAGGAAGGGCTGTCCGACGGTACGCGAAACTGGATAAACCATATCTTCTACATGTGCTGTTCTGTAATGCCTGGTCTTTCATTTTGCGAATGGCAATGATGACGTAATTCTCCCTTCCAATCCTCTAACTGTACAGACTGCCAGAGTCTGATCCAGTGGTGTCTCCAGAGAGATCCGTGCAACAGACCGGGCCTGGAGGAGATTCTCTGGCATCCGTGGATGACGTGAAGCTGCTAGAGAGGGTTGCTTTCAGGTCAGTGTGAGAAGCTCTGAGAATATGCAAGTAAATTTCATTTGCCATTTTTTCTGATTAAAATTGAAGCACTGATTACTGAAACCGCACAAGTCGTCAAGTAAAGTGTGACTTATGGGGTATTAGTAATAGGTTCAATTAGACTTTTCAAAATTTTCGAAAACAGATGGGTTAGGGTTAGGGTTTTGGATAGGGATAATTTCTTAAACTTTCCAGCATCTTTTTTGCTTCCAGTCGAACCATGACCCACACAGTCACCAAAGCAAACTAATTTCTCATGTATTAAAAAAATATCCGACAGTACCTTTTGTATGTTCCATGCTTACCTGACCGAATGTATTGTTAAAATTGCACCATTATTGTCTTTTGTTATTTGCAGTTCATCAGCCTGGAAGAGATGGAAGCCATCATTCTCACTTTGTGGCCCCAGTTGTTTCATTTTTATTTATTTATTAATTCATTTATTTATTTTATTGGGCTCAGTCCGAACAAATAAATGTAGATATTTTAAGATTCTTTTCATATTTGATATCTCGGTGGGGGAACGATACTTTGGTAAATGGACCGCATTCTAGTCACATGATATGACCCCCCAAAGCGCTTTACAACTATGCCTCACATTCACCCTGATGTTGGAGGCTGCCATGCAAGGCGACTCCCTGCACATCAGGAACAGTGCGGGGTTCAGTGTCTTGCTCAAGGACACTTTGACACGTTCTCTGGAGGAGCCATGGATCGAACCGGGAAACTTATGATTCCGGGGCCACCCACTCTACCTCCTGAGCCATGCATACAGTTTTGGTGACCTTGACCTTCATTTCAAGGTCACAAATCATAAATTTGAATATCTTAAGAACTATTGACTCGATTCTTCTCATATTTGGTACCTAGCTTCATCCCAGTGGGGGAAAGGTACCATACTGCTTTGGTGTAATTGAGCTTCAGCATAAATTCCAGTATCTTAAGAACTGTTGACTGGATTCTTTTCATGTTGGATACCTGTGACGGCCCCAAAATTCTGATGTTTCCTGGAGGTGATGGAGGTGACAGCTTGTCAAAATAAACATCGCCGTGTTGATACTTTTCAACTGGAAAATTAAACATAGCATATTCTAATTGCAGAAATAACGAAAAAGATCCGCAAAAGTCATAATAAAGCATATTAAATGTTGTTGACCCAATGTGTTGACTTTGAGTTTGTTATTTTTATGAAATGTCTCTGATCGAGTGGCAGTCAGCCATTACAAATACATACGGTGGTCAGGTCAAAGTTAATTACTGAACAGTGATACATTTTTAGATTATTATTCCCCGCTGCGAGATTAGCGCAAAGCGGGCGATATAGTGTTAGGCTTCATCCGTACGTACATACGTTCGTACATCCCTTCATCCGCACAGGCACATAAAATTGAGGCGGCGGGGGATATTGCCATGTTAGTAGCAGACACTTGTTTATTTTATTGTGCGCAAAATGCAATTAAAGAAACAAACATAACCAGTTACACAGTAAATGGACAGAAATCATTCATAAACATACAATTACAAAGTACACGTGTGTGTGAGTGAGTGAGAATGAGTTTGTGAGTGTGTATCAGAGGGAACAGGAGTTGGGGGAACAGGAGGAGGGGAAGATGCAGTGAGTCTCAGTGGTTCTCCATCACCGCAGAGCAGCGAAGATCTTGTCTTCCCGGAGTGTAGTACCTTGGTTTCCTTTTTCAGGGCTCTGGTAAAGCTCACAACCTCAACCATTTCTCCAGACTGTAGTGGGCACTGCTTCCACCCTCTGATGGGCAATTATGCCTCAAGTCAGCTATAATAACGTAATGATATTGTGTGAGAGATGGAAGGATCAGTATCCAACCATTAACACCACCTCCAGTGACTTGGCTGATACCAGCCAGAGCTGCTTCATAGCACTGCTTTGGAGGACGAGGGGTTAGGGTTGGATGGGGATGTGGGGGAAAGGGAGGGTAATGCATTTTTATGTGTGAGGTGTTATGACTTGTGATTTTTTTTCCAACAAAGGAAACCCGCAAAGAAAACTCAAACAAATTTATTCTTCAATAAAAAAAGTTATTCAAAAAATATCCACTATTTAATTCCTAATGACACTCCAATCCCACCAATTAACTCTGTTGCCACATCAAAACTCTGCTTCTGCTCTGCTCCCCTCGCTTTGCATTGTAGAGTTTTAACTTACACCTGCAGATGTAGCGACAAACTGTAGTTACTGACAGTGGTTTTCTGAAGTGTTCCTGAGCCCATCTGGTGATGTGCTTTACACACTGATTTCGGTTTTTGATGCAGTACCGCCTGAGGGATCGAAGGTCACGGGCATTCAATGATGGTTTTCTGCCTTGTCGCTTACGTGCAGTGATTTCTCCAGATTCTGGGAACCTTTTGACGATATTACGGACCGTAGATGATGAAATCCCTAAATTTCTTGCAATAGCGTTTGAGGAATGTTGTTTTTATACTGTTCGACAATCAGCTCACGCATTTGTTCACTAAGTGGTTACCCTCGCCCCATCCTTGTTTGTGAATGACTGAGCATTTCAGGGAAGCTGCTTTCATACCCAGTCATGTCACCCACCTGTTCCCAATTAGCCCGTTCACCTGTCAGATGTTCCAAATAAGTGATTGATGAGCATTCCTCAACTCTCTGTCTTTTTTGCCACTTGTGCCAGTTTTTTTGAAACATGTTGCAGGCATCAAATTCCAAATGAGCTAATATTTACAAAACATTACAAAGTTTACCTGTTCGAACATTAAGTAACTTGTCTTTGCAGTGTATTCAATTGATTTGCAAATCATTGTATTCTGTTTTTATTTACAATTTACACAACATGCCAACTTCACTGGTTTTGGGTTTTGTAGTAAAAACAGACAGGAACTTGAGTAGCCTCTTGTTCACTTGCAGCCCGTGGTAGAAGATGCGCTAGATCACGAGCTTCTTGTTGCTCATGAATAAGTTGTTTCCGAGACAAAATTTCATAAGAATGATCTGTCAAGGACAAGTCTGAAGATTTCCCAGACATCTCCGGACTGGAACGTTCCTGATGAAAAGACAGCCCAATGAAGGTGTTAGCCAGGTTAAAGTCTGTTAGAAATCGCTGATTTGTATGTTTGTTTTTAGAATGTTTTAGTCATTTTTATTGCCATTTATTTATTTATCATATTTATTCGTTTAGAGTGTGTATGTTTCTGTTAACGATTGCGATGTCTTTAGTCTTGAACGTTTTCCTTTCGTTTCTGTCTTGTCAGTCTTCACACTCTCTTCCCTATACTTCGGTGAGGTAATTCCACTTCCTTCTCTCTGGCTGTTCTCATTGGCTATCCGCACCGAAGAATAGTTTTTTTTTTTTTTTTAAAGAATTTTATTGCAATATTAACAAACAAACAAGGCACAAATACAAATCTGAATACAAAGAAACTCTGCCTCAGGTTAAGCAATACTAATTCAAGTAATAAAAGTATCCATAATAACAATAAAAAATTAATAAATAAAAATAAAAGATAAAATGACACAAAGGCGACAGACATTATTAAAAAAAAAAAACCTCAAATAAACTCAAGAGTGGGGTTTATGTCAGATTAAATTAAAATTTTCAAGTATTGAAAACAATTTAAGAGCTGCTTTGTTTTGGATATACTTCAATGACTTACTCAAAAGTTTTAAATCATTCTTCCAATGATATACATTAGGTTTAGTCTTGAAATACCTACATTTATGTATAAAAAATTTAGCCAGTAGCAACATGTTGTTAAGAAGGAAGTCTACATTCATGTCTTCAACGAAAACACCAAATTGCACCGTCTTCATTGATACAGGAAACATAATACCCCTGGACTGGAGCCAGCTCTGAATGTCAGTCCAAAAGGACTGTACCGAATCACAAAGAAAAAACAAATGCTCCAAGCTTTCAATCTCTTTTTCACAGAAAGTACAGTGGTTAACCTCAAAGTTAAACCGCCGTCGTAGAAACTCATTTGTAGGGTAAATCTCATATAAAATTTTAAAGTTTACTTCTTTAACCTTGGGAGGAAGTGGAAAGCAGATATATCTTTTTTTAATTTTTTATATGTCCCCAATTCCGAAGTCCTTAAAAATGTAATTCCTCCTCGCAGGATTAGGAAAGACTTCTTTACTTAATAAGTTTCTGATAACTCTGTTACTACAATTGTCATCAGAGAACTCAAAACCCCCAACACAGAGCTGCCTCCACCCAGGAGAAACATAGGAGTACAAAATGATTTCTTTAACCATTGATCTGAGGGAGAATGGTATAGCTTTAACAATTCGGTTGTATTTGGCAGCTGTACATTGTAACTGATATTTCTCACAAAAATCCTCATACTGTAACAATTTCCCTGCATCATCCAGAAAATGAGCTACCGCCCAAATCCCTTTAGACTTCCATTCCTCTATGTATATAGATTTTCTATTAATATTAATATACCTATTGTTCCATATTGGAGAATTATGTGGTGTGAAGTTGTGCTTGTACAGTAACTTCCAATAAAGGAGAACTTGCTGATGAAAAACAGAAAGTTTGACAGGCAGTGAGCAACATTCAAAATCACAGTGTAGTAAAAAGTCTATTCCACCCATTTTTTGAAAAACCAAATCCGGAATAATAAACCAAAAGGACTGTGTATTTTTAATAAAGGATTTCAGCCATTTTAATTTCAAGACACCATTCATAATTTCAAAATCAATTACATTCATACCTCCATCTTCATAGTTTTTTACAATATCATTTTTCCTTATATAATGGCATTTATTCTTCCATATGAATCTAAAATTGACATTATTTATTGCTTTAATTAACTTTGTAGAGATAGGTAGGGAGGAGGCTGGGTAAATAAGTCTGGATAAACTATCCATTTTAGAAAGTAGCACTCTGCCGAAAATTGTGATGTCCCTTTGCAGCCACCTGTTCAAAATGCCTTTACACTTTTCTAAATTATCCACAATATTTTTATTGTCAATTACTGCTTTATCCTTAGAAATAACAATCCCCAAGTATTTTACCTCTTTCTTAACCTGTATGTTATACAAAGGCTGCAGGGGGTAATCATGTAGGGTTAATATTTCACATTTATCAACATTTAATTGTAAACCTGAGGCTTTAGCAAATTGATTTACCGAGTGCAAAACTAAGGGAATCTGATTTTCGTTTTTTAAAAATAAAGTTGTATCGTCAGCCAATTGACTTATAATTATCTGTCTGCCTATCACATTTAAACCTTCAATACCATTATTCTTAATTAAAATAGAAAGCATCTCTGCAACCATAATAAACAAAAGTGGAGAACTGCCACACCCCTGGCATATTCCCCTCTTAATTCCAAACCTTGAACAAGTACCATGTCCTAGAGCTACAGAGCTGTTAATTCCTTTATACAACATTCCAATTAAATTGAGAAATTTCTTGCCAAAACCAAAATGATGTAAAGTCTTCAAGAGAAAGGGATGTTCCACCAAATCGAATGCTTTGTAAAAATCTAAAAATAAAATAAACCCTCTGCCTTGAACCATGTGACTGTAATCAAGTAAATCAAGTGCCAATCTAATATTATTTTGAATTGATCTTCCCTTTAAAAAACCAGATTGTGTCTCACTAATTATGGATGAAATTCCTTCTTTCAGTCTTGCAGCAATAGCTCCAGAAAGTATTTTATAGTCGGTGTTAAGCAAAGTTATTGGTCTAAGGTTATCTAATTTCCGTTTGTCTTTGCCCGATTTAGGTAATAGGGTAATTAAACCTTGTTTCATAGTTGTCGTCAATTCTTGCCTCTCTATACATTCCTTCAAGGCTTTGAATAATACATCTCTAACCTCCTTCCAAAAAAAAGGTAAAAATTAGCAGTAAGCCCATCTGTTCCAAGGGACCTGTTTGAAGCCATCTTTGAAATAGCTGCATCCAACTCCTCAATACAAAGCTCTGACTCACATATATCTTTGAAGGAGTTCTCAATTTGTGGGATCTTATTTTGAATTTTATCAAAAAAAGTATCGGTATCTGTCAGAGAGAAATTGGAAGAATACAATTTTGAGAAAAATAAAAAAACTTCTTTCTCTATACCCCTGTGGTCTTTGCATTCTACATCATTTATTAATAAACTTGTTATTGAATTTCT
The DNA here is from genome assembly GCA_029721435.1 of Gymnothorax reevesii. NCBI lineage: Eukaryota > Metazoa > Chordata > Actinopteri > Anguilliformes > Muraenidae > Gymnothorax > Gymnothorax reevesii. The sequence goes on along the minus strand of CM056591.1, from coordinate 23,524,353 downwards.
TTGCGGTCTGCTTTTTTCTAACTTGCAGAAGTATGAAGAATTCTTCTCTCCTTCCTCAATCCATTTGGCTCGGGATCTTATAAATGCTCCTTGAGCTCTTTCCAAATAAAGTTCATCTAATTTGGCTTGTAACTCCATCAATCTATTTTTCCCCTGATCATTTAAATTCGTATTACTACAGCCTTGACTTATTTCCCTGAGCAAGTTACTTTCATATTCTCTCTTCTTCCTATTTAATTCTTTACAAAATAAGATAGAAATTTCCCTAATCTTGAACTTTATAAATTCCCATTTGCACAGATTGCTATGAATCTCTTCATTTTCAGAAATATCTTTGATTAAAGATTTAATCTTACTGCAGTATTCTTCATTATGCAGTAATCTAGCATTAAATTTCCAATACCCTTTGTTTCTAGATGCTTTCATTTTGGGTTCTAAAATTAAATCTATAAAACAATGATCAGATAAGGGAGCAGTGGAGATTTTAGTTTGTTTAACAAAATTCAAAACAGTGTCACTTATTAGCCAGTAGTCGATCCTAGATTTGTTCCTCCCATTAGGCTTGAACCATGAGTAACTTTCAATTCCCGGATTAAGACCTCTCCAGACATCATTCAAATTATTCCCAGTCATAAACCCCTCAATTATGTTATTAAAGTGCAATTTCCACAACCGAGGGGGCCATCTATCTTCCCACTCATTAGGTGTCATGTTCCAATCCCCTCCTAGTAAGATGTATTCAGTAGGGTATAATATCTTAAGATCTGAAATCACATTTGTTATGTATTCTAATAATTTTTTATTTTGACGATCAATATTATAACCATAAACATTAGTCATTATAAAAAATAGATTTTCAATTTTCAGTACTACAGTCAACCAATGCCCCTCACCATCAGCTCTATGAGTCAAAATTTCTCCAGGGCAATTATTAAAACATATCGCCACACCACCAGACCGGTTAGAACCATGGCTAAATAAGATCCTATCTCCCCATTGATTCCTCCAAAATATTTCGTCAAGAGCAGCAGAGTGAGTTTCCTGTAAAAATAAACAATTAGACTTTTGTCCTTTACAAAATAAGAACAGTGCTTTTCTTTTATCAATATCTTTCAAACCCCTAACATTAAGAGAACCAAAAGAAATGTTGACATTTAACATGACTATTAAATAAAAATGAAATTAAAATAATCAGAAGAAACACAACTAACAGATTATATTCAATCAAAGAAACAGTCTTTGTTCAGAACACTCAGTAACTGGATAAACCGACATAGCTGGATAGAGCTCCAATGTCCGGTGGATCATATCCCTAAACTCAGTCATCAACAGATGGGGGGAAGGAAAGGGCAAGAGTACCATTCACAACCTCCACTTTTTTGGGGTTTTTTTTGGCCAGAATAATTTTAAAAGGGGGCACAAATATTTTTGGGGGTTTTTTTTGAGTGAGAAGGGGGTTTAGAATGATGGGGGAACAATTTTAAAAGGAAGGGGTAGACGCGACGCGCGTAAAAAAAATATCGTGCTAATGCCGATGCACGTTGTTCCCTCATGCCTTCCATGCTATCTCCTATCATTTGAACTACGTATGTTTTTTTTTTTTTTTTCTTGGACTTTAGTTTTTTTTTTTTTTTTTCTTGGACTTTAGTTTTTTTTTCTGCTTTCCATCGACGATGCTGCGAAGAAAGGTTTGCATGTTAATTCATACATCACATTAGTGTCTTCGGTGGGATTCAAACCAGGAACCTTGAGGAGAACGCAATATTAATCACACCATTCACTGTGGCCTTAACCACTACACCAACTGAGATTGCTGCCAGCCCTCTGCCATTAGTTTCCATTTATCGCTGAAGCTTGAAAGACAATCGAATATATATATATATATATATATATATATATATATATATATAAATAAATAAATAAATAAAAATACACACACAGGTTATATATATACTCTTTTTTTCCTCATTTTCTTTTATTTATTGTTGTCAATGAGGAGACGAGTGAATATCCATTTTGATGTCTTTCATGCTGGTGGCCGATCCGGAGACACTAGGTAGAATAATTTGAGCAGAACAAACTATTTGTGGCTGAGTTGGGTTAAGGTGAGGGTTAGGGAGAGGGATAGCATTCCCTGTGGGTTAGGGATAGCATATCCTACGAGTTGGATAGGGATAGAGATGATTTAGTTCGTTTGGTGATGAGTGTGCCGTGCGGCACGCGGCGAGTACGCTTGGAAGAGGGGGAGGGGGATTCGGCACGATATATATATATATATATATATAGGCCTATACATACACACACACACAGACACTAAACTTTGTACGCATTCGCCTACTTATGACAGAACAATAGATCAGTGTCATGACAAATTAAAAACAATGTGCGCGGTGCCGAAGTCTTGCAGCTCAAGTTATGAGGCAGACAGATTGATTTCTCGCGGTGTGAGGCAGGGATAACATAATCAGCGAAATTACAGATAAGGTCCATGTCCTTCTTAATGATCTATTCTTGTCGTTCACGTCATATAAATGGGCAGCCTTAAATGCACTCGCGCGTTTCCTATTTCGAATTTTTTTTTTTTTTTCTAACGTCGCCGGAATTCCGGTGACGTTAATACCCCTTATTAAGGAGTATGTTGCCGCCGGTTCGCAAAGCGTAACCGACTGCTGGCGGGCATACGATTGCCTCAGCGAGGAAAACTTCCAGCATCTCGCGGTGAACCACTCCTTGAACTTCGTCGATCCTGCCTCCCCTGGCGCGCACACTCAAAATATTGAGTGCCAGCGGTGGCAGATCGAGAGGTCCTCGCCATCCGCGCACACAAGCAGCAGCGGCAGCGGCGACGGCTTAGGGTTCTATTTGGCAGAGTACACGCGGGCGACGTAAACACAGCGGCGGGCGTCGACCGCTTTGCTCAAGTTTCTGCCGACATCCCGTTGCTGTACGCGCCACCAAAGAGCACGTAACATCTCGTCGCCACCACTCTCCAGACTTCTGCTTCGGCAGAGGTCTCCTATAAGGTCCAAAGAAAGAACAATTACACTTTGCGCCCGGAACCGCATTATTTACGGTTCCGGGCACCAGCACACAGCATCATTTGCACACCGAGACGACTACCACGTCCATTGAATAATATCATAAAGGCAACTTCGCGTAAATTCCAAAATTACTGTCGTCAAGCGCAAAGCAAACTTAAGAACGCGAATCATTACTCAAACAGAGGTCCAGGCGCGAATGAATGAAGCCCCACAATGACACAAGCGGATGGGTGCGGAACACAGTAGCGCGCGGAAACTGAGCGCTCGCCCTTGCGGCGCGCGCTTGCTTACGCTGCGCATGCCCTAGTATTGTCAACAGTGTCATGGCTGCCACCTTCATAAGCTAGTAGCACGTATAGCCGCTGTGGAAATTAATGTGTATATTATCTTTACTGGATGTACGGTCGACGTTTTTCCACACCCGAATACTTTACTTGGTATCTAAACATTAAGGTAAGCTGAAAAAGTTGTGATTTTTTTCGATTTTGCTGGAGGTTGTGTATGGTACTCTTACCCCGGAGTGCTGTGCAGCGTTCAGGTTCTTTCGTATTTGCCGCAGTTTTCTCTCCCCGTGCTTTCTTCCGTTCTCTACATTTGGCCGCACTACCTAGACCGAGTTGTAACAAGTGGGGGCTCGTCCTAATTTACAATGGCCGAATTTAACTTGGAAGAATTTACTATTTTTCCGACCAAGGAGAAATTCGACCGTTGCGGAAAGAATGACTTATTAATCATAGCGGACTTTTACAACATTTCCGTGCCACGAAGTAAGGCGAAACGGGAAATAAGGAAAGTGCTGTATCAGGAATTGGTGGAACAGGGATATTTACCTGATGAAGAGGTGCTCCCGAGTGTTGAGTCAGATCTTGCGGAGCTTCAGAATCCGACTGTGACGGAGGCTACAGCTGAGAATAGTGCGTCTCCCGGTAAGTTGCACTCGTCCACGGGAGACCCACTGCTCAATTTGCGTTTGAAAGAATTGGAGCTGGAGCTCAGGAGACAGGAATATCAGAATCGGTTGCTCCAACTCCATGCTTATGACATGGAAACTGACCGTCAGGTCAAGTTGAAGGAGCTTGAATTGTGAGCCAGGGATTTGGCACCCACTACAATGCCACGGAAATCTCAAGGAGATTCGCGTACTACTGTTTCTCCGATACCCAGGCCATCTCCTGTCCAAGGTCATGTTGCGCTTTCGCAGAACCCCTCCACAGCCACCTCGCTGGATTTAGATCTCAGTCGGCAAATTCGCTTGGTACCTCCGTTCAGAGAAAGTGAGGTTGATAAATATTTCCCTATTTTCGAAAGGATTGCGACAGCAATAGGGTGGCCTCAAAGTATTTGGACATTGCTATTACATTGTACGTTTGTCGGGAAAGCTCAGGAGGTGTGTTCATCTTTGTCCCTAGAGGATAGTATGAATTATGATACAGTGAAAAGTGCTGTGTTACGGGCGTATGAACTTGTTCCTGAGGCTTACCGACAAAGATTCAGGAAGCATGTGAAATCCAACCGACAAACATTTGTTGAGTTTGCTCGTGAGAAATCTGTTCTTTTCGAAAAATGGTGTTCGGCGAGTGACATTACTTCATTTGAACAACTGAAACAGTTGATTTTGCTCGAGGAATTCAAAAACTGCATTCCCGATAGAATCGCAGTATATTTGAAAGTGTCTACTATCGTGGAAGCGGCCGTGTGTGCTGACGAGTTCGTTCTTACACATAACACTGTCTTTTCGTCTCTTGGAAGTTTTTATGGTGATCACATTGCTCGGGGCGGGGTTTTACCTGGTTCGGCGAAACTAACTAAACCCCAAAACAATTCGAGTGAGTGTTTTTATTGCCATGAAACCGGTCACTTTATTGCCGTCTGCCCAGCGTTAAAACGTAAAAATCAAAGTCAGTCTCAATTGATTCCTGAGGAGGTTGGGCTTATTAACTCTCCGTCATTCCACGATGACTGGAAACAATCTGGGATGTTGTCGGAATCGTCTTTCCGGCCGTTTATTATTGACGGAATTGTGTCCCTCTCTGATTCCGAATTCGAAAGAGTACCTGTCAAAATATTGCGTGATACGGGGGCTGCTCAGTCCTTCATATTAGAATGTGTGTTACCATTTTCTGAACGATCGAGTTGCGGCACTGATGTATTAATTCAAGGTATTGAGCTAGGTGTCATGAAAGTTCCTTTGCACAATATTGTGCTGCAGTCGGATATAGTTTCTGATGCGGTGAAAATCGCAGTCTGCTCTCAATTGCCAGTTAAAGGCGTTTCCTTAATTCTCGGCAATGATTTAGCGGGAGGACACGTCTTCCCTCTGCCTGAGGTCACCCATGAGCCTGACATGTATGGGGGCGCTGATGATGCAGTTTCTGAATTCCCTTCCATTTTTCTGCATGTGTCGTCACTCGCGCGCAGGCCCGCAAATACGGAGATACAATTGACCAATCTGATACCTTGCTAGAGGCTGACTTGTCCAAAAGTGTGCTTGCTGAAGAGGATTCTAATGCTAGCACTGTTGCGGATATTGTTCCAAACAACCTAGCCGGTCAGGGTACTTCTGAACTCCTCCAGTCATTTGGGAGGCTGCAGTTGGCTGCTGCTCAGCGGGCAGATGATTCCTTGAGTAAATACTTTGCTGCGGCTGAAGGTGACTCTGCGTTGCCGTCCAAATCTGTTTCATATTTTATTGATGATACAATACTAATGCGCAGATGGACCCCCTCTGACATTGGAAAAGAGTGGAATTCAGTTGTGCAAGTAGTAGTTCCCACTCCATTCAGACAACAAGTCTTGGCTGTAGCTCATGACCATGAACTCTCTGGTCACCTTGGGGTTAAGAAAACATTCACTCGCATTTTAAAACATTTCTTTTGGCCTGCCATAAAAATCTGATGTGTCTCGGTATTGTCGTTCCTGCCATGTTTGTCAACTTGTGGGTAACCTAACCAAGTAATTCCCCCTGCGCCTCTCAAGCCAATTCCTGTCAAGGGGGAACCTTTTGAAAAGATATTAATTGATTGTGTGGGACCTCTCCCAAAAACCAGATCTGGCAATTGTTATCTGTTGACTCTCATGTGTACTGCAACTAGGTTCCCTGAAGCTATTCCCCTTCGTACTCTGAAAGCTCGAGTAGTTGTGAAGGCCTTGGTTAAGTTTTGTACCACGTTTGGTTTGCCAAAGTATGTGCAATCGGATAAGGGATCAAATTTCACATCTGGATTGTTTGCAAAGACAATAAAACAGTTGAATATAACTCACCAAACCTCCAGTGCTTACCACCCAGAGTCTCAGGGAGCGTTAGAGAGGTTCCATCAAACTTTAAAGACCATGCTTCGAGTATATTGCATGGACCAAGGGAGGGACTGGGATGAGGCGGTTCCCTTCTTGTTGTTTGCCATTCGGAACACTGTGCAAGAATCCCTTCAGTTTAGTCCGTCTGAATTGGTGTTTGGGCACGCAGTACGTGGACCACTAAAAATCCTACAGGATCAGTGGTTGGGGACTGACCAGAACTTATCTGCTCCACGCAATGTTTAGGACTATGTTAGCACTTTCCGGGAACGGTTACACATGGCTTGGGACTTAGCCAAGCACTCCTTAAGTTCCGCCCAAGCCCAGATGAAGGCATATTATGATCGGAAGACAGTTCAACGCTCTTTTGAGGCTGGTGATTCAGTCTTAGTGCTTCTTCCTATTCCTGGATCTACCCTTCAGGCGAAGTTTTGTGGGCCATATGTAATAGAAAAAAAATTAAGTGATACAGACTACATTGTAAAGACACCTGATAGAAAACGCAAGTCTCGGGTGTGCCACATCAACATGCTAAAAGCCTATGTGTCACGCTCAGAGGATGCAAAGCTTCTCTCAACACCACCTGTGGTCCTGATTGCAACACCTCATGTAGATGCGCCCATGTCAGAATACTCCCCTGAACTGGATGGACTTGGCCAGACGAGTGCCTGTCTTCCGCCTGCTCGTTTGCTGAACTCTGAAGCTCTTTGTGCTCTCCCATCCAAATTGTCCCACTTACCTGAGACAGCTCAGGCTGGTATCCGAGGTCTTATTGAGAAATATTTGCAGCTGTTCTCAGACGTACCTTTGAAAACCTCTATTTTGGAACATGATATTGATGTGGGCGATCATAAGCCTATTAAACAGAATGCGTATCGTGTTAACCCATCAAAACGCACTATTATGAAACAGGAAGTTGAATACCTTTTGCAGAATGGTCTTGCTGTCCCTTGCTCTAGCCCTTGGTCTTCCCCTTGTCTGTTGGTACCAAAATCTGATGGCACGTCCCGTTTTTGTACAGATTACCGGAGACTTAACAGTGTGACGAAATCTGACTCTTTTCCCCTTCCGCGAATTGAGGATTGTGTGGACAGAATCGGAAATGCAAAGTTTGTCTCCAAGCTCGATTTATTGAAAGGATACTGGCAGGTTCCTCTAACTGAACGTGCTTCAGAACAGTCGGCCTTTGTCACGCCAGACGCCTTCTTGCAATACACGGTGATGCCTTTTGGTTTGAGAAATGCACCTGCTACATTCCAAAGGTTAATGAACCATGTTCTAGTAGATATTGAGAATTGTGAAGCTTATCTTGATGATGTAGTTGTTTATTCTTCAACTTGGCAACATCATCTTTTTACGTTGGAAACTGTGTTTTCGCGCCTTCAGGATGCCTCACTAACCTTAAACCTTGAGAAATGTGAATTTGGTCATGGGACAATTACCTATTTGGGGAAAAAGGTGGGCCAGGGGTCAGTTCGTCCTGTGGACGCCAAGGTTGAGGCAATCAACTCGTTCCCTGTGCCCAAGACTAGAAGGGAACTCAGGCGTTTCTTTGGAATGGCTGGATACTACAGGAGTTTTTGTAAGAACTTTTCGTCTGTTGTTTCACCTCTCACAAACCTATTGCGTGCATCTCAGCCATTTCTATGGTCAGCTGATTGTCAGCATGCTTTTAGAGCTCTCAAATGTCTATTGTGCAATGCCCCAGTTTTGCCCGCTCCCAATTTTACGAGACCATTTATGTTGGAGGTGGATGCCAGTGGCACTGGGGCTGGTGCAGTGCTGCTTCAGGAGGACGAGCTTGGAATCGCCCACCAAGTGTGTTTCTTTTCAAAAAAATTCAACCGGTATCAGTGCAATTACAGCACCATAGAAAAGGAAGCACTGGCGCTTCTGTTAGCTCTACAACACTTTGAGGTGTACCTTGGCTCAAGCCCAGAGCCCATTGTCGTGTACACTGATCAAAACCCAATTGTTTTCCTACAGCGCATGTGTAACTCTAACCAACGTCTTATGCATTGGTCCTTGATTACCCAAGGATTCAACTTAAGAGTTCTGCACAAAAAAGGTTCAGAGAACATTGTAGCTGACACGCTTTCGCGTTGTCATTCCTAGTTGAAAACCTAGATTGCAGGTTTTCTCTTAAGGGTGGGGGTGTTACGAGCTCTGTTGTATTTATTTCGCCTTGTCTTAATTGATCGTTTCCACTTCCGGAGGGGGCGGTGCTTTTTAAGGCCGCCGCTTGCACATGCCAGTGGAGACCAGCTCTTCGACCATTTTGCAAGTAGCGTTTTGGAACTGTGAGTATTTGGATTGCCTTCTGTGTTGGACCGGTTTTGTCTTGACCTACGATTCTTGCCTGGCCCCGTTTTTGGCTCGTTTGGATCCCTGTGATTGACCCTTGGCTTGTCGCTCTGTGACTTTGATTCTTGCTCTTGCCCCTCTATCTGGTTGTTTGGTAATAGATGCCCGGGTTTTTGACTTTTGATTCGCTTGTCTGACTGCCTCGCTCGTCTCGTCCTTTCTGTACGCTGTCCGGTTACTCTGGTTAGCTAGGGTATTCCCAGCTGGGACTTCCCATCCTTCCATCGGGATACCCCTTTATTGTTTTGCTTTGTTATTTTTGGAGGTGACTCTGGGTGGAAACTTGTTTCCGAAGGGCGTACACTATTCGCTCGCTCAGTCCGTGCTTCTGGACTGAGTGTTCTGGAGTTACGTGTTTAAAAGCCGCCCCGTGCCTGGTAAACCTTCGAAGACTAGCGGTAGGTCTCAGTTAGCTCTGGTTAGACAGTATAGGGACCGGAGTGCTGTGCAGCCTTCAGGTTCTTTCGTATTTGCCGCAGTTTTCTCTCCCCGTGCTTTCTTCCATTCTCTACTTGTGGCCGCACTACCTAGACCGAGTTGTAACACATGTTTTATAAGAAAGAGGAGGATGAAAAGATTATTTATTGTAGATAAAATTCCCCATAGACGTATTCAGAAACATTATATCAAGAGAATAGCAGATTTCTTACCGTGACAACAGACAAGCTTCTGGTCAACTAACCTTAACAGTCAATAAGGAGATAACATTATATCAGACTAAATTTTATGCCAGTAGAATTATAGTACACCACATCAACCCTATATGCATATAGCAAGTGGTAGCTTTCTTTTCCTGAACAGCATAGTCAATGGCTGAAAAATTAAAGCTTGAATCACATCATATATGACAGTTAACCAACAGCCTGATGTACTGAGCATATTTTTTGCGTCTTTTCGTACTGTAGGTCATTTTACACACTGTTTCAGTAATTTCAATAGTCTGAATAAGGTAAGGACGACAAAGGTCGGATAGATAACCCATAGGCCTATTACCTCCTTGCTGTAGTACAGTACAGGACAATTATGCAGGCTAATAAAATCTGATGTTAGCCTACAAGTAGACCAGAGAACACATGCACTGGCAACAAGTAAATTATTTTCAAATAAAATTTCTTTCTGAGATTACCGCCAGTAATCTTTCAAGAACAGAAAATTGGAAAGATATATAATGTTATTTGCTGGTTATCTTTAGCTGAGAATAGCTATATATTTCACAAATGAAATGCGCTGGAACAGTGCTGACATAATTTGGCAACTGGCTCAGGCCGAACAAACCAAACCATTAGCAAAGAACTAGAATAGTGTTTATCGCCATGATCCTTGTGTCTACATGTGGAATTTAGATTTCTTTTCAGCAATCTTAAACCCAAAATATGCTCATTATAAAAGAACAGGAAGCATTTCACACTATACTTTTGATCATCAAATATTTAGGTATTTCGTTTGGTGTGTTCACTGTATGAGTGAATGTGTTGCTATGCTGTGAGCGTGAACCACTGTCAAGGAAGTGAGTGTTGACCCTAGCGAAAGTGACGTCACACTTTTCCAGCGCATTGCTTTTGTTCGCGTTTCTGATTAGGTACGTCACGAAAGTTTGCTCTTTTCCGGTTTTCATTGCTGCTAGCAACGACAATCGCATTCTATATATTATTCAAGATGAATAAAACTTGGCTGCTACGAGTGAGTGCAGAGGCGAGGGGAGGGTAGAGGGGTGGTGGTGGTATGTAAGATGCAGGCACAAATATCTCCATGGTACACAGCTGGACCTGTCATGACAACACTGTCTGCTATCATAAGTGTTTCCTCATTGGCTGTGTTGCTGGCTATTGTTTTTGTGAATTGTTTATTCAGATATTTGTCAAGCCAGTTACACCCTCAAGCAAATATCATGATATTGATGACAATGATCCCCATAAGGATCATTTATATCATGCCAATTAATTGTTATAAAGCATGATTTTCGCTCCCCACGTCAAAATCATTCTGCATATGTGACCACACGAACACGAACAATGAATAGGCCTATGAAACCTACGATAACATTCTAGCTTACGGTGACACGAGACAACGAAAAATGCTCTCACATAGGCTCGTAAACTTATCTGCAAAGTATCTGTCCAAAGCTGCTAGCTAGCTACATCTCACCACTGTGCGAGTTAACATCCATTCAGTAACAACCTCTCTTTTTATCAGACTACATACTGCAAGATTGCGAAATGCTCAAGTCAGCCTTTTTTGCTAAATTGCAACTTCCATATTCATTCGGCCGAGTCGCTTCTATCCTAAAGCCGTCATCTCAGAACCGAAAAATTAGTTTAATTCGCTCAACAAAGAACTTACATGATCAAATATGTGTACTTTACCAAGTTTGCCGTCTGAACAGATGAAGATTTTCAAAACGACGATATGAAATCGGTTGTGAAGAAAAATTTGAAGATTGCTTCAAAGATTTGTTCTCTCAGCATGAATACATTTGGAAATAATCAGAGACATATGAAATACTAACATCTGCGTCATAACAGGTACTTGGAACGTCACAGTTCCCGGGGCAACTCGGCTGCAATTACGTCGCCACATTGCCTCCCATTTGCTCTGTTATGAGGGCCGGAATGCATCATTTGCGTGATGTAAAATGCGATGCCACAGTATAGCCAGCAGCATAGATATTATTATTATTATTTAATTTTTTAAAGGTACATAGTTTCACACATGGTTTTCGAAATGGAAGCGAAATGATTCTGATTTTGCCTTTCCATGTTCCTGATCTTATTGCCATGTGAATATTTGGATGTTTGCTTTGTCTGACTATTCTTGAAATGTGTATTGTGATTTGGTAACTCAGATTTATTCATGCATTGTTTTAGTTTTGTTTTCTCCATGTTTTACTTTTTACCATAGTTTTACTCCGGTCCATGTTTTTGTTTATACCGTGCTTTGCACTTTGTCTCCCCCTGTCTGGTCTTTGGTCTTGTCATTTCTCACAGCCCCAGTTCTGCGTGCCTCTCCTTCGGGTGATTTAATGGTTTCTGGATTTCAACCCTCGTTCCAATCTTTTTTCCTTCACCTTGCTTTTTCTACAGTATATTACTAACCAATACTAACAGTTTGTTGTTTTTGTTACGAACCAAGACTAACATTGTATATAATACTAACTTACTAACCCCCCGTTCACACATAGACGCCGCTTCTACGATGATCAAAGTGTGGCCGAAAACGTGGCCAATCGCAGGAGAAACGTAGTGGAATCTTCATAAGCGCAGTTTGATCGCGGTAGGGTCTTCATGATCGGAAAGCTCTACACTCTCGCCACGCTTATTTTGAACATGCTCAAAACAAGCGTAGCGGGATCGTGGCCAACAAGAATCGGGGTAAAGTCCTAAAAAAAAGTATAGTAGAAGCGCCGTAATCGTACAAGCAGCGTGGAAGCATCGTGGAGAGATCTTCATGATTGTAGTAAAAGCGCAGTAAAAGCGTAGTACAGACGGGAACATATTGAGTACGCTTCTACAACACCCCCACTACGTTCTTACTACGTTCCCACTACGATCTCTCTACGTTCCTGATGATCCTACAAAGACCTACCATGACCTGACGCCGATCATACCACGACCTATCAGGCAGCAGTCTGTAGATGTACATGTACTTCGTTACAGTATTTTTTTTTTTTTTTTGAGGATTTGTACTTACGTTTTTTTTTAACTGGGACTTTTACTCTCCTACATTTAAAAGATAAGTATGTTACTTTCACTTTGTTACTTTGACACTGGCAACTTAGTTACTCGTTTCAAACTAGAATATTAATTTAATTCATCATTAACGGACTATCTGGATTTGGCGTGTTCGAGAAGAACAAAGATGTATCTTTGTGCAGATGTGTCCGCCAGTGGACGTGGAGCTGCAAATTCATACACGCAATTACAATATTCCATCACTAGATGGCACATCAGGATCAGTTATTGAATATTATAACAGCCACTAAACTCAAAGAAGTGATTTCATTCCCCCCAATATGTATACTTTTTAATTTCAGTGGGACTCCTCAGTATAATGAAGGCTAAATTAAATAATTCTTTTGTGTATTTGTACTGTTTTGTCTGTCACAAACGAGATGTTGTGGCACTACCTCTGACACCGGATTGGCTCAGGGTTTGTTTTCAGCCAAATTACTTGTGTATATATATATGTATATATGTGTACATATATACATATATATATGCACATCGCCAAAATCGTACTAGAAGCGAACTACAAGCGTGATATGAGTGGCACCACCGTAGCGATATCGTCGTACAGTCTTCTATGTCTGCGTAGCGTCGTAGTATGATCTTCAATGTCGTAGCGGCAGCTTAGTATAAACGCAGTAAAGGCGGCTGCTGGTCGGCAACGGTCTGCGTAACATCGTAGTAGAAGTGTGTCAGCAGCGCGTTGGACATGGGAGCATCGTAGTACGGTCGTAATGAAGACCATAATTTGCCAAATTGCTCGATTTAGACGCCGATCCGCCCCGATCCAATACTTTTTCTGATCTTGGCTTGATCGGGATGATCGTCTTTAAGTCGCAGCTCTGTGTGAATGGGGGTTAACAAGCACTTGGGATTGTAAGCTGCACTTACTAATTGATTAACAAGCTCTCAGCATTCGCCCTGTTCTAGTCTCCGCCTCTTGTCTTTCCCTAATCTTCTCTACTGCGTTTTTGTGGGTTCTCCACACTTGCTCACGCTATCCTTTCTCTTAGTATCTAGGCACATTAGAACTCCTTGACTGGAGCTGTGTATTTGTCTGTAGGATTGTTCCGTGATCCCTGTCTGCGTTTTGGTTTCTGCCAATTTCATGTTGTGATGTGAATATAGGCCACTTTTTTTTTTTTTTTTTTTTTTGTTGAGCCCAAACTGGAGCTAGGTTTGGATATAAAGAGTATATAAGGAGAAGAATTGAGACAGTAAAGTAGTAGGAGAAATTGCAAGAAGAAGGATACATGTGACCAGACCTGTCATTCTGTTCAAGACCTGTGAAGCTTTTAGTGGATTTTTGCCTGTGTTAGAGCATTTTCCTCACCCAGGACATCACTAAGCAACCCACCAAAGGGACTGTAAATATATCTGTTTTTGTATATAATCAATCTTGGTCATTAGATTAGTCAGTAGATTAGTTAGTTGTTGATTGTCTTTGTTAATTAAATGTGTTTAAGTTTTAAAATTGTGTCTGTCATCATTTGCTGTTGTGGATGTTGTAAATGTAAGAACAAATTGGGGCCATAACAAAGTGGGGGCTTGTCTGGGATAGACCATTGTGTGAGTCATTTATTGAAAATCTAACATTTCGAATTGTAAAATTGGTTTTGTGAATTTTCCTATATATATATATAGATCAACAGCAATGGATGATTTCTTGGCATCACCAACCGTTGAGGTTTTGAAGTCTTTTAAAAAGACAGAACTGCTGGAAATATGCAGACATTTGGAGCTGACGGAGGTAAAACCAGCCATGCGAAAAGCAAGACTGGCTAGAGAGATAGTTGAATATTACATTGATGAAAATGTGTTTGCACCAGGAGATCTGGAACAGTTTCCATTGGAAAATCCAAATGTAGAAATTGAACTTCAATTAAAACTGCTAGAGATTGAAAGGGAGGAAAGAGAAAAAGAAAGGGAGGGAAAAAAGAAAGAAAGGGAGGAAAAAGAAAAACAAAGAATTTGAGAGAGAGAAAGAGGAAAGAGCAGAAAGAGAGAGAGAGACAGAGAGATTTTGAATTAGAGAAGTTGGATAGAGAAGAAAGACTCCAAATGGAGCAACTAAAAATTAAAATTGAAACTGAAAATAAATTTTGTGCTAGCCAGGAGGTAAAACTGGTGCCTCCATTTTCAGAAAAGGATGTTGACAACTATTTCCAGTGTTTTGAAAAGGTAGCAAAGAGTTGCCAATGGCCAAAGGAACACTGGCCTCTTATGTTACAAACTGTCCTCAAGGCTAAAGCTCAACAAGCCTATTCGGCTTGGTCTGCAGATGATTCCTCTGATTATGAGGTTGTCAAAAAGTTATTTTGAGAGCTTATGAGTTGGTTCCAGAGGCTTACTGACAGAAATTCAGAGGTCTGAAGAAATCTGACAATCAGACTTATGTGGAATTTGCTAATGAGAGGAAGGTTTGCTTTGAGCGCTGGTGTACTTCTATGGAGGTCAAGGATGATTTCAACTCACAAAAAGAGATGGTGTTAGTTGAAGAATTCAAGAACTGTGTGAAGGATGATATTAAGACCTACCTTAATGAGAAGCAAGCACTGAATTTGCGGTCAGCTGCCAAATTTGCAGATGAATATGTTCTCACACAAGTCCAAATTTCAGTCTAGCAGTAACAATAGATGGTTCCAATTTCAGAAAAAAAAGCACGGTGATACCCAAGATTCCTCACCCAAAGACAAAGACAAATCTGGTGATGGTGCTCAGAAATCCAGTAACAGGTCTGATCAAAGTGTGAAAGCTGACAGTGACAAAAGTGGTCTAGTTTGCAGTTATTGCAAGAAATCTGGTCATGTTACAACTAACTGTTGGTTCCTTAAAGCTAAGAAAGAAAAAGAAAAGGATACCAAACTAAATGCCTTTGTGAAAACAAGGTTAGAAACCCCTGTAGTAGATAACCGATCTGCTAAATTACCTGCTTCTTGTGGGGCTAAAAAGCCTGATACTGCTGACTTTGTGAGGGAGGAATTTCTTCCATTTGTGTCAGAGGGATTTGTGGCTCTGAATGAGCATACTACTCCTGTCCCCATATACATCTTAAGGGATACCGGAGCTTCTCAGTCACTTATGTTGATGGACTCCTTGGAGTTACGTGATGAGACCGCTTCTGGGGATTTCATACTTGTACAAGGTATTGAAGGGAGGACTGTATCTGTACCCCTGCGCTCTATATTCTTGAAGTCAGATTTAGTTACAGGACAGGTAAAGGTGGGACTTATGTCAAGTCTACCTATCAAAGGTGTTTCTCTGTTGCTAGGCAATGACCTAGCTGGGGGCAAAGTAGGATGGGTCAGCCAGCCGGATAAGTCTCGTGATTCTGATGTGTCTGGAGACTTGTCTCTGTCCAGAAAGCGGTTGATTGAGGAGCAAACTAATGATCCTGAAATTTGTGTACTAAAGAGAGCCCTTCCTGATAAAGAAATAGATGCAGTTCCAGTTGGGTATTATCTCAAGGATGGTGTGTCGCTGCGGAAGTGGCGCCCTCCTGATATCCCTGCCAATGCAGATTGGGCAGTGGTCAAGCAAATTGTTGTTCCAAAGGTCTACAGGAATGAGATCTTAACAATGGCTCATAGTTTACCTTTAGGAGGTCATCTTGGTGTTAACAAGACTGCTGATAAGATCATGAAACACTTCTTCTGGCCTGGGCTTCGGAAAGACGTTTCCGACTTTTGCAAAACCTGTCACACTTGTCAGGTAGTTGGGAAACACCAGTTAGACCCACCTGTAGCTCCATTGCAGCCCATCCCAACATTTGGGAGCCCTTCTCTAAGGTCATTGTTGATTGTGTTGGTCCATTACCTAAGACTAGATCTGGAAATCAGTACTTGTTGACAATCATGTGTGCATCTACCAGATTCCCTGAAGCCATACCTCCACGCAACATCAAGGCAACTGCAATCTCGAAGGCTTTGATAAAGTTCTTCACGTTGTTTGGCCTTCCCAGGGAAATTCAATCAGACTAAGGTAGCAATTTCACCTCTGGTTTGTTTCAGCAGGTTGTGTATGAACTAGGTGCGAAGCAGATTCTTTCTAGTGCGTATCATCCAGAGAGTCAGGGTGCCTTAGAGCGGTTTCATTCCACTCAAGACAATGATGAGGACTTATTGTTATGACCATGAGAAAGACTGAGATGAAGGTGTTCATTTGCTGTTGTTTGCAGCTAGGGAAGCAGTGCAGGAGTCTACTGGATTCAGTCCATTTGAGCTAGTGTTTGGCCATGAAGTGAGAGGACCTTTGCTATTGTTGAGTGAACAATGGCAAGAGGAAGAGCCGCACATCAGTCTGTTAGACTATGTAAGCAAGTTCAAGGACAGATTGCGTGCAGCATGTGACCTAGCCAAAGAGAACTTGAAATCAAGTCAGGGAAAAATGAAAACTTGGTATGATCATAAGGCTAGAATCCGTGAGTTTAAACCGGGAGACAAGGTTCTTGTGCTGTTTCCCTTGCAGTCCAATCCATTGCAGGCTAGATTTCATGGTCCTTATAAAATTCTGAAAAAACTCAATGATCTCAATTACATTGTAAAGCCTCCAGATAGGAGGAAGCCTAAACAGTTGTGTCACATTAACATGCTGAAGACTTATCAGGATTGAAATGCTAGGGTTGCAGCTGTCACTTCAGATCCTCCAATGGCCGAGTTTTGTGAAGATGAGGGGGAGTTTCAGGATGGTGAACCTAGAATTAAAGCTGAAGTTCTTTCATGTAAATTGTCAAACTATGAAGTGTTGCAAAATCTTGATGTAAAACTCCAGCACTTAGAACCCTCACAGAGAGATCAGTTTGAGAGGTTGATCAAGAAATATGAGGATCTGTTTCCTGATGTTCCAAAGAGAGTTTCTATAGCCTCTCATGATGTCGATGTTGGTGAGGCCAAACCAATAAAACAGCATCCGTACCGGAAGAATCCTGAAAAGAGAAAGATTGGTGAGAAAGAGGTTGAGTACATGATAGATAGTTAGAACATGATATTATCAGACCCTCCAACTCCGATTGGAGTTGACCCTGTGTGCTAGTTCCAAAACCTGATGAAAGTACTAGATTCTGTACGGATTATCGCAAAGTCAATGCTGTAACTAGAACTGATGTGTTTCCAATACCTAGACACCCAGACACCAATTAATTATGCAAATTGCCAGTTCTGCCTGTTCAATGAGGTTACAGGATAATTAAGCCAGGCCCTAGATGCCGTCCAGATGAAGTACAGGCTTAGTTCAGCTGTCTGTGCTGCATACAGGAATTGGCAAAGGGCAAATCTACACCATTATAGTAAGAAAAAAAAAAACACATATTCAGTATTCAGAATTTATTCAATGTGCAAAAGCACCAATTTACAAACAAATCAGATACACAATGTCATTTTTAAAAGAGGGAACCTTGAGACAAAGTGAACATTGAGAGTAAGAAAAGTGTGGGTGGGCAAAGTGGGAAAAATTAAGCACATAATCACACATATACAGTGATGCGTGTCTTTTGACTGTCTTCACACCTACCCTTTGTTCTGGTGTGAGCATAGGCCTAGCAGACAAACTTCAGTCTACCTAGTGAAATTTTGTGAAATTTTCCTGAGGAGTATCAATGTAGTCTCAGAGCTTCAGTGGGCCAGACAATCCTCTCTGTGTTTCGGGAAAATTTAACCAAGGTTTACTGAGGTGTTGTCCAAACTTAAATAAACTGGACAGATTTCAGGATACCTCGGTCAAATTTTTCCGAGGTTAACCAAGTTGGCCTCAAATCTTCGGTAAACCTCAGTGTATTCTAAGTTTTTATCGGAATATCTCGGAAAAAGGTGCGCTTTTTCAGCTTTTGGGTGCTAGTAGGGAGCCTTGTGCATCCTTCCACTCTAAGTGTTGCTTTTGCATGTAAAGTACGAGGAACATTCATCACATTGCTTTCGGCGGACCATTTTCAAGCTTATGCCTGTGATCCACTTACGATTTGAAAGGGATAGGTCACTTTTTTAGCTCACCTGACGAAGTCAGATGAGCTTATGTCAGGGCCTGTTTGTCCGTCGTTCGTCGTCGTTCGTCGTCCGTAAACATCTTCTCCTCCGAAACCACTGGGCCTATGAAGTTGAAACTTGACAGGTACCTTCCTACCCATGAGGACACCAAAGTTTGTTCAAGGCGTTACGATCCGATTTCAATCATGGCCGAAATTGAAAATCACATAATTGGCCATCTGAAAGCTATTTATGCACATATTTGCTATGTAGTTACTATGTCGCAAGATACATCACACATCTAGTTTGAGTTAAACTGCTCCTTGCACACGCTTGAGTGGTCAGGTGAGCTACAGGGCCCGTGGCACTATTTTTTTGAAGTGGGGTTGTATGAGCTACAAATTGCCACTACTTGCATTAGATGCAGTAGAAGGCTGTCTGATCACCTCCAGGTAGCCGCACCAGCGCATAGTCAGGCCTACCAAAGAAAACGTAGCCTCAGCACACAAAAACTTTGAAATGCCTACATTAATCGCGGAAATAGCAACAGAAAAATAATACCCCGCCACCGAAACTGCAAAAACCGCAACATAAACTGTTGACTCGTAGCATAAGACTATGAAACTGCAACATCTTCTATCGCATCCGTCTTTGCCATTTACTGCGCTTGCGCGTGCCGCCCAGGCTGCTTTCAGAGATCGCGGAATCAGGCGTGTTTCCTTCGGTTGGTAAGTAAAACTTCCAAATATGACGTTATTGATAATGCAGATGTTTAACAATGAATTGTAAGACGTAGCTGTTACATCCACATTCTCGTAAATTCGCTTATTTTAGCATGTCACCCTGCCGAAAATGAACGATGCACTGTCGATTTCGCTAAAGTCTTAGAGTTGCCAATTTGACGACTTTCTCGCTTAATCTGGCGACTTTCCAAATCGGGATTGTTTGTCCACTCAAGACGTATGTATACGTATACACCAATCCGGCGAAACACGGAAGTAAATCAGTGCCGCCATTGCTGCGTTGCCCTGCTGCAGGAAGTAGCGTATTGGTCTCGTAGCGGTTGTTGCCGACGTTAGCTGTAGTTGCGAATATGTTTTTCAATTTCTTTTTTTTTTAGTACGTATGCTATTCAGTCATGCCAGGAAGAATGTGTTGTGTGTTCGGCTGTTTTAACAACGGTGTGAAATTACAGGCCTGGAATAAAACTGCTTGTGAAATTCACAAACCTTTACTGCACATTGACTGCCCATGTTTACGGCCTTACGGATTACATAGGTTTCCTGGTCGAGCGGAGGACCAAAATCTGCGTCAAAAGTGGACTCAGCTTGACTCACTCGGAACGCAAAGCTGTAGCTCAGGCTAGGTCTCTACGATTACGGTGGTTTAGCGTTCGTTAGAATCATCAGGACTCATACTATCAAATTCCTTCCGGCATAATCTTCCTGACATCTGCTGTCGGCTTACGATGCTAAGAAAGTACATTGCCATGAAGCGAAAGGCTACTGAGTTGAGATACTTGAAGCAACGCCCTGGGGAGCAACACGCGAGGATCCGGGCAGGACTAGTTTTCGTTATAACACGAACCCATTGGGGTAACATTAGCAAGCGCAGATTTACCCTCGCGCAGTTTTATTTTTGCAAAATGTCAAAGGTAAGAATTTTTTTCTGCTCATCACTGTAGACTGTAAAGTGTATGCCTGCTGTTCTTTCAATGTGGTGTCGATTTAAAATGACCGGGCTCATATCGTTGCATTCTGCGGACTTTCCTCTTTTATTTGAGGTATGGTTTTTATGCATACCACGAATTCAGCAGAAATCCTGGCGATGCAGCGCTGATATGATTTTAGCTTATGTTCTGCTGCATGCTTATTTACTTGCTTGGTGCTTGAATTGTGTTCGGTTGAGGTAAAAATTGTTTACATGAGCTTTTGGCCGAGTTTATTCGTGAAATGTGGATATGCCGCTCCACATGTCTCGATTTAAAAAAAATGCTGTATTTATGACGCGTAATAACCGTCTCCGGTACCGGTGTTCTTAAGGATCTCAGTTCTGAAGGGGTTAATATCCGTCTTATTATCATCACATACATGTCTTAATACATTACGTTGTCAATAAATTACCTGCATCGGTAAGTTTTGGCCACTGCCTGACGTCATCTACCCAATGATCTCTTTCCTTTGCCATTGTTTATATATCTGACACCTCATATTTTCACGAGCAGGATGCAGTTAAAGTCCATTAGGTGGCACCGGCAAGTCGCAGACGAAGCCACGCAACAATGGCGGTAGGCAAGATGGCGGCGCCCATAGAATTTTTTTTTTTTTTTTTTAAATAATTATTTATTAACAAAATCCGTTGAAAAGTACAAATTATGGAACAGTTTCGCAAAATACACAAAGACCAAGCATCAACTATTGAGAAAAGAATGTAGCATACCAGAGATAACTGATAAATAAAATTAAATAAAAAGTAATAAAGAGGACAAAGAAAAAAAAAAAAAAAACACACATAAAAGGTCATTAGGCTATTAATTAAACCAAATTATTTAAATAACCAAGTACATCCGATGCTTGTTTGGTTTTTACATGTTTCAAGGCTTTCTTAAAATTCATCAACTCATTCATAAAGACAGGAAACAGAGGTTTGGTATTGGTAAATCTACATCTGTGTATAAAGTGTTTGGCCATAATAATCATACTATTATACATCATTTCTCTTTTTTTGTCCTGCAGTAAAACACCAAACTTAATATCATTGTATTGTAAATTAGGTAGATAAATGTCTCTCTCCGTGAAACAATTTTGGAATCGTTCCCAAAAAGATCTAGAATCCTTACGCTCAAAAAATAAATGTTCTTGAGTTTCGATATTAGAGTCACAAAAGGTACAATTATTCCTTTCTAAATTAAATCTCCTGTGTAAAAAATCATGACAAGGGTATATATCATTTATCGTCTTAAAATGAGTCTCTTTAGCTTTGGGCGATATGGGGAGAGTGAGGTATCCAGTCCTAATTCTCACCTTGATTTCTTCAGGGTAAACATTTAACAAGTTCTTTCTTTTTAAGGGAAGGGGGAATAGCACCGAAGTGAGGGCATTTCTTAGAATCCTATTGTTGCACTTTATCTCCTCAAATTTAAATTCCTTTATATATAGTGATGGTAACTGCGGTATTACACAATTATAAGACACCATTTCTTTACCCATGTTCACCATTACTTTTGGAACTGCTTTTATAACCACGGCATATTGCTTTTTGGTACATTTCACATTAAAAGTGTTTTTGAATTCATCATAATTAAGCAAATTACCCCTGGAGTCCATCAAGTGCAAAATGGACCAAATACCTCTCTCCACCCAATCACAGTAACACAGAGATTTTTTTTTAAATAGAATGTAACGATTATTCCAGATCGGAGAATTATGTGGAGAAAAATTATGTTTGAAAATCAGTTTCCAGTATAGAAGAACCTGCTGATGAAATCTGGACAATTTAATGGGTAATTTAGATATACAAAAGTCACAACTTAATAGAAAGTGAATACCACCACATCTGTTGAATATTTTAGACGGGATATTGAACCAGAACCCCCCAATATTATTTAAAAAACATTGCAACCACTTTAATTTGATCATACCATTCATTGCCTCATAGTCAATCACATTTAAACCCCCTTCTTTTAATGATTTGACCACATCTGCTCTTCTGAGATAATGATGTTTGTTTTTCCAAATGAAGTTGAAATTTTTTTGATTTATAGATTTAATTAAATTGTCAGGTATGGATAGCGAGAATGCCGGGTACATAACCCTGGAAAGTGATTCAATCTTTGTGACCAAGATGCGTCCAAATATGGACAGATCCCTCTGTAACAAAGACCTGAGTATTTCTTCACTTTTTTTTATACCATTCACAATGTTCAGATCTTCTCTAATTTTGCCATCTTTAGTTATAACCACCCCCAGATATTTCACTTGATTTTTAACTGGTATGTCAAATAAATTTGTAACTGGATAATCGTGTATGGAAATAAGTTCACATTTATTTAAATTTTACCTAAGACCAGACGCTTTTGAAAAAATCTTTACCTTCTCAATTACAAGAGGGATCTGTTCTGCACTTTTAAGGAAAATGGTAGTATCATCTGCAAGTTGAGTTATACTGATATTATTTCCTAGCACATTCAGAGGCTCAATATCAGGGCAATTTTTAATGAAAACTGATAACAACTCAGCAACTAAAATGAAAAGCAAAGGGGAACAAGAATCTCCCTGCCTTATACCGCGTTTAATCTCAAACCTTCTAGATGTTCGATGTGGAAGAGAAACAGAACTGTTAATGTCCTTATACAGCATACTTATCATCCTGATAAACTTTGAGCCAAAATGTAACGGGATGGACGAACAGATGTGGATCAGGCCAGGAAAAATCAGAGGGAGAGAGAAAATCCAAGCAAAAGTTCTTTTTATTATTATTATTTAAAGCTTGGTGACAAATTCAAGCCAAAAAGTGTTTAAAATTCAGTCCCTTTTTGTTATTTTAAGGAAATAGAAATTTACAAAAATGAACTTCCAACAGACAAAATTTTCCAATGTCCAAAAAATATCTCACTTGTCAACTGCCCAAAAAAGAAACAATTTTGCTATGTCTCTTACAAAAAGCAGAGAACACAATGGCAGCAAAACCAATCACACGCAATGAGCTCAAATACTAGACTAAAGACACAGGACTAGACTAACACACATATAGGAGGCGACCAGCACCATTTTTACACCGAAAGGGGAACACAAAACAAAATCACTAGACACAAACAATACTACACTGACTGTGATGCATCATGAAGACACTTAACAGTATTTGTACAACCGTCTGACAAAAATGGGCATTTTAGTTCAACCGCGCATAACATCACCAAAATACTTCAAAGACGGCTTGATCAAGGCCATCTTGTTCAACCCTGCGACGTTATTACGAGTTGGCCCGGACCAATTCTGTCCGGAACGCAATAAATAAGTCCTTGTTTCCTGACGGCGCTCTTTGTCACCCGGAGGACCTGACAACAAGGAAGCTCAACACCTTGGTATGCACAGCTTTGTTACTTGCTTTTCACGTACCCTAAAAGCTCCGGATACTTTCAGAATACAATAAAAGACATGCATTTGAAATAGACTGTCTCGCGTTTTTCTTTATTTTAAGAAATTGTCCGTTACGTAGCACTTAAAGTTCGTAGTGTAATTTCCCTGCTATTGGGTTAGCTCCGTAGCATGTTTGGCAATCGAAAGTCCATATCGGTGTACGTGTACGTGCGTTTAAACTTGAGGCGGCGTTAAAACAAATGCTGCCTCACAGCTTCAAAAGAAAGGGGGAAAATGGCAAAAATGTGCGGTCTGGCCCACGACCGTCACACAAAACCAAAATATTTTAGTGTATCCAATATGAAGTTATGTTCAACTGAATCAAAGGCTTTAAAAAAATCAAGAAATAAAATAAAACCCTTATCCTCTATTAAATAATTATAATCTAACAAATCCAAAACCAACCTTATGTTATTATGAATAGACCTCTCCTTTATAAATCCTGATTGAGTTTCACTTATTATGTGTCCTATATTCACTTTCAAACGATTGGCAATAATATGTGTCAGTAATTTATAGTCCACATTCAGAAGAGTAATTGGTCTTAGGTTGTCAATAAATCTTTTATCTTTACCAGGTTTTGGTAGTAAGATTATGATACCTTGTTTCATTGTTGACATCAAATTGTTGTTTTCAATGCATTCCTTAATGGCATTAAATAATACATCCTTAATGTCTTCCCAAAAGAATTTATAAAAGATTGTGGTCAAACCATCCTGTCCCGGAGCTTGGCCGACTGCCATTTGCTTTATAGCTGTATCCAGTTCTTTCACAGTAATAGAAGAGTCACACAGTTCTTTAAAATTCAAGTCAATTTGAGGAATGTGTTGTTTAATATTTTCAAGAAATGACGATGAATTGAATGCTGAATAGGACGAGGAGTATAATTTAGAGAAAAAACTATAGATTTCATCTGAAATTGCCTTTGGATCAGAGAGTATCTTATCCTTTACCATTAAAACTTCAATTTTGTTTCTTTCTTGTCTCCTTTTTTCTAACCCAAAAAAGTAAGATGTGTTCTTCTCCCCTTGTTCAATCCACCTAGCCCAGGATCTAACATAGGCTCCTTGTGCCCTTTGAATGAGTAAATTATCTAATTTGGCCTGTAAACTAATAAAATTGGCTTTGTCTTCATCAGATAACTCATTTTTTTACAATATTCATTCAATTCTTGGACCGCTTTTACTTCTTCTTCCCTTTGCTGCTGACACCTGATTTTACTGAATTTAATAGAAATACCCCTGGCCTTATATTTAAAAAATTCCCATTTTCTACAATAAGTGTCAATGTCTGCATCATTTCTTATTTTAAACATTGACTCCTTAACTTCCTCAACAAATTTATCCATTTTTAATAAATCAGCATTAAACTTCCAATAATTTTTCCAATATTTAGGATTATTTTCAGGTTTCAATGTAATTTCAATTGCACAATGGTCAGTCAATGGAGCAGCCGATATTGACACATTTGACACATTTTTTGTGATTTCAGGAGATATGATCCATAAATCTATTCTTGACCTTGACCTTCCATTGGGTTTTATCCAAGAAAACTGCTTTATCATAGGGTTTTTTTCTCGCCAGATATCAATAAAGGAATTAATATTCATAAATTCTTTCAATACCAAGTTATAGTGATGACTATTATAAGCAGATGGACATCTGTCCAACCATTCATCAGGTGTCATATTTGCATCACCGCCTAACAAAGTAAAACTTATGCTGTATGTTTGTTTATATTCAACAATGATTTCCGTAACAGCTTCTAATAACATTTTGTTTTCGTTAGTGTTATGATATCCATATATATTAATCAAAATTGCAAACACCCCTTCAAAATTAATAACCACAACAATCCAGTGTCCATTATTATCAGTCTTAAATGTGACCATCTCCCCCGGAAATTTATGAAAAAGTATGGCCACACCAGCCGATCGATTTGTCCCATGAGAAAAAAGGATTCTGTCTCCCCATTGATTCTTCCAGAATGTAATGTCCTCTTCGCATGAGTGAGTTTCTTGCAAAAAAATGCAGTTCGCTTTCAGTCCTTTGCAAAACAAAAAGATAGCCTTGCGCTTGACATTGTTTTAAGACCTCTTGCATTTAAGGATAAAAAAGAAATCTCTGACTTTAGGCATAAACAGTAACTTAATTTAAACTCGCAATTATTTGCTAACCAGCAACAAGTAAGAAAACGATTTACCTTTAGAGTACTTGTTTCACTCAAAAGTTCCTCTGAAAAACAAGTCCACAAAATAACATCTCCCCTTATCCCTCACTGACAGCATTCAATCTTCAATGTTATTGCTCCTTTCTCCCTCGGCTAGCCGTGCCTGCCATCCGGGTTAATTCCTCTCCCATTAATATAGCCGAAAGCACCTCGGAAGTATGCCTTTTTATTCTCTCTTCGCGCTTCCTCGATCTTGGGCCACAAGACAGCTCTGGCTTCTTTATCTGCCTTGGTTAAATCTTCCGTGAAACGAACCCCTTCGCTCTCGCAGATTTTCCACTCCTTCGTGGCTCCTCTCTTCGTCAACTTCCAAATCTCCATCCTGTGCTCCCGCATGACAAACTGTATAATCACCGGGCGTGTGGTGCCTTCCTTTTTATTTCCCAGCCTATGCACCGTGTCCACCATTTCGTTTAACCGGTCAGCCCTGTGCGATGCAATCTTCTTAAGTAACTCCACTACCTCTGCTCGTGTGTCTTCTTTTGTTTCGGCCCTTTTTTCTTTTAATCCCTTCAGTCTCAGATTCCAACGCCTACTGTATCTCTCTGCATCATCCGATCGTTCCTTGAGTTCGTGGTTTACCTTCTCCAGGGCTGTAATTTTGCTTTCTAAAAAAGACACCTTACTTTTGCACTCGCTTATTCCCGCCGCATTGAACTCTAAGGCTTTAGCCAAGCTGCCAATCATAGTACTGTTGGCGGCGCCCATAGAATTCGCGCCGGATTAGTGTATAAGTCGTCAAGTTGGCAACTCTAAGACTTTAGCGAAATCGTTATACAGTGCATCGTTCATTTTCAGCAGGGCGACATGCTAAAATAAGCGAATTTACGAGAATGAGGATGTAACAGCTACGTCTTACAATTCATTGTTAAACATCTGCATTAACAATAACGTCATATTTGGAAGTTTTACTTACCAACCGAAGGAGACATGCCTGATTCCGCTATCTCTGAAAGCAGCCTGGGCCGGTACGCGCAAGCGCAGTAAATGGCAAAGACGGATGCGATAGAAGATGTTGCAGTTTCATAGTCTTATGCTACGAGTCAACAGTTTATGTTGCGGTTTTTGCAGTTTCGGTAGCGGGGTATTATTTTTCTGTTGCTATTTCCGCGATTATTGTAGGCATTTCAAAGTTTTTGCGTGCTGAGGCTACGTTTTCTTTGGTAGGCCTGATAGTGCAGGGCGGAAATTTCGGCGATACACTGTTGTGAACGGAAACACATAAATGGCGTATTTTTGCGGCCTAAAAGAGGTCCCTCCTGAAAATAATACAACATTTCAATTGTACGATATATTTTAAAAAATTACAGCACTTTAGCTGCTCGAAAAAAAAACAAAAAAAAAACACACTTGCTCTTGAACTAACCAAGTGAAGTATTCCTGCCGAAGGTGCATCATAGTTCACTGCGCGCTGTAGCGATCAGCTGCCTAGGTCACAGTAAAGCTGCTTACACAAACGCGTGTATTTACGTCTTCGCATTGACTTTGAATATAATCAGTGTGCGAAAAACTCGTTTAGCGTCCAGTGTGCAAGCGGCTTAACTGCAGTTGCGAGGTCGGACGGCCGTTTAACTTAAGCAAATATTTCAAAAATTGTCCATGTGTGTCGCTTGGATGTGAAAGCAATGCTGTATCCTGATGCACTTACAGCTTCCGCCGCATTCCTTTGCGGAAAATTGTAGCTGTGGCTAGTTGCCTCAACACGGATATTGATACGCCACCCGTATCCCTTAAAGAACTCCGTGTTTGCAGTATTCATTTTTCCAAAGAGGATTTTGTTTGGCTACATTCAGGGAAATCTCAACGGTGCACAGTGAAGAGCACTGCTGTACCCAAGCATCAGGAATAAGAGTGAAACACATGTGAGAAAGTCTAATGTAACATTGCAACACAAATTGATATCGCATAGGGTCTACGCAGCCACATACTGTGTATCTGCTGTGCTGGTTATTGTAGGGATTTTTTTTTAAATTCAAACAGCTCAGAGTCTGAACCAAACAGCTGATTGCTAATGCGCGCAGTGAACTACAATGCGCCTCGCACAGGAATACGTCAGTTGGTTAGTTCAAGAGCAACTGTGCTTTTTTCCGAGCAGCTAAAGTGCTGTAATTTTTTAAAATATAGGGTACAATTGAAATGGTGTATTATTTTCAGGTAGGACCTCTTTTAGGCCGCGAAAATACGCTGTTTCGGTGTTTCCGTTCACAACCGTGTATCGCCAAAATTTCCACCCAGCTCTTAGGCCCTGGTGCAGCTACCTAGGGGAGATCAAAGAGCTCTCTACTGCATCTAATGTAAGTAGTGGCAATTTGTAGCTCAACCCCACTTCAAAAAAAGTGAACTATTCCTTTAAGGCCTCCGATTGTCCCGATTCTTCCCTATCGACCAGTTATGAGCAATTACGAGTGGAAATTTCTGTTACGCAT
The DNA here is from genome assembly GCA_029721435.1 of Gymnothorax reevesii. NCBI lineage: Eukaryota > Metazoa > Chordata > Actinopteri > Anguilliformes > Muraenidae > Gymnothorax > Gymnothorax reevesii. The sequence continues at coordinate 23,496,182 of CM056591.1, read as the reverse complement.
GAGATGTTGGTGGATCATGACTTCCGACCCTTCTGCATGAATAAGGCCTGTTGCGTCTGGATCAGATCACGCGGATCCCTCTTCCGACAAAATCAAACCAGTTTGACTTTGTCGGAACGCATGAGCTGTCAGAACAACGTGAGAGTAGCGGTTCGTCAAGTGCAAACTAGGTGGCGAATACTTCTGTTGCAATTAGTGAATTAGAAACCGTTTACAAAAACAACCGCCATCTTTATTGTCGACGTTGGCAAAAATCAATCGGAAGTGCTCATGTTGGTAGATCATGGGAAAAAATTTCTTTCCCAATCACTCCGACTTTCTACAATCGTTTGTGCGAATTTCGCATGGTTCCCCGCGCTTCCAAAAGCTTCCGACTGGCCACGATGGCTTGCGTGCAGAAGCCTTAAAAGCATAAGTGGATCATGGGCTTTGGATCGATCGTTATTGAGAAACAAGGTCCAGTTCAGAAGTCAGGGGCACTAACAATACTGTTACCTGAGGTCTAGTTAGCTTAGCTAATTAGTAAGCTAGTTGGTATGAGACAACTATCCCCCCCCACTAGCAATGTTAGGACATAACTAATACATGGATTCTGGCTCTACTGTCATATGTATTGTCTCAAAATGTGTCAATTAATGTGTATATTCTCTGAGTCAATCATAAATGAAACCTCTCATTTCAAGTAATGTACTTGGGGAAACTTCCAATCTAGTTAAAGGATTGAAACATTCATTTTATTTCTTAAAATTTCTTACTGCCGTTTGTCAAGTTAACTGTGGCTGTGTTCTAATGGTCAAGATGTCCCGCCTTGCCAAGCAGCAGCCATCTGTCTGCACGAGCGACCCTTTGAGGGATGAGGAGGTGTGCCAGAAGATGGCGGTGTTGAGGCAGATCCTGGCGTCCTGCTATGGGCCCCGCGGCAGACTCAAGCAGGTGCACAATAACGTTGGCGGGCCTGTCCTGACCACTTCCACCTCAAGGGTGCTGCTGAAAGCCCTCACGGTGTCGCACCTGTAATGTGAATATAGGCCACTAGATGGCAGTATTTACCTTTTTTTTGTTAAGCTCAGACTGGAGTTATGTTTAGATATGTCCTGGACATGTCTGGGGCAAGTCTCAGAAAATAAAAAAAAGAGGTCTAAATGTGGGTGGGGTCTGCAAAAGAGTATATAAGGAAAAGAATTGAGACAGTAAGGGAGTAGGAGAAATTGCAAGAAGATGACCAGACCTGCCATTCTGTTCAAGACCTGTGACGTTTCTTTTGTGGATTTCTTTGCCTGTGTTTGAGCATTTTCTTCATCCAGGACATCACCAAGCCACCCCACCAAAAAGGGACTGTAATTATTTCTGTTTTTTCTTATTTATCAATCTTGGTCTTTAGTTGTAGGTTGTTATTAGTCTTTGTCTTTGTTAAAAATTAAATGTGTTTTAGTTGTTAAAACTGTGTTTGTCATCCCTTGCTGTTGCTGTTGTGTTATAAATGTAATAACAAATTGGGGCCATAACAAATTGGGGGCTCGTCCGGGAGGTAAAACTGGTGCCTCCATTTTCGGAAAAGGATGTTGACAACTATTTCCAGTGTTTTGAAAAGGTAGCAAAGAGTTGCCAGTGGCCAAAGGAACACTGGCCTCTGATGTTGCAAACTGTCCTCAAGGGTAAAGCTCAACAAGCCTATTCGGCTTTGTCTGCAGATGATTCCTCTGATTATGAGGTTGTCAAAAAGGTTATTTTGAGAGCTTATGAGTTGGTTCCAGAGGCTTACCGACAGAAATTCAGAGGTCTGAAGAAATCTGAAAATCAGACTTATGTTGAATTTGCTAATGAGAAGCAGGTTTGCTTTGAGCGCTGGTGTACTTCTATGGAGGTCAAGGATGATTTCAACTCACTAAAAGAGATGGTGTTAGTTGAAGAATTCAAGAACTGTGTTAAGGATGATGTTAAGACCTACCTTAATGAGAAGCAAGCACTGAACTTGCAATCAGCTGCCAAATTTGCAGATGAATATGTTCTCACTCATAAGTCCAAATTTCAGTCTAGCAGTAACAATAAATGGTCCCAATTTCAGAAAAAGGGTTACGGTGATACCCAAGATTCCTCACCCAAAGACAAAGACAAATCTGGTGATGGTGCTCAGAAATCCAGTAACAGGTCTGATCAAAGTGTGAAAGCTGACAGTGACAAAAGTGGTCTAGTTTGCAGTTATTGCAAGAAATCTGGTCATGTTACAACTAACTGTTGGTTCCTTAAAGCTAAGAAAGAAAAAGGAAAGGATACCAAGCCAAATGCCTTTGTGAAAAAAAGGTTAGAAACCCCTGTAGTAGATAACCAATCTGCTAAATTGCCTGCTTCTTGTGGGGCTAAAAAGCCTGATACAGCTGACTTCGTGAGGGAGGAATTTCTTCCATTTGTGTCAGAGGGATTTGTGGCTCTGAATGAGCATACTACTCCTGTCCCCATATATATCCTAAGGGATACCGGAGCTTCTCAGTCACTTTTGTTGATGGACTCTTTGGAGTTACGTGATGAGACCGTTTCAGGGGATTTCATACTTGTACAAGGTATTGAAGGGAGGACTGTATCTGTACCCCTGCGCTCTATATTCTTGAAGTCAGATTTAGTTACAGGACAGGTAAAGGTGGGACTTATGTCAAGTCTACCTATAAAGGGTGTTTCTCTGTTGCTAGGCAATGACCTGGCTGGGGGCAAAGTAGTTCCCCCTGTACATCTTACTTCACAGCCGAGCACTGAAGATGGGGATGAGGACCCATCTCTGTATCCTTCTTGCGCAGTGACTCGTGCTATGGCCAAGAAGGCTAAAGAAGAAGATGATGTGGTGCCGTCCAGCACATTGAATAGTCAGGACTCAGGTGGTTCGCCTCATGACTCTGATTGGCCTACTATGGTTTCTCCGTTTGAGGACTTATCAGATACTTTTATCAGTTCATTGTTCAGCCAGCCAGATGGGTCTGGTGATTCTGATGTGTCTGGAGACTTGTCTCTGTCCAGAAAGCGGTTGATTGAGGAGCAAACTAATGATCCTGAAATTTGTGTACTAAAGAGGAGAGCCCTTCCTGATAAAGAAATAGACGCAGTTCCAGTTGGGTATTATCTCAAGGATGGTGTGTTGATGCGGAAGTGGCGCCCTCCTGATATCCCTGCCAATGCAGATTGGGCAGTGGTCAGGCAAATTGTTGTTCCGAAGGTCTACAGGAATGAGATCTTAACAATGGCTCATAGTTTACTTTTTGGAGGTCATCTTGGTGTTAACAAGACTGTTGATAAGATCATGAAACACTTCTTTTGGCCTGGGCTTCGGAAAGACGTTTACAACTTTTGCAAAACCTGTCACACTTGTCAGGTAGTTGGAAAACACCAGTTAGACCCACCTGTAGCTCCATTGCAGCCTATCCCAGCATTTGGGGAGCCATTCTCTAGGGTCATTGTTGATTGCGTTGGTCCATTACCCAAGACTAGATCTGGAAATCAGTACTTGTTGACAATCATGTGTGCATCTACCAGATTCCCCGAAGCCATGCCTCTACGTAACATCAAGGCAACTGCAATCTCGAAGGCTTTGATAAAGTTCTTCACGTTGTTTGGCCTTCCCCGGGAAATTCAGTCAGACCAAGGTAGCAATTTCACTTCAGGATTGTTTCAGCAGGTTGTGTATGAACTAGGTGCAAAGCAGATTCTTTCTAGTGCCTATCATCCAGAAAGTCAGGGTGCCTTAGAGCGGTTTCATTCCACTCTCAAGACAATGATGAGGACTTATTGTTATGACCATGAGAAAGACTGGGATGAAGGGGTTCATTTGCTGTTGTTTGCAGCTAGAGAAGCAGTGCAGGAGTCTACTGGATTCAGTCCATTTGAGCTAGTGTTTGGTCATGAAGTGAGGGGACCTTTGCTATTATTGAGTGAACAATGGCAAGTGAAAGAGCCGCATATCAGTCTGTTAGACTATGTTAGCAAGTTCAAGGAAAGATTGCGTGCAGCTTGTGACCTTGCCAAAGAGAACTTGAAATCAAGTCAGGGAAAAATGAAAACTTGGTATGATCATAAGGCTAGAAGCCGTGAGTTTAAACCAGGAGAAAAGGTCCTTGTGTTGTTTCCCTTGCAGTCCAATCCATTGCAGGCTAGATTTCATGGTCCTTATGAAATTCTGACAAAACACAATGATCTCAATTACATTGTGAAGACTCTAGATAGGAGAAAACCAAAACAATTGTGTCATATTAACATGCTAAAGCCTTATCATGACAGAAATGCTAGGGTTGCAGCTGTCACTTCAGATTCTCCAATGGTCGAAACGTGTGAAGATGAGGGGGAGTTTCAAGATGATGAACCAAGAATTAAAGCTGAAGTTCTTTCATGTAAATTGTCAAACACTGAAGTGTTGCAAAATCTTCATGAAAAACTCCAGCACTTAGAACCCTCACTGAGAGATCAGTTTGAGAGGTTGATCAAGAAATATGAGGATCTGTTTCCTGATGTTCCAAAGAGAGTTTCTGTAGCCTCTCATGATGTAGATGTTGGTGAGGCCAAACCAATAAAACAGCATCCGTACCGGATGAATCCTGAAAAGAGAAAGATTGCTGAGAAAGAGGTTGAGTACATGTTAGAACATGAGATTATCAGACCCTCCAACTCAGATTGGAGTTCACCCTGTGTGCTAGTTCCAAAACCTGATGGAAGTACTAGATTCTGTACAGATTATCGCAAAGTCAATGCTGTAACTAGAACTGATGTGTTTTCAATACCTAGGATTGATGATTGTATTGATAGTGTAGGGCAAGCAAAGTTTCTGACCAAGATTGATTTATTGAAGGGTTATTGGTGCGTGCCTTTAACTGAGAGGGCCAAGAGCATCTCTGCTTTTGCCACACCATCTGGATTGTACCAGTATGAAGTCCTACCCTTTGGCATGAAAAATGCCCCAGCCACGTTCCAAAGGATGATACAGTCTACAATCGCCGGATTGCCACACACGGGTGCGTACATCGACGACCTGATCACATGGAGTGACTCCTGGGAAGAACATCTGAAAGATGTAGAGACGTTGTTCCAGCGCCTGACCCAGGCTAACCTGACTGTTAACCTGAACAAGAGTGACTTTGGTTGTGCTACTGTCACCTATCTTGGCTACGTCATAGGCCAGGGTAAGGTGGCACCCATAAATGCTAAAGTCCAAGCCATCATGGACTTTCCAGTTCCTGACAACAAAAAAGCTTTGCGCCGCTTCCTTGGAATGATCGGGTACTACCGCAAGTTCTGCAAGAACTTTGCTGAGATTGCTCTCAGTCTAACTAACCAACTGAAGAAAGGCGTAAAGTTCACCTGGGATGATGCATGCCAGAGAGCCTTCGATCGCCTGAAGTCTCTGCTGTGTCACTTCCCCGTGCTCAAATCTCCTGACTTCAACAAACCGTTCTCCATCGCGGTCGATGCTAGCAACCAAGCTTGTGGATCTGTGCTCCTACAGAGAAGTGACTCTGATGACATTGAGCATCCCATGGCATACTTCTCCAGGAAGTTCAATCGCCACCAAAGGAACTATTCCACAATAGAGAAGGAGCTTTTGGCTCTGGTCCTTTCTTTACAACACTTTGAGGTTTATGTTTGTACAGGACAAAAGCCAATGATTGTGTACACTGACAACAATCCGTTAATGTTTTTGAGTAAGATGAGGAACAAGAATCGGAGATTGTTGAATTGGAGTTTGATTTTACAGGAGTTTGACTTGGAAATTAAGCATGTGAAGGGTACAGACAATGTAATTGCTGATTGCTTATCCCGTGTTTGAATGTGTATATATATATCATGTGTTTCAATATTGTATGATATGTATATATAGACAAGTGTTCACTTAACCATTTTGTATTGAAAAGAAAAATTTTGCCTTTATGAGTCAAAATTTTTCCCTTTTGGAATGGAGGTGTAATGTGAATATAGGCCACTAGATGGCAGTATTTACCTTTTTTTTGTTAAGCTCAGACTGGAGTTATGTTTAGATATGTCCTGGACATGTCTGGGGCAAGTCTCAGAAAATAAAAAAAAGAGGTCTAAATGTGGGTGGGGTCTGCAAAAGAGTATATAAGGAAAAGAATTGAGACAGTAAGGGAGTAGGAGAAATTGCAAGAAGATGACCAGACCTGCCATTCTGTTCAAGACCTGTGACGTTTCTTTTGTGGATTTCTTTGCCTGTGTTTGAGCATTTTCTTCATCCAGGACATCACCAAGCCACCCCACCAAAAAGGGACTGTAATTATTTCTGTTTTTTCTTATTTATCAATCTTGGTCTTTCGTTGTAGGTTGTTATTAGTCTTTGTCTTTGTTAAAAATTAAATGTGTTTTAGTTGTTAAAACTGTGTTTGTCATCCCTTGCTGTTGCTGTTGTGTTATAAATGTAATAACAAATTGGGGCCATAACACACCCCATCCCCAAACTTCTCACCACCTCCATCCTCAACCATGTGTCCAGCTTTAGCGACTGTGGCCTGTTCGCTGGGATCCTGAGCTCTGCCCTCCTGGAACAAGCCCGAGGGCTCTCTGCACCGCCCAGTGCAGTCGCCAGCGTGTTTCGGCGGCTTACTAGCCTGTGCACTGACTATCTGCAGCGAGATGACTGCGGCTGTAAGGTGGCGGTGGACTTCAGCAGTAGCCGCGGCCTGCTAGCCCTAGCGTGTGCTGTTATAGCGGCTAAACCCGCATGCATGCTGATGCCTGGAGAAGCCCAGCATGTTAGCATGCAGGTGCTGCGGGCTTTTCTCCACGCAGTCCCCTGCAGCATGCCTGGTCCCGTCTTCGTGGGGAGGATGGTGGTGGTTCCGGTGGTGGCCCGGCCTGTCAAGAACACTGCTGTGGTCCCGGGGCTGCTAGCGGATATGCCAGAGACGCTGAGTCCCGTGGACGCCGAGCGGCTGGGAACGGGGCCGCTCAGGCTGGCCCTGTTCAGCGCATCCATGGCCGGGGACCTGCCTGACATGGGGGACGGGACCCTGGAGGTGAACTGGAGGGTCAGCCTGGAGGATGCAGTGGTGGAGCAGCTGCTGAAAGTGGGGGAGCAGGTGGCGCAGGATGGGGTGCAGGTGTGCATATGCCAGAGGGTGGTACATCCCGTCCTGCAACAGTACCTGAGGAAGCGTGATGTCATCATGGTGGAAAGATTAGGCGTCGCCCTAATAGAGCCACTCATCCAACTGACTGGTAGGACTATGTTTCAAATTTGTATCTCCGTTACCAACCAGTTTTTGCCATTTTCACCCAAAATAAATCAAAAGATCAAAATTAGCTATTTTGTTTTTTGACGTACTAGGGAAGACCTACACAAAGCCATTTAAATTGTAACTCTATATTTCTTAGTTATGGAGCTCTGATACAAAATACACCAATGTTGTAACTCTGTTACTGCGTGAACTGGCCCACATGTCATGGTATTATATTTTGGAAATGTATTGCCAGGTAATATAGCCACTACTTTTGGCTACTTGTTTGTCTCACAATCCTGTGGCCACTGCTTTTGGCTAACAAATTTATTCTTAGCTAGAAGATATCCAAGTAAAGCCACTTTCACACCGGACATGAAACGAATTTGTCGCACAACAGATTACATACGTCAATGCAAAGACACAAATACGCACCAAAAACGATATAGTCATGGGGTGCGGTTGTCTGTCCGTTCGTCTGTCTGTGAACATTTCATTTCCGGAGGATAACTCAAAAGCCATTCAATATTTTTTCGCAAAACTTGTGCACATTAATCATGACCTTACGTGGTGCCTTTTGCTAATCTGAAGTTGATGACGTGGGGCTGGAGGGATATGCCATCTCCTGATGGCTCTTGTTGTTAGCTTGACAGGAACCCTACTTTGATGATCTGAGGTCACTTATTTGTGTTGAGGCAGATGTATGGTTTAAAAATGGCTTCCGTTTTATCGGTTTGGTCCCTATGTTCGACAGGGGCTCAGGCGTTGACCTCGTTCCGAACCCCAGTCCCGATGGAGTCATACGGGGGGCTGGCAGGACTCTGAGTCCAGCGATGTGGCTCTCGGGAGATGCTCCAGCTGCTGTCGGACAAAGACCCACCTGTTGCACCCTGCTACTCTGCCACCGCACGGAGACCCCCCTCAGCGAGTTGAAGGTGACCCACTGCTGAGTTAGCCTCACGTCAGCGTGCCAAATTCACTTCACTGAGCTCCACACTTTTCTCTCTGGCAGCATTCAAAATCGCGTACTTATTTACTATATACTGCATGCTGCACCAGTATACTGGATACCACATACTACTCAATCCACAGTAGGGTCATTCCATGTCAAATCATCAGATATGCAAAACATTTGTCACCATGTAGTCATAGATTGCTTCCATATTTTCACATATAATAAATAAATATGTATTAGTGATGAACAAATCCGAAATTTCAGCTCATTCGGACCAAAAATGAATTTTTGGTGAATTATTTTCCAAATAATTATTTCCTAATTATTTTGAACTTGGGCAAGAGACAGGACAAGATGATGGGAGAACTTGTGGCCCTGAAGCGTGAAGTAAAAAAATTTACTAAATGAACAGCGGATCAATCAAAATTGCTTGTTCCACTTGATATTGAATAGAATTCGGCACCGCCCGCCCGCACCTCCCCTCTGTCTGCCTCAGTCTCACACAGACCATCAACAATATTCCCCTATCCTTCTGGCAAGGACAGAATATTCTGCTCCTGATCAGGACTTCTGGACTCTGCATTCCACCCCCCCTCCCTCTGCCTTAGGCTGCCTCCTGCATTTTTTATGCCCCCGCCCTAGAAAGAGGAAGGGGGCATTATGTCGACACCATGTCCGTCCGCCGTCCCTCCGTCGTCCGTAAACTTTTCGTTTCCGTGGGATAACTATAGAATCCCTCATCCAATTGATGCCATTTCTTGAGGGCATATTGGGAGTGGCTAGAGGAAGGTTCCTTTTGAAAACCAGCTTTCTGCGATATTCAATGTGGCCGCCACAGCAGCCATCTTGATTTTATTTTCTGCACGATAACTAAAGAATGCCTCATCCGATTGATGCAATTTCATGGTGGCGTATTGGGGGTGGCTGGAGGAAGGTTCCTTTCGAAAACCAGCGTCGTGCGATATTCAATATGGCCGCCACAGCAGCCATCTTGATTTTCGTTTCTGCCCGATAACTATAGAATGCCTCATCCGATAGCTACCATTTCATGGTGACATCTTGGGGGTGGCTAGTGGAAGGTTCTTTTTGAAAACCAGCGTTATGCGATATTCAATATGGCCACCACAGCAGCCATCTTCATTTTCGTTTCCGCCTGATAACTATATAATGCCTCATCCGATTGATGCCATTTCATGGTGGCGTATTGGGGGTGGCTGGAGGAAGGTTCCTATCGAAAACCAGCATTGTGCGATATTCAATATGGCCGCCACTGCAGCCATCTTGATTTTTGTTTCTGCCCAACAACTAAAGAACACCTCGTCGGATTGATGCCGTTTCCTGGTGGTGTATTGGGGGTGGCTGGAGGAAGGTTCCTTTCGAAAACCAGTGTTGTGCGATATCCAGTATGGCTGCCACAGCGGCCATCTCGATATGCCCTTGATTAACATACAGGCGGGGGCATATGCCACGCTCTGCGTTGCTCTTGTTCACTAACCCCTTCTTCCCCCAACTCTCATTCCCCCCCCATTCCCTTGAAAAAATTCCTACGCGTTTCCAGCGTGTCGTGTTATAAACCTGATGTGTATTATTATGTCTGATGTCATCAATATTTTTCTCTTCTGTGTTAAATGCAACCTTCAATTTTCGAAAAAGGAAGTGGAGTTGGCAACATGACGCACGTTGCAACAACCCGGAGCACTTTCTCTCCAAACGTAATCTTGTTGTTATTCTGTCACAATGACAATAAATTCATCTGAATCTGAATGAGCTGAAATTTCGGATTTGTTAGCGATATATATTTATACAACTGCATACAAAAAATATGGCAAATTTGATAAGGTGGTGGTGAGGCCCATTTGATGATCTGACATGGAATGACCCAGTAAACGGCATAACCGCCAGTATGAAACAATAGCCATGTTTTGTATCACACAGTAGAATGACCACAAGGCTATTAGCATCACCTGCTGTCTCTCTTGGAAGGAATGTACCATTCATTGCGTTGCATTGGGGGAAACGGTACCTTTTAAAGACTGCTATGGCTGCATGCTGTGAAATTTGTCCAATTTATTATGTCATTAGCGTGTCTTCAGCATACTGGTATATTTCCTAGTGGTCCCACACTATATACTACTGGCTACTTTTGGCCACAATCAGTAATCAAATACTGAATTGAAAGCAATTCTGAACAGGACCTCTGAAATTTCAGCTGTGAGGTTTCAAACATATGTTGCAATAGCGTTCTTTGATATAGATGTAATATTTAGAAAAAGAACAAAAAACATTAAATCACATAACTTTGAACCTACACCTCAAAGGCATGAAGCTGCACACCATAATGGTTTACTGGGTGGTACCGGCTGCTTCTCTCGGCAAAATTCACTGACTGGGGGACACCGTTTCAGTCTGGAAGTGAATTTTCACTGAGGCAAATTGTCTGGCAGCTCTGCTGGTAATTGAAGGTAGCCTTTATACAAGTGTAGATACTGACCCCATCTTCAGTTTGTAAGACTGCCATTCTGAGCAGTGACTGGGCAGTTTACTGCACTGAGGCTACAGTAGGTGGGGCGTTAGAGAAATGAGCACTGCCGGGTGAATTTGGTCTGAGATTGCAGCTGGGACTCAAACTGATTGAACGATGTTCAAATCTCCAGGAGAATTGCCTCAAGAAAGCTTGCAATGAAACGTTTTGCGTTGAGTTGTAAAGCATGCAGTAACTCCAGTTCTCCTGCAGATGGCTTGTCAGATGGCTGAGCACGTTCTGAGGCTCACTTTAAAGGAGCCCTGGGCCCTGCTGGGAGGCGGCTGCACAGAAACACACCCGAGCTCCTCCATCAGACACCAGGTACAGCTCTCACCTGAGCTCCTGTATTAGACACCAGGTATCACTCTCTCCTGAGCTCCTATATCAGACACGGTACCGCTCTCACCTGAGTTCCTATATCAGACACCTGGTACAGCTCTCACATGAGCTCCTGTATTAGACACCAGGTACAGCTCTCACGTGAGCTCCTATATCAGACACCAGGTACAGCTCTCACTTGAGCTCCTATATCAGACACGGTACCGCTCTCACCTGAGTTCCTATATCAGACACTGGGTACCGCTCTCATCTGAGTTCCAATATCAGACACCAGGTTCAGCTTTCACCTGAGCTTCTACATCAGGCTACCAGGTGGAGCTATCACCTGAGCTTCATATCAGACACCAGGTACAGCTCTCATCTGAGTTCCTACATCAGACACCAGGTACAGCTCTCACCTGAGCTCCTGTATGAGACACCAGGTACTAGGGGTGTCAACGTTTACAAATTTTTCTACACGTGTACACAGGACTACAAACCGACGTGTACCCGGTCACACGTTCGGAGATTTATGAGCTTTTTCTATCGCAGTTGCACTGTATGACCACAGAAAGTAAAATGAGTTGAAAATAAAATCCTCTATCATTTTGACAGATAGGAAAACATACAAGTGAAAGCTGAAAAAGGTTTAACCTTCTTTTTTTTAATCACTGTTTTAACTATTGCTCACTTTTGTACATTTTTTTTTAAACTTCAAGTGCAAACTGCATCCCTCTCTGGCAACGGGAGCTGCGTCTGAATATTAATATGCGTCTCATAGTAAAAGTAATCTGGAATTGGCGAGAGAAAGCAACTCGAAAAGAAGCCAAAGTAAGCTGAAGTGAGAGGAAAAAACTTCACCTTTATATCCACAAAGTAGAGGGGGACTCTCACAATTATTCACAAAAATTGGCGAAAAAAATGTGTTCTCTTCTCCCTCTTTAGACGCGAGGATGCGTGATCAGGTCGTAAAAAGCCGACAGAACACCAACCAACCATATAATGTACAACAACACGCAACAATATAGGCTAAAATAACAAGCCATTAACAGTTTTTGTTTTCAGCTGCACAACATTTGCACATGGAGAAGATGACGAGCGCAGCGCTCTTCTCAAGTCCTCCGCTGCCTATTGTTGATGTGGCGCGACAGTGGCTGTGGCTGCGGCTGCAGGGTTTTCTTTTTTTTTTTTAATGTCAAGGTAACATTGCGCCCCATGCATCTGTATTCGGATAACTGCACTAGTGGGAACATTTAAGTGTATTGTTAGTTAATGTTATTATCTGAAGCTTTCAGGCAACATTATCGCCCCTAAAAATAGGCGACTATATGTATTGGTGAGAAATGAATGAGGAGGAAAAAATTGATTGGTTATTGATTTTTCTAAACGGGTATGATTTGTTATTTGTTTAACTGTTTACACGTGTAAATGTTGACACCCCTACCAGGTACACTCTCTCCTGAGCTCCTATATCAGACACTAGGTACAGCTCTCACCTGAGCTACTGTATCAGACACCAGGTACCGCTCTCACCTGACTTCTTATATCAGACACCGGGCACTGCTGTCACCTGAGCTTCTACATCAGACAACCAGGTACAGCTCTCACCTGAGCTTCTACATCAGACAACCAGGTTCAGCTCTGACCTGAGCTCCTATATCAGACACCAGGTACGGCTCTCATCTGAGTTCCTACATCAGACACCAAGTACAGCTCTCACCTGAGCTCCTGTATCAGACACCAGGTACAGCTCTCACTTGAGCTCCTGAATCAGACACCAGGCACAGCTCTCACCTGAGTTCCTGTATCAGACACCAGGTACAGCTTTCAATTGAGCTCCTGCATCAGACACCAGACACAGCTCTCACCTGAGCTCCTGTATCAGATACCAGGAACAGCTCTCACCTGAGCTCCTGTATCAGACACCAGGCACAGCTCTCACCTGAGTTCCTAAATCAGATACCAGGTGCAGCTCTCACCTGAGCTCCTGTATCGGAAACTTGGTACAGCTCTCACTGGAGCTCCTATATCATGGCTAAAGTCCCAACCTGGCTCCTTCGATCTGCCACCTAATCATCCCCTGATCTAATTGGCTGTGTAGAACCCCAAGAAGACAATTCCAATCGGCGGATATTGCCCGGGTTGAAGGCCTTACGTGTTCTCTTAGTCTAACTTTAATTTGAGCATTCTTCTGGCTGGGGTGAATCGCAATATAATGGATATTTTTCACCGTCCGAGGACGGGGCATGAAAACGCAATGTTTACGATTAATCTGACTCCATAGAACAAGTAGAATACAAAATTTAGTTATAACCTCGTTAAAAATCTGACTCCGAATTAGAATTAGAATTGAGAATTTAGAAAACACCTGCGTGGATTTCGAGACAAATCTGCCATCAGATACGGCAGCGCAAACCATCATTGCTCAGTAAATGCGTCCCCAGGGTTAATTCAACGCAACTGTCCTGGAATCAATTCGACAATACTTCCATTGGTTAAACGAGACTATCTTGATAGCAGCATCGAGGCTTAAATAAAGCACTGAGCGTGAACGTATCAAGAACCCAGATTATATATATATACCCAAGGGCTCCTTCGAAAGATCAACCAGACACCGGCATATAAATAAAATACACGCCCAAGGGTATCCTTAATAGCTAAACCTTATGAGCCGGTATTCCATAAATCCTTAAGGGGTAGAACATAATCCCAATCTAATTTAGAAGTATCGTTACCTACACGTCTTGGTAGGAATTTCCCCTTAAGTCATGGTCGCAACAAGGCTAGAATATACGAGTGTTACAAATCAAGGAAAATCACGCAAGCTGAAAAAGGAATAACAATAATTTAATTCACCAGGTAGGCACAACTTGAATCAAACAAATCAATGATAAGCCAATTACCGTTACATATAATTTAGAAGGATTTAGAATATTTTCATACCTGGAACGGATGAATGACCACGCGGAGCTAAAGTCTCTCCACGTGGTCGGGGAGAACTCAAATGTTCCCCCGCTCCGCAGAGCAAGGCAAAGGTGACTTACCCCAAGAAGAGACAGAAAAAGAAGAGCCCGCCTATGGGGTAAGGCTTCAGTCAAAAGTTTCGTGCGTGTACACATAAAAATCGTGCACATATTAAAAATGTGTGCGTGTTAGTCAATAGTTGTGCATAAATAAAAAAATTGTAAACTCTTGTTCAAGTCAAATCAAGCATAGATTATGCATTGTATAAATTCACTGTGTGAATACAACTTATAAAGTTGCAACTTCACTAAATTACAAATACGGATTGCAGTTTGCGGACGCCACTTTCTTCAGAATGAATACGATTCTGAACAGCGTGAAATAACTGTCAAAACTACGTCACGAGGTCACGGGCATTATGTATTGAGTGGAAGATAACATCGATTCTACAAACTGCGCATGTGTCAGAAACGATTTGGATTTACTCAATTTTGACATAACCATTTCAAAGATTCACTGGCACGTTCAGCATGCGACGGCCAGCATAGCGGAGTTCAATGATAACTAGCATGCCAGATGATATTTCAAACTATTGGAATCGATATTTATCTGCACAATACCCACAACAGGACACATAAACCAATGCCAACTAGCTAGAGAACAGAACAGACACCATTGCATTCAATTCGCTCATCCACATGAAGTGATGTCGCAAATGAAATCCGTGAATTTGAGTTAGCCACGCGTCATTACTCAAAACCAGCCGCTCAAAAGTTGAGTGCGAAAAGTTTAACAACACCCCCAATAACTTTATCCTCGAATGTTTATTATGCAGAGGGAGCGGAAGGGACGTTTCAAAATTGTTAAATTTTCTACCATTTCTTCATTTGCTTGGGGTTTTAATCATCCCGTGGAAATGGAGGATCTAAGTTATCAATTCAGTAATTAACTAATGTAATCGTCATGAGTTTCAGACAGGACAGAGGACTGACAGGTGACTATCAATGAGTATCAGCTGACAGCACAATTAGTCCCTGCATCATTAAAAGCAGCATAATGTTCAGTGTGGCATCTTAGGAAATCTGCAGATAATAATGTTAATTTATCTGCTCATAATTTTCATGCACATTTGCACTTATCACTAAACACCAATACATACGTTCAAAACAACGTTTTGCATGCAGAAGGTATAAATTTATCTAGGCCTGCATGTACAGTAATATTTAAAGGAAGAGCTCATTACAAACTACATATCAGGACAGAACAACACACATTAACATACAAACTTATATAGTTATACACTTACATTTTCTGTATATCTTTTTATTTTGCTCTTATGTACTACAATTACTTCATGAAAAAGAAATCTTGAATAAACTCAGAAACATGAATAGCATGTGAAGTAGTTTGTCTGTGCCCACTCCTCCATGTTGTCCTTGTATATAATCTCGACCATGGTTTGCTGTGCTGCGTGGGGATGCTCCAATGACTGCGGGGTTGAGTACAAATGTACAGTTTGTAGGCTCAATTCAGCAGGAGAAATCTAACAACCATTCAAAATTACAACAACGACAAAAATGTGAGGTGATCATATTTAAACAAAGCACATGCATTTTTTCACAACCAAAGACCACATGATTTGGAAGCTTATTGTCCAGTTTATTAAAAGTAAGGAACAGGGAAAGGCTTGTATAGCTTAGGGAGTTAACACTCAGGGTGTTGGGTGAGAGTGGTCTGTCTCATTGCAGGAAGTTCTCTGGCTCTTATTGATTCGCTTGCACTTCTTCTGAGAGAGAGAGGGAGAAAAAGACAGGAGAAAGGGTTAGACACACCTATATGGGCTTGGATAGAAAATGGTGCTGAGAGATGAGGCCTTTGTTTCCCAATTTAGCTTATGGAACTTAAGTAGTTGTAATCAGCTATGCTGCTAATGTTTAAGGAAGTATGGTGACTGGCATCAGTAACATGTAGCAGGAATTGGTATAAAGATGGATCTTGTTCTTTAGTCTTTCAGACAAGTAATACAGTACAGCTCAATATTTATACTATTCAGTATGACTCTCCACTTAAGTCTTCTATGCTTAATTTTCCAAATTGTTTAGCCTATTTCGCCAATGCTTTCTGTTTTCAATTTTCTATTTGGTCCTCCAGCTTCCCTCTCCCTTAACCATCAATCCAAAATTAGCAAAATGAGCAGCGACATACTATTGACAAGTAATAGTCAATAGAATCTCAAATCCTAAAAACTAACTATAGATGACGTTTTATCTAATTGAATAGCAGTAAAGAAACTAGCTCATACAATCAATATTAATAGCGATGTATCACAGAAACGGATGGCTTTCTGCTTTAACATTGTGTAACGTTAACTTTATTATAATAGCTAACGTTCGCTACCTGAACTCAAAGAGAACCTCACTACACCACCTCCACTACTATAGCCAGTCTGATGTTATATTTATGTTAATTCTCTAACATTTCAATCCTCTACCCCACTCCGCAAAAACATCACTTTAAGAAGCCTTTTTCTCCAATATCGCATTGTTGGATGAAATGGCACCGAAAGTTTTCCATTATGCTGCTGCTTGTAGTTAGCGCTAGTAACTGTGTCGCTAACTGTACCTAGCTAGTATCCTAGCCTAATTTTCTGCCCTTAAACGTTCAATATATCTCTAATTGTACAGGGGATAATCCAGGAAAACGCTTTACTGTACGTGTTAATTGAATTCAGATGTGCTGCCGACATTATCTTACCTTTTGAGAGATCACAAATGGTCGATTCCGCTTCATTTCACCTGCTGGACTAGTAATCTTCGTCGCTAACTTCCGGGAACTATTGGGAGACTCCACACCATTACTGTAAAACATTGGTCTGGAGTGAACGGAGTTGACGCGACTCTCACTCTACATGGCTCTGCTGTTCAATATCGACAAAAGGCTGTGTGCCGTGTTGAGTAACATTATACCGGCTAACTGCACCGAGCACGAAGAAACCGATTAAGTTACGTAACTAGAAACAAAGGCTCTCTACGAAAGTAGAGCCGCTTCATTTTCAACTCCATAACATTTTGCGAATATCATGTTAGAACAAGTAAAAAGAGGTTAAAATTAGCCTACCTGATTGCTTGTTGTGTCCGCATCGTCTGCCATCTTGGCGCCATGAAATTAAACCCATGGTCGAATTTCTGACACATGCGTAGTTTGTAGAATCGATGTTATCTTCCACTCGATACATAATGCCCATGACCTCGTGACGTAGTTTTGACAGTTATTTCACGCTATTCAGGTTCGTATTCATTCTGAAGAAAGTGACGTCCGTAAACTGCAATCCGTATTTGTAATTTAGTGAAGTTGTAACTTTATGAGTTGTATTCTCACAGAGAATTTATACAATGCATAATCTATGCGTGATTTGACTTAAGCAAGAGTTAACAATTTTTTTATTTATGCACAACTATAGACTAACACGCACACATTTTTAATACGTGCACGATTTTTATGTGTACACGCACAAAACTTTTGACAGTAACCTTACCCCATACCCGCCCCCTTAGGATCTCGTACCTTTAAAGGCTCCAAACCACACCTCCGAACAAGGTAGAGGAAGGGGTGGCCGAATCAGAGTTTTACTGGGCTAGGTGATATTAATTTGCATAGACAGACTAGATAGTCGCCCAAATGAACCTTACAAACGATGAACCATAATTCCAAGGGAAATGGAACATGTTCCATTCAACTCCTTGGACTCCCCCGAGAATAAAGAGACCAAACATGATATAAATGTGCTAAAATGATGCAGTTGTCATGGAAAAGCCTTAAAATGGAATATTATAGCCCAATAGTGTGATAAATATATATGAGGTTCCTTTTAGGATATTGAACATAAACAAAATATGAATTTGATTGGAGGTTTAGGTTGTTTTAAGCCAATTGAAGTAGCTGCGCTTTAACTTCAATGAAACCAGTGAGTTTGAGTTCCAGAGATGCTGGGCCTGCTAGACTTGATGGCTCCCACCCCCCGCCGTGGGGAACAAAGGATGCCACTCTCACCGGCAGGCTATAGGATTATAAAAGTTAACTGCTCGCTCTGGATGGTGTCAGATCACCCAAACATTCAGATTTTACCCGCGTAATGGGCATGTGTTCCAACAAAATGATTTTTGACATATATTTTGAGTACAATCAAGCCAAACCAAACTTCCAGGTTCTACAGCTGTTCAATTCCTCTGTCCCTCCCCACCTCTTCCCCCAGGGCTTCCTTGAAAAAGAGATTTCAATCTCAACGGGACTTCCCTGGTTAAATAAGGGTTAAGGTTAAATAAGTAAGTATATCAGACACGAGGATCAGCTCTTACCTAAGCTGCTATATCAGACACCAGGAACAGCTCTCACCTGAGCTCATTCATTAATTGATATCCCTCTTTAAACATTTACCATGTTGAATCCTTTGCTTTTCCAAAGCCGTAGCGAGGAGTCAGGAGCCGCATCAGAGCGGGAGTGCACACGCTCAGACTACCTCCTGGCAGCTGACGCTTTTTGCCGTGTGCTACAGACTGCGGCGCGGTCTCTGGAGCATGATGGCTGTGAGCATCTGATTGACATGTCATACAGACACAGCAGGGCGGTCCCCATGGGTGTAGGCCCTCAGGCCCCGTGGGGTGAGGTGCTCGGATCCTGTGGGTGTGGCCTGGTGGCTCCTGGTGGAGGCCTGGAATGGACTCCCCTCAGCACGGAACACCCACCCTTCACACCGGTGCCCCCTCTGGCCACAGCCGCCGAGCCGCTGGTGCTGGACTCATTTTCTGCCAAAGTCAATGCTCTCCAAATCTCATGCTGGACATAAAGTACATTGTCCAGGATGTTAATTGATTTGGGGGCATTGTGTTCTTTCAACACTAGATGGCAGCATTACTGTTTTTTTCCATCCCAAAGGTAACTACCCTCTGTGGTTTATGAAGCTGCTCAACAATTTATTTGTTGGTGACTGTTCTGAAAAGTTGTTTATGTGACTTATGTAAAATGATTCCTATGAAAATATTTTGTCATGTTATTTCACTCCTTCTTTGTTTTGCATGCAGTAGAGAAAAAGATACTGTGCTCTGAAATCAAAGCTAGAGTCATCCCTGATGATCATGTTTCTGAATTTCTACAGGCCGTAATGGCTTGGTAGTATTGTGGCACAGTGGGTATCTCTAACGCCTCATAGTAAGAAGGTTGTGGGTTTGAATCCGGCCTGGGGCCTGTCTGTGCAGAGTTCGTTGGTTCTCCCCGTGTTCACGAGCTTGCTCCAGGTACTCTGGTTCTCTCCCACAGTCTGAAGACATGCATATCAGGCTAAAAGGAGTCTCAAAATTGCCCATGAGTACGACTGTGTGAGTGAATGGTATGTGAATTGTGTGTGCACCATTGTCGAGCTGTCCAGGATGGTTCCCTGCCTTTCGCCCGTAGTCAGCTGAGATGGGCTCCAACTTAACCGCGACTCCAGTGAGGAAGAAGCAGTGCAAATGATGGTTGGATGGAGATTAGAGTTGCTACAGTGCTCATTGCTGCCACAAAATTGCTGCATTAAATTTCCGAAAGTGACGCCAAGTAGGTTTGCGCCGGAGCGACCTTTGACCTACATGGAAAACTCCTGAACAAAACTGTGAACTCAGTGTTGAATTCTCCTCCTGTAGCCTCGTTTTCAAGATGCGATACTCAAACCTATGAGGGCGATTTCCAGTTCTCAACATGGATGTCGGAAGAGTGGAATGGTAGTCCTTGACTCAAGCTGCCTCACTGTTAGCCCAAGTACTTCAGTGATTTTAAACCTCTCTGTTTTTATGGAACAGGCCGTTTTTTAAGTAATTACTTTTTAATACAACTGTGTGTGCAGTTCGAAATGTTTTCATAAAAAAATAAATCGCTTTAACTCGACCTGCTCGCTGTCATATTTGTCATGCAGTTAAGGCAAATTATTACGCCCCCCCCCCCTCAGCCAGGTTAAGCAATGATCATGTCTGTGTGTGTGTGTGTGTGTGTGTGTGTTTCTGTCACTCTGTCTGTCAGCCCGTGGCCATTACCTGGCCCCCCCCTAGGGGGAGCCAGGTTAAGCAATGATCATGTTACAAGGACAGTTAGCTAGCTAGCTAGCTGCCCGGGATAAACTACGCCATGCCATGGGGACCAGCGCATTGTTCGTCTGTCCGCGTATTAAAATGGAGGCCGCTGTGGCTCGTAGGCCTATTTGCTTGATGCCTGAGGAGCCTGGATTGCCGTGTATTACATTGTTTTATATGTCTGCTTAGGTAATTTTTGTATTATTTTTGCGAATTGAAGATTACGTACAATTTCCGTGAATGTTTGAGCTGTATGTAATTATTTCGTTATAAGTGTGTTGCTAGCATGCTAGCTAGCTACATGGAGCTCCGTGTTGTGACACGGACCCCTGCGAACCATAATCGCGATGCATTTTCACAAAACAGTATGCTAGTTTGCATTAAATAATTATGTTTCCTAATTATGACATTTCTCGGTTGTGATGTTACGATTGAATTTGTGCTTTTATATCTATTTGCGTTGCATTATTCCGCATACTTTCGCTGCATACTGCCCGTTTTTCGTTGGCGGACAAAGTGATCGCGTTGACACGGATCTTGCATGGAATTGCACATGGCACACGGGGTCCGCTTTCCAGCCAGCTGGGCTTGCTGAAATCACAGATTTTTTATTTATTTTTCAAAAGATGGTATAACGTGTTCTATCGTCTTCTGTGTCTAGTTAGCATTTTGTTTTACCTAGCTGGACACAGCTAATCATTTTAGTGGTCATTTGTGCAGTATGAATGAATTTGACTTATATTACAAGGACAGTTAGCTAGCTAGCTAGCTGCCCGGGATAAACTACGCCATGCCTCGGGGACCAGCGCAGTTCACCGCTCTTCGTATTAAAATAGAGGCCGCTGCGGCTCGTAGGCCTATTTGCTTGATGCCTGAGGAGCCTGAATTGTCGTGTATTATATTGTTTTCTATGTCTGCTTAGGTTGTCTTTGTATTATTTTTGCAAAATGAACATTACGTAAAATTTCTGTGAATGTTTGTGCTGTATGTATGATCGTGTCTGTGTGTGTGTGGGTGTGTGTCTGTCATTTACTCTGTCTGTCAGCCCTGTCTGTCAGCCCGTGGCTGGGGCCAGGTCTGCTATCTCTGATTGCCTTGTTGAGAAAGAACTCTAAAAACCCATATTCAGCAACCTAATTTCGAGCTAACTGATTTTCTCAGTGTCTAATCTGATCTGTTTAAAAGTGTTGGTACCTGAAATTGCTTTGAATGTAGAAACATAAACATGATATGTTTAAGGTCTTTTTTTCCTCATGGAATACTTGGATATCGCAGTCAAAATGTAGCTCATAACATAACATAACATGGCAAGAACAGGCCTTTCAGCCCAACTATGCTTGCCAGTTTCTTTATACTATTGTGATTATATCCTTTCAGATACTCAGTGACTCAATGGTATCTAGCTTTAAGTCAAACCTGCTCTTGAAAACCCCGAAGGTCTCTGCCTCAACAATATGGTCAGGCAAACTATTCCACATTGAAATTACTCTTTGGGTGAAGAAATATTTCCGAATATCAGTGCTAAATTTACCTTTGGTCAACTTCCATTTGTGACCTTGAGTTCTACTCGCAACACTTGGTCGAATGAATCCTTCATAATTCACCCTGTTAATCCCTTTAACATATTTAAAGACCTCTATCAAATCACCCCTTAGTCTCCTTTTCCTAAGAATAAAGAGATTAAGGATCTTCAGCCTCTTCTCGTTGCTTTCATCTTTTATACCTGGAATAAGCTTAGCGGCTCTTTTCTGAACTTTCTCTAGAGCCTCTATATCAGAGGTGGGCAGCGAGGGCAGTATGTGTCCCTGGTTTTCACACCAATGTCTGGTCTTTAATTAGTTGATTGTCTCAATTAGCCAAACCATTCATGAAATCTGACGTTTCATGCGCATTTCTTTAAATTATCATGAAACTACGAAGACTAGTCTTGTCTCCCTTCATAAAACATTTTCCTTCGATCAAATCATTGCGAAAATCAATATTTGTGCATGCAATCAATTAACTCAATTAGTCAGGGTAATTGATAGGACTAAAACCTGCATACACACCGGCCCTCCAGGACCGTGATTGCCCACCCCTGCTCTATATCTTTCTTAAAGTGTGGTCCCCAGAACTGTACACAATACTCCAGATGTGGTCTGACGAATGTGTTGTACAAAAGAAGCATCACCTCCTTAGATTTGTACTCAATACTTCTGGCAATGTATCCCAGCATACATGTATCCCGACAAGAAAATAACCACTCGCCTGCACCTGCCCACATCTACTGTCAGAGGAATCATTATGAAGTTTAAAACAACTGGAACAGTGGTAAACAAGCCTGGACAAGGACGCAAGGTTATTTTGCCACCATGCACAGTGAGTAGGATTATAAGAGAGATAAAAAGTTCTTCAAAGCTCACTGTTAAAGAACTGCAACTGCTACAAATGGTAGCATCTTGGGGTCACAAAGTCTCCAAAACAACCACCAGGTGCTATCTACATGCCAACAAGCTGTTTGGGAGGCATGCACGGAAAAAACCTTTTCTCACTCACAATCATAATGGCAAACGTCTGGAGTTCGCTAAGTGGTACTGGGACTTCAACTGGGACCTTGCGCTTTGGTCAGATGAGACCAAGATAGAGCTTTTTGGCAACAAACACTCTAAGTGGGTCTGGTGGAACACATAAGATGAGTATGCAGAAAAGAACCTCACGCCCACTGTGAAGTATGGGGGAGGATCGGTGATGCTGTGGGCCTGTTTCTCTTCCAGATGCCCTGGGAACCTTGTAGGGTGCATGGCATCATGAACGCTTTGAAATTCCAGGACATTTTAAATCAAAATCTGGTGGCCTCTGCCCAAAAGCTGAAGATGGGTCGTCACTGGGTCTTTCAGCAAGATAATGACCCTAAACATGTGGCCAAATCTACACAGAAATGGTTCACCAGACACAGAATCAAGTTCCTCCCATGGCCATCTCAGTCCCCAGACCTCAACCCCATTGAAAACCTGTGGAGTGAGCAGAAGAGGAGAGTGCAGAGGAGAGGACCCTGGTCGCTGGATGATTTAGAGAGATTGTGCTTAGAGAAATGGTCGAAGATCCCTCTTTCTGTATTCTCCCATCTTATGAAAAATTATAGGAGTAGGTTAGGTGCTGTTATGTTGGCAAAAGGGGGTTGTACGAAGTATTAACATCAGGGGTGCTAATAATTGTGGAACACATGATTTGTTGTAAAAGAATTATTTCTTAATGTGGGATTTTTTTCCCCACTGAATAAATTCACTTGAATTAAAGGTTGGATTTTCCTCTTTTTTCATTGTGGTCCAATATTATTTAGAAAAAAACTGAATTTATTAGAAGCTAAAGAACGCATCTTAACCAGGGTATTGGTTGGGTAAGAGCCAGACCTTTTCCAGTCAATAAATTCCATGTATTTATTCCAGTGTGAGACCAAATGGGGAACTGAAATTACGTCTCTTTTAAGTAGGGATATAATCAATTTATTGTTTTTACCATGGTTGCAGGACAAGCAGATTTTAACTGCTGGAGTGTCAGTCACGAACAGCAAGGATAATTGATGGGTTTCCACTCTTGGTTGAGACCTAAACAACATGCAAACCCCGGAGGAGACTGCTCCAGAGATTTTTGCAAAATCACCTGGTGACACAGGGATATTGTATTCTACTAGAAACTCATTATAGGAGTAGAGGAGACCCTCCCTATTAAATAACTGGGCTACAAACACAATGATATAACTGAACCAGTAATCAAAAAACAGGGATTTGTGCTTAAACAGAATATCCTTGTTCCGTATGATTGATTATATTTTTAAAATAATATTAATCTTTTAAGTATTATTTTAATTGCCGTTCATTTTTTAAAATATGGTCTCTGGTATGCCGACAGACCAGAAACGGCACTAAGGGCACACCAAAATTTACAGTACCAGTTCTGAAGTAGTTGGGACAGTGTAAATTGGGAATAAAATCAAAACACAATGACTTTCAAATGACACCAGCCAGTATTTTATTCACAATAGAACAGAGGTAACATGGCAAATGTTGAAACTGAGAAATTTTACAATTTTATGCACAAAATGAGCTCAATTCATATTTGATGGCTGCTACAGATCTCAAAAAAGTTGGGACAGGGGCCTGTTTACCTTGGTGTAGCATCCCCTCTTCTTTTCAACACAGGGTACAGGGTGGAGGGGTCTGGGCATTGAAGAGACAAGTTTCTTGAGTTTAGCCATTGGAATTTGATCCCACTCTTGTTTAATACTGGCTTCCAGCTGCTGGAGAGTTTGGGGTCTCCTTTGATGGACTTTTCATTTAATTATGCGTCAAAAGTTCTCAATCGGTGAAAGATAAGGCCTGCAGGCAGGCCAGTTCAGCACACGGACTCTTCTACTACGAAGCCATGCTGCTGTAATAGCTGCAGTATGTGGTTTTGCATTGTCCTACTGAAATACATAAGGCCTTCCTTAGGAATAGCCATCGTCTGGTGGGGAGCATATGTTGCTCTAAAACCTTTAAATACCTTTCAGCTTTCATGGTTCTTTTTAAAACATGCAAGTATCCCACACCATATGCACTCATGCATCCCCATCGGAGATGCTGGATTTTGAACTAAACGCTGGTGACATTCCTGGGCCCATTTAGTAATGTCAGTGACAGAATCGTGCCAGTGAGCGATGCAGTGGGGTCTGAGGGCCGGAAGATCACGGGTATCCAGTAAAAGTCTTCGGCCTTGTCGATTATGCACAGAGATTTTTCCAGTTTCTCTGCATCTTTTGATGATGTTATGGCCCCAATTTGTTATTACATTTACAACATAACAGCAACAGCAAGGGATGACAAACACAGTTTAAAAAAACTTAAACACATTTAATTAACAAAGACAACAACTAACAATAACCTACAACTAATGACCAAGATTGAACACAACAAAAAAAGAAATATTTACAGTCCCTCTTTGTTGCGGTGGCTTGGTGATGTCCTGGGTAAGGAAAAATGCTCTAACCCAGGCAAAAATCCACAAAAGAAACTCCACAGGTCTTGAACAGAAATGACAGGTCTGGTCACACGTATCCTTCTTCATGCAATTTCTCCTACTACTTTACTGTCTCAATTCTTTTCTTTTATATACTCTTTTGCAGACCCCACCCACATTTAGACCTCTTTTTTTTAATTTTCGTAGACTTGCCCCAGACATGTCCTGGACATGTCAAAACCTAGCTCCAGTCTGAGCTCAATAAAAGAAAGGTAAATGCTGCCATCTAGTGGCCTCTATTCACATCACAATGATATTATGCGCTGTCGATGATGAGACCTTCAAAGCCTTTGCAATTTGACCTTGAGGATCATTGTTCCACAATTTTTTTATAATAATTTTATTTTTTTAAGTATTCCACAATTTTTTATGCAAGCCTTCACAGGTTGGAGAGCCTCTGGCCATCTTTACTTCTGAGAGACTCAGCCGCTTTAGGACATCCCTTTTATAGCCAATCATGTTTTGCACCTGATGCCAGTTAACTTATTTACTTGCTAAATGTTCTTTCAGATGATTCTCTTATATATTAATCGCTTTTTCAGCCCTTTTTTTGCCTAATATGCCTAATAAGAAAAATTCGACAGCGAAATATAAGAAATTTTGTTCTTGAAAGAATTTTTTTTGGTATTTTAAATGTCTTTTTATTGCAGTTTGTAGGTAGATCTTCACCGAAGTTTGCCGCAATTGATTTATTGGTTTTGAAAAGCCAGCCGCAATATAAATAAACAAATTGGCTATAAACAACGTAATAGCCTGTGAGTTTATGCTCACGTTATTCTCCGAAATTATGCGTTTTCGGACCTGCAGAGGTGTGAGGTTGTCTCTCGCCAAGGAGTCCATCTTCATCCTAAATTTTGGGGAAATGCGTCGTATCGTGACAGGTTCCATAGTTGTGAATGTGATGTCAGTTTATGGTCGGGCATTTTATAGAAAATTGCTGCCACGTGCTGACCAGGTCATTGATTCTTTAATAGGCTACAATGAGCTTAAAGGAAAAATTAGGGTGACAATGAGTGATAAACAGAGATGACACGAACTGAGCTGTATTGAATCAGTGCCAAGTGTATCCGCCTTTAATTCCGTGAATTCAGTTTACGAAAGAGCCATTCAGTTTTAAGTGACAATGTCCTTTAGAGAAAAGATATTGAGCAGATCTTTTTTTAAATTCTGTTTCCTTATTGATAGATATAGAATAAGCTTACTAAACATCCTGTTTAAGGTTCAACAAATAGTTTATTTTGCTTTTTTTTTTTGTGCATTCAAGAGTCGTTATGGTTGAACTAAATTCATATTGTACGCAATTATTTTATAGTTGCAAGCTTTGCGAACATGTTATGTTTGAACATCTGAATGGTTATCTGAATGGTAATGAGGAGTCATTAAAACAAATACAGACGATGCAAAACGTTTTGAAAAATTGGTTAAAAATTGCCAATTAGCATTTTAAAACGAAACGGTATATAAATCTAAAAACATTCAAGTTCTTTCCCTAAATGAATTTTACTGAGACGGGGTGCGAGTAATCTTCGATATACAGTGGGTTGACCGGTTCCGCAATTTGACCGATTCCGCAATTTGCAGAAATCAAACTTTTTTTGCGGGAAAACGACTTCGCCGCGGCCTTGAGTTTGACACTGCTAAAATGGTAAATTATTGTGGATTTAACTCTTAACTATCGGTTTGAGATATTCGCCTTCATAGAGAAATAAATGCCCGATAACTGTTGCTTGCCGTTGCAGCAGTAGGCTACCAAATCAACGCTTGTGATAAGGCGCACTGTGCAGTGTGTGGCCGTTAAACACGTCACGTGTATTCCTGGGATTCATTACGTTATTAGTGTCATTATGATCGGAAATGATCGTATAATTGACCTTATAAATCCCAATGTCGTGGCCTACTACTGATCCTTCTTCATCAACACCCATTGGGAGTGACTGCTTGTCATTTGACTAGTTCCGCAAACGCCATTTTGTCGGTTTTCAAACTTGTTTATTCTTATTTTTTCTGAAATAATTTTATGAAAGTTTATTGTAGTCAGTGTGAAATAAAACATTTTCCCTCCCACCATAACTGTTTTTCTGTGGCTCAACGGGCTGATCATGACTCATGTCCTGTGTTATTCTGAACTTGCAGTCTCATCCTGATAATTTTAACGTATGACATTTACTAGGCCTACTTGAATTGGAAAGAGTAGAAAGAATCATCCGTAGTCGCTGATAGCAGTTGAATATCGATGGTTGCACAAATCATCGTGAACTGAGGCCAGCGCACGTGGATTCCAGCTGACACAATGTCGACATACGGAACAGTTAGCCATACATTTAACCAATTATTGTGATATCCCCTATAGAGTAATGCTGGCTAAAATTGGTGGAAAATACATGTGTCTGTTTCGTTGTGTCTAGGGACACGCAATAATGCCAATAAACAAAGAATATCATGCGTTCGGCTTGACAGGGCGCTGTTTGCGAAACTGGAAATTATTTGCGGAACCAATCAAAGGACGTGCCACTGAAAAATGACTGTGCAAGGCTTTATTCCTAATGACTGAAGAAAACTAACTGATCAACAAAAAGCGTGAGTAATTTCCGCAAATTCGTGAACAGATAACTTTCCGCCAGCGAATTCTGTATCGATACCAGACACTTCAGACAAATTCCTTTTGCAGAACCGGTCCACGTGCTGCAGGAATGGATAGTCTAGGCTATAGGCCTACTAAATTTCAGGTTTGCAACAGGAAAAATAATCTATTTCGGCACTTGAGTGTAAAATAGGCCTAATAGTAGCCTACATAAAAGCATGTATTATCTCCGAACATAAAATATTGCAGAAATGAAACCTGACAAATAAAATCCTCTTCAAAAATAGCATGATATTTAATAATCCAATTCCGTATTATACCGTGCTAAAGTTTTAAATAGTAGCACAGGTTGAGCAAACTGTAGACCTATCGTCAAATATAAAAAGGTTGGCAGAAATGATTAGGCCTACCGGCAACATCACCCCTGCCAAAGCAAATTAATATTTTAAGTAGGCTTGCGTTACTTTTTGCAATCATATATGGAATTAAATCGCCAACAAGCAGTGCCATTTTCTACATGTACGGACTACAGTCAAAACGACCGTCCCAACAGCCCTCGTGGCTCAGTTATAATCGCCCAGCTACCCCGTGCGCGGTAGGCGGCGGGAGGTCTTCTTTCGTCTTCATGCGCGTCAATACGCCAGTCCTACTGCACGGCTGACAACGAGATTTCCCGGTCCTACTGAGAGTTTAACGCCCCCGTACTGGCAGATTAACGACTTTTTCTTTGGTTTTAACGGCGGCAGTACTGTACACCACAGTATTGTTGAGTTGGTTGGTTGGTGGGAGATGCGTTGATTTGTCGTGGCTTGACTGACTAATAAATGGACCTTTGACTCATTGATACATTTCTTTGTGGACCTTTAACATTTGTATTTGGTCTACACTGTATTCAAAGGCTGTTCTGAACAAAATGAAACCATACCTGTCATAAGTGGGTCTTGATGGCGAGGGTTTGGTACAGTCCAAACTTGCTGGCACTTCAGTTTTCAAGTAGCGGGCTCTTCTAACTTCGAGAAAAGGTAAACCACGTGTTTGTCAGCCTTCACATAATTTTTTTTTTTTTTTTTTTACCCCTTAAAGGCTCACTGTCCCTGCAAGAGTTTAAACTGAAGTTACTGGCATTGACAAATTTATGATGCCACATCAGCACCCCACAAGCCCATGTAGTTGATTTCGTTGTCGGAATTCACATAAAAATTAAGAAGGTTGGAAAGCACTTGCATAAAGTTTTTTTATTTTTTATTTAGTTTATTTCACAATTGTTACTTCAATTGAGTGACTTTGCCTTCTGTAATGTATTGTCAATTAGCGGTTTATTTATGCCTAATTAGGTAATGGTAAGTGGTACCATGAGTAATAGGAAACACATGTTTGAGATTAATTGGTTTATATTATAGGCCTACGCAGGTGGTTATATTAATTTGTATACGCTGAAGAAGGCACGTGAGCCGAATCGCGTTCGTTTTTACTCTTCGTAACATTAAAAATACTTTAAGCAAGTGCTGTCCAACCTTCTTAATTTTTACACTTTTTTCTTTTGGATTCAGCACCTTATATGCGATTTGGAGAGCAGCCTGTTTGTTTTTGCATTTTTGGCATTAACATAAATAAAACCTCTTCTGGAATCCTTTAAAAAGGGTGCCAGGGTCAAACATACAGGAGTCCAGCAGCCAGCAATGGTGATTTATATACATCACGTAGAAGCTTGACTTGTAGGGGTCAAACCTTTTAAACCTTTTCACATAAATAAAATGAGCCAGCTCCCGGCCTAATTAAGGGTAAATGGCAACATAGAGGAGTAACTGAGATGACGTCACGGAGTGACGTGAAGACATTTCTGACAAAATGTAATCATCCAATTCAATAAAAAGAAATTGTAATCTGATTACTAATGTTTCAAAACGTAATTTACTGTGACGATAAGTACTTACCTGATTATCTAAAGTGAATGCATTCCATCTGTTGCGGTCAAATACTAGATAATGGCTACTACTAAAACTACTTAACATCATAAAATTAGATAAAAAGTCTCTGATTCATGTTCTGCTATGATAAATAAAGTCTGCACACTGAAGGACAATGCTCCCCAAAAATGCATTGTGTCAACTTTTCGATCAGAACGATCTTCATCAGGGAGATCATCATATCCTGATGAAGATCGTTCTGATCGAAACGTTCAAACAATAAATTTTTGGAGAGCATTGTCCATCAGTGTGCGAATTTTATTTCTCATTTTATTTGCGGATTCTCAAATTGTCCTGCACATGTATTTGAGTGGATGTGCATGCTCTATTTTTTTTATTTTATTTTAAGCATTCATGTTCTGCTAGTACCCACAGTTTAGATATGCAGCAAAATTTGAAACTGTTAATGACCTAAAATATGCCCTGATTCAATCACAAATAGCTTGATGAAAACTGGAATCCCAGAAAACTGATATGAAGACGCAGAAACAGCAGACAATATTATGTCTAAGTGAAACTTGATGTTAACTATTTCCAAAAACCTTTTATTTTCATGTTTTTACAAAAGTAAACAAATTAAACAACCTCATTTCCACAAGAATTGGTACATTATGTAGACGTACCAAAGCGAAAAAAAAGAACATCAAGTTCATTTATTCAAGTAAATAAGCATACCTCATACCGTAAGTGGGTGTGCTAGTTTTATACTTGTAAGTGTACTTCGAGATCTCTTAGGATTAAATTGGCCCACTTCTAAAGTGCAAGAGAAGTACACTTTGAGATTACTCAAGTTACCAATTTATGTTTTATTTTTTAATTATCTGATGAAATGAACAGTAAGTAATACATAGTAATACTAGTAATACATTTCTAGCCCAATCCTTAGTTTGTGAAAGCACATATTAAGTATACTGTTCGTCAAATTTGCTGCACTTGTCCAAGTTATTTCACACCAGTCCACTTTTTAGTTTAAGAAAGAATAATTTATGTATACTTCAACTGTAAGAGCAGTCACCAACTGTTCATCAATCTTTCTTCCTCAGGAATGCGGTGAATTGAAGAATAGCCACTTGCAGAACAGTTGGCAAATCTTGGATTCACCATGCTTTAGGGCAGGACTCAGTATTTTTCAGTTCAGTTTTTCTGAACATTCATTTTGCTTGCACAAACTTTGTTGTTAGTGTGCAGCTGTCTGGCCAACGATACTGGAAATAAATGTAACATTGCCTGAGTATAATCTCTACTTCAATACAAAACATTAAAAATCGCAGGTATTCTAAGGAATTATTTTCTGACTTGCATTGCAAGAAATCTAACTTGCGAATGCCAACATCATGCTCAGCTTTAGAGTCTCTTGTAATTCAACCAAGATGCATCCTTGGCTATGTCAGTGCCCTGATTCAATGCAAAATGTTACAATCAAAAATTTGTTGCATTTTGCGTTTGTAGTCACAACGCAAAACGTAATGTTTGAAATCTCATTATATTTAGTCTGCGAGCTTGTGAAATGGTCAACTTTAAATTGATTGAAGCCATGAAGTCAGCAGCAAAACTAACTTTTCCATTTTTTCTTCCACATAATAGAAGAAACTTTTTAATTCGGGCCATTTATGGGTATAGTGTATATAATGCTTCCATTAGCGTATGAAATTCCAAGAAGTGAGGTTTTAGCATGTGAAATGAGTTTCTGATCAAGGTCGATCGCAAAATTTAAATTGTTACATTGTGCATTACAGTGATAATGCTAAATATAACAATAATGTAAAATGTATTAAATCTTCTTCTAATTATTTAAAGAGGTCTTACAATGTATTATTACATTGAACAGTGGTGTTGGCTGTTGCTGTTGCTGACCTCTTGGTTGCGCTGTAACGCTGTTCGTTGGTAAGCACTCTGCTTGAGTAGAGACCGAGGAAGACGTGTGGGGTGGAAGCTGAAGATTAACTCTTGTGTGAATGGGGTTTTCTGAAAATAATTAGTGTGTTATGGCTCAAACAATAATAGAGATTAGATGATTTGCTCCTGAGGTATAACCTTTGTCACAGTAGGGGCAGGGAGAATCTTACCCCCGTCTCCTTTTCCCCTTTTTCCCCCTGTAACAACTCGGTGAGGAAACAGCCAAATTAAGTCGCTAATCTGGTTAAACAAAGGCAATGGGGGTTTTTTGAGGTTTTTTTTGAGGGGGGGTTTCAGTCTCACGGGAGCAAGGTAAGGTAAAGTAAAATAAATTTAAACGCTAAATAATTGTCTAACTAAGTGAATTGTGCGATATACAAAGTAAAACAGTTGTATTCAAGGACTGAGGTACTGTCACCTGGTTTTTCTGTAGCTGATTTAGTGAACAAACCCCAGCATGGTCTCAACGCCAAGAATATTATCGAATTACCTGGATATCTAACTATAGCCCGGCTTGGTTTCATACTGGATGGCTTGCCTTTCATACAGTCTTCTAGCCAATAAATATTGACATTCACCGGGGTTTTTTAGTCCCCTTCGTTCTCTTTCCTGACTGCAATGCTGCATAAATGCATTGTCAATCTTGAATATTAACGCAAACTGGGATTTTTGTCTTTTTCGCATTTTATTATTACCGAAGGGCTCTTCTGATTAAACACATTGTAAATACCCAATCTTTGTATTTTCCTCCAGTTGCTGTGCCTTGATCAGCTGATTAAAGTTTAACTGCTTGTTTCAGTGCTTAGGACAGCATGTTTGAGGAGATACCGTGTTTAGTTCGTTGTCATAGTAAACAACTTCTTTATTCGGTCCGTTTTAATTAAAGGGAACCGGGGCTTTACTCTTTTCTCAGCTACCCTTGGTTGTATTTGCGGCTAGCTAGCTAGATAAGTACTGTTTGCTTTTTTGGCTGGGGATCTGAGATTTAGTATTTAGTTTGTAGAGCAGCTGTCACTTGACTCGTCCATTCGGTTAGGTTGGAATTTAAACGTAAGTTTTACCGGTGTAGCCAGTCTGTTTTATTTGGGCTCTCAGCTAAGCCCTGTGATATTTTTAGGTTGGTATATTAATAGTACTGGGACTAGACAAACTCAAGTTGGCTTATTAGGAGTGCTTATTACATATAGAGTTTGGCTCAATTTGGTATTTCATTTCTGTTAACTGAAACTAAGGCCCTGTTAAAAGAGGCTTATAATCCATTTTCATTGTTTCCCCACTGTTTATATTTTGACTGCTGCTTAGGGCTTCTTCGGTGAATAAATTAATAAATTGTGGTTCCTCAGCTTCTATCTCGGTATAAGTAATTTTCTTTTATCTAGGGTGAGCGAGGTCTTTAGGTAGGGGGTTCAAAATGTGGCCAAAACTATATGACAGTTGTTGGATGATCACACTTTTGGAAAGAGATTTCCAGGGTGGGTTTGTCTGCCACCAGTGCCAGCTAATTGAGCATCTGGCCAGTTGGCGGCACGACATAGTTCGCAATCAGTAGAGTTCCTAGAGGAACTAAGTGGTATGTCATTTTGAGAAATATTGTGTTAGCCAAAGCAGGGTGGTACAGGGATCCCAGAGCAGGCAGGAAGAGAAAGTTGGGTGATTGTAGGTTGGCAGAGCAGGAAAGGTCATACAGGCTGTACAGGGACAGCTCCTCCAGTGGTTGAGGTGTCCAACTGATTCCGTCCCTTGCAGGAACTCGAATTGGCCCCTGACCCTGAGAGAGAGGGTACTGATGAGCAGCAGGGCACCCAGTTGGCCTCTACCCCTCAGAAAAGAGAGTTAGTGATAGTGGGGGACTCAATACTTAGAGGAATAGATAGCTTAATCTGTTCGCGTGACAAGGAGTCTCGTACGGTGTGTTGCCTGCCTGGTGCCCAGATAGGAGACCTCCTGGAGCGGGCAGACAAGCTCCTGGCCAGAGCCGGGAGGGATCCAGTTGTCATGGTCCATGTTGGGACAAATGACATAGGTGAGTGTAGGTTTGAGGTTCTGCAAGGCAAATTTGTGGAATTAGCTGAGAAGCTTAGGAGCAGATCCTGAAAGGTAGTTTTCTCCGGGATTCTACCAGTACCATGTGCAAGCAGAGGAAAGCAGAATTTTATCTGGAGGTTTAACACGTGGCTACGAACTTGGTAGAAAAGAGGGGTATAGGTTTATGGGGCACTGGAACTTTTTCTGGGACAGGGGTGACCTGTTCAAACCTGAAGGGCTGCGCCTAAACTGGAGGGGTACCTTTGCACTGGGCCAGTGTATGTTGAGGGTAGCACAGGATTATTTAAACTAGGCACTTGGGGGACAGGTAGGTTAGTGAGTGTTACACATAGGGAAATGCAGACTGCCCCAATGGAGGCTGATGGCATTACATGGACTATTGATGATATAATTTTAAAGCAACAAAGCGTAGTGGGGGGCTTGAAGCAGCGGCTACATGGGAAATCAAGGGAGAAGAGCATTAGTAATAACCTGAAATGTTTTTCTTCAATGCAAGAAGCATAAAAAATTAATTTCCTGAGCTTGAGGCCGTTATGATTAGTGGGGGCTATGACATAATTGGGATTACAGAGACATGACTAAGTGAAGAGGATGGAGATGAATATAATATAGAAGGTTATAAGCTCTTTAGGAAGGATAGCTGTAATAGGCGAGGAGGGGGCGAAGCAATCTATGTGAACGAAAACATAAATGTACAGAAAATTCACGAAATTGAACAATCCTTGCCCTGTGAAGATATCTGGGTCAGGCTCATTGGCAAACACGAGACAGGTTTAAACATAGGAGTATGCTATCGACCTCCAGCTTTGGACAGTACAGTCAATTAAATGCCTTTTAAGAGAATTACACAAGCTTGTAGAGGTGGAGGGAATATTATTATGGGAGACTTAAATTATCCTGGTATCGATTGGGAAATGGTGAAAGGACAGGGTAGGGGGGAGGAAGAATTTTGAGATGTTATAAATGATAATGTTTTGGTGCTGTATGTTAATAAACCTACAAGAGAGGGAAATTTCAGACTTACTGTTCTGTAATGACCCAGATAGAATTAGCAATGTTGAGGTACTGGAGCCACTTGGGACAAGTGATCACTCTACCGTTAATTTAGATGTTTCATGGGAAGTTAAAAAAGTGTATTCAAAAACAAAAAATGTCAATTTTAGGCGAGCAGACTTTGATAGGATGCGCTCATATCCAAGTGAAATAAAATGGGAGACACTCCTGGACTGTGAATCCGTAAATGAGATGTGGGAAAGGTTTAAGGGGGTTTTACTTGAATCAGAAAGCAAATTCATTCCAAAGGTGTCCAAAAGTAAGCTGAAAAAGCAGAATCCTCAGTGAATGACCAAAAGTATTCATAGGATTTAGAGGGAAAAGAGGAATCTTTATAAGATGTACATAATGGATAACAATGAGAACCCTAAGGCTGAATACTGTAAAATGCGGGCTGTGGTCAAAAAAGAGCTGAGGAATACTAGAAGACTGTATGAAAGACAGAGGGGGCAAAAACTAACCCTAAGTGCTTCTTTCAGTACTGTAGCAGACAAAGGAAAGTCAAAGAGCAGGTTAAGTGCATAAAGAATAAGAATGGATCGCTACTATATGTTAACAAGGATATTGCGGATGCCTTAAACAGTTACTTTGTTGAGAATTTTACCTCAGAGTGGGTCTTTATTCGGCTAGAGGGCATGTTAAATGCTCAAGATTATTTAGCGGAAATTGAGGTTTGGGATAACAAAGTATTAGACAAGTTGCGTAAACTAAAGGCTGATAAGGCGGCGGGTCCTGATGGCTTATATCCTAGAGTGCTCAGAGAAGTTGGTGAGATCATCTTTAAGCCGCTATCCACCATCTTCAGATGGTCTTTAGAAACTGGAGGAATACCAAATGATTGTAAAAAGGGCAAGATAATATCAATATATAAGGAAGGGGACCGTACCAAGCCAGGAAATTACAGGCCAGTTAGTTTAACATGCTTTGCGTGCAAAATAGTGGAAATTATCATAAAAGATGAGCTGGACTTATTTCTTGTGATCAACTGTTTTTATTTTCTTTTTCCAGAGGAAACCAAAGATCAGACAACCTAACAAGTGGATATAATAATAAAATACAGTTCAGACAGGGCTGTTCCCTGACTCCCCTGAAAAACTCTACCAGTGGCGACCCCCCACCCCATCCCTCCCCAACCCATCCCACAGATCACTAGGTGACATAAGTTCTGTGACATGTCGCTTGAAACTAAACAAAACTAAATGTAAAAAGATAAACAAAAGGACAGCAGTGAGCACAGTCACAGGGCATATGAATTGTCCTTATTTCAACAGTTCTTTCATTTTGTCATATGCTTCTGTCCATTGTATGACAGTTGTTTCGGATGATCCATGTATCTTAGCAACAGAAAGTTCATTAGCAATTACATCAAGAAACATATTTAACCATTGTGCTCGTGTCAATGTATGGGGTGACTGCCAGCGAAGGACAAGCATTTTCTTGGCTGCTGTCAAGCCAGCTAAAAATATTCGTTTTCCGGGATATGGTATCTGGAGATCGTTTAAAAGCATGACTGTGGGTAAACATGGTACATCAGTACACAATATGTCTGACAGAGTAGCGGACGCTTGATGCCAGAAAAGCGCAACAGCATTACACTCCCAAAACATATGCATGAAAGAGCCAATTAAACAATCAGGGGAGAGATGGGGAGGATATAATCTTCATGGAGTGCCGTTTTCTTGGAGTGAGATAGGTCCTATGTATAAGATTGTGGTGGATCTGTTGATGATTTGGGTTCTTAGAGGATTCCGTCACTGTGCCCCAAATTCTGTTCCACGGTATGGATTCCTCATTAACAGGAAGTCCCAAATCTTTCCGCCACACTTGCTGTATTTGTAGGGGCTTGTAGGAGGATGAGCAAAACAAAGAGTAAAATGTCGATATCAGGCCCTTGGTTTGACTCTCTAAAATGGATTGCAAGAAGTGAAGGCTAAGAGGTGTATTCCATGGGAGGCCATATGCCCTCATAGAGGATCTTAATTGTAAATACAGGAAAAAGGAATATCCAGGCAAGTTATATGTTATGCGTAAATCATTGAAAGAGCGGAGACCATAATCATCAAAAATGTCTTTCAGCAAGTGTATGCCTCTGTCACTCCATGCAGAAAAAGAAATTGGGGTATAACCAATACGGAGTGAATAATTGTTAAAGATGGGGGTGTTCAAATGCCACTTTTTATCTGTTTTAGACACTTTTACTGCTGCTCGCCACACAGTAAGGAGAAAGAAAATTATAGGCCCTAAGCGTAGTTTGAATCGATTTGGAGGTACTGCCGCATGCACCAAATCCTGCAATCTGTGAGGAGAGGCAAGGCTCTCCTCCACTGGTCTCCAAGAAACAGAAGCCTTAGGGTTGAACCACACTGAGAGGGGACGAAGCACATATGACCAAAAGTAATATTTGAAATTTGGGATCGAAAGACCGCCCTCAGATTTGTGGCGCTGTTGGGTAGACATTTTGAGGCGGGGATGTCTACCCCCCCATATGAATTTGGAGACTAGGGAATGAATCTTGTTCCAGTAGTTAGCAGGAGGAGGTAAAGGTATCATGGAAGAGAAAAAGTTCACCCGTGGCAAAATGTCCATCTTGATAATAGCGACGCGGGTCCGTAGAGAGTGAGGGTGACGAGACCACCTGTTTAGGTCTGTTTCAATAAGGCAAAGGATGCCCTTAAAGTTTATAGAAGTAATATTACTTAATGTTGGGTAGATATCAATTCCTAGATATTTGAGATTCTCCACTACTGGTATAAGACGTGGAAGTGTGGTGGGGTCTAGTTTAAAGGTCAAAGGAAGAAGAGCAGATTTCGTCCAATTGATTTTGTAGCCAGTGTTATGGCCCCAATTTGTAATTAGATTTACAACGCAACAGCAACAGCAAGGGATGACAGACACAGTTTTAACAACTAAAACACATTTATTTTTTTTAAAACAAAGACAATAACGACTAAGCAACTAACAACTAAGACCAAGATTGAATTATGTACAAAACATAAATATTTACAATCCCTTTTCGTGGGGGGGTGGCTTGGTGATGTCCTGGATGATGAAAATGCTCAAACACAGGCAAAGAAATCCACAAAAGAAACGTCACAGGTCTTGAACAGAATGGCAGGTCTGGTCATCTTCTTGCAATTTCTCCTACTACTTTACTGTCTCAATTCTTCTCCTTATATACTCTTTTGCAGACCCCACCCACATTTAGACCTCTTTTTTTTATTTTCGGGGACTTGCCCCAGACATGTCCAGGACATGTCTAAACATGACTCCAGTCTGAGCTTAACAAAAAAAAAGGTAAATACTGCCATCTAGTGGCCTATATTCACATTACACCTCCATTCCAAAAGGGAAAAATTTTGACTCATAAAGGCAAAATATTTCTTTTCAATACCAAATGGTTAAGTGAACACTTGTCTATATATACATATCATACAATATTCAAACAAATGATATATATATACACATTCAAACACGGGATAAGCAATCAGCAATTACATTGTCTGCACCCTTCACATGCTTAATTTCCAAGTCAAATTCCTGTAAAATCAAACTCCAATTCAACAATCTCCGATTCTTGTTTTTCATCTTACTCAAAAACATTAACAGATTGTGGTCAGTGTACACAATCATTGGCTTTTGTCCTGTACAAACATAAACCTCAAAGTGTTGTAAAGAAAGGACCAGAGCCAACAGCTCCTTCTCTATTGTGGAATAGTTCCTTTGGTGGCGATTGAACTTCCTGGAGAAGTATGCCACGGGATGCTCAATGTCATCAGAGTCACTTCTCTGTAGGAGCACAGATCCACAAGCTTGGTTGCTAGCATCGACCGCGATGGAGAACGGTTTGTTGAAGTCAGGAGATTTGAGCACGGGGAAGTGACACAGCAGAGACTTCAGGCGATCGAAGGCTTTCTGGCATGCATCATCCCCAGTGAACTTTACGCCTTTCTTCAGTTGGTTAGTTAGACTGAGAGCAATCTCAGCAAAGTTCTTGCAGAACTTGCGGTAGTACCCGACCATTCCAAGGAAGCGGCGCAAAGCTTTTTTGTTGTCAGGAACTGGAAAGTCCATAATGGCTTGGACTTTAGCATTTATGGGTGCCACCTTAGCCTGGCCTATGACGTAGCCAAGATAGGTGACAGTAGCACAACCAAAGTCACTCTTGCTCAGGTTAACAGTCAGGTTAGCCTGGGTCAGGCGCTGGAACAACGTCTCTACATCTTTTAGATGTTCTTCCCAAGAGTCACTCCATGTGATCAGGTCATCAATGTATGCACCCGTGTGTGGTAATCCGGCGATTGTAGACTGTATCATCCTTTGGAACGTGGCTGGGGCATTTTTCATGCCAAAGGGTAGGACTTCATACTGGTACAATCCAGATGGTGTGGCAAAAGCAGAGATGCTCTTGGCCCTCTCAGTTAAAGGCACACACCAATAACCCTTCAGTAAATCAATCTTGGTCAGAAACTTTGCTTGCCCTACTCTATCAATACAATCATCAATCCTAGGTATTGGAAACACATCAGTTCTAGTTACAGCATTGACTTTGCGATAATCTGTACAGAATCTAGTACTTCCATCAGGTTTTGGAACTAGCACACAGGGTGAACTCCAATCTGAGTTGGAGGGTCTGATAATATCATGTTCAAACATGTACTCAACCTCTTTCTCAGCAATCTTTCTCTTTTCAGGATTCATCCGGTACGGATGCTGTTAAATTGGTTTGGCATCACCAACATCTACATCATGAGAGGCTATAGAAACTCTCTTTGGAACATCAGGAAACAGATCCTCATTTTTCTTGATCAACCTCTCAAACTGATCTGTCTGTGAGGGTTCTAAGTGCTGGGGTTTTTCATCAAGATTTTGCAACACTTCAGAATTTGACAATTTACATGAAAGAACTTCAGCTTTAATTCTAGAATCATCATCTTGAAATTCCCCCTCATCTTCACACGTTCCGGCCATAGGAGAATCTGAAATGACAGCTGCAACCCTAGCATTTCTGTCATGATAAGGCTTGAGCATGTTAATATGACACAATTGTTTAGGTTTTCTCCTATCTGGAGTCTTCACAATGTAATTGAGATCATTGAGTTTTGTCAGAATTTCATAAGGACCATGAAATCTTGCCTGCAATGGATTGGGCTGCAAGGGAAACAACACAAGGACCTTGTCTCCTGGTTTAAACACACGGCTTCTAGCCTTATGATCATACCAAGTTTTCATTTTTCCCTGACTTGATTTCAAGTTCTCTTTGGCTAGGTCACAAGCTGCACGCAATCTTTCCTTAAACTTGCTAACATAGTCTAACAGACTGATTTGCGGCTCTTCCTCTCGCCATTGTTCACTCAATAATAGCAAAGGTCCTCTCACTTCATGGCCAAACACTAGCTCAAATGGACTGAATCCAGTAGACTCCTGCACTGCTTCTCTAGCTGCAAACAACAGCAAATGAACACCTTCATCCCAGTCTTTCTCATGGTCATAACAATAAGTCCTCATCATTGTCTTGAGAGTGGAATGAAACCGCTCTAACGCACCCTGACTTTCTGGATGATAGGCATTAGAAAGAATCTGCTTTGCACCTAGTTCATACACCACCTGCTGAAACAATCCTGAAGTGAAATTGCTACCTTGGTCTGACTGAATTTCCCTGGGAAGGCCAAACAACGTGAAGAACTTTATCAAAGCCGTCGAGATTGCAGTTGCCTTGATGTTACGTAGAGGTATGGCTTCAGGGAATCTGGTAGATGCACACATGATTGTCAACAAGTACTGATTTCCAGATCTAGTCTTGGTTAATGGACCAACACAGTCAACAATGACCTTAGAGAACGGCTCCCCAAATGCTGGGATAGGCTGTAATGGTGCTACAGGTGGGTCTAACTGGTGTTTTCTAACTACCTGACAAGTGTGACAGGTTTTGCAAAAGTTGGAAACGTCTTTCCGAAGCCCAGGCCAAAAGAAGTATTTCATGATCTTATCAACAGTCTTGTTAACACCAAGATGACCTCCTAAAGGTAAACTATGAGCCATTGTTAAGATCTCATTCCTATAGACCTTCGGAACAACAATTTGCCTGACCACTGCCCAATCTGCATTGGCAGGGATATCAGGAGGGCGCCACTTCCGCATCAACACACCATCCTTGAGATAATACCTAACTGGAACTGCGTCTATTTCTTTATCAGGAAGGGCTCTCCTCTTTAGTACACAAATTTCAGGATCATTAGTTTGCTCCTCAATCAACCGCTTTCTGGACAGAGACAAGTCTCCAGACACATCAGAATCACCAGACCCATCCGGCTGGCTGAATAGAGAACTGATAAAAGTATCTGATAAGTCCTCAAACGGAGAAACCATAGTAGGCCAATCAGAGTCATGAGGCGAACCACCTGAGTCCTGACTATTCAATGTACTGGACGGCACCACATCATCTTCTTCTTTAGCCTTCTTGGCCATAGCACGAGTCACTGCGCAAGAAGGATACAGAGATGGGTCCTCATCCCCATCTTCAGTGCTCGGCTGTGAAGTAAGATGTACAGGGGGAACTACTTTGCCCCCAGCCAGGTCATTGCCTAGCAACAGAGAAACACCCTTTATAGGTAGACTTGACATAAGTCCCACCTTTACCTGTCCTGTAACTAAATCTGACTTCAAGAATATAGAGCGCAGGGGTACAGATACAGTCCTCCCTTCAATACCTTGTACAAGTATGAAATCCCCTGAAGCGGTCTCATCACGTAACTCCAAGGAGTCCATCAACAAAAGTGACTGAGAAGCTCCGGTATCCCTTAGGATATATATGGGGACAGGAGTAGTATGCTCATTCAGAGCCACAAATCCCTCTGACACAAATGGAAGAAATTCCTCCCTCACGAAGTCAGCTGTATCAGGCTTTTTAGCCCCACAAGAAGCAGGCAATTTAGCAGATTGGTTATCTACTACAGGGGTTTCTAACGTTGTTTTCACAAAGGCATTTGGTTTGGTATCCTTTTCTTTTTCTTTCTTAGCTTTAAGGAACCAACAGTTAGTTGTAACATGACCAGATTTCTTGCAATAACTGCAAAATAGACCACTTTTGTCACTGTTAGCTTTCACACTTTGATCAGACCTGTCACTGGATTTCTGAGCACCATCACCAGATTTGTCTTTGTCTTTGGGTGAGGAATCTTGGGTATCACCATAACCCTTTTTCTGAAATTGGGACCATCTATTATTACTGCTAGACTGAAATTTGGACTTATGTGTGAGAACATATTCATCTGCAAATTTGGCAGCTGATTGCAAATTCAGTGCTTGCTTCTCATTAAGGTAGGTCTTAACATCATCTTTAACACAGTTCTTGAATTCTTCAACTAACACCATCTCTTTTAGTGAGTTGAAATCATCCTTGACCTCCATAGAAGTACACCAGCGCTCAAAGCAAACCTGCTTTTCATTAGCAAATTCAACATAAGTCTGATTTTCAGATTTCTTCAGACCTCTGAATTTCTGTCGGTAAGCCTCTGGAACCTACTCATAAGTTCTCAAAATAACCTTTTTGACAACCTCATAATCAGAGGAATCATCGGCAGGCAAAGCCGAATAGGCTTGTTGTGCTTTACCCTTTAGGACAGTTTGCAACATCAGAGGCCAGTGTTCCTTTGGCCACTGGCAACTCTTTGCTACCTTTTCAAAACACTGGAAATAGTTGTCAACATCCTTTTCCGAAAATGGAGGCACCAATTTTACCTCCTGGCTAGCCCGAAATTTATTTTCAGTTTGAATTTTTATTTTTAGTTGCTCCATTTGGAGTCTTTCTTCTCTATCGAATTTCTCTAATTCAAAATCTCTCTGTCTTGCAAATTTTTCTAACTCAAATTCTCTTTGTTTTTCTTTTTCCTCCCTTTCTATTTTCTCTTCTCTTGCTAATTTTTCTAACTCAAACTCCCTTTCTTTCTCTCTTTCTTCCCTCTCAAATTCTCTTTGCTTTTCTTTTTCCTCCCTTTCTTTTTCTCTTTCCTCCCTTTCAATCTCTAGCATTTTTAATTTAAGTTCCATTTCCATATTTGGATTTTCCACTGGAAACTGTTCCAGATCTCCGGGTGCAAACACATTTTCATCAATGTAATATTCAACTATCTCTCGAGCCAGTCTTGCTTTTCGCATGGCTGGTTTCACCTCTGTCAGCTCTAAATGTCTGCATATTTCCAACAGTTCTGTCTTTTTAAAAGACTTCAAAACCTCAACGGTTGGTGATGCCAAGAAATCATCCATTGCTGTTGTTTATATATATCTAGGAAAATTCACAAAAACAATTTCACAATTTGAAATGTTAGATTTTCAATAAATTACTCACACAATGGTCTATCCCGGACCTTGAGCCCCCAATTTGTTATGGCCCCAATTTGTAATTAGATTTACAACGCAACAGCAAGGGATGACAGACACAGTTTTAACAACTAAAACACATTTATTTTTTTTAAAACAAAGACAATAACGACTAAGCAACTAACAACTAAGACCAAGATTGAATTATGTACAAAACATAAATATTTACAATCCCTTTTCGTGGGGGGGTGGCTTGGTGATGTCCTGGATGATGAAAATGCTCAAACACAGGCAAAGAAATCCACAAAAGAAACGTCACAGGTCTTGAACAGAATGGCAGGTCTGGTCATCTTCTTGCAATTTCTCCTACTACTTGACTGTCTCAATTCTTCTCCTTATATACTCTTATGCAGACCCCACCCACATTTAGACCTCTTTTTTTTAATTTTCTGAGACTTGCCCCAGACATGTCCAGGACATGTCTAAACATGACTCCAGTCAATCTCTGGGCTAGTGGTTCGAACGAAAGAGTGAATAACAAAGGGGAAAAAGTGCACCCTTGGCGGCAAGATCGTGAAATGGGAAACTGAGTGGAGATATTATTCCCTGTAACAACCACAGCTGAAGGGTCAGAGTAACAACAGAAACTCTGTAAAAACAGAGTAACAACTGTTATACAATGGACAGAAGCATATGACAAAATGAAAGAACTGTTGAAATAAGGACAATTCATATGCCCTGTGACTGTGCTCACTGCTGTCCTTTTGTTTATCTTTTTACATTTAGTTTTGTTTAGTTTCAAGCGACATGTCACAGTACTTATGTCACCTAGTGATCTGTGGGATGGGTTGGGGAGGGATGGGGTGGGGGGTCGCCACTGGTAGAGTTTTTCAGGGGAGTCAGGGAACAGCCCTGTCTGAACTGTATTTTATTATTATATACACGTGTTAGGTTGTCTGTTCTTTGGTTTCCTCTGGAAAAAGAAAATAAAAACAGTTGATCACAAGAAATAAGTCCAGCTCATCTTTTATGATAATTTCCAGTATTTTGCACGCAAAGCATGTTATGAGCCCTTTTCAATCGAAAACATCACCATATTGAAAAACAATTGTCCAAACTCTTCCCAGAAAGTAATATAAAATTCAGGGGGGATTCCATCCCAACCCAGAGACTTTCCCTTTTTCATTTCTGTAATTGCATTGTGTAATTCAATCAGGGTGATCGGTCTACTAAAATAATCGGCATCATCATGCGTGAGAGAGGGAAGCTCTAGATTAAGTAAAAAGTTTTTACATTTGTCTTTATATAAGGAGATTTCGGAGGAATATAATGAAGCATAAAA
Source organism: Gymnothorax reevesii (assembly GCA_029721435.1). Lineage (NCBI taxonomy): Eukaryota > Metazoa > Chordata > Actinopteri > Anguilliformes > Muraenidae > Gymnothorax > Gymnothorax reevesii. The sequence continues at coordinate 23,451,886 of CM056591.1, read as the reverse complement.
TGAACGAAATTCAGCACTAATCTCCTTAGGATCAGATAGGAGAGCTTGTTCTGATTGAATAGCTGTAATATTGGAGCATTTTTCATTTTTCTGCTGTCTCATCGCAAGAAGATGACTGGGTCTAGCACCATAGAAGTAGTAATTAATTCTTGTTCATTAAATCTGAAATTCCGCTCTAGTCCTCAAAAGGGAATTTAGGTCCACCCTGACTGAATATATATCTTTCTTCCTTTCTTCTGAGTAGCCCAAGTTTTGTTGTTCTTGTACTAGAAGAAATAATCTAGATTCAAGTTCTGATGTTCTGCCAGTCTAGACTTCAAATATGAAGATAAAGAAATAGATACGTTTCTAATACAACCCTTGATTGTATACCAAAGCATGCGAGGGTCTCCAACTGAATCAGCATTCTCTGCCAGAAAGTTATTTATTTCAGACCTAAAGTAGTCACAGAAATCTTTATTTTTCAGAAGAGTTACATTAAAGCGCCATCTAGTGGCCTTGACAGGAATGTCCCTGAGGGTGAGTTCTGCAAAGACTACGCCATGGTCAGACGGAGTGTTAGGAAGGATATTTACAACATGAACCTGTAACATCGCATTAGGAGAAGCTAGTAAGTAATCTATTCTAGAGTATGTTTTATGTCTATTTGAGTAGAAACTCTACTGTTTAGATGAGGGATGTGTGGTGCGAAACAAATCGATCAAAATGGAATCTGCTACAAGACCTTGAAATGCAACGGTTACGGGGTTATGAGAATGCTGGTCCCCCTGGTGATGCGATTGATCTAGCCCAGGATTCAATGTAGCGTTCATGTCAGCGCCCATAATAACAGCGAATTTTTGCATGTTTGACAAAAGCTCAGTGATATTATTATAAAATTCCGCTTCATAATGATTTGGGGCATGAATGGAAATAAAACATATGTGACGACCTGCAATAACGGTTTCAAGGTAGGAAATTCGCCCACCCACCCCGCCAAAACTTTGTATGCTTGTCAAAGACAGAGAACGTTTCAGCAAAACAAGCGAACAACGTGATTTAGAAACATAGGAAGGGGCCGCTGCAGTATAATAATGCTTATTAGCAAACCGTTTAACATCAGAATCTCTAAAGTGCGATTCCTGTACGAATGCCACATCAATATCATGCCTGTGCAAATGATCTAAACACATTGCACGTTTAGTTTGACCATTCAGGCCATTAATTTTCCAACTAGCAACTTTTATAGTTGTCATGGCATAAAGCTAAATTGGGCAAAATATGAGATGAATTACAGCACAAAATGAACTGAGCGAAAACAAGTAGTTTCAGTGAGAAAACATTGTCACCCAAGACCCGGGTCGCCACAACCCCAAAATAACAAAAACAAAACAAAAAGAAATACAAACGAAACCCCACCCAAAATACCCTTTACATTACTTATAAAAGCAATGTCCCCTCCCATTACATACAGTCCACTTGATCCCAGTCACCCGCCGCTCACAGACCCCCCATCCCACCGCAGTGAAAGCCAGTATATACCCTGGAGCCCAGCCCGTGTTTAGAAAAAAGTAATAATAACAGCATAGCTTAAGGAGAGAATTTGGACATGGTTGTGACTATCCCCAGAGAGTAAGCAATTAATGGAGAATTATTTCTCAGTTCTCGCCAAGTGTCTTGTGGGAGCATCGTATTGCCAAGTAAAACAAAAACATGGACGTAGAGGGGGGGAATGTCTCAGTAGCTATAGTTGCGATTAAGGGCCTTTGGCTCACCTTCCCGTATTCCAGAAGTGGAGCATCCACATTTGGAGTTTTAGTCTCTGTCAGATCGCTGATTGAGAAAGTCCTTAGCCTCAGTGGGGTTCTCGAAAAGGTGTTGTTCCACTCCGCGGGTCAGCTTTAGCCTGGGTAGAGAAGGAAGGCTGGAAAACCCTCTTTCCTGGCTACATCCATAACTTCGGAAAAGCCCCAGCGTCGAGTGGCGGTGTGATTGCTGTAATCAGTGGTGAAGCGAAGAACCCTGTCCTTAATCTTCACGGGTAAAATCCCTAGCAGCTTTTAGGATGTGGTCTCAGTCGGTGTAACAGAGCATCTTGCAAATAATTGTGCGGGGACATCTAGATCCCTCGCGAGCAGGGCCGATGCGGTGAGCTGTCATAATTTCAAGCTTCTCGTCAGCAAGTGCAGGAAACCACTTGGGGATAGATGAGGTGAGAAACTGTAGCGTGTTGTTGCCCTCGGTAAGCTCCGGCACGCCGATTATACGAATGTTGTCTCGTCGAGACCGGTCTTCTTTTTGTGCCAGAGCCGCCTCCAACTCATCATACTTCCTCATGGCGGTAGTTTCAACTTTTGTGATTCGGGTGTGGAGTGTGGAGCACTCCTTGTTTAGTTTCTTGATATCTGCCGTACAGACAGTGATGTCAGATTGGATCTGGTCCAATCTTCCTACAAAAGTTGTAAACTGAGATTCGATAAATGAGCGTTGATCCGCTTGTGCCTTTTCGATGAGAGAGGATAGATTCCCCTCCGATGAGTGTTTGTCTGCGATCATGCCGATGGTTTGTTTGCCTATTTCTTGCTGTTTTGTTAAACTTCTTAATCCTTCAGCCATCAAATCAGGCAATTAGTGACCAAGTAATTGTCTTAGGAGTTGAGAGCAAAAACAACAGTTGAGATAGTTTGATGGAGAAAAGAGGGGGACTGGAGCGGTACGAAAGTGCTACGCAGCCATCTTGCCTGCAGGTCACGGAACAGTATCTTGAGGGATAGTCAACATGGTTTCCGTAGGGAAGGTCATACCTGATGAACTATCTGGAATTTTTTGAAGAGGCCACCAAGACTTTTGACCAAAGCAGGGCTTATGACATCATACATTTGATACAGTACTGCATAAGAGACTAATTTTTAAAATGAGCTCCACTGGAGTTACAGGAGGTATTCTGGAGTGGATTCAAAACTGGTTACAGGACAGAACACAAAGAGTGGTGGTCAGTGGTATCTTATCTGAGCTATGTATCGTGGGGAGTGGAGTCCCCCAGGGATCAGTGTTGGGACCCCTGCTGTTCCTCATCTACATTAATGACCTTGATAGGAATATTGAGAAGAGATTAAATTTGCAGATGATACCAAATTGGGGGGATTAGCAAATAGTTTAGAATCCACTAAAGTAATTCAGGATGATTTGGATAGAATCCAGAATTGGGCAGAAATGTGGCAAATGAAATTTAATGTAGTGAAATGTAATGTTGTACATGTAGGTAATAAAAACATTAGACGGGATTACTTAATGGGAGGTTTAAAACTGGAATGTGCTCCACACGAGAAAGATCTGGGAGTGATTGTTGACCAAACCATCACAGGCTCTAGCCATTGTGCCGTAGCAGTTAAAAAAGCCAATCAGATGCTAGGATACATTGCCAAAAGTATTGAGTACAAATCTAAGGAGGTGATGCTTCTTTTGTTCAACACATTCGTCAGACCACATCTGGAGTATTGTGTACAGTTCTGGGGACCATGCTTTCAGAAAGAGGCTCTAGAGAAAGTTCAGAGAAGAGCCACTAAGCTAATTCCAGGTATAAAAGATGAAAGCTATGAGAAGAGGCTGAAGATCCTTAATCTCCTTAGTCTTCGGAAAAAAATCAGAGTTGCGAAATGGAGAGATTTTGCTTGATTATGAGCAGATAATTTGAATTACCAGAGCTGGAGCAAGGAGAGATCTAAAACATTCCGGTTAAAGGGCATCTAAAGTCAATTCTCAGACAGGACGTTGAACGTTTGTTTGTTTGCAAGATAACTCAAAAAGTAATGCACCGGTTTTGATGAAATTGTCAGAGAAGGTGGGTATTAAGACAAGGAACAGGTGATTAAATTTTTGCATATATAGGCCTAAGTACAGCTGAGGTATACGCCAAAGTTCAAGATTTCAAGTCTTTCCAATGGGCCGGAGTTCCAATCACCGTGCTTTTGGGTTTTGCTTCCACCTGGCGGAGGTCTGCACTCTCAAAGTGCTTTTCTAGTTGAATATGTGATGGGGTGATGGAGGTGCTAGGATATTGGAGGCTAAACCAACATAAAATGGGCAAGAGGCGAGAGATGTCCTCAGCATTTCAGCCACTCAGCACAGGCCCAGCAAACAGGTATCCTCCACAAAATGTTCCCTGAACGTTCCTTGGGGGTTATGTTTTGGAAACCTTTGTCCTCTAAACATTTTTGAAGGTTTTCCAAACCTCTAGAGTACCTCCATGGAACATCTTTTAAAGTTTCTATGAAAATGTTCTAAAAATTGTTCAGAAAGCCTTTATCGAATGTTCAGAGGATATTCTCCATCGGTTTTTTTTTTTTTTTTTTAATAACCTCTGGGTAACATTCAGGGAACATTTCCTGAAGGGTACCTGTTTGCTGGGGAGATTACAAATGACACCAATATTTTCAAAGCTTTAAAGGTCCCCTACTCTGTTTTTAGGTGCACAGTCAATTACAACCCTAATTCCGAAATATACTGAGTCAAAAAAGAAACTTCACACTCATAAATTTGAAAATATTTTCTTGAAACTTTTAATAAAAGAGTTTTTATTATCACTTGGGGCAAATGCATTGTCAAAGACGTCATGACACACATCAACTCCGACGTGCACAGGTCCGTAGCACGTGCGAGCGTGCTTTAAGCTAAAACCATGTTTTCTTGTGTTCCTAGTCACGTGACCATATGAGAGATGTGCAACTGGTATCGCGTTAGCACGTTAGAGTGACATATCGGAAAAACAAGTTTTTACAGTTAATTATTTGTTGATTTTCAATGCCTTGGCTGTCAAACATTCAGCATGAACGTGCCATTGGCATGCTGAATACAGAAACATGCGTCACTGACGTTGCAAGGGTTATGGGATGCAGTCGACGAACTATCCATGATCTTCGGACACGTCTCCAACAAACTGGCACCACAGCTGACCGACCTCGTTCTGGTAGCCCACGTGTAACGTCAAAAGCAGAGGACTGACAAATTGTCTTACGTCATTTGCATAATCACTTTGTCACTGCAACGTCCACTAGGAATGAATTGTTTAGAGGTCGTGTGACTGGCCAAACCATAAGTAATCGCCTGCGCACTGCTCTTATTCAAGTTGTAACTTACCATTTTTACTCTTGGACATTTCCGAAGCATTTCCGGTGGAAGTGGATACATTATGGACATTACTTTTATGACACCATCTATAATGAGTACATAATTAAATAAAATCATTATTTAAAACCTGATTTCGTGTATGTTCAAGTTATCAACCTCCAAACGAGAGTGAAGTTTTTATTTTGGTTGAGTATAGTTGGGACAAAGTGTAAATTGTGAATAAAATCAGAATGCAATGACTTTCAAATCACACCAGCCAGTATTTAATTCACAACAGAACAGAGTTAACATAGCGTTGTACTTATTACAAGCCATATCAAAATCTTTCCCCTCTTGATGTCACATGGGGAAGTAACCAACCAGAGGTAAGGGGAACTGATCAACTTCAGTAAAGCAGTCAATCAGATTTCATTATTTAGGGTGGTCACTCCCCCTTGGGATGTCAGGAAGGGGAGACTCTGAACTGGCTCATAATGGGTAACCTTTAATTAAACCATTAATTTAATTAATGGGACCTTTAAAACAACCATGGGCTTTTTATTTTTTCAAACTACAAAACACACTTGCACACACACCGCACACATAAAAATGCATTACCCTCCCTTCCCCACCCATCCCCACCTAACCCTAACCGCTGGTCCTCCAAAGCAATGTTATGAAGCAGCTCTGGCTGGTATCAGCCAATTCACTGGAAGTGGGGTTAATGGTTGGATACTGATCCTTTAATCTCACACACAATATCATTACTTTATTATAGCTGACTTGAGGCATAATTGCCCATCAGAGGGTGGAAGCAGTGCCCACTACAGTCTGGAGAAATGGTTGAGGCTGTGAGCTTAACCAGAGCCCTGAAATAGGAAACCAAGGTACTACAGCCCGGGAAGACAAGATCTTCGCTGCTCTGCGGTGATGGAGAACCACTGAGACTCACTGCATCATCCCCTCCTCCTGTTCCCCCAACTCCTGTTCCCTCTGATACACACTCACACACTCATTCTCACTTGCTCACACACACAAACGCGCGCACACACACTCACACACACATTCATCTATAAATCTTTTTTTTTTCTCTTCTTACCATTCTTATTATGGCTTTTGTTAATCTTTTTTTTTTTTTGCTTCTACTTTATTTATTTATTCAGTTTCAAAGTATTGCCTTCAGAGGGGAGGGAGAAAGGGATGAAGAATAAAATAATGTTAGGATTGTGGCTCCATTGTTAGCATCATTCACTTTTTTTTTTTGGTCCTCTTCCCACACCAATGATATATTATTGCATGGGTTTGTGATGCACACTCATTATTCAAATTAAAGTTATCAGTTAAATATCTCACCAAATACTACCTACTACCTTCATACTGGTTCCAATATATATGCACACACTTTTTCCATACTGTCACACAGCTACACAAACACACTCACACACACATTCATCTATAAATCAATGATTTTTTTTTCTCTTCTTACCATTCTTCTTATGGCTTTTGTTTAGAAATCTTTTTTTTTGCCTTTTACTTTATTTATTCAGTTTCAAAGTATTGCCTTAAGAGGGGAGGGAGAAAGGGAAGAAGAATAAAAAGTGTCATGATTGTGACTCCATTATTAGCATCATTCACTTTGTCCTCTTCCCACACCTATGCTATATTATTGTATGGGTAAATGATGTACATTAATTATTCAAATTAAAGTTATCAGTTAAATATCTCACCACATTGGCCTACTACCTTCATACTGGTCCCAATATGTATGCACACACTTTTTCACACAGCTAAACACACTCACACACACATAGACCTCTCTTTTCCTTTCTTTCCTTAGTTCCCCAGGTCTTTTGAATCCCTAAACTTGCATCCCCTTTCTATCAAGAATTCATACTTAGGTATATATTCTGTTCACCTACTTTGTAATTGTATGTTTATGTATGTTTTCTGTTCATTTACTGTGTAACTGGTTGTTTATGTTTGACTCTTTGCTCTTTATTTGTAATTGCATTTTGTGCACAATAAAATAAACAATCGTCTGCCACTAACATGGCAATATCCCCCGCACGGCGGGGGAAAATAAATAAATAAATAAATAAATTAATAAAAATAAAACAACTGGGGCCACAAAGTGAGGATGACGGCTTCCATCTCTTCTAGGCTGATGAACTGCAAATAACAAAAGACAATAATGGTGCAATTTTAACAATACATTCGGTCAGGTAAGCATGGAACATACAACAGGTACTGCCATATATTTTTTAAATACGTGAGAAATTGGTTTGCTTTGCTGACTGTGTTGGTCATGGTTCGACTGGAAGCAAAAAAGATGCTGGAAAGTTTAAGAAAATATCCCTATCCAAAACCCTAACCCAAACCCATCTGTTTTTGAAAATTTTGAAAAGTCTAATTTTAATTAGAAAAAAATGGCAAATGAAATTTACTTGTATATTCTGAGAGCTTCTCACAATGACTTGAAAGCAACCCTCTCCAGCAGCTTCACGGCATCATCCACGGATGCCAGAGAATCTCCTCCAGGTCTGGTCTGTCGCACGGATCTCTCTGGAGACAGTTTTCAATCAGACTCTGGCAGTCTGTACAGTTAGAGGATTGGAAGGGAGAATTACGTCATCATTGCCATTCGCAAAATGAAAGACCAGGCATCACAGTACAGCATGTGTAGAAGACATGGTTTATGCAGTTTCGCGTACCATCGGACAGCCCTTTCTCAAACTGGAATCTTCCCACGATGATGTCCTGCAGTTCTCGGAAAGGCAATGAGCCGCAGACCAGGACGAAGAGTAGCACCCCCAGTGACCAAACCGTAGCCGGAAGACCACAGTACTTACCACTGATTAACCACTCTGGGGGCGCGTACTGCTTCGTACCTGAAAGTGTGAAAGACAGATAAAAAGTGGGAGACTTTAATTTTTTTTTTGTTCTTTTTTAGCTCGCCGGGACGAATGTCCGGAGAGCTATTGTCGTACCCCCGGCGTCCGCGTCCGTCCGCGTGCAGAAAAACTTTAACCTTGCCCCGGCGAGCTTTGTTGTCTTTCTGACAACTCTTGTTTTATAAATTTGGCATCTCCAATCCCTTCCGAATCTGGAATGCCCAATTGGTGAACTATGTACAAGGCTTGCTCGTATGCGACCCCTTGCTGCCAATTCAGGTGAGTGTGGAGAGTTTCCTCCGAATCACTCGCCTGTCAGCCACCGCTTCTTATACACTCATTGGTAGAATCTTTGCAAGTTCAGAACGAGGGTGGAGGATACACGAACATGATTAGGATTAGAATCTCCCTGAAGAGCGCCCTTCTGGCCAACAGGAGGCGCTTGAGCAACGACCAAGGCAACTATTTTTTTCCCCTCCCCAGCAGTCCCTTCCCAATTTGCAACCCTGTAGCGCAATGGCCAATTGTGCGCTACTCTGAAAAAGCTGCCGTCCACTGCCGGCTGGTACGAAGCGTGGATCAAAGAGAATTCCATTTCTGACTATTTTTAAATATGCATCTGATACGCGTTTGAAGTGCAAACATCTTATCTTGTTTGACAAAATCTTATGAAAGCCATTGAAGGGCTTGTAGAAAGAAATGAATTTACAGACTTTAAAATGATAACATAACATGGCGAGAACTAGCCAGTCAGCAAGGCATTTTCCTACCACTAAATTGCGCATTACACTTAGAATATATGAACACAAGAAGGTATTTAGTATGGTATCCAGCCTGGTCTTAAAAACTCAGAATGTCCGCCTCCGTGACAGGATTTAGCAAGTCATTTCACTCTGTAACCACTCTCTATGTGGAAAAAAAAGGCTTTGCCAAATTCACTTATAGCTAACCGTCCATTTATGACTTCTAGTTCCACAAACAGAACTTAACACAAATAGTTGGGAGTACTTAACTTTCTTAATCCCTTCAACACACTGAAAGGCCTCAATTGGATCACTGTGATCACAACACCCCAAAAATAATCAGATATCCGTAGCTCTATGCAGCCCTGAGATGCTGAGATGATGCCGTAGTCAACTGAGACTAGACACCAATGATGTAGATGCTACTATCCTGGCATATTATAGCACAAACATGGCTCCATGTGCACAGATGCTGAAAGACTCTGACCGGCAAAGCTTGTGTAAGGGTCCTCTGACAGCAGGTCCCCGCAGCCGAAGTCAATGAGCTTCACGTCCAGGCTCTCCGTCTGGATGAGCAGATTCCCCGGCTTGATGTCCCTGTGCAGGACACCTCTGTCCCGGCAGTGGATGGCAGCCTGCACCACCTGTGCTATGATGACTTTAGCCAGGTCTTCGTCCATGGGGCCTCCCTGGTGCTTCATGAAGTCATACGCATCCATACAAGGGGACGGAAACTCTAGCACCAGGATGACTTCGTCGTCCTCCTCAAACCAGTCCAGGAGCTGGATGACGTTCGGGGAGGTGGGAGGCCGGCACGCCAGCTCCATCAGAGCGATCTCCAGGGGTACAGGCCGGGACATTCCAGCCTGTAGATTTGGGTGGAGGAGATTGGGATCATGAGTGTATGCGTAAAAAGAATGGGGACAGCCTAAGGACTGTTTGACTGGGTTCAAGTTCAACTGTGGAAAATTATTCTAGTGAAACAAGACATTTGGAAATTCAATGACAGAATTATTCAATAAATTTCTGCGCAAAGGGGTTAGATCAGCATAAGCTGGTGAACGTGACCTTTAACCCGACATCGCTTCACTGGGGATCGGCTCCTGCTGAGCCACTTTGGACTGTAGTGTAATAACCGGGAATGTTAAACACTTGTTGTAATGTAGGGTTGATGAAGGCCAACAGCACAATCTGAAATTATTTGGACAGCAACAGTACAAAAAAGGGCTGCAATCCTGAAATGTCTCTGAAGATATAGTTGCATATAGCTGCAAATTAAATATTCCAGTTTATACTTCAGCCACATATTCATTATTTTTAAATCCAATATTTTGAAGTACTGGACCAAAAGAAAATTGAGTCACTGCCCAAATGCAATAAAGACTGAACTGTCTTTCTGGCTGATTTCTGAAATTATGTCTATGTAACTCATGCAGTTGCTCCACTAATAAACACAGTGTTTTAATGACTCTCACAGATAAAAGAGAGATATATACTCACAATGTAAATAGGTGTCCTCGAATAACTGTTGTTTATAAACTTGATGGCCACCTGGAACAGAAATATAGATCACTGAATTAAAAGATGACTACACTGAAACAGTAAATAAAAAAAAAGAAATATCGGATACAAAATCATTTTAATTCCTTTACGCATGCGGAAGCAATGCGAAGCAGTTGGAAGCGTATCGATTTCTCAGGTTTGTTGTTTAAATTTATTGGACAAACAGGGTTTGATTTACTTAGGCCTTTAGCACAGAAAAATTTTTAGGGGATGAAAAAGTAAAAAGATAACCAGTGATTGGTGTAAACATATATCATGAGCAACCACAGGCCATGTTATTGGTTGGAAATGTGCTACAAGGATTCAGCAAATGCGACAATCTAAGCAATTCAAGCCCATGGTAAGATGGATGAGCAACAGAACCCAGTGAACTGGTTTTGCACATAGACAGTAAAAGAAGTGGACAGCGGGATGGCGGTATTTTTAACGGGAGAGTATGAAGCTCAATTGAACGAGTTTTCAGTTGGCACCACGCCTACTGCGCAGGCTCGAAGTCAGCTCGCTGACGTAAACCAACGTCCTGAGAAGCGGTAACTCGTCTGGTAGATGTATCTTACACATAATTCCCAGCGAGCAAGCGATTGCGTCTGTCAGTATAGTCTGATTCCGTTCCATGTTATGATGTTTTGCGAATTATTACTTCAAAGGTACTTCACTTTGTTCGCGATGCGGCTCAATCGTCCTCTGTTTATGATTCGTTATGGGCTCTGGTCTAAACAGTACGGTTATTTACGTCCTGTGCGACAGAAAGTCGCCAGCATTTCACGTCACTTTTAGCCTGGCCTGGTGCCATCGGCTAAATTGCTTACTATTAGACCATAATGTTACATACGAAGTAAAGACGTCTGCTACAAAATGTAGTTTCTCTGTAGAAAATATTATTGCTGACATGAAGGCTTATAATGCTTTTAGTGTAAAGTTATTTGATGTCAAAAGTCAGGCAAAATGAATGGGGGTGAATGGAGAAACTACCGCTCATCTGCTCTCGACTTTGAGCGTTCAGTTGAGCTTCAACTTCCGGGTGTTTTCCTACCCCCTTCGTTTTGCAGGGACATGAGAAGAGTGGAAGGTGTGGACAGCGCAGTAAGGCAGAAACTCACCGATAGCCCATCTGCTTGTCGGGTTCCAGCATACACAGAACCGCACCCTCCTTGTCCCAGCATAGATCCCAAGGTGTACAGCGATTTAAAAGAGCCTGTCGCGCACAATATAGAGTTAATTAGCATTCTCCTGAGGACGTGCTATCAAACAGGGTCTATCACAGGGTCTATGGCCAGCAATGCCCCAATTAAGAGTCTCCTCCTTTACCAATTCCAAGCTTCTAGTTTTCGTTAGTTAGACTGTTCTACTGAGTAATGAAAATGATTGGAAAAAGAAAGCACTGAAGCTGAATGCCTTATTACCTCCTGCATTTTGCAGGATGTTTTAGAACCACAGGAGGAACAAGCGATTGAATTTTGGCATATCTAGGCCAAAGTACAGCTGAGATATAGACCAAAGTTCAAATCCAGCTATGCTGGCGGAGGTGTGGGCTCTCGCGAGTCCAGCTCTAGTTTACAGATATTACTTAAAGCATGTTAACATTGAGGCTATAACCAAAACTGCGTATAACTTGTATACTCAATAGTAGGCAGTGTGCTGCTCCAGAGAACTTGAATCTTAAAAAACTGATGACAGTATCTCTGTGTGATGTCTTTTTGACCCCTGGGTGATGGCCTACCTGAGCTTTGGGACCTGGTCCCGTTGACAGGTGAGGGAGTGGAGCTTGAGATGTCATTGGGTAGCCAGTTCTCCTCTTCCGCAATCGTCCTACGCCTCTTTCTGGACCTATCGCTGCTGCTTGTGGCTACCTCGCTGGGTCCTGACCTTTCCTGCCTTCTCTCAGATCTTTCCCTCTCAAAGGAGATCTTTCCTCCATCCCCTGCGATTATTAGAAAAGTCACATTTATGGCAGTTTTTCCTGCCCATGTCTTAAACCTGTTATTGCATTATTCGCTAACTTCAAGGAGAAAATTTGAGGACTCAGAGCTACCGCCTGATGCCAAGGCTATATTGCCAACATTTTGGTGACTAACATTGCATCTGCAGATGTACTATAGAGCAGCTCTTCACTCGAATCTTATCAAAGCACATCTCATTCAGCAACAGATGTCACTGAGCTGCCATTTTGTTGAATCCGAAGTGAAAAATTATGGTTGAAACAAAAACTGCAGGGATCATACAGCTCTAGGAATAGGGTTGATTAACACTGCTATTTGGTAACAGACAATAAGCAAAAAATAATATTTGATTTATTTAGCATGTTTCAGGCTCTTTAAATACAGGGCCTTGCCCATCACAAGGCAGATCAGGCTCTTCACCATGGGCCCCACCTTTATACACTGCCTGGGCCTGTCAATCATCTAATTAAATGATTTTCTTCTGAGGGTGCTACTTTGAAGGACGCCCTAAAGCCTATTTGGCAGAGGGACACCAGAATTCTAGGTACAGGCCCTGTCTAAATGCTATAACTGACCTTGTCCCGGGGTCCTCTCGCCACAAGCAGGGGACGGGTAGGGTCCAGGAGCAGAGTCCAACCTCTCACCATCTACAGAGTCCTCACAAGTCCTCCCACGCTTCAAATTAAGCTTTTGCCTCCCTTCCTTCATGTCCTTCTCTCTCTCTGCTCTAATCTCCCTGACTCTCCCATCTGGTCCAACATTTGGCGATCGTCCTTGGCTTTCCTCCTCAGCTCTGCTCAGTCTCCCAGCAGCTCCCCGTCGCCAGGTTAGTCTGCCTCTCCCTCGTGGTCTGTCTCTCCGTCGTGAAGTCTCCATACTTTTTTCTCTGGAGATATTTGAAATTTGTCAGTTACAAATCATGATCATGAGCATGCAGCCCAGACAACCTCCTCTGTGGTTTTGAACTCATCCAAAACAGTAAAAAATCTGAAGAGGATTCAAACAGACAAGTTTCTGGTCAACAAACCTTAACAGTCAATACGAAGATATAATGTTATCAAACTAAATTTTATGCCAGTAGAATTATAGTACACCACATCAACCCTATATGCATATAGCAAGTGGTAGCTTTCTTTTCCTGAACAACATAGCCAATGGCTGAAAAATTAAAGCTTGAATCACATCATATATGACAGTTAACCAACAGCCTGATGTACTGAGCATTTTTTTTGCGTCTTTTCGTACTGTAGGTCATTTTACACACTGTTTCAGTAATTTCATTAGCCTGAATAAGATAAGGACGACAAAGGTCGGATAGATAACCCATAGGCCTATTACCTCCTTGCTGTAGCACAGTACAGGACAATTATGCAGGCTAATAAAATCTGATGTTAGCCTACAAGTAGACCAGAGAACACATGCGCTGGCAACAAGTAAATTATTTTCGAATAGAATTTCTTTCTGAGATTACTGCTAGTAATCTTTCAAGAACAAAAAATTGGAAAGATATATAATGTTATATGCTGGTTATCTATAGCTGAGAATTGCTATATATTTCACAAATGAAATGCGCTGGAAAAGTGCTGACATAATTTGGCAACTGGCTCATGCCGAACAAACCAAACCATAAGCAAAGAACTAGAACAGTGTTTATCGCCATGATCCTTGTGTCTACATGTGGAATTTAGATTTCTTTTTAGCAATCTTAAACCCAAAATATGATCATTATAAAAGAACAGGAAGCATTTCACACTATACTTTTGATCATCAAATATTTAGGTATTTCGTTTGGTGTGTTCACTGTATGAGTGAATGTGTTGCTATGCTGTGAGCGCAAACCACTGTCAAGGAAGTGAGTGTTGACCCTAGCGAAAGTGACGTCACACTTTTCCAGCGCATTGCTTTTGTTCGCGTTTCCAATTACGTTCGTCACGAAAGTTTGCTCGTTTCCGGTTTTCATTGCTGCTAGCAACGACAATCGCATTCTATATATTATTCAAGATAAATAAAACTTGGCTGCTACGAGTGAGTGCGGAGGCGAGGGGAGGGGAGAGGGGTAGTGGTGGTATGTAAGATGCGGGCACAAATATCTCCATGGTACAAAGCTGGACCTGTCATGACAACACTGTCTGCTATCATAAGTGTTTCCTCATTGGCTGTGTTGCTGGCTATTGTTTTTGTGAATTGTTTATTGAGTTATTTGTCAAGCCAGTCACACCCTCAAGCAAATATCATGATATTGATGACAATGATCCCCATAAGGATCATTTATATCATGCCAATTAATTGTAGTAAAGCATGATTTTCGCTCGCCACGTCAACATCATTCTGCATATGTGACCACACGAACACGAACGATGAATAGGCCTATGAAACCTACGATAACATTCTAGCTCATGGTGACAGGAGACAACGAAAAATGCTCTCACATAAGCTAGTAAACTTATCTGCTCAGTATCTGTCCAAAGCTGCTGGCTAGCTACATCTCACCACTGTACAAGTTAACATCCATTCAGTAACAACCTCTCTTTTTATCAGACTACATACTGCAGGTTTGTGATAGGCTCAAGTCAGCCATTATTGCTAAATTGCAACTTCCATATTCATTCGGCCGAGTCGCTTCTATCCTGAAGCCGAAAAATTAGTTTAATTCCTTCAACAAAGAACTTAAATGATCAAATATGTGTACTTTACCAACTTTGCCGTCTGAACAGATGAAGATTTTCAGAACGACGAAATGAAATTGGTTGTCAAGAAAAATTTGAAGATTGCTGCAGAGATGTGCACTGTGTGGTTTGTTTTCTCAGTATGAATACATTTGGAAATAATCAGAGACATATGAAATACTGACATATGCGCCATAACAGGTACTGGAACGTCACAGTTCCCGGGGCAACTCGGCTGCAATCATTAAATATGAAAAACACAGGGCTGGGTCGATGGTACACAGCTGGATCTGTCATGACAACACTGCTATCTCACCTGTTTCCTCTTTGGCTGTGTAGCGGAGTATTATTTTTGTGAATTATTTACTGAGTCATTTGTTAGGCCAGTTAAGTTACACCCTAAAGCAAATAGTATGATATTGATGACAATGATTCCCATAAGGATCATTTATATAATGCCAATTAATTGTAATATAGCATGAATTCGCTCCCCACGTCAACATCATTTTGCATACATGACCACCTCCTAACGATGAACAGGCCCATAAAACATACGATAACATTCTAGCTTCCGGTGACAAAAGACGACGAAAAATGCCCTCACGTAGGCCAGTTAAATTATCTGCTCAGTGTCTATCCAAAGCTGCTAGCTAGCTAGCTACATAAGATATACTTCACTAAACCCCGTGGGGTAACGTTAATTTGTCCTCAGCATTTGACCCATCCTATAGTTAGGAGCAGTGGGCAGCCACAGAGCAGCGCCCGGGGACCAGGCCGGATTCGGACCCACGACCTTCTTGCTGTGAGGCAGCAGTGTTAACCACCTTGCCGCCTACATCTCACCACTGTGCTAGTTAACATCTATTCAAAAACGACCTCTCTTTTTATTAGACTACACACTGAAAGACAGCTGAAAGCTCAAGTTAGCCATTATTGCTTAACTACAACTTCCATATTCATTCGGCCGAGTCGCTTCTTTACTAAAGCCATCATCTCAATTCCGAAAAATTAGTATAAGTTCATTCCTACAGCAAAGACCTGAAATTATTAATTAGCCAATGTGTAAGTTACTTTACCAAGTATGCCGTTGATCCGATGATAATCTTCAGAACGACGATATGAAATTGGTTGCGAACATTTAGAAGATTTCTGCAAAGACGTGCTCTGCGTCGTTTTTTTTCTCAGTACGAATAGCCTACATTTGGAAATAACCAGAAAAATATGAAATACTGACATATGCGTCATAACAGGTACTTGGAACGTCACAGTTCCCGGGACAACTCGTCCGCAGTTGAGATAACGTCGCCACATTGCCTTACGGAAACCTTTTCTGTCATGAGGGCCGGAATGCATCATTTACGTGATCTAAAATGCGTTGCTACTGTATCGCCAGTCCACCAGCGATATTATAATTAGCATATTATTATTATTATTATTATACACATAGTAGGATATGGTAGCGGTAGAACCCAGTCTCATCCCTACGCGACCTGACCAAGGGTCGATATACGACGCAAAAGGAGGCTTTTGGCGTCCTCTTTTGACCATTGTTTAAAACGAACGCTATTCCCTAACCAAAGACTGTATAAAAAGATGGACGCAGCACCGGTAAGCACTCGTTCAGAGCTCAAAAGGACCTCATTAAAATGCGAACCACGTGATATATTCGGCGTAAGTCTTACGCATTGTTTAAGCTTATTCACCGTAGTCCGCCTCATCAGAAGTAACATTGGAAAGAGATTATGACTCCGGACTTCCCGTGCTTCTCTTTACTCAGGGATTAGAAACAACGCATGTGTTTCATGATCGTTTAAATTGTTTTAATGAAATAAGACCATTTGAAACGTTTTTATGCTGTAATGTGAATATAGGCCACTAGATGGCAGTATTTAGCTTTTTTTGTAAAGCTCAGACTGGAGTCATGTTTAGACATGTTCCTGGACATGTCTGGGGCAAGTCTCAGAAAATTAAAAAAAGAGGTCTAAATGTGGGTGGGGTCTGCAAAAGAGTATATAAGGAAAAGAATTGAGACAGTAAAGTAGTAGGAGAAATTGCAAGAAGATGACCAGACCTGCCATTCTGTTCAAGACCTGTGACATTTCTTTTGTGGATTTCTTTGCCTGTGTTTGAGCATTTTCATCATCCAGGACATCACCAAGCCACCCCCACAAAAAGGGATTGTAAATATTTATGTTTTGTACATAATTCAATCTTGGTCTTAGTTGTTAGTTGCTTAGTCGTTATTGTCTTTGTTTTAAAAATTAAATGTGTTTTAGTTGTTAAAACTGTGTCTGTCACCCCTTGCTGTTGCTGTTGCGTTGTAAATCTAATTACAAATTGGGGCCATAACAAATTGGGGGCTCAAGATCCGGGATAGACCATTTTGTGAGTAATTTATTGAAAATCTAACATTTCAAATTGTAAAATTGATTTTTTTTAATTGAATACATATATATTGACAACAGCAATGGATGATTTCTTGGCATCACCAACCGTAGGGGTTTTGAAGTCTTTTAAAAAGACAGAACTGCTAGAAATTTGCAGACATTTAGAGCTGACAGAGGTGAAACCAGCCATGCGAAAAGCAAGACTGGCTCGAGAGATAGTTAAATATTACATTGATGAAAATGTGTTTGCACTCGGAGATCTGGAACAGTTTCCAGTGGAAAATCCAAATATAGAAATGGAACTTAAATTAAAAATGCTAGAGATTGAAAGGGAGGAAAGAGAAAAAGAAAGGGAGGAAAAAGAAAAGCAAAGAGAATTTGAGAGGGAAGAAAAAGAAAAACAAAGGCAGTTTGAGTTAGAAAAATTAGCAAGAGAAGAGAAAATAGAAAGGGAGGAAAAAGAAAAACAAAGAGAATTTGAGTTAGAAAAATTTGCAAGACAGAGAGATTTTGAATTAGAGAAATTCGATAGAGAAGAAAGACTCCAAATGGAGCAACTAAAAATTAAAATTGAAACTAAAAATAAATTTTGTGCCAGTCAGGAGGTAAAACTGGTGCCTCCATTTTCGGAAAAGGATGTTGACAACTATTTCCAGTGTTTTGAAAAGGTAGCAAAGAGTTGCCAGTGGCCAAAGGAACACTGGCCTCTGATGTTGCAAACTGTCCTCAAGGGTAAAGCTCAACAAGCCTATTCGACTTTGTCTGCAGATGATTCCTCTGATTATGAGGTTGTCAAAAAGGTTATTTTTAGAGCTTATGAGTTGGTTCCAGAGGCTTACCGACAGAAATTCAGAGGTCTGAAGAAATCTGAAAATCAGACTTATGTTGAATTTGCTAATGAAAAGCAGGTTTGCTTTGAGCGCTGGTGTACTTCTATGGAGGTCAAGGATGATTTCAACTCACTTAAAGAGATGGTGTTAGTTGAAGAATTCAAGAACTGTGTTAAAGATGATGTTAAGACCTACCTTAATGAGAAGCAAGCACTGAATTTGCAATCAGCTGCCAAATTTGCAGATGAATATGTTCTCACACATAATTCCAAATTTCAGTCTAGCAGTAATAATAGATGGTCCCAATTTCAGAAAAAGGGTTATGGTGATACCCAAGATTCCTCACCCAAAGACAAAGACAAATCTGGTGATGGTGCTCAGAAATCCAGTAACAGGTCTGATCAAAGTGTGAAAGCTGACAGTGACAAAAGTGGTCTAGTTTGCAGTTATTGCAAGAAATCTGGTCATGTTACAACTAACTGTTGGTTCCTTAAAGCTAAGAAAGAAAAAGAAAAGGATACCAAACCAAATGCCTTTGTGAAAACAAGGTTAGAAACCCCTGTAGTAGATAACCAATCTGCTAAATTGCCTGCTTCTTGTGGGGCTAAAAAGCCTGATACCGCTGACTTCGTGAGGGAGGATTTTCTTCCATTTGTGTCAGAGGGATTTGTGGCAGGGATACCGGAGCTTCTCAGTCACTTTTGTTGATGGACTCCTTGGAGTTACGTGATGAGACCGCTTCAGGGGATTTCATACTTGTACAAGGTATTGAAGGGAAGACTGTATCTGTACCCCTGCGCTCTATATTCTTGAAGTCAGATTTAGTTACAGGACAGGTAAAGGTGGGACTTATGTCAAGTCTACCTATAAAGGGTGTTTCTCTATTGCTAGGCAATGACCTGGCTGGGGGCAAAGTAGTTCCCCCTGTACATCTTACTTCACAGCCGAACACTGAAGATGGGGATGAGGACCCATCTCTGTATCCTTCTTGCGCAGTGACTCGTGCTATGGCCAAGAAGGCTAAAGAAGAAGATGATGTGGTGTCATCCAGCACATTGAATAGTCAGGACTCAGGTGGTTCGCCTCATGACTCTGATTGGCCTACTATGGTTTCTCCGTTTGAGGACTTATCAGATACTTTTATCAGTTCATTGTTCAGCCAGCCAGATGGGTCTGGTGATTCTGATGTGTCTGGAGACTTGTCTCTGTCCAGAAAGCGGTTGATTGAGGAGCAAACTAATGATCCTGAAATTTGTGTACTAAAGAGGAGAGCCCTTCCTGATAAAGAAATAGACGCAGTTCCAGTTGGGTATTATCTCAAGGATGGTGTGTTGATGTGGAAGTGGCGCCCTCCTGATATCCCTGCCAATGCAGATTGGGCAGTGGTCAGGCAAATTGTTGTTCCGAAGGTCTATAGGAATGAGATCTTAACAATGGCTCATAGTTTACCTTTAGGAGGTCATCTTGGTGTTAACAAGACTGTTGATAAGATCATGAAACACTTCTTTTGGCCTGGGCTTCGGAAAGACGTTTCCAACTTTTGCAAAACCTGTCACACTTGTCAGGTAGTTGGAAAACACCAGTTAGACCCACCTGTAGCTCAATTGCAGCCTATCCCAGCATTTGGGGAGCCATTCTCTAGGGCAGTGATTCCCAAAGTGTGGGCCGCGGCCCCCTGGTGGGCCGTGGTGGTACTGCAGGTGGGCCGTGAGAGGTCATTAAAAATATGATTCATTTTTGCAAAAATGATTTTTTATGATTTTTATTTTCAAGTATTTATTACACGATTTTAAAAAATATTTAGAAGTAAGAACCTATTGAGTGTTATAGACCTTACAATATTTTAGGAACCTTATATAGTTTATGATCGGAACGCAGCTTTCTGGTCATCATGACCGGGGGTCATAATCGAAGGGGCACGTACTGTGTTCGATAATTAATTCTGTCTTATGTGTACACCACAGATTAAAACTTTGGGCTTCCTTTATCCCCCTGCTTTCATTTCAATCCTGAATCTTTATAATAATAGTAATAATAATAATGAAATAAAAAACAACAACAACAATTCTTGTTGTTGTTGTTTTTTATTTATTTTATTTTATTTATTTTATTTTCTTCACAACAATAACAACAACAATTATTGTTGCTGTTAAGGGTTCTGAGAATGCATAATTTTGTCTATGTACTATTTATTGGACAAAGGTGGGCCGCGGACATTTTTTAGATTTTCAAGTGGGCCCTGATTAGGAAAAGTTTGGGAACCCCTGCTCTAGGGTCATTCTTGATTGCGTTGGTCCATTACCCAAGACTAGATCTGGAAATCAGTACTTGTTGACAATCATGTGTGCATCTACCAGATTCCGTGAAGCCATACCTCTACGTAACATCAAGGCAACTGCAATCTCGAAGGCTTTGATCAAGTTCTTCACGTTGTTTGGCCTTCCCAGGGAAATTCAGTCAGACCAGGGTAGCAATTTCACTTCAGGATTGTTTCAGCAGGTTGTGTATGAACTAGGTGCAAAGCAGATTCTTTCTAGTGCCTATCATCCAGAAAGTCAGGGTGCCTTAGAGCGGTTTCATTCCACTCTCAAGACAATGATGAGGACTTATTGTTATGACCATGAGAAAGACTGGGATGAAGGGGTTCATTTGCTGTTGTTTGCAGCTAGAGAAGCAGTGCAGGAGTCTACTGGATTCAGTCCATTTGAGCTAGTGTTTGGTCATGAAGTGAGAGGACCTTTGCTATTATTAAGTGAACAATGGCAAGAGAAAGAGCCGCATATCAGTCTGTTAGACTATGTTAGCAAGTTCAAGGAAAGATTGCGTGCAGCTTGTGACCTTGCCAAAGAGAACTTGAAATCAAGTCAGGGAAAAATGAAAACTTGGTATGATCATAAGGCTAGAAGCCGTGAGTTTAAACCAGGAGAAAAGGTCCTTGTGTTGTTTCCCTTGCAGTCCAATCCATTGCAGGCTAGATTTCATGGTCCTTATGAAATTCTGACAAAACTCAATGATCTCAATTACATTGTGAAGACTCCAGATAGGAGAAAACCAAAACAATTGTGTCATATTAACATGCTAAAGCCTTATCATGACAGAAATGCTAGGTTTGCAGCTGTCACTTCAGATTCTCCAATGGTCGAAACGTGTGAAGATGAGGGGGAGTTTCAAGATGATGAACCAAGAATTAAAGCTGAAGTTCTTTCATGTAAATTGTCAAACACTGAAGTGTTGCAAAATCTTGATGTAAAACTCCAGCACTTAGAACCCTCACAGAGAGATCAGTTTGAAAGGTTGATCAAGAAATATGAGGATTTGTTTCCTGATGTTCCAAAGAGAGTTACTATAGCCTCTCATGATGTAGATGTTGGTGATGCCAAACCAATAAAACAGCATCCATACCGGATGAATCCTGAAAAGAGAAAGATTGCTGAGAAAGAGGTTGAGTACATGTTAAAACATGATATTATCAGACCCTCCAACTCCGATTGGAGTTCACCCTGTGTGCTAGTTCCAAAACCTGATGGAAGTACTAGATTCTGTACAGATTATCGCAAAGTCAATGCTGTAACTAGAACTGATGTGTTTCCAATACCTAGGATTGATGATTGTATTGATAGTGTAGGGCAAGCAAAGTTTCTGACCAAGATTGATTTATTGAAGGGTTATTGGTGTGTGCCTTTAACTGAGAGGGCCAAGAGCATCTCTGCTTTTGCCACACCATCTGGATTGTACCAGTATGAAGTCCTACCCTTTGGCATGAAAAATGCCCCAGCCACGTTCCAAAGGATGATACAGTCTACAATCGCCGGATTGCCACACACGGGTGCGTACATCGATGACCTGATCACATGGAGTGACTCCTGGGAAGAACATCTAAAAGATGTAGAGACGTTGTTCCAGCGCCTGACCCAGGCTAACCTGACTGTTAACCTGAGCAAGAGTGACTTTGGTTGTGCTACTGTCACCTATCTTGGCTACGTCATAGGCCAGGGTAAGGTGGCACCCATAAATGCTAAAGTCCAAGCCATCATGGACTTTCCAGTTCCTGACAACAAAAAAGCTTTGCGCCGCTTCCTTGGAATGATCGGGTGCTACCGCAAGTTCTGCAAGAACTTTGCTGAGATTGCTCTCAGTCTAACTAACCAACTGAAGAAAGGCGTAAAGTTCACCTGGGATGATGCATGCCAGAGAGCCTTCGATCGCCTGAAGTCTCTGCTGTGTCACTTCCCCTTGCTCAAATCTCCTGACTTCAACAAACCGTTCTCCATCGCGGTCGATGCTAGCGACCAAGCTTGTGGATCTGTGCTCCTCCAGAGAAGTGACTCTGATGACATTGAGCATCCCGTGGCATACTTCTCCAGGAAGTTCAATCGCCACCAAAGGAACTATTCCACAATAGAGAAGGAACTGTTGGCTCTGGTCCTTTCTTTACAACACTTTGAGGTTTATGTTTGTACAGGACAAAAGCCAATGATTGTGTACACTGACCACAATCCGTTAATGTTTTTGAGTAAGATGAAAAACAAGAATCGGAGATTGTTGAATTGGAGTTTGATTTTACAGGAGTTTGACTTGGAAATTAAGCATGTGAAGGGTACAGACAATGTAATTGCTGATTGCTTATCCCGTGTTTGAATGTGTATATATATATCATGTGTTTGAATATTGTATGATATGTATATATAGACAAGTGTTCACTTAACCATTTTGTATTGAAAAGAAAAATTTTGCCTAAATGAGTCAAAATTTTTCCCTTTTGGAATGGAGGTGTAATGTGAATATAGGCCACTAGATGGCAGTATTTACCTTTTTTTGTTAAGCTCAGACTGGAGTCATGTTTAGACATGTCCTGGACATGTCTGGGGCAAGTCTCAGAAAATTTAAAAAAAGAGGTCTAAATGTGGGTGGGGTCTGCAAAAGAGTATATAAGGAAAAGAATTGAGACAGTAAAGTAGTAGGAGAAATTGCAAGAAGATGACCAGACCTGCCATTCTGTTCAAGACCTGTGACATTTCTTTTGTGGATTTCTTTGCCTGTGTTTGAGCATTTTCATCATCCAGGACATCACCAAGCCACCCCCACGAAAAGGATTGTAAATATTTATGTTTTGTACATAATTCAATCTTGGTCTTAGTTGTTAGTTGCTTTGTCGTTATTGTTTTTGTTTTAAAAATTAAATGTGTTTTAGTTGTTAAAACTGTGTCTGTCACCCCTTGCTGTTGCTGTTGCGTTGTAAATATAATTACAAATTGGGGCCATAACAATGCAGTTCCATTGCTTTTACAGTTTTTTTCAATTGCTTACACACATTTTCAAAGATCTGTGTCTTTTTCTCAAAACTTTACACACAAATCCAACTATTGCTCACACAAAATGCAAAAAGCGCCCTATCAACTGCAAAATGAAACACAGTATTCAAAATATTATGAACACATCTCAAAAGCAAGCATTTGTCTCACATCACAAACACATTTCCCATTGTATCACATATTTGTGTATATCATTTACACACTGTTGCTCTAAATCTAAAGCTCTTTTGCCTTTATGGATCTTCTTGATATACTGCCATATAAGAGTGAAAATACAGTAGCATGCAAATAGAAGTCAACAAAAGCAATAATGGAACCAAAAATATTTAATTTTCTGAATAAATCAGTTGCTGTTGTGGATGCAGCATTGTACAGCATATAATAAAAAATCAAAGCAAAGTACACTAACCATCACACATGGAGGAACAGCAACCAAAAAACAAACATCTCTAAAAAAGAGGGAGGGAGTGTGTGTGTGTGTGTGTGTGTGTGTGTGTGTGTGTGTGTGTGTGTGTGTGTGTGTGTTTGTTGAAGAGGGAGAGCTGGTTGGGTGAGTAGAGTCAATCTCTCCTCCGGGCTGGGTCTGGCCACAATATTTCGTCCACATCGCAAGCTATATTTTCTCTTGCCAGACATCGAGGGAAGAATCTTCTCGCATGACGTATCCAACCTTGAATAGAGGCAGCATCAATATCACCACATGCTTCCTCCATTGCCTGGAGAAGTGTAAGATGGACATAGGGACGACGATCATAAACTCTCCAGCGCCATGTTGAGAAGAATTCTTCTTTTGGGTTTAAAAATGGTGAATATGGAGGCAGGTTGACAGCATAAAAGTGGGGATGATTCACAAACCAATTTTGGACCAGCTGTGAGCGATGAAAACTAACATTGTCCCATATAACAACAAATCTAGCCTGTTCTGGATTCTCTTCATTTGGGGCAAGAATGCCATGAATAGTGTCTAGGAATGTTAGAATATGAGCAGTGTTATAGGGACCAAGAGTGGCATGATGGTGCAGGACACCATTCTGGGTTATGGCAGCACACATGGTCACATTTCCACCCCGTTGGCCCGGGACATTTACAATTGCCCTCTGTCCAATGATGTTTCTCCCTCTCCGTCTGGACTTTGTGAGGTTGAAGCCCACCTCATCCACATAAATATATTCATGAAGAATGGGGTGGGCATCCATCTCCAGAATTATCTGTATTTGACAAAAGAACAGATCAGAATATGCACAATACAATATTACTGTAACCTCTGATGAAAGTCTGATGTCCTAGCAGTGCTATGTACAGTGTTATGGCCCCAATTTGTTATTACATTTATAACACAACAGCAACAGCAAGGGATGACAAACACAGTTTTAATAACTAAAACACATTTAATTTTTATCAAAGACAAAGACTAATAACAACCTACAACTAAAGACCAAGATTGATTAGGAAAAAAAAAAGAAATATTTACAGTCCCTTTTTGTGGGGTGGCTTGGTGATGTCCTGGATAATGAAAATGCTCAATCACAGGCAAAGAAATCCACAAAAGAAATGTCACAGGTCTTGAACAGAATGGCAGGTCTGGTCATCTTCTTGCAATTTCTCCTACTACTTTACTGTCTCAATTCTTTTCCTTATATACTCTTTTGCAGACCCCACCCACATTTAGACCTCTTTTTTTTTAACTTTCTGAGACTTGCCCCAGACATGTCCAGGACATGTCTAAACATGACTCCAGTCTGAGCTTAACAAAAAAAAGGTAAATACTGCCATCTACTGGCCTATATTCACATTACAACAGGTACATACCTCCACATAGTCGCGCCGCAGGTTTTTCACTCTGTCACAGTTCCTTTCAAATGGGACCCTGTACAACTGTTTCATACGGAACTGATTCCTCTGGAGGACCCGATGTATTGTAGACAGACTACGTAACAGCACCGATATTGTTGAATATGGTTTCGTCTGCCAGTATATGTTTTTGAATCTCTCGGAGTCTAATGCTGTTATTTGCCAGAACCATATTCACAATTGCAGTCTCCTGTTCTTGTGAGAATATGCGACCTCTTCCTCCATGATGCCGCTGTCTTTCCACTCTAGAAAATTCAGAAATATTATGTGCAGTATATAGTCAAGGTTATACTGCCCTATGACCTTTCATACAGTGTTGTGTACTGTAAAATGGATTCTTGGAGCGACAATAGCATACATGTATTTTACAGCTATGCAGAAATGGCTATTACGTACATGTACATTACTGTTGATTGTCGCATACCTGTTCTCATTTCGAAAGGTTCGAATTATGGCCGCCACCGTAATTCGACTCAAGTTGGGCTGGACTCGAAGTCCAGCTTCTCTCATGGTCAACCCATGATTTATCATGAGATCAATTAGAGTAGCCCTAATCTCATCAGGGACTATTCTTCTTGGTTCTCCATCCCTTCCTCCTCCAACTCGTCCCCGTCCTCGTCCTCTTCCTGCTCCCCTTCCAAAGCGTCCTCCACGAACCTGGACTCCCCTGGCTCTCTCTGCATTATTGTTATCCATTGTTCAAAACAGATAGTTTGATCTTTGACCTGTGTCAAGGAGTGATTGGTTGGTGTTCAGTAAAGCAATTATTGTTTACACATGTGAGGACAGAGTCTGAGGCACTGATTAATAAGTGTGACATTTTGATTGGTTGTGTTTGAAATGGGAAATCAAGTTACTTCCAGATAGATTTTTGTGTGTTAGGTAGAGAATTGTGTGTATTGATTTGCAAAAAGTGAGTAGCTAAATTGAAAACTGTGTCAAGGCTGAGAATCAGTGCATGGTTTCGCTGATTTGAGGTTAAGTTGTGAGGTTTGATTGAAAGAGTTTAGAAATAGTGTGATATATAAAGGTTTTGTGTGTAAGCAATTGAAAAAAACTGTAATCCCTCAGTAAAGACAAGCCTGATAATTCCTGTGTCATAATCGATTTCCGTGTCATTAGTGGGGAAATCCACCGTAATGCACGTGAAACTGATTAACTTGATGCACGATGACTTAAATTCCGAGAGTGAATTTCCTCGGTGCGCTTTGATTGAATAATGGCTGACTACGGCACAAAGACGTGAATATCACAAAGAGGAGAAACACGCATAGGACGTAAGCCTTGGCATCTCTAAACATCGTCCAAGACATCAAAGTTCAAGGTTTTCAAGTTGTCAAATCCTATCTTTGTGGATGCCTGCCACATAAATCAAACTTGCAGTAATAAAAGATTTAATATGGCTCTTTACTTGTTATACACTCTAATACTAGAGAATCCTAAGGATGTGTAGAAACTGCTCTTAAATGTTAACAGTTCGGAAAAGTGTCCCATGCAGTTCATTTTACCACATTTGTTATTCAATGAGATTCTCAAAGGGAATTTTATAGACTGTAGTGCTGTCCAGAAGCATTTCAGTGTTTCACCTGTTCATGTATGAATGTATTACGAATAAACTTACTGTATCACAAATGGAAAACTACAGCGCCCTCCATAATTATTGGCACCACTGGTTAAGATGTGTTCTTTAGCTTCTAATAAATTCAGTTTTTTTCTAAATAATATAGGACCACAATGAGTGGTCCTATATTATTTAGAAAAAAACTGAATCAGTAGGAGAAAAATGCCACATTAAGAAATAATTCTTTAACATCAAATCATGTGTGCCACAATTATTAGCATCCCTGATGTTAATACTTTGTACAACCCCCTTTTGCCAACAAAACAGCACCTAAGCTTCTCCTATAATGTTTCACAAGATGGGAGAATACAGAAAGAGGGATATTCGACCATTCCTCTTTGCACAATCTCTCTAAATCATCCAGCGACCTGGGTCCTCTCCTCTGCACTCTCCTCTTCAGCTCACTCCACAAGTTTTCAATGTGGTTGAGGTCTGGGGACTGAGACGGCCATGGGAGGAGCTTGATTCTGTGTCTGGTGAACCATTTCTGTGTAGATTTGGCCACATGTTTAGGGTCATTATCTTGCTGAAAGACCCAGTGACGACCCATTTTCAGCTTTCGGGCAGAGGCCACCAGATTTTGATTTAAAATGTCCTGGTATTTCAAAGCGTTCATGATGCCATGCACCCTAACTAGGTTCCCAGGGCCTCTGGGAGAGAAACAGGCCCACAGCATCACCGATCCTCCCCCATACTTCACAGTGGGCATGAGATGCTTTTCTGCATACTCATCTTGTGTGTTCTGCCAGACCCACTGAGAGTGTTTGTTGCCAAAAAACTCTATCTTGGTCTCATCTGACCAAAGCACACGGTCCCAGCTGAAGTCCTATTACCACGTAGCAAACTAACGTTTGCGTTTATGATTGTAAGTGAGAAAAGGTTTTTTCCGTGCATGCCTCCCAAACAGCTTGTTGGCATGTAGATAGCGCCAGATGGTTGTTTTGGAGACTTTGTGACCCCAAGATGCTACTACTTGTTGTAATTCTTTAACAGTGAGCTTTGGAGAACTTTTTATTTCTCTCACCATCTTCCTCACTGTGCGTGGTGGCAAAATAACATTGCGTCCTCGTCCAGGCTTGTTTACCACTATTCCAGTTGTTTTAAATTTCTTAATGATTCCTCTGACAGTAGATATGGGCAGGTGCAGGTGAGTGGCTATTTTCTTGTAGCCATTGCCTGACTTGTGAAGGTCGACACACATCTGCCTTACTTGTATGTGTGTTCCTTTATGAAGAGTGGATAGGAGAAATGGCCTCTCTGTCACATCATATTTATACCCCAGGGAAACAGGTAGTGATGAATTACTAATTAAATGTTCCTAGATACTGTGATCAACTTCGTAAACTACCGTAGAAATGACAGGAATACTTCAATTACATTTAATTCCCAGGAATTGTTAGGGATGCCAATAATTGTGGGACAGGTGATTTTATGAAAAATAATTAGTGCTTAGTCAGGGATTTTTTTCCCCCTTAAAATTCACTTGATGTGAAGGTTACATTTTTCTACAATTTTCAGTGTGAAAGTATGCTTCTGCAATAAAAATTGAATTTATTGGAAGGCTTTTAACACATATTAACGAGGGGTGCCAATGATTATGGAAGGCGCTGTAAATCACTGAGACCTGTTCCCTCTTGTTCTTCTGATAAACATATTGTATATTTTTTCTAATACAATACCAAGTCTGACTGGGATTTAGAAATATTCATCAGTGGGATGCATTGATTTTAAAACAGCGATTTAGATTAGACTTATTACCTTTGTATAATCTTAATTGTCGTTTTAAAATTAATGCGTCCCACACTGATGAGTATTTCTAAATCGCAGTAAGACTTGGTATTGCATTGAAAAACATTTTATATATTTTTCAAAAGGAGCAAGAGAGAACAGGTCCCAAACAGCAATTTTGTTTGTCCATATGTGATACAGTAAGTCTATTCATAAGATCACACATGTATAGGTGGAAACACTGAAATGGTTTTCTAGACAGCCCTACTGTCTATAAAATTGCCTTGGAGATTCTCATTGAATAACAAAAGAATGTCATTAAATAACAAAAATGTGGCAAAATGAACTCCATGTGACACTTTTCCGAGCTGTTCACATTTAAAAGCAGTTTCTACACATTCTAAGGATTCTCTAGTATTAGAGTGTATAACAAGTAAAGAGCCATATTAAACCTTTTATTATTATTATTATTATTATTATTAATAATAAAAAAAACCTTGCAGATTTTCAAGTTATAATGCTTTCGGTTGGTTAATTTGGAGGCAGCTATATTTTTTTCTGGGGGAGGAGGATACTTGCAAGGATAAAAGTAAAAAAATTTCAAAACATAGCTGCATGCATTTATTATTCATCGAAAATTTAACCTACAATTCTAAATTTCCTTTCTTGTCGGACACCTGCCTTTGTTAAATTGCAACTGTATTTTTAAATTCCAAACATTTCTTATGAGAATAATTATTTCTAGCATGTTCCTTGGAGTTCACATGGCCGTAAAGGCCCAAAAAAGATGCTGTCGACTTGAACATCTATAGTGCATTTCATCTCGGTAAAACAGCCCCACAAACAATGCCCCCATCAACGAGTGGGACAAAAGAAGGCAGGCTGCAGTCGATTCCAGTGGCGGAAATCAAATTTAAAATCGAAGTTCTCATATAAAAATCCACTGCAAGTTTGATTTATGTGGTAGGCATCCACAAAGATAGGTTTTGACAACTTGAAAACCTTGAACTTTGATGTCTTGGACGATGTTTAGAGATGCCAAGGCTTACGTCCTATGCGTGTTTCTCCTCTTAGTGATATTCACGTCTTTGTGCCGTAGTCAGCCATTATTCAATCAAAGCGCACCGAGGAAATTCACTTTCGGGATATAAGTCATCGTGCATCAAGTCAATCAGTTTCACGTGCATTACGGTGGAGGGATTAAAAGCAATGGAACTGCATAAAAACGTTTCAAATGGCCTTATTTAATTAAAACAATTTAAACGATCATGAAACACATGCGTTGTTTCTAATCCCTGAGTAAAGAGAAGCACGGGAAGTCCGGAGTCATAATCGCTTTCCAATGTGCCTTGTAATGAGGCGGACAACGGTGAATAGGCATAAACAATGCCTAATGCCGGGCATACACTGTGCGATTTTTTCCTAGTACCTAAAATGGCATTCTATTTAATGGTCAGCAGATGGCGAAGTCGGTGGTTGCAGAAAGAAGTTCAATGCTATAGAAGTCTGTGAGAAAATAACCCTGCTTTCCCACCTGATTTTTCATTTAAATAATGTTTTTTAACATTATTTTATGGTAGCTATAGCAAGTTTCAAGTTCCCTTCGATATATCATGATGTTCATTTTTGTAAATTATGGTCCCTTGTAGACTAGAATTGTTGTGATTCTGATTTTGCCTTTCCATGTTCCTGATCTTATTGCCATGTGTATATTTGGATGTTTGCTTTGTCTGACTATTCTTGAAATGTGTATTGTGATTTGGTAACTCAGATTTATTCATGCATTGTTTTAGTTTTGTTTTCTCCATTTTTACTTTTTACCATAGTTTTACTCCGGTCCATGTTTTTGTTTATACCATGCTTTGCACTTTGTCTCCCCCTGTCTGGTCTTTGGTCTTGTCATTGCTCACAGCCCCAGTTCTGCGTGCCTCTCCTTCGGGTGATTTAATGTTTTCTAGATTTCAACCCTCGTTCCAATCTTTTTTCCTTCACCTTGCTTTTTCTATATTGCTAACAAATACTAACAGTTTGTTGTTTTTGTTAAATTACGAACCAAGACTAACATTGTATAAAATACTAACTTACTAACCCCCCGTTCACACATAGACGCCGCTTCTACTATGATCAAAGCGTGGCCGAAAACGTGGCCAATCGCAGGAGAAACGTAGTGGAGTCTTCATAAGCACAGTATGATCGCGGTAGGGTCTTCATGATCAGGAAGCTCTACGCTCTCGCCACGCTTATTTTGAACATGCTCAAAACAAGCGTAGCGGGATTGTGGCCAACAAGAATCGGGGTAAAGTCGAAAAAAGAGCATAGTAGAAGCGCCGTAATCGTACAAGCAGCGCGGAAGCATCGTGGAGAGATGTTCATGATCGTAGTAAAAGCGTAGTACAGACGGGAACATATCGAGTACGCTCCTACAACACTCCCACTACGTTCTAACTACGTTCCCACTACGATCTCTCGACGTTCCTGACGATCCTACAAAGACCTACCATGAACTTACGCCGATCATGCCACGACCTATCAGGCAGCAGTCTGTACATGTACATGCACTTCGTTACAGTATTTTTTTTTTTTTTTTGAGGATTTGTACTTACGTTTTTTTAACTGGGACTTTTACTATCCTACATTTAAAAGATAAGTATGTTACTTTCACTTCGTTACTTTGACACTGGCAACTTAGTTACTTGTTTCAAACTAGAATATTAATTTAATTCATCATTCACGGTGTAATGTGAATATAGGCCACTAGATGGCAGTATTTACCTTTTTTTTGTTAAGCTCAGACTGGAGTCATGTTTAGACATGTCCTGAACATGTCTGGGGCAAGTCTCAGAAAGTTAAAAAAAAGAGGTCTAAATGTGGGTGGGGTCTGAAAGAGAGTATATAAGGAAAAGAATTGAGACAGTAAAGTAGTAGGAGAAATTGCAAGAAGATGACCAGACCTGCCATTCTGTGAAAGACCTGTGACGTTTCTTTTGTGGATTTCTTTGCCTGTGTTTGAGCATTTTCCCTTACCCAGGACATCACCAAGCCACCCCACAAAAAGGGACTGTAATTATTTCTGTTTTTTCTTATTTATCAATCTTGGTCTTTAGTTGTAGGTTGTTATTAGTCTTTGTCTTTGTTAAAAATTAAATGTGTTTTAGTTGTTAAAACTGTGTTTGTCATCCCTTGCTGTTGCTGTTGTGTTATAAATGTAATAACAAATTGGGGCCATAACAAATTGGGGGCTCAAGGTCCGGGATAGACCATTGTGTGAGTAATTTATTGAAAATCTAACATTCCAAATTGTGAAATTGTTTTTGTGAATTTTCCTAGATATATATTGACAACAGCAATGGATGATTTCTTGGCATCACCAACCGTAGGGGTTTTGAAGTCTTTTAAAAAGACAGAACTGCTAGAAATTTGCAGACAGTTGGAGCTGACAGAGGTAAAACCAGCCATGCGAAAAGCAAGACTGGCTAGAGAGATAGTTGAATATTACATTGATGAAAATGTGTTTGCACCAGGAGATCTGGAACAGTTTCCAGTGGAAAATCCAAATATAGAAATGGAACTTAAATTAAAAATGCTAGAGATTGAAAGGGAGGAAAGAGAAAAAGAAAGGGAGGAAAAAGAGAAAGAAAGGGAAGAAAGAGAAAAAGAAAGGGAGGAAAAAGAGAAACAAAGAGAATTTGAGAGGGAAGAAAAAGAAAAACAAAGGCAGTTTGAGTTAGAAAAATTAGCAAGAGAAGAAAAACAAAGAGAATTTGAGAGAGAGAAAGAGGAAAGAGCAGAAAGAGAGAGACAGAGACAGAGAGATTTTGAATTAGAGAAATTCGATAGAGAAGAAAGACTCCAAATGGAGAAACTAAAAATAAAAATTCAAACTAAAAATAAATTTCGGGCTAGCCAGGAGGTAAAACTGGTGCCTCCATTTTCAGAAAAGGATGTTGACAACTATTTCCAGTGTTTTGAAAAGGTAGCAAAGAGTTGCCAGTGGCCAAAGGAACACTGGCCTCTGATGTTGCAAACTGTCCTCAAGGGTAAAGCTCAACAAGCCTATTCGGCTTTGTCTGCAGATGATTCCTCTGATTATGAGGTTGTCAAAAAGGTTATTTTGAGAGCTTATGAGTTGGTTCCAGAGGCTTACCGACAGAAATTCAGAGGTCTGAAGAAATCTGAAAATCAGACTTATGTTGAATTTGCTAATGAAAAGCAGGTTTGCTTTGAGCGCTGGTGTACTTCTATGGAGGTCAAGGATGATTTCAACTCACTAAAAGAGATGGTGTTAGTTGAAGAATTCAAGAACTGTGTTAAAGATGATGTTAAGACCTACCTTAATGAGAAGCAAGCACTGAACTTGCAATCAGCTGCCAAATTTGCAGATGAATATGTTCTCACTCATAAGTCCAAATTTCAGTCTAGCAGTAACAATAAATGGTCCCAATTTCAGAAAAAGGGTTACGGTGATACCCAAGATTCCTCACCCAAAGACAAAGACAAATCTGGTGATGGTGCTCAGAAATCCAGTAACAGGTCTGATCAAAGTGTGAAAGCTGACAGTGACAAAAGTGGTCTAGTTTGCAGTTATTGCAAGAAATCTGGTCATGTTACAACTAACTGTTGGTTCCTTAAAGCTAAGAAAGAAAAAGAAAAGGATACCAAACCAAATGCCTTTGTGAAAACAAGGTTAGAAACCCTTGTAGTAGATAACCAATCTGCTAAATTGCCTGCTTCTTGTGGGGCTAAAAAGCCTAATACAGCTGACTTTGTGAGGGAGGAATTTCTTTCATTTGTGTCAGAGGGATTTGTGGCTCTGAATGAGCATACTACTCCTGTCCCCATATATATCCTAAGGGATACCGGAGCTTCTCAGTCACTTTTGTTGATGGACTCCTTGGAGTTACGTGATGAGACCGCTTCAGGGGATTTCATACTTGTACAAGGTATTGAAGGGAGGACTGTATCTGTACCCCTGCGCTCTATATTCTTGAAGTCAGATTTAGTTACAGGACAGGTAAAGGTGGGACTTATGTCAAGTCTACCTATAAAGGGTGTTTCTCTGTTGCTAGGCAATGACCTGGCTGGGGGCAAAGTAGTTCCCCCTGTACATCTTACTTCACAGCCGAGCACTGAAGATGGGGATGAGGACCCATCTCTGTATCCTTCTTGCGCAGTGACTCGTGCTATGGCCAAGAAGGCTAAAGAAGAAGATGATGTGGTGCCGTCCAGTACATTGAATAGTCAGGACTCAGGTGGTTCGCCTCATGACTCTGATTGGCCTACTATGGTTTCTCCGTTTGAGGACTTATCAGATACTTTTATCAGTTCTCTATTCAGCCAGCCGGATGGGTCTGGTGATTCTGATGTGTCTGGAGACTTGTCTCTGTCCAGAAAGCGGTTGATTGAGGAGCAAACTAATGATCCTGAAATTTGTGTACTAAAGAGGAGAGCCCTTCCTGAAAAAGAAATAGATGCAGTTCCAGTTGGGTATTATCTCAAAGATGGTGTGTTGATGCGGAAGTGGCGCCCTCCTGATATCCCTGCCAATGCAGATTGGGCAGTGGTCAGGCAAATTGTTGTTCCGAAGGTCTATAGGAATGAGATCTTAACAATGGCTCATAGTTTACCTTTAGGAGGTCATCTTGGTGTTAACAAGACTGTTGATAAGATCATGAAACACTTCTTTTGGCCTGGGCTTCGGAAAGACGTTTCCAACTTTTGCAAAACCTGTCACACTTGTCAGGTAGTTGGAAAACACCAGTTAGACCCACCTGTAGCTCCATTGCAGCCTATCCCAGCATTTGGGGAGCCATTCTCTAGGGTCATTGTTGATTGCGTTGGTCCATTACCCAAGACTAGATCTGGAAATCAGTACTTGTTGACAATCATGTGTGCATCTACCAGATTCCCCGAAGCCATACCTCTACGTAACATCAAGGCAACTGCAATCTCGAAGGCTTTGATAAAGTTCTTCACGTTGTTTGGTCTTCCCAGGGAAATTCAGTCAGACCAAGGTAGCAATTTCACTTCAGGATTGTTTCAGCAGGTTGTGTATGAACTAGGTGCAAAACAGATTCTTTCTAGTGCCTATCATCCAGAAAGTCAGGGTGCCTTAGAGCGGTTTCATTCCACTCTCAAGACAATGATGAGGACTTATTGTTATGACCATGAGAAAGACTGGGATGAAGGGGTTCATTTGCTGTTGTTTGCAGCTAGAGAAGCAGTGCAGGAGTCTACTGGATTCAGTCCATTTGAGCTAGTGTTTGGTCATGAAGTGAGAGGACCTTTGCTATTATTGAGTGAACAATGGCAAGAGGAAGAGCCGCAAATCAGTCTGTTAGACTATGTTAGCAAGTTCAAGGAAAGATTGCGTGCAGCTTGTGACCTTGCCAAAGAGAACTTGAAATCAAGTCAGGGAAAAATGAAAACTTGGTATGATCATAAGGCTAGAAGCCGTGAGTTTAAACCAGGAGACAAGGTCCTTGTGTTGTTTCCCTTGCAGTCCAATCCATTGCAGGCTAGATTTCATGGTCCTTATGAAATTCTGACAAAACTCAATGATCTCAATTACATTGTGAAGACTCCAGATAGGAGAAAACCAAAACAATTGTGTCATATTAACATGCTAAAGCCTTATCATGACAGAAATGCTAGGGTTGCAGCTGTCACTTCAGATTCTCCAATGGTCGAAACGTGTGAAGATGAGGGGGACTTTCAAGATGATGAACCAAGAATTAAAGCTGAAGTTCTTTCATGTAAATTGTCAAACACTGAAGTGTTGCAAAATCTTGATGTAAAACTCCAGCACTTAGAACCCTCACAGAGAGATCAGTTTGAAAGGTTGATCAAGAAATATGAGGATTTGTTTCCTGATGTTCCAAAGAGAGTTACTATAGCCTCTCATGATGTAGATGTTGGTGATGCCAAACCAATAAAACAGCATCCATACCGGATGAATCCTGAAAAGAGAAAGATTGCTGAGAAAGAGGTTGAGTACATGTTAAAACATGATATTATCAGACCCTCCAACTCCGATTGGAGTTCACCCTGTGTGCTAGTTCCAAAACCTGATGGAAGTACTAGATTCTGTACAGATTATCGCAAAGTCAATGCTGTAATTAGAACTGATGTGTTTCCAATACCTAGGATTGATGATTGTATTGATAGTGTAGGGCAAGCAAAGTTTCTGACCAAGATTGATTTATTGAAGGGTTATTGGTGTGTGCCTTTAACTGAGAGGGCCAAGAGCATCTCTGCTTTTGCCACACCATCTGGATTGTACCAGTATGAAGTCCTACCCTTTGGCATGAAAAATGCCCCAGCCACGTTCCAAAGGATGATACAGTCTACAATCGCCGGATTGCCACACACGGGTGCATACATCGATGACCTGATCACATGGAGTGACTCCTGGGAAGAACATCTAAAAGATGTAGAGACGTTGTTCCAGCGCCTGACCCAGGCTAACCTGACTGTTAACCTGAACAAGAGTGACTTTGGTTGTGCTACTGTCACCTATCTTGGCTATGTCATAGGCCAGGGTAAGGTGGCACCCATAAATGCTAAAGTCCAAGCCATCATGGACTTTCCAGTTCCTGACAACAAAAAAGCTTTGCGCCGCTTCCTTGGAATGATCGGGTACTACCGCAAGTTCTGCAAGAACTTTGCTGAGATTGCTCTCAGTCTAACTAACCAACTGAAGAAAGGCGTAAAGTTCACCTGGGATGATGCATGCCAGAGAGCCTTCGATCGCCTGAAGTCTCTGCTGTGTCACTTCCCCGTGCTCAAATCTCCTGACTTCAACAAACCGTTCTCCATCGCGGTCGATGCTAGCGACCAAGCTTGTGGATCTGTGCTCCTACAGAGAAGTGACTCTGATGACATTGAGCATCCCGTGGCATACTTCTCCAGGAAGTTCAATCGCCACCAAAGGAACTATTCCACAATAGAGAAGGAACTGTTGGCTCTGGTCCTTTCTTTACAACACTTTGAGGTTTATGTTTGTACAGGACAAAAGCCAATGATTGTGTACACTGACCACAATCCGTTAATGTTTTTGAGTAAGATGAAAAACAAGAATCGGAGATTGTTGAATTGGAGTTTGATTTTACAGGAGTTTGACTTGGAAATTAAGCATGTGAAGGGTACAGACAATGTAATTGCTGATTGCTTATCCCGTGTTTGAATGTGTATATATATATCATGTGTTTGAATATTGTATGATATGTATATATAGACAAGTGTTCACTTAACCATTTTGTATTGAAAAGAAAAATTTTGCCTTTATGAGTCAAAATTTTTCCCTTTTGGAATGGAGGTGTAATGTGAATATAGGCCACTAGATGGCAGTATTTACCTTTTTTTTGTTAAGCTCAGACTGGAGTCATGTTTAGACATGTCCTGAACATGTCTGGGGCAAGTCTCAGAAAGTTAAAAAAAAGAGGTCTAAATGTGGGTGGGGTCTGAAAGAGAGTATATAAGGAAAAGAATTGAGACAGTAAAGTAGTAGGAGAAATTGCAAGAAGATGACCAGACCTGCCATTCTGTGAAAGACCTGTGACGTTTCTTTTGTGGATTTCTTTGCCTGTGTTTGAGCATTTTCCCTTACCCAGGACATCACCAAGCCACCCCACAAAAAGGGACTGTAATTATTTCTGTTTTTTCTTATTTATCAATCTTGGTCTTTAGTTGTAGGTTGTTATTAGTCTTTGTCTTTGTTAAAAATTAAATGTGTTTTAGTTGTTAAAACTGTGTTTGTCATCCCTTGCTGTTGCTGTTGTGTTATAAATGTAATAACAAATTGGGGCCATAACAACGGATTATCTGGATTTGGCGTGTTCGAGAAGAACAAAGGTGTATCTTTGTGCAGATGTGTCCGCCAGTGGACGTGGAGCTGCAAATTTATACACGCAATTACAATATTCTATCACTAGATGGAACATCAGGATCAGTTATGTAAGGGATAATTAACGAGAAGGTGTGCATTCCACGGTTTTAATGCACGACGTGGAGGCAAACAACCACCCGACGCGAAGAGGAGGGTGGTTGCCTCCGCGAAGTGCATTAAAACCGTGGAATGCTCACCTTCGAGTTGATTATCCCGGTTATACCATGGTCATTTGCCAGCAATATCAAATCGCAGCATTCAGAAATTTTAGTGAAAGTTTTGCACTAAAAAAAAAAAAAAAAAAAAAAACGAGCTGGTAATCATTAAAGAGGCGCCGCGCCTTCTCATACCCAATAGCCTATTATAGGCCAAGTTAAATTAAACAAGCTATCCTAGTTCATCTTACGTTCATGGCGAAAGATTTTTATGCACCTGCTTACATCCGTTTACCAGCTGATTTGATAACGGGCTTCAGCTGAAATGGAGATTATGCATAACGCAACATTATGTGCGATTATGCAGACTGTAGCTAACTTGCTACCCACAATTACAATGAACTTATGACGGTTTCCGCATACAGCGAGCTGAAATCCATGAAATCAGTCTGCTGGCATAGCACGTAGCTAGCGAACCGTCAGCAGTTGCTGACACATGAAGTGGACACGTTAGCTTACTTTGTAACCGTACACAATTACAATCTTTTAATGAATAAAGCCTGATTACTTCGCTGCTATAATATTTCCGGTCATTATCGCTCGAGTAGTTAACCGCCCCGCTGGACGCAACTTGTATGACGCCGCTAAATTTACTGGAGATAAATGAGCAGCTAGGTTTTCCGTTGTACCCAGCCGAATACCACGTTTCACGTTGCTAGGGTTACAAAGTTGGCTGGTGGATGAATTTCGAATGGTGAAACGACCCTAGCAGAACTACCTGTGCGGTTCCACGGTTTTAATGCATACAGCCTATCAGAAAAAAGTATTCACCCAGACCATGGTATAATGAATATTATAACTGCCACTAAACTCAAAGAAGTGATTTCATTCCCCCCAATATGTATACTTTTTAATTTCAGTGGGACTCCTCAGTATAATGAAGGCTAAATTAAATAATTCTTTTGTGTATTTGTACCGTTTTGTCTGTCACAAACAAGAGATGTTGCGGCACTACCTCGGACACTGGATCGGATCAGGGTTTGTTTTCAGCCAAAATACATGTATATATACACACGCATCATCGCCAAAATCGTACTAGAAGCGAAATACAAGCGTGATATGAGTGGCACCACCGTAGCGATATCGTCGTACAGTCTTCTATGTCTGCGTAGCGTCGTAGTATGATCTTCAATGTCGTAGCGGCAGCGTAGTATAAACGCAGTAAACGCGGCCGCTGGTCGGCAACGGTCTGCTTCACATCGTAGTAGAAGTATGTCAGCAGCGCGTTGGACATGGGAGCATCGTAGTACGGTCGTAATTGTTATGGCCCCAATTTGTTATTACATTTACAACACAACAGCAACAGCAAGGGATGACAGACACGGTTTTAAAAACTTAAACACATTTAATGAACAGACAAAGACTTTTAACTAGGGCTGGGACTTTAACACGTTAATTTCGATTAATTAATTACAGAAAAAATAATGCGTTAAATCGCACCTTTCTCAGTTCTCTAATTTCTGGCACGCCGGTAACACTGATGCACACACTTCAGCCCGGTAGGTGGCGATAATTCACCTAAAGTCATAAAATGTTGAATTTCCACTGTTTGGAGCACAATGGTGATTTGTCCAAATTTTGTGATTTTGAGATTTTTATCTCCTGTCACACATTTCTATCAGCTAATTATTGAAGCACAATAATTATATGTCCATGCGCTTCAGCTTTAAACAGAATTCACATCGTCATTTTGTGGTATGTCCATCAAAATCTGCTTAAATGAGTTAAACATTGACATTTTGATTAATAAACATGAATAGTATTACTAAGTCATCTGTCTCTCATTGCAAACAAACTTAACTTCAATCTATCACCATTGTGTTATGTCACATCAAGTGCTGGAATTGTTGGAGCACGGAGGTGACATGCCCATTTTGGCAATTTTGGCCATGATGTCACAGTTCCACACTTAAGAAAACTTGCATGTTCAGTATACTTCTGAACCATGCAGTAAAAGAGTGACTGGCATAAAAATGATGTTCCTGATTTAATAGAACATTTACCTAAAAATCAATTTTTCTCAAAACCTCTAAAATGGACAGATAACCATTGCACTCCAAACCCTCAATATAATGGCTATAATTGCACTTTCAGTTTGCACTTTTCTGTGAAGACAGGTGAAAAATGCACAGATAAATATAGATGAAAAATAAACATTTTTGTTGTTTAAGTTCACATATATGTCTATTCATTGATTCAGTTGTCAACCAAAATTTATTTGAATTGAAAAACTTTGCTTATTGTGTCAAATATTGCTATTTGATAAAAAATGCAATTAATCGAAATTAATTAATTACAAAGCCTCTAATTAATTAGATTAATTTTTTTAATCGCATCCCAGCACTACTTTTAACTAAACTACTATCTGCACTACAGACCAAGATTGATTAACAAGACAAACAGAAATATTTACAGTCCCTTTTTGGTGGGGTGGATTGGTGATGTCCTGGGTGAGGAAAATGCTCTATGGGGAAAAAAATCCACAAAAGAAACTTCACAGGTCTTGAACAGAATGACAGGTCTGGTCACATGTATCCTTCTTCCTGCAATTTCTCCTACTACGACTGTCTCAATTCTTTTCCTTATATACTCTTTTGCAGACCCCACCCACATTTAGACCTCTTTTTTTTTCTGGGACTTGCCCCAGACATGCCCAGAGCATGTTCAAACATATCTCCAGTCTGGGCTTAACAAAAAAAGGTAAATACTGCCATCTAGTGGCCTATATTCACATCACACCTCCATTCCAAATGGGAAAAA
Organism: Gymnothorax reevesii; assembly: GCA_029721435.1. NCBI lineage: Eukaryota > Metazoa > Chordata > Actinopteri > Anguilliformes > Muraenidae > Gymnothorax > Gymnothorax reevesii. The sequence continues at coordinate 23,411,410 of CM056591.1, read as the reverse complement.
TTTTGACTCAAAGGCAAAATTTTTCTTTTCAATACAAAATGGTTAAGTGGACACTTGTCTATATATACATATCATACAATATTCAAATAAACACGTGATATATATATACACATATTCAAACACGGGATAAGCAATCAGCAATTACATTGTCAGTACCCTTTACATGCTTAATTTCCAGGTCAAACTCCTGTAAAATCAAACTCCAATTCAACAATCTCTGATTCTTGTTTTTCATCTTACTCAAAAACATTAACAGATTGTGGTCAGTGTACACAAACATTGGCTTTTGCCTTGTACAAACATAAACATCAAAGTGTTGTAAAGATAGAACCAGAGCCAACAGCTCCTTCTCTATTGTGGAATAGTTCCTTTGGTGGCGATTGAACTTCCTGGAGAAGTATGCCACGGGATGCTCAATGTCATCAGAGTCACTTCTCTGTAGGAGCACAGATCCACAAGCTTGGTCGCTAGCATCGACCGCGATGGAAACGGTTTGTTGAAGTCAGGAGATTTGAGCACGGGGAAGTGACACAGCAGAGACTTCAGGCGATCGAAGGCTCTCTGGCATGCCTCATCCCAAGTGAACTTTACGCCTTTCTTCAGTTGGTTAGTGAGACTGAGAGCAATATCAGCAAAGTTCTTGCAGAACTTGCGGTAGTACCCGATCATTCCAAGGAAGAGGCGCAAAGCTTTTTTGTTGTCAGGAACTGGAAAGTCCATGATGGCTTGGACTTTAGCATTTATGGGTGCCACCTTACCCTGGCCTATGATGTAGCCAAGATAGGTGACAGTAGCACAACCAAAGTCACTCTTGTTCAGGTTAACAGTCAGGTTAGCCTGGGTCAGGTGCTGGAACAACGTCTCCACATCTTCTAGATGCTCTTCCCAGGAGTCACTCCATGTGATCAGGTCATCAATGTATGCACCCGTGTGTGGTAATCCGGCGATTGTAGACTGTATCATCCTTTGGAACGTGGCTGGGGCATTTTTCATTCCAAAGGGTAGGACTTCATACTGGTACAACCCAGATGGTGTGGCAAAAGCAGATATGCTCTTGGCCCTCTCAGTTAAAGGCACACACCAATAACCCTTCAATAAATCAATCTTGGTCAGAAACTTTGCTTGCCCTACTCTATCAATAAAATCATCAATCCTAGGTATTGGAAACAGATCAGTTCTAGTTACAGCATTGACTTTGCGATAATCTGTACAGAATCTAGTACTTCCATCAGGTTTTGGAACTAGCACACAGGGTGAACTCCAATCTGAGTTGGAGGGTCTGATAATATCATGTTCTAACATGTACTCAACCTCTTTCTCAGCAATCTTTCTCTTTTCAGGATTCATCCGGTACGGATGCTGTTTTATTGGTTTGGCATCACCAACATCCACATCATGAGAGGCTATAGAAACTCTTTTTGGAACATCAGGAAACAGATCCTCATATTTCTTGATCAACCTCTCAAACTGATCTCTCTGTGAGGGTTCTAAGTGCTGGAGTTTTACATCAAGATTTTGCAACACTTCAGAATTTGACAATTTACATGAAAGAACTTCAGCTTGAATTCTAGGTTCATCATCTTGAAACTCCCCCTCATCTTCACAAATCTCGGCCATAGGAGAATCTGAAGTGACAGCTGCAACCCAAGCATTTCTGTCATGAAAAGGCTTCAGCATGTTAATGTGACACAATTGTTTTGGTTTTCTCCTATCTGGAGTCTTCACAATGTAATTGAGATCATTGAGTTTTGTCAGAATTTCATAAGGACCATGAAATCGAGCCTGCAATGGATTGGACTGCAAGGGAAACAACACAAGGACCTTGTCTCCTGGTTCAAACTCACGGCTTCTAGCCTTTTCATTTTTCCCTGACTTGATTTCAAGTTCTCTTTGGCAAGGTCACAAGCTGCACGCAATCTTTCCTTGAACTTGCTAACATAGTCGAACAGACTGATGTGCGGCTCTTCCTCTTGCCATTGTTCACTCAATAATAGCAAAGGTCCTCTCACTTCATGGCCAAATACTAGCTCAAACGGACTGAATCCAGTAGACTCCTGCACTGCTTCTCTAGCTGCAAACAACAGCAAATGAACACCTTCATCCCAGTCTTTCTCATGGTCATAACAATAAGTCCTCATCATTGTCTTGAGAGTGGAATGAAACCGCTCTAAGGCACCCTGACTTTCTGGATGATAGGCACTAGAAAGAATCTGCTTTGCACCTAGTTCATACACAACCTGCTGAAACAAACCAGAAGTGAAATTGCTACCTTAGTCTGACTGAATTTCCCTGGGAAGGCCAAACAACGTGAAGAACTTTATCAAAGCCTTTGAGATTATAATTGCCTTGATGTTACGTAGAGGTATGGCTTCAGGGAATCTGGTAGATGCACACATGATTGTCAACAAGTACTGATTTCCAGATCTAGTCTTGGGTAATGGACCAACACAATCAACAATGACCGTAGAGAATGGCTCCCCAAATGCTGGGATAGGCTGCAATGGAGCTACAGGTGGGTCTAACTGGTGTTTTTCAACTACCTGACAAGTGTGACAGGTTCTGCAAAAGTTGGAAACTTTTTTCCGAAGCCCAGGGCAAAAGAAGTGTTTCATGATCTTATTAACAGTCTTGTTAACACCAAGATGACCTCCTAAAGGTAAACTATGAGCCATTGTTAAGATCTCATTCCTGTAGACCTTCGGAACAACAATTTGCCTGACCACTGCCTAATCTGCATTGGCAGGGATATCAGGAGGGTGCCGCTTCCGCATCAACACACCATCCTTGAGATAATACCCAACTGGAACTGCGTCTATTTCTTTATCAGGAAGGGCTCTCCTCCTTAGTGCACAAATTTCAGGATCATTAGTTTGCTCCTCAATCAACCGCTTTCTGGACAGAGACAAGTCTCCAGACACATCAGAATCACCAAACCCATCTGGCTGGCTGAACAATGAACTGATAAAAGTGTCTGATAAGTCCTCAAATGGAGAAACCATAGAAGGCTGAACAGAGTCATGAGGCGAACCACCTGAGTCATGAATAGTCAATGTGCTGTATAGCACCTCATCATCTTCTTCTTGAGCCATCTTGGCCACAGCAAGGGTCACTGCACAGGAAGGATATAGGGATGTGTCTTCATCGCCATCTTCAGTGCTCGGCTGTGAAGTAAGATGAACAGGGGGAACTACATTGCCCCCAGCCAGGTCATTGCCTAGCAACAGAGAAACACCCTAGATAGGTAGACTTGACATAAGTCCCACTTTTACCTGTCCTGTAACTAAATCTGACTTCAAGAATACAGAGCGCAAGGGTACAGATACAGTCCTCCCTTCAATACCTTGTACAAGTATGAAATCCCCAGAAGTGGTCTCATCACGTAACTCCAAAGAGTCCATCAACAAAAGTGACTGAGAAGCTCCGGTATCCCTTAGGATATATAAGGGGACAGGAAGAGAATGCTCATTCAGAGCCACAAATCCCTCTGACACAAATGGAAGAAATTCCTCCCTCACAAAGTCAGCAGTGTCAGGCTTTTTAGCCCCACCAGAAGCAGGCAATTAAGCAGATCGGTCATCTACTACAGGGGTTTCTAACCTTGCTTTCACAAAGGCATTTGGTTTGGTGTCCTTTTCTTTTTCTTTCTTAGCTTTAAGGAACCAACAGTTAGTTGTAACATGACCAGATTTCTTGCAATAACTGCAAACTAGACCACTTTTGTCACTGTCACTGTCACCATCACCAGATTTGTCTTTGTCTTTGGGTGAGGAATCTTGGGTATCACCGTAACCCTTTTTCTGAAATTGGGACCATCTATTGTTACTGCTAGACTGACATTTGGACTTATGTGTTAGAACATATTAATCTGCAAATTTGTTAGCTGATTGCAAATTCAGTGCTTGCTTCCCATTAAGGTAGGTCTTAACATCATCCTTCACACAGTTCTTGAATTCTTCAACTGACACTATCTCTTTTAGTGAGTTGAAATCATCATTGACCTCCATAGAAGTACACCAGCGCTCAAAGCAAACCTTCTTCTCATTAGCAAATTCCACATAAGTCTGATTTTCAGATTTCTTCAGACCTCTGAATTTCTGTCGGTAAGCCTCTGGAACCAACTCATAAGCTCTCAAAATAACCTTTTTGACAACCTCATAATCAGAGGAATCATCTGCAGTCAAAGCCGAATAGGCTTCATGAGCTTTACCCTTGAGGGCAGTTTGCAACATCAGAGGCCAGTGTTCCTTTGGCCACAAGCAACTCTTTGCTACCTTTTCAAAACACTGGAAATAGTTGTCAACATCCTTTTCCGAAAATGGAGGCACCAATTTTACCTCCTGGCTAGCACAAAATTAATTTTTAGTTTCAATTTTAATTTTTAGTCGCTCCATTTGGAGTCTTTCTTCTTTATCCAACTTCTCTAATTCAAAATCTCTTTTTCTCTGTCTCTCTTTTTCTGCTCTTTCCTCTTTCTCTCTCTCAAATTGTCTTTCTTTTGCTTTTTCCTCCCTTTCTTTTTTCTCTTCTCTTGCTAATTTTTCCAACTCAAATTCTTTGTTTTTCTTTTTCCTCCCTTTCAATCTCTAGCATTTTTAATTTAAGTTCCATTTCTATATTTGGATTTTCCACTGGAAACTGTTCCTCCTGATCTCCTGGTGCAAACACATTTTCATCAATGTAATATTCAACTATCTCTCTAGCCAGTCTTGCTTTTCGCATGGCTGGTTTTACCTCTGTCAGCTCTAAATGTCTGCAAATTTCTAGCAGTTCTGTCTTTTTAAAAGACTTCAAAACCTCAACGGTTGGTGATGCCAAGAAATCATCCATTGCTGTTGATCTGTCAATATATTTATATAGGAAAATTCAAAAAACAATTTTACAATTTGAAATGTTAGATTTTCAATAAATTACTCACACAATGGTCTGTCCCGGACTTGAGCCCCCAATTTGTTATAGCCCCAATTTGTTATTACATTTACAACACAACAGCAACAGCAAGGGATGACAGACACAGTTTTAAAAACTTAATCACATTTAATGAACAGACAAAGACTTTTAACTAAACTACTATCTACACTACAGACCAAGATTGATTAACAAGACAAACAGAAATATTTACAGTCCCTTTTTGGTGGGGTGGCTTAGTGATGTCCTGGGAGAGGAAAATGCTCTATGGGGCAAAAATCCACAAAAGAAACTTCACAGGTCTTGAACAGAATGACAGGTCTGGTCACATGTATCCTTCTTCTTGCAATTTCTCCTACTACTTTACTGTCTTAATTCTCCCCCTTATATACTCTGTTGCAGACCCCACCCACATTTAGACCTCTTTTTTTTATTTTCTGGGACTTGCCCCAGACTGCCATCTAGTGGCCTATATTCACATCACATAATGAAGACCATAATTTGCCAAATTGCTCGATTTAGACACCAATCCGCCCCGATCCAGTACTTTTTCTGATCTTGGCTTGATCGGGATGATCGTGCTAAAGTCGCAGCTCTGTGTGAATGGGGGTTCACAAGCATCTGGGATTGTAAGCTGCACTTACTAATTGATTAACAAGCTCTAAGCATTCGCCCTGTTCTAGTCTCCACCTCTTGTCTTTCCCTAATCTTCTCTACTGCGTTTTTGTGGGTTCTCCACACTTGGTCACGCTATCCTTTCTCTTAGTATCTAGGCACATTAGAACTCCTTGACTGGAGCTGTGTATTTGTCTATAGGATTGTTCCGTGATCCCTGTCTGCTTTTTGGTTTCTGCCAATTTCATGTGATGAGGTTCTCCCTAATGTGTTGCTCCCTTGTAATCAGTCTGACTGCCTGCACCTGAGTTCTGTTATCATGTGATCTCCCAGAAGTGTATATTAGGTGTCTCTTCACAGTACTTTCTCGTCAGATCATTCTCCCTTGTGCCACATTGATTTTCGCCTAGTTCTCATTGTGATTATCTGACTGGACCGTCTTTGATTATCGATTTTTGCCTACTCTCTGTAATTCGCCGCCTTCTTGTTACCAAAACCTTTTTTTGTACGACTGATTTTGGTGATTGGTGCCCTGGTAAAGATTTTGGATTTTACCCTTTGGTTTCTGATTTTGGATTGTGGACTCTGTTCCATTACCTGCTCTGTTGGGGGTTTCCCCCCCTTCAGAAATAAAGCCTCCTTTTGTATTTTACTGGTTCTTGCTTGTGGTCCCTTTCGTAATCCTCACATGGATAAAGCTACAATATGCTTTAGGAGCGTGGCTATCCTCTGGTCCTTGTCCGATACGATCAGATCCTGAGCCACAGTCCTTCCCGGATCTTCAATACATGCTCTCGTCCAAAAGAAATTACATCCGGTTTAAAAATGACAACATGGCTCAATTCAAATTGCCAAAATCGAGGCTTCCTTTATAGACCCATTTACTGTTTGCAAACAAAACAGGCTGCGCGCGCAGCTTGGCAACAGAAGTATGGTGGACCATAATAGCTTGTCAAGCTATGCGAGGGCATTAGCCTTCAAAGAACACAAATTTACTTTGACAAATGGCAAATGGCAAATGGCATTTCCAGATCTGCATGGTATCAGTGAGTGGGTAGATGACGTTAGTTAGTGGCCCAGTATTCCATGGCCTGAAATATATACCCATTTGATCGAGAAACCTACCGTGTACACTGGGGAGGAACAACAAGCATACAAGTTACTGGATGCTTATGACTATGTTATCTTCGGACATAAGCAGAATGTTAAATACCACGACAGACTTGAAGTTTTGTGTCTCAAAATCAGAGGTCCTTCCTGGTAAAACACAAGGGCATAAAACCACCGTGTATGACGCGTGGGTTATTAAAAAAAAAACTACGTCCTGACAGCTAATTCTACCTCCATGGCAGGGTAAGTATTATTTTGTATTGCTGGCTTGCTAGCTCACGAGTTTGACTGCATAGTTGTCGTGCAAACATGAAATCTGCCTCAGTTTACCATTATTCTCACATATTTCATTTCTTGTCTGTAACCGCGAGACGCACGTCAAGAAATTGGGTACATTAATTTCAATGGAGCAAAACGCACTGGCAGCGTGTGACCTGCATCAGATTTTTGCTTTTCGACACTGCTCAATTTCTTGAGCGTCAACTCAATTGAACGCATTTGTCTTTTTGGTTATTTAAATATTTTGTCTTGTCATGGTTGCTGGCACACAATGAAACCTCACATGCAGTTGTTGCAACCGATATACCTGCTTTTTTACCAAGTCACAGTTTTAAGAGGAAATACATTATTTTGTGCGTATTTAAGTTTTTAAGCGATCTACAGTATGACAGAATCTAACTCAAGGTACTCTAGCAAGAATTTAACACGGCTAGGTTAGCTAGTTAGCTAATTTGCTGCTGAGTGAAGTAAAGTGAATCATTATCTTAATTTACTAGACAGCTAAATTTAAGAGGAAAATTATGCCTGTATATAACATATAGTGCGCAGTAACCTGAATGTCGCACTTTTTCCATCTCTTGAAATAAGGTTTATCGGTAGGTGTTTTCAAAGTTAATTGTTGTCTTGTTTAATATTTTGACAGTTACACCCACGACTTCTCGGTCGTGTTGACAACTGTTAATGTTGATGAGGCTGACGCTTTCAGTGGAGGTAAAAGCATCAAGGCAACGTTCGGAGTTTGACTTGACGCTTCGCTTGTGGCCAGTGGACGTTATACGGATGTGATCCTCTCTGAATCCTGAAGAACTGAGTCCACCGATGGAATATCAATTCTGACAGCCATACACGCAACAACCAAACATTTCGATGCTGGTAAAATATCTAATTCAATGTTTGCAGATTCATAACTTGTCAGACTGAATTGGGGAGACCGCTACTTCCAATGCCAAGATGCACACGCATCTTAATGATGACGTCGGCTGTAAATGGGTCTCAGCTCGAACACTAACCATAAGCATCAAATATGGATGATAATAGCCTTCTTTTGCATTTTATATCGACACTCGGTCATGCAGCGTCACTGTATGACGAGTCGAAATGAGAATGTGTTGAGCCCACTGATGTTTTTTTTTTGAGTCAAAAAACTTTATTTAACAAATATAAATCTTACACAGAGCAAAATGTCGCCCAAATACAAATACAACACATCAACACATTAACATCTATTAAATTTCATGCCAGGTGGGATAAAAGTTCACAAAAAAATCTTAACCCTATAATGCCCCCTGTATCATATATGATACACCAAATTTGAAGGACCATGCCCACCTGGTAAGATGCAACACAACTACGACTGCTCACTGTATCATATCTGATACACAGTGCTGCCACCTGGAACAAAGAAGTGATATTACAGGAGTATTCTCTCCCCTAGTCACTCACTTCAAGGTAGTAGCTCCTATGTGAATGCGAATTCATGAATTTCCTTGGACTTTGGCAGTGAAGTTCAGTATTCCAAGGTAAATAGTATTATGCATGTTAACGGATAGCAAGAGATAGTAGAGGGCATATAATTTGAAATTTCGAGTGTTGAGTTCTGGAGGGGTGCTGATTTTTGGCTGTATCATATATGATACTCCTGGAATTAGAAGAAGCTCTGTTCAGCCATGTATATTTTGCTGTCACAAAACCTCATGATGAACAGTGGATCAGAATACTACTGTTCAATACTTCAAAAATATTACTGGGTCATATGTTTCCTCTAATGATGTCTGTGTCTGGGCATTATAGGGTTAAAATGATCACAAATATTTAAAGTTTTTTAAATATTTAAAGTGAAAGCTTGATGGACTCACCATGTATGCCAATGTTGAATCAATTTTATTTTAGATTTTTATAAATGATTTAGGTCATGGAATAAATCCTGCTAAGTTACACTTGTATGCTGATGCCACAATTGTTTACATGGTAGCGCTTTCTCTGAATCAAGCCACAGAGCACTTGCAGGATGCATTTCGATGTCTGCAGCATTCATTGTTTAAATTGAAGTTGGTCCTCAATCCAAAAAAGACCAAATACATGACCTTCACTCGTTCTTGCTCTATGAGTATTGATTCTACATTATCAATATTGGAAGTTACATGTATATAAAGAGTAACTTCTTATATATATTTAGGCATATGGCTCGATGATAAGATGACATTTAATATGCACATTAGCAATCTGCAGAAAAAAATTTGGCCAAAACTAGGATTTCTTTTCTGCCTTCAAAAAATGCTTCTCATTTGAAGCCAGAAAGAAAATTGTGCAAAGCTCATTTTTATTAGCATTAGATTATGGTGATGTGATTTATATGCACGCAGCTTCATCTCTTTTGACAAAACCGGACTCTGCATATCATGCTGCTTTTTGCTTTGTTACAAATTCAGGTTCTCGCACTGACCTCTGCATTTTATATGAATCGCTTGGTTGGTCTTCTCTAAATGTTGAAGATATTAATTCAGCATTATTGATTATATTTACTAATATTGATTATCCATCCATCCATCCATTTTCTACCGCTTATCCGGGGCCGGGTCGCGGGGGCAGCAGTCTAAGCAGGGATGCCCAGACTTCCCTCTCCCCGGACACTTCCTCCAGTTCTGCCGGGGGTATCCCGAGGCGTTCCCAGGCCAGCCGAGAGACATAGTCCCTCCGGCGTGTCCTGGGTCTTCCCCGAGGCCTCCTCCCGGTGGGGCATGCCCGGAACACCTTCCCAGGAAGGCGTCCAGGGGGCATCCGATAAAGATGCCCGAGCCACCCCAGCTGGCCCCTCTCGACGTGGAGGAGCAGCGGCTCTACTCTGAGCTCCTCCCGGGTGAGAAAGCTCCTCACCCTATCTCCAAGGGAGCGGCCCGCCACCCTGCGGAGGAAACCCATTTCAGCCGCTTGTACCTGAGATCTCGTTCTTTCGGTCATGACCCAGAGTTCATGGCCATAGGTGAGGGTAGGAACGTAGATTGACTGGTAAATCAAGAGCTTTGCCTTTCGGCTCAGCTCCTTCTTCACCACGACAGATCGGTACAATGACCGCATTACTACTGCCGCTGCACGTATCCGTCTGTCAATCTCACGCTCCATCCTTCCCTCACTCGTGAACAAGACCCCAAGATACTTGAACTCCTCCACTTGAGGTAAGAACTCTCCTCCAACCCAGAGGGGACATATCACCTTTTTCCGGTCGAGAACCATGGCCTCGGACTTGGACGTGCTGATTCTCATCCCAGCCGCTTCACACTCGGCTGCAAACCGCCCCAGTGCATGCTGAAGGTCCTGGTTCTAAGGAGCCAACAGGACAACATCATTCGCAAAAAGCAGAGATGAGATCCTGTGGTCCCCAAACCGAACTCCCTCCGCCCCCTGGCTGCGCCTAGAAATTCTGTCCATAAAAATAATGAACGGAACCGGTGACAAAGGGCAGCCCTGCCATAGTCCAACATGCACCGGGAACAGGTCTGACTTACTGCCGGCAATGCGAACCAAGCTCCTGCTCCGGTCATACAGAGACCGCACGGCCCTTAGTAGAGGGCCCGGACTCCATACTCCCGAAGCACCTCCCACAGAATGCCACGAGGGACACGGTCAAATGCCTTCTCCAAGTCCACAAAACACATGTGAACAGGTTGGGCAAACTCCCATGCACCCTCAAGCACCCTGCGGAGGGTATAGAGCTGGACCAGTGTTCCACGACCGGGACGAAAACCGCATTGTTCCTTCTGAATCTGAGGTTCGACTATCGGCTGGATTCTCCTCTCCAGCACCCTGGAATAGACTTTACCCAGGAGGCTGAGAAGTGTGATCCCCCAGTAGTTGGAGCACACCCTCCGGTCCCCCTTCTTAAATAGAGGAACCACCACCCCGGTCTGCCAATCCAGAGGCACTGTCCCCGACTGCCACGCGATGCTGCAGAGGCGTGTCAACTAAGACAGCCCTACTACATCCAGAGACTTGAGGTACTCAGGGCGGATCTCATCCACCCCCGGTGCCTTGCCACCGAGGAGCTGCTGAACTACCTCAGCGACTTCAGCCCGAGTGATGGATGAGTCAGCCTCTGAGTCCCCAGCCTCTGCTTCCTCTACACAAGGCGTAACAGCGGGATTGAGGAGGTCCTCGAAGTATTCCTTCCACCGGCCGACAATATCCCCAGTCGAAGTCAACAGCTCCCCACCTCCACTGTAAACAGTGTTGGCAGGGTACTGCTTTCCCCTCCTGAGGCGCCGGACGGTTTGCCAGAATTTCTTCGGGGCCGACCGATAGTCCTCCTCCATGGCCTCCCCGAACTTTTCCCATACCCAAGTTTTTGCTTCCGCCACCGCCCGGCCCGCAGCACGCTTAGCCTGCCAGTACCGGTCAGCTGCCACAGGCGTCCCGCGAGCTAGCCAAGCTCGGTAAGACTCCTTCTTCAGCTTGACGGCATCCCTTACTTCCGGTGTCCACCACCGGATTCGGGGATTGTCGCCACGACAGGCACCGGAAACCTTACGGCCACAGCTCCGAACAGCCGCGTCAACAATGGAGGTGGAGAACATGGTCCATTCAGACTCAATGTCTCCAGCCTCCCTTGGGATCTGGTCAAAGCTCTCCCGGAGGTGAGAGTTGCAAACCCCTCTGACAGAGGGTTCCGCTAGACGTTCCCAACAAACCCTCCCAACACGTTTGGGCCAAGTCTGTCCAGCTTCCTCCTCCGCCAGCGGATCCAACTCACCACCAGGTGGTGATCAGTGGACAGCTCAGACCCTCTCTTCACCCGAGTGTCCAAGACATACGGCTGAAGGTCAGATGACACGACCACAAAGTCGATCATTGACCTCCAACCTCGGGTGTCCTCTTGCCACGTGCACTGATGGACACCCTTATGCTTGAACATGGTGTTCGTTATGGACAAACCGTGACTAGCACAGAAGTCCAATAACAGAGCACCGCTCGGGTTCAGATCGGGGAGGCCGTTCCTCCCAATCACGCCCCTTCAGGTAACACTGTCGCTACCCACGTGGGCGTTGAAGTCCCCCAGTAGAACGATGGAGTCCCCAGTCGGAGTACTTTCCAGTACCCTTCCTACGGACTCCAAGAAGGTCAGGTACTCTGCACTGCCATTCGGCCCATAAGCCGAAATGACAGTGAGGCACCTGTCCCCGACCCGAAGGCGCAGGGCAGCGACCCTCTCGTTCACCGGGGAAAACTCCAACACCTGACGGCTAAGCTGGGGGGCTATAAGCAAACCCACATTAGCCCGCCGCCTCTCACCGCGGGCAACTCCAGAGTAGAAGAGAGTCCAGCCTCTCTCAAGGAGTTGGGTTCCAGAGCCCAGACTGTGCGTAGAGGTGAGCCCGACTATCTCTAGCCGGTATCGCTCGACCTCCCACACAAGCTCAGGCTCCTTCCCCCCCAGTGAGGTGACATTCCATGTCCCCAGAACCAGATTCAGAGTCCGGGGATTGGGTTGCCGGGGCCCCCGCCCATGACTGCCATCCAAAACACAAGGCATCAGCCCCTTCTGAGCCCTCCCGCGGGGGATGGGCCTACGGGAAAGCGGGCCCACGTCACTCGTGAGTGGAGACCCGACCACCAGGCGCTCGCCTACCAACCCCAACCCCAGGCCTGGCTCCAGGGTGGGGTCCCGGTGACGCTAATCCGGGCGACGTAAGCATCCTCGATTTTTGAGCATTCATTAGGGGTTATATGTTGATTATATATATATTTTTTAATCATTATTCATTCATTGCTCATACTCATAATCAATAACCATATTATGTAGGCAGCAAAAAGGCACACACATATAACACACACACATACATACAAGTGGTTCACATACTGCAGGGCAGACACACACATAACATAACACAAAAAAACAAACAAGCAGTTCACACACAGACACCCAAATACAAGCAATTCAGTTCACACTTGCATGAGCAGCTCACACACACATAAGCAGGCTTTTGTTTAGTTGATTCAAAAAACATAATCAGAGGATGTATTTGATTTCTGTAGCTTTGATCAATATTTGTTCAGCAAAATCATAATTTGTTACTGAAAAACACAATCAATTGAATTATTTGGAATAATTTGATATGCATCGAATTCATCCACTGGTATCTTTTTCTTTTTATCAAATTCATCTGGCTGAGTGTGCCTGTAGGTCACTTAAAGTGACGCGCATGCGTCTTTGCTCTGCATTCCTGAGGGGTTACCTAACTGGAATCTCAGGTTGCCTGTCCAATTGTAGTGCGAGAATGAAAAGGGGAAGGACCATATTTGCCTGTATAAAACGGTGTGCTCAAGCTAGTTTCTTAAGTTTGTCTTGGGATTTTTTGGAGTCAGTTTGTGAGGGAGAAGTTCGTCTTACAGTTCGTCTTGGTATTTTTTGGAGGCAGTTTGTCAGGGAGGAGATCGGGAGTTCTTCTTGGGGGCAGTTCCTCTTGCGCAGGAGGAACTCGGCTTTGCATTTTTCAAAATGACACAATAAAGCCTAATTTTCTTTTTCAGAATCTGACTCTCTCCAATTGCTTGAGGATGGGGTAATCTCAATATGTTGAAGAAAATCCACAACATAAACCATAGGAGAAAAACACACGTTGCTATTTATTGTAAAAACATTGTTAGGTAAAGTGCCAACTTAGGCTGTATCTCCAGCCTTTTATCCTATCATACTAACAACTATTGTACTAGATCAACTAATCGGATCCTTTTAAACGTCCCTGAAGTGCACCAAGAGCTTGGCAAAACTGCTTTCGCCTCTTATGGACCCTGGGCGTGGAATGAGTTGCAAAATACTCTTACCTTCAGAGCACTCCCCTCTTTAAATTCTTTTCAAAAGACTTAACTGAGATGGAATCTGTTATAGATATCTTGATTATGGCCTGTATGTTTTTCCATTAATTATTACCGCTGTGCTGCTTTTTCATATTGTGTATACTGATATGTGATTTTTTTTTTTGCCTTTCTTTTTTATGTTTATATGATACAACTATTTATGCTGCTGCCTTGACCAGGACTCCCTGGAAGAAGAGATCTTGTATCTCAATGGAACCTTCCTGACTAAATAAAGGATAAATAAAAATAAAATGAATAAATCGCTTGAATCCATTGTAAAGAGCAACAAAAAAAGGCTTTCTATGTGTAAATTTGCATTTCTGTATATAAAATTTGGCCAAAATTATGATGAGATTAATAATAAATAATGATTAATAATAAATGATTTGTTGGGTTTTTCCGTATCAATGTTAGAGTCAGAGAGTCCAAACAGTACAACGCTGCAAAACAGCTTGAAACCTTTTTCAATATTGTTACCAATAAAGTGACAACTGTCAATCCAGAGGCTTTTGACAATGAGGCAGTGCCAAAATAAATGAGTGACAGTTTCAATGTTAACAGAACAGAAAGTGCATTTCACATCAATGTTTTTTTTTAATCTTTTGACAAAATGGTCATTCGATGGATAAAATCTATGTCATATCTAAAATGAAATTTCTCTAGCTTTGTTGGTCAACAGGTATCGGTTGGGTAGGAGCCAGACCTTTTTCCAGTCAATAAATTCCATGTATTTATTCCAGTGTGAGACCAAATAGAGAACAGAAATTACATCTCTTTTAAGTAGGGATCGAATCAATTTATTGTTTTTACCATGGTTGCGGGAAAAACAGATTTTACCAGCTGGAGTATCAGTCACAGACAGCAAGGATAATTGATGGGTTTCCACTCTTGGTTGAGACCTAAACAACACGCAAACCCCAGACGAGACTTTAGTAAAATCACCAGGTGATTAAGGATCAAAAAGCTCATTTTGTGGATTTCACCATATGAAATGTTATCCATGTTCTATTGTAAACAACATATTGGATCATGTGATCTGAAAGTCATTGCATTTTGATTTTATTCACAATAACACTTCGTCCAAACTATTTTGTAATTTGGGTTGTATTTGAATTTATCTTAAAAAGATGTTATATTGTTTTTTCTATTTGTTTTTTTTTTTGTTAAAATCAAAATGACGTCTTATTTTTTTTAGTATGTAGTGTTTTTTGTTGTTTTTATGAAAAGGACATTTTGTTTTCTTTAACCACAACACAGTACCTCCTGATATATTTATTTATCTGAGGAATTTAGGAGGAGAATATGTGTTAAAATTAAAAGTACATTTTATCGTTGAGTCATGCATTTCATTTTTCGACTGTACACCACAGTATTGTTGAGTTGGTTGGTTGGTGGGAGATACATTGATTTGTCGTGGCTTGACTGACTAACGAATTGACCTTTGACTCATTGACGAATTTCTTTGTGGACCTTTAAGATTTGTATTTGAGGACCCCTGGTCTACACTGTATTCAAAGGCTGTTCTGAACCTGTCGTAAGTGGGTCTTGCTGGCAAGGCTTTGATACACTCAAAACTTGCTGGCACTTCAGTTTTCGAATAGTGGACCCTTCCAGCTTCAAGAAAAGGTAAACCGCGTGTTTCTTGGCCTTCACATAAATATTTGGCTTTTTTTTTTACCCCTTAAAGGCTCACTGTCCCTGCAAGAATTCAAACTGAAGTTGCTGGCATTGACAAATTTATGATGCCACATCATCACCCCACAAGCCCATGTAGTTGACTTCGTTGTCGACATTCACATAAATAAAACCTCTTCTGGATTCCTTTAAAAAGGGTGCCAGGGTCACACATACAGGAGTCCAGCAGCCAGCAATGGTGATTTATATACATCACGTTGAATAGCTTGACTTGCAGGGGTCAAACATTTTAACCCTTTTCACATAAATAAAATGAGCCAGCTCCCGGCCTAATTAAGGGTAAATGGCAACATATAGGAGTAGCTGAGCTGACGTCACAGAGTGACGTGTTAAAGGAATTTTGATTTTACATTCCTGGTATTACCTTCGCAAAAAAAACTCAGACGACCCAGAGAAAAAAATCAGTCGGAGACAGAGAAGTTAATATCCAAGCCAAAGTCCTTTTACTTTTTCGCGAAAAAGGATCCCCATACAAAGTCAAGTCAGCAAAATGGAGGAGGATACACAATTAGAAAGTTCTCTGGTATTTGTAGAAATACTCCATGGCGTTCTCCTCCCCCCGTGCTGATTTACACATCACGCAAGCCTTTACCGTCGCACGCAACTGCGTCAAGTTGGTACGTAACCACGTCAAGTTGTCAAGGGATACACACACACACATCTTGCCAGGGAGGAGAGCACCTGCCTTCTCTCTCAGCTCTGGCTCCAGCTTATCTTGTTATGGGTTCCAGAGCTTTCTATAAACACATAAACTTAGAGAAAGAGAAAAACATCTTGTCCTTGGTACAGACATTCAAGTTGTCATGACTTTAGATAGGCTACATGTCATGACACACTAGTACAGTTATGCAGGCCCCTGCTAAATCAGAAATATGCAAGCTCACACACACTCTAGGCCTATGAAGTTGTGAACTAAAACAGAATATGAGCAAGCACGGATAAGCAATTAATAATAATTAAATGAATCAATAAAAAATGTTTCCACAGACGTGAAGACATTTCTGACAAAATGTAATCATGCAATTCACTTAAAAGAAATTGTAATCTGATTACTAATGTTTCAAAACGTAATTTACTCTGATGATAAGTACTTACCTGATAACCTAAAGTGAATGCGAACCGTCTGTTACGGTAAAATACTAAATAATGGCTACTACTAAAACTACTTAACATCATAAAATTAGATAAAAAGTCTCTGATTCATGTTAAGCTATGAAGAATAAAGTCTGCACACTGAAGGACAATGCTTCCCAAAAATTTATTGTGTCAACGTTTCATATCCTGATGAAGATCTGATCGAAACGTTCACATAATAAATTTTTGCGGAGCATTGTCCATCAGTGTGCGAATTCTATTTCTCATTTTATTTGCGGATTCTCAAATTGTCCTGCACATGTATTTGAGTGGATGTGCATGCTCTATTTTTTTTATTTCATTTTAAGCATTCATGTTCTGCTAGTACCCACAGTTTAGATATGCAGCAAAATTTGAAACTTTTAATAACCTAAAATATGCCCTGATTCAATTACAGATAGCTTGTTGAAAACTGGAATCCCAGAAAACTGATATGAAGACGCAGAAACAGGAGACAATATTATGTGTCTAAGTGAAACTTGATGTTAACTATTTCCAAAAACCTTTTATTTTCATGTTTTTCGAAAAGGAAACAAATTAACAACCTCATTTCCACAAGAATTGGGACATTATGTACACGTACTGTAGCAAATCAAAAGAACTTCAAGTTCATTTATTCAAGTAAATAATCAAACCTCATACCGGAAGTGGGTGTGTTTTATACTTGTAAGTGTACTTCGGGATCTCTTAGGATTAAATTGGCCCACTTCGAAGGTGCAAGAGAAGTAAACTTTGAGGTTACTCAAGTTACCAATTTATGTTTTATTTTTTAATTATATGATGAAATGAACAGTAAGAACTAGTAATACATTTCTAGCCTTATCCTTAGTTTATGAAAGCACATATTAAGTATACTGTTCGTCAAATTTGCGGTACTTGTCCAAGTTATTTCACACAAGTCCACTTTTTAGTTTAAGAAAGAATAATTTATGAATACTTCAACTGTAAGAGCAGAAAACTTTGAGTCAGCTTCATAGCTTCCTTCTGCAAAAATTCTGCATTTAGTCTCCAAGTAGTCGCAATATTCGCTAACCTTTCGCTGATCTCACTTTGATTCGCCAAGGTGATTTGAACATGTTCAAAATTTTGAATAATTTTTGTCAAATATGTCTTTTTGCCAGATGGTCCGCAAATACTCGCCACAGTCACCAACTGTTCATCAATCTTTCTCCCTCAGGAATGCGGTGATTTGAAGAATAGCCACTAGCAGAACAGTTGGCAAATCTTGTATTCGCCATGCTTTAGAGCAGGACTCAGTATTTTTCAGTTCAGTTTTTCTGAACATTCATTTTGCTTGCACGAACTTCGTTGTTAGTGTACAGCAGTCTGGCCAATGATACTGGAAATAAATGTAACACTGCCCGAGTATAATCTCTACTTCAAGACAAAACATTAAAAATCGCAGGTATTCTAAGGAATTATTTTCTGACATTGCACGAAATCTAACTAGCGAATGCCAACATCGTACTCAGCTTTAGAGTCTCTCGTAATTCAACCAAAATGCATCCTTGGTTATGTCAGTGCCCTGATTCAATGCAAAATGTAACAATGAAAAATTTGTTGTATTTTGCGTTTGTAGTCACAACGCAAAATGTAACGTTTAAATCCTCATTTTATTTAGTCTGCGATCTTGTGAAATGGTCAACTTTATACTGATTTAAGCCATGAAGTCAGCGGCAAAACTAACTTTTCCATTTTTTCTACCACAAATAGAAGAAACTTTTTTATTTGAGCCAGGTGTGAGTATAGTGTATATAATGCTTCCATTAGTGTATTAACTTCCAAGAAGTATGGTTTTGGCATGTGAAACGAGTTTCTGATCAAGATCGATTGCAAAATTTAAATTGTTACATTTTGCTTTGCAGTGATAATGCTAAATGTGTGAGGATTTCCGAAATGGACCATTCACGAGAACCAGTAAAATGCAAAATGGAGGCTTTATTTCTGAAGGGGGAAACCCCCCAAAAGAGCTGGCAACAGTACAGAGTCCACAATCTAAAATCAGAATCCAATGGGCAAAATCCAGAATCGTAAACAGGGCACCAATCACAAAAATCATGGCCAGACGAAAAAGGTTCAAAACACAAGATGGCGGCAAAGTACAGGAAGAATGCGAAAATCGATAGTCAAGGACAGTCCAGTCAGAAAGATAATCAGAATGGGTACAGGGAAAATTAACGTGGCACAAGTAAGCATGAGAGAACGATCTGACAAAGCAGTGCTGTGAAGAGACATCTAATATACATTTCAGGTAAGTCACATGATAACAGAACACAGGTGGAAGCAGTGAGACTGATTACAAGGGAGCAACACATTGGGAGGAACCTAATCACATGAAATTGGCAGAAGCCAAAACGCGGACAGGGATCACGGGACAAACCTATGCACAATGACACCACTAGGGTCAAGGAGTTCTATTGTGCACAGATACTTAAGAGAAAGGAAAGCCAAAGAAGGTGTGGAGATTCCACTGAAATGCAGCAGCGAAGATTAGGGAGAGACAAGGGGCGGAGATTAGAATAGGGCGAGTGCTGAGAGCTTGTTAATCAGTTAGTAAGTGCAGCTATACAATCCTGAGTGCTCGTTAGTAAGTTAGTCTTATATACAATGTTAGTCATGGTTAATAAATTAACAAAAACAACAAACGGTTAGTATGTGTGAGTAATACAGAAAACGCAAGGGGAAGGAAGTAAACGAGATGGGGAAGGAAGATTGAAACCAGAAACCAATAAATCACTCGAAGGAGTGGCATGCATTACTGGGGCTGTGAGCAAAGACAGGAGCAAAGACAAGACAGGGGAAGACAAAGTGCAATGCATGGAAAATCAAAACATGGACTGGAATAAAAACTATGGCTATGAGTAAAACCTGGAAAAATCAAAACTAAGACAATGCATGAAAAGGAAAGCAACCAAATACACAATACATAATTCTAAAGAATAGTCAGACATGGCAAGGCAAGGCAGGGCAAAACCAGAATCACAACAAAATGTAACAATATTTATTGTATTTATTTAAGGAGGTCTTACGATGTATTATTACATTGAACAGTGGCGTTGGCTGTTAGGGTTGCTGACCTCTTGGTTGCGCTGTAACGTTGTTCGTTGGTGAGCATTCTGCTTGAGTTGAGACAGAGGAAGACGTGTGGAATTGAAGCTGAAGATTTACTCTTGCGTAAATGGGGTTTTCTGAAAATAATTTGCGTGCTAAGGCTCAAACAATAATAGAGATTAGACGATTTGCTCCTGAGGTATAACCTATGTCACAGTAGGGGCAGGGAGAATCTTACCCCCGTCTTCTTTTCCCCTTTTTCCCCCAGTAACAACTTGGTGAGGAAACAGCCAAATTAAGTCGCTTATCTTGTCAAACAAAGGCGACAGGGGTTTTTTGAGGGGGGAGCAAAGTGAATTGTGCAATATACAAACAGTTGTTTTCAAGGACTGAGGTACTGTCGCCTGGTTTTTATGGAGCTGATTTAGCGATCAAAGCCAAGCAAGCTCTCAATTTCCAGAATATTATCGAATTACCTGGATATCTAACTATAACAAGGCTTGGTTTCATACTGGTTGGCTTGCCTTTCATACAGTCTTCTCGCCAATAAATATTGACGCTCACCGGGGTTTTTTTAGTCCCCCTCGTTCTCTTTCCTGACTGCATTACTGCATAAATGCATTGCCAATCTTGAATATTCATGCAAACCGGAGTTTTTGCCTTTTTCCCATTTTATTATTACTAAAGGGCTCTTCTGATTAAGCACGTTGTATACCTATGTATTTTCCTCCGGTTGCTGTGCCTTGATCAGCTGATTAAAGTTTAACTGCTTGTTTGAGTGCTTAGTGGTACCGTGATTAGTTTGCTCACATAGTTTTGTAAACAACTTGTTTATTCAGTCCATTTTAATTAAAGGGAACCGGGCCTTTATTCTTTTCTTAGTTGCCCGTGGTTGTATTTATTGCTAGCTAGCTAGATAAGTACTGTTTGCATTTTTGGCTGGGGATCTGAGATCTAGTATTTCGTTAGTCGAGCAGCAGTCACTTGACTCGTCCATTTGGTTAGGTTGGAATTTAAACGGTAAGTTTGACCGGAGTGCTCCTCCTCCTCCCCTCCTCCAGTTTCTCCTGGGTGTTGTAGCCAGTCTGTTTTATCTTGTTAAGATCCTGTTTTCATGCCCTTGTTTAAGTTTTGTGCCTGGCTTTGCCATGTTATCGATTTTCGTGTTTAGTAACCACTGCCTGTCTTTTGACCATTCTTGGATTGTGTATTGTGTTTAGGTATTTTAGATTATCCTGTTTTATTATTTTTCATATCCGGTTTATTCTTAGACTTTGCCATAGTATCAAGCCATGTTTTCATTTCACTTGTCTTGTTTATTTCTGCCATGCCATGCTTTGCACTACGTCTAACCCGTCTTGTCTTGTGTAGGTCTTTGCTCTTGGTTTAGTCTTACGTGCCACGCATTCGGGTGATTTTCTGGTTTCTGGGATGTCAATCTTCCTTCTTATCTCATGTTCTTCCTTCCTCTCTCCTTTCGCTATCTACTAACAGTACTAACAGTTTATTGTTTTCGATAATTACTAACACTTATTAACATTGTAGATTTTTACTAACTTACTAACTTGCACTCGGGATTGTATAGCTGCACATACTAATAGACTAACGATCTCTCAGCAATCGCCCAATTCGTATCTCCGCCCTCCTTGTCTATCCTTAATTATCTCTACTGCAGTTTTCCACTTATATCTCAGGCTTTCCCTTTTCTTTAATCTATGCACTTTAGTACTCTTTAATCGGAGCAGTTGTTTGTTCATAGGATTGTCTTGTGATCCCTGTCTGCGTTTTTGGCATTTGCCAAATTCATGTAATTAGATTATTCCTCATGTGTCAATCCTGATTATTGTTTCATTGATCACACCTGCTTCCCCTTGTCATGTGTTCACCCTGGATGTGTATTTAAGGTGTCTTCACATTCAGTTCCATGTCAGATCGAAAACTTCCTTGTTTCTTGTGCCACGTTTCTCGCCTCGACTCATTGTTATATATATTTCTGACTGGATTGCCCGACTTCAGATTCTTGGTTTGCCCTTTTTGGATATTGTTGCATCTGTGTGTTTTTGACCTTTTTCTGCACGACTTTGATTTTGTGGATTGCTGCCTTGGTTTTCGATTCGGACTGTCTTCTGGCTTATGAGTTTGCTTCTCCCTTAGACCTACGCCTGTGTACCAAATCTGTTTTGCCTGACTACGATATTTGTGATTGGTGCCCTGGTAACGAACTCTGCTCTGCCCCATTGGAATTCGAGCTTTGGATTACGGACTCTGTACTGTTGCCTTTCTCTCTGCGGGGGTTACCCCCCTTATTCTATAAAGCACCTATTTTTTGCAATCCCGTGTCTTCGCATTTGGTTCCAGATCGCTTCCTCACATATCTGGGTTCTTAACTAAGCTATGTGATATTTTTTTTTCTGTTTGGTATATCAAGGTGTCCAACCGAGTCCGGCCCTTGCAGGAACTCGAATTGGCCCCTGACCCTGAGAGTTAGGGTAGTGATGAGCAGCAGGGCACCTGGTTGGCTTCTACCCTTCAGAAAAGAGAGTTAGTGATAGTGGGGGACTCAATACTTAGAGCAATAGATAGCTTAGTCTGATCGCGCGACAAGGAGTCTCGTACGGTGTGTTGTCTGCCTGGTGCCCAGGTAGGAGACCTCCTGGAGCGTGTGGACAAGCTCCTGGCCAGAGCAGGGAGGGATCCATTTGTCATGGTTCATGTTGGGACAAATGTAATAGGTGAGGGTAGGTTTGAGGTTCTGCGAGGCAAATTTGTGGAATCAGCTGAGAAGCTTAGGAGCAGATCCTCAACGGTAGTGTTTTCCGGAATTCTACCGGTACCACGTGCAAGCAGAGGAAAGCTGAATTTTATCTGGAGATTTAACACATGGCTACAAACCTTGTGTAGGAAAGAGGGGTCCAGGTTTTTGGGGCACTGGAACTTTTTCTGGGACAGGGGTGACCTGTTCGAGCCTGACGGGCTGCACCTGAACCGGAGGGGGTACCTTTGCACTGGGCCAGCGTATGTTGAGGGTAGCTCAGGATTATTTAAACTAGGCACTTGGGGGGCAGGGAGGTTTGTGAATGTTACACATAGAGAAATGCTGACTGCCTCAATGGAGGCTGACGGCATTACATGCACTATTGATGATATACTTTTAAAGCAACAAAGCGTAGTGGGGGGCTTGAAGCAGCGGCCACATGGGAAATCAAGGGGGAAGAGCATTATTAATAGCCTGAAATGTTTTTATTTAAATGCAAGAAGCATAAAAAATAAATTTCCGGAGCTTGAGGCCATTATTATTGGTGAGGGCTATGACATAGTTGGGAATACAGAGACATGGCTTAGTGAAGAGGATGGAGATGAATATAATATAGAAGGTTATAAGCTCTTTAGGAAGGATAGATGTAATAGGCGAGGAGGGGGCATAGCAATCTATATGAACAAAAACATGTATGTACAGGAAATTCCTGAAATTGAACATTCCTTGCCCTGTGACGATATCTGGTTCAGGCTCATAGGCAAACACAAGACAGGTTTAAAGATCGGAGTATGCTATCGACCACCAGCTTTGGACAGTGCTGTCAATGAAATGCCTTTTAAGAGGATTACGCAAGCTTGTAGAGGAGGAGGGACAATTATTATGGGAGACTTAAATTATCCTGGTATCGATTGGGAAATGGTGAAAGGAAAGGGTAGGAAGAAGAGAAGAAGTAAGCCTGTACAAGCCTAGTGGCCCATCGGGCCGGTGCTCAACCCCGGTTACCATGGCATGAAGGGACTAGGAGTATTGCTACTCCCCCTGGATGGGATGCCAGTCCATCGCAGGTACTCCCCCCAGTTCTTAGACAAGTGTCCCTGCCTATTTGCTGGTACCCATTTATACACCTGGGTGGAGTGTTGGAGTAAAGTGTTTTGCCCAAGAACACACCGCGAAGGCCGTGGCCGGGACTTGAACTCAGGATCTTACGATCTCCGCGACAGGGTAGGGGGGAGGGAGAATTTCGAGGTGTTATAAATGATAATGTTTAGGTGCAGTATGTTAATAAATCTACAAGAGAGAGGGAAATTTCAGACTTAGTGCTCTGTAATGACCCAGATAGAATTTATTTATTTATCCTTTATTTAGCCAGGAAGGTCCCACTGAGACACAAGATCTCTTCTTCCAGAGAGTCCTGGTCAAAACAGCAGCACGAACAGTTTCACATGTATACATACAAAACATTTAAAATGTAAAAAAAAAACAAAAAAAAAAACAATTTGGCACGTACAATACATCAAAGCAGCTCAGAGGAAACAGCAAGAGTTGTACAGGCCAGTCCAATATATCTGTTACACACTCCACATCATAATCTCCGATTAAGTAATCAGCAACATGTTCCTTCAGAGTGGTTTGTAAAAGTCTTTTAAAAAGATGAAAAGAAGGGAATGCTCCCAGGTTAGTGCTAGCAATGTTGAGGTACTGGAGCCACTCGGGACATGGACAACTCTGCTGTTAATTTTGATGTTTCATGGGAAGTTAAAAAGGTGTATTCGACAAAAAAAAAATTTTAGGCGAGCAAACTTTGACAGGATACGCTCATATCTAAGTGAAATAAAATGGGAGACACTCCTGGACTGTGAGTCCGTAAATGAGATGTGGGAAAGATTTAAGGGGCTTTTACTTGAAACAGAAAGCAAATTCATTCTAAAGGTGTCTAAAAGTAAGCTGAAAAAGCAGAATCCTCAGTGGATGACCGAAAGTATTTGTTGGATTTTGAGGGAAAAGAGGAATCTTTATAAGATGTACCTGAAGGATAAATGAGAACACTAAGGCTGAATACTGTAAAATGCGGGCTGTGGTCAAAAAACAGCTGAGGAATACTAGAAGACTGTATGAAAGACAAATTGCAGAGGGGGCAAAAACTAACCCTAAGTGCTTCTTCCAGTACTGTAGCAGAGAAAGGAAAGTCAAAGAGCAGGTTAAGTGCATAAAGAATAAAAATGGATCGCTACTATATGATAACAAGGATATTGCGGATGCCTTAAACAGTTACTTTGTTGAGAATTTTACCTAAGAGTGGGTCTTTATTCGGCCAGAGGGCATGTTAACTGCTCAAGATTATTTATTGGAAATTGAGGTTTGGGAAAACGAAGAATTAGACAAGTTGCATAAACTAAAGGCTGATAAGGCGGCGGGTCCAGATGGCTTATATCCTAGAGTGCTCAGGGAAGTTGGTGAGATCATCTTTAAGCTGCAATCCACCATCTTCAGACGGTCTTTAGAAACTGGAGAAATACCAAATGATAGTAAACAGGGCAATATAATACCAATATATAAAAAAGGGGACCGTACCGGGCCAGGAAATTACAGGCCAGTCAGTCTAAATTGCTTTGCGTGCAAAATATAGGAATCTATCATAAAAGATGAGCTGGACTTATTTCTTGAAGGCAACAGTATCTTGAGGGATAGCCAACATGGTGTCCGTAAGGAAAGGTCATGCCAGACATTTCCAGAATTTTTTGAAGAGGCCACCAAGACTTATGACCAAAGCAGGGCTTATGACATCATATACTTGGATTTTCATAAAGCATTTGATACAGTACCGCATAAGAGACTAATTTTAAAATTGAGCTCTATTGGAGTTACAGGAGGTATTCTGGAGTGGATTCAAAACTGGTTCCAGGACAGAACCCAAAGAGTGGCGGTCAGTGGCATCTCATCTGAGCTAGGTATGGTGGGGAGTGGTGTCCCTCAGGGATTAGTGTTGGGACCCCTGCTGTTCCTCATCTACATTAATGACCTTGATAGGAATATTGAGGGCAGATTAGTTAAATTTGCCGATGATACTAAATTTGGGGGTTTGGCAAATAATTTAGTCCACTGAAGTGATTCAGGATGATTTGGATAGAATCCAGAATTGGGCAGAAATGTGGCAAATGAAATTTAATGTAGTGAAACGTATACAAGTTGTACATGTAGGTAATAAAAACATTAGATGGGATTACCTCATGGGAGGTTTAAAACTGGAATCTGCCCCACACAAAAAAGATCTGGGAGTGATTGTTGACCAAACCCTCACAGGCTCTAGCCATTGTGCCGTAGCAGTTAAAAAAAGGCAATCAGATGCTGGGAGACATTGCCAAAAGTATTGAGTACAAATCTAAGGAGATGATGCTTCTTTTGTGCAACAATTTCATCAGACCTCATCTGGAGTACTGTGTACAGTTCTGGGGACCATATATTAAGAAAGAGGCTCTCGAGAAAGTTCAGAGACGAGCTACTTAGCTAATTCCAGGTATAAAAGATGAAAGCAATGAGAAGAGGCTGAAGATCCTTAATCTCTTTAGTCTTCAGAAAAGGAGACTAAGGGGTGAATTGATTGACTTCTTTAAATATGTTAAAGGGATTAACAAAGTGAATTATGTAGGATTCCTTCGACCAAGTGTTGTGAGGAGAACTCGGGATCACAAATGGAAGTTGACCAAAAGTAAATTTAGCACTGATATTCAGAAATATTTCTTCACCCAAAGAGTAATTTCACTGTGAAATAGCTTGCCTGACCATATTGCTGAGGCAGAGTCCTTGGGGGTTTTCAAGAGCAGGCTTGACTTAAAGCTAGATACCATTGAGTCATTGAGTATCTGAAGGGATATATTCACAATTGTATAAAGAAACTGGCAAGCGTAGTTGGGCTGAATGGCCTGTTCTCTCCAATCATATTATATTATGTTATGTTATGTTATGTTATTTTGCGTTGTATCAAAGCAGTCCATGTCATAAGCTCATCTGGTCTTTGACCAGGTGGGCTAAAAATCAATTAAGTAGAAGAAAAAATGAGTTTAGTTTCGTCTCAAGTCTAAAAATCAGAGTTGCAAAATGGTTCCCCCTTGGAATGGTGGAAAAGAATGAGACTTCGAAGCCATCACGCCACGTCAAGGCACTGGACCATGTTTTTTTTTTAATGTGGAAAGTAATTGGATTAGATAACACATTTCCATTTACAGTTTGTGGAAATCACAATGATTTGCCCGTTAAAGGTAAATAATTATCAGTTAAAATCATTAACAAAGCAACAATAAATAAACCCCTGATGATCACAATGTGTTGAAACCGGTTTGAAAAATTAAAGTACGTTGCTTAGAACTTTTCTTTAACAATAATCTTGACATAATATTTCTTTTAAAATAAATCTGTAACTCACTTCTTGTAAAACAAAAGTTAGCATAATAGGGTTAGAATATCAATTTGCAATGTGAAACTAAAACTCTGAATCTACGTCTGAATCTACGATTTGATGAATGACGGTACCGTAAGACTGTCCAAGAGATGAACAACTTACCTTATTTGAAATGGATTGGGAAAGACTTCCATGTCCAACCATCACTTTTTTACAGCTTTTTATTTGCCAGAATGATTTTTAAAAGGGGCACAAATATATTTTAGAGGGTTTCATTAGTGATACGAAGTGATATCGTAAATCCATATGCTGCATATGCAATAGCAACCAGGTGTGTCATCAGTAATATGGCTGTCGCTGTTATTTGCTATTCAAACGTAAGGCAGCAGCAGTCAACTCAGAAACTCATTTCGCGTGTTCCAACCACATTTCTTGGAAGTTAATATGCCTAAAGCTGCTTTTATCATGTAGTAGAAAAAATGGAAAAGTTGGTTTTGCTGCTGACTTCATGGCTGAAATCAACATTATGTTGTTTATTTCACAATTTCGCGGACAAAATATAATGATATTTCAAATGATACATTTTGCACTGTGACTAAAAATGCAAAAAGTAACAAGTTCTTGATTGTTACATTTTGTGTTGCATTTTAACTCAAAATGTTACATTGTTACATTTTGCATTGCATTTCAACACAAAATGCCACAATGTTACATTTTGTGGTATTGTCACATTTTGTATTATATCATATGGAAGCATTTCTTTAACAAAATTACAATGAAAATGCAACGTCAGAAACACATTTTTGTTGGAGCCATTTGTTTATTTTTTACCTTTTTTCCCCACACGCTATAATTTCCCATTCATGTCCTATTGTTTTGTTTTGGTTGCAATTCCATTATCTACCACCAGGGTGAGTTTGTCTTTGAGTCCATTTCTGTTCTATTTAAATATGTGGCCTGCCAATTACAGGCAGGTGTGTTTGGGGGAGAGCATACAGTTTTTTGACTGTGTCGGTGGCTGTTGCCTTGATCTGTAGATCTGTGTGGTGTGACAGGTACTCTTGTGCGGGTAAATACCAAAAGTCATATTTTCACGATACGGAATTAAATGGGGTTACACTTTCCCCAAGGGTACTTAATCTCCGTTTGTATTTTTCTGGCCTGATGGACAACCGATGGTTGACACGCGTCTAACAAATGCACCCATTCACCCCTCTAGTGATCAACTGGTAAGGTCGCTACAATTTTCATTTTCAAGATACAAGCGCATTATTTGTATCATAATGAAAATGCAAATGCTATCCTCCACTTTGCATTTTCATTTTCAAGTCCATGTGCGCAATTTTTATAACAATTGGAAAATAAAAATACATTCCTGATTTATATTTTCATTTTTGAGAAGTGCCCTGCAATATCACTAACAAAACGAAAACGCTCATCGTATAAAGCAAATGGGCCTGTCCACAGAAATGGGGTACATAAGTGTGACACACAAGACGAAAAATAAACCAATAAAGGAGAAAAAAAGATTCAACCTAATAAGTCACTAAAGGGACCTTTAATAACTTTCTGCCGTTGTAAAGATAGCGAAGATGACATTGGAACACACAGTTGAAATGGTCATGGCGACACCAATTTACGTATGTAACGAGACAGATAAACAAAAAAAATGCTTATTCGAAGTAGGTGAAAGCATTAATTTATTCTAAAAGTCATAAAAACAATAACACTGATAAAAAAAGTAGTATTAAAGTCGAGTAGTATGAAGAATCAGATTTTCATCCAGATTAGCAATTTGTGGATTTCCTGCTTGCAAATTCTGGCACATAGTGTTTTTCAACACTCAAAGCAAACACCTTGCAAAGTTAAAAATTGAGCTAAATGAACTCCATTGAACATCAGTAACATCAATCAATAAAAAGACCTTACATAAATCAACACCACAACTAACAATATTCGCTTTCCAAAACTAGCTGAAAGGTATTACGTATGTAACAGGACAGATGAGATGAACTGCTGAGACATTTCCTCGAAAATAATGTCATTTACTCCCAGGTGGCATATCTAATGGTTTAAATATGCAAGACAGATTGCATTCAAATTCATTGCAAAGACGCAATTACGCGCGTTTCACGCGGATTCGCGTCTTTGCATTGACTTTGAATGTGATCTGTCCTGCTAAAAATTCGTTCGCGTCCAGTGTGAAAGCGGCTTTATTGTTGACATTCACAACGATATTTTCGGGTAAAGAAATAATTTAACAATTCAGAACGACAAAAACAACGGTTAAAAACATTATTTTGACGAACATACATTCGGGTTCAACATTTATAACAACATAACCACATGGAATATCTTATTTATTATGAAATAATTAATCGGAACAATGACACGGAATTAGAAAACAATTGGCCCGCGAGGTGCTGAACTTTTTTTCTGATGACCGTTTTTTTTATTGGGGTGGCGTAGCATTTAGTCTAATCGTAATAGTTTGCGCAGGTGACCTCCGTTTTCCTGGTGCAATTCCCACAGACTGGTCTGAAGCAATTGCAGCAGGTGACGCGTCTTATTTTGTGAGTCAGCTGGACCTGGCACTGCCTCCGTTTCGGTGCCAGCGTATCCTGCTGCTGCTGGCTCAAACTTTTTGCCAGTGCTGCCCAATAAAATAAAATAATTCTAGACTACTCTACCACACCAACTCTGACAGGGGCACCGGTTAGTTGCTAGGCAAACAAAAGATAGGCCTACATTTTTCTAAAAAAATTACAGCCGCAAAACTGTACAGTCAGTGAGACCGCTAATGGCAGAAATAGATAGATTTGGTGATATTTTATGTTCCGTAGGTGTAATCTATATAAAAAGCCGGCGAATTTGCTCCATGTTTGCAGTCTAATCTGAGACTTCAAAGTGCATTAGTCGCCCAAACTATTGTGTAGATTACGTCAAATAAATGATGTGATCATTGCTCATTTTCTATTACGTTCGTAACAGTACTTATGCAAGTAATATTCGTGACAGATTCAGAGAAAATCATTCCAGCATTGCAGACGATGCTTGCATGACCTTCAAGCAATGGCGTCAACGTCGAGGCGCACACGCATATTTAGTATTCAGCTGTGACTGAGTTCACAGTCGTAGATTCGCATGAATTTTTCTTGTTTAGGTGGGGTTATGAACGTAATATTTTTTGGACAGACTCGCAACGCAAAATTTTCAACAATCATTGAAAGAAATCATAAGGAAAGAAAACCGAAATAAAAAATTATATCGTATATCAACAAAAGGACTCTTACTTTTCGTACATGTATGGGTGGTTATTTCCGCAAATATATCCCAGTCTGACCCATTTTTATGTTCGTAACTGCAAGGACAGACGATGGTTACGAACGTAAGCTTTTCAAATAGGGTTAAAATTAAATTACCCGTCATTATTTTTTTTTAGAAAACGAAGAGACACTAAAAGAAACTTAAAGTTATTTATTCAAGATGACAACTTTACTCAAAATAAGGGTGCCCTTTGATGGGCTGAAACCGACCTGAAATGAACTACATCTACAATGTCACACACAATGTCAAAAACCAGTGAGGACATTTTCTTCTTTCTGCAAGTAAAAATAAAACTAGGCAAAGCATTACTTCAAAAATGTTCTTATTATATCTTTGTCATATGTATAACACAATAAACATACAATTTAGTGAATTGTCGAACACTGTAACGTGTTATTTAACCGTTAATGTAGGCCTACCATGCCCCTAAGGTACCCCATTTCTGTGGACAGGCCCAAATACATTCTCGGAAATGCTTTTTCGTTTTCGAGAAGCACGCGCATTATTTGTAATATCACGAAATGCTAAAGTAATCCTCCACTTTGCGTTTGCATTTTCAAGTCCATGTAGGCACTGTTTTCATTTGCAAGACGTGCCCCGCAATATCTCTAACAAAACTAAATCGAAAACGCTAATCTCATAAAGCAAATACATTCTCGGAAATGCTTTTTCTTTTTCAAGAAGCAGATGCGATATCTGTCACATAATTAAATCGCTAACGCAGTTCGCCACTTTTATTTTTCATTTTCGTGACAGACTGCCCAGCCTGGCTTTGCATTTTCGTTTTCGAGGTCCCACGCGCTTTTCCTATCAAAGTTAAAAGGAAAATACCCTCCCTAGATGGGTGTGCCCTGTCGATGAGAAGGCCCGACTTCCTCCACAATTTGGTACGAATTGGATATTAACTAATACTAGCGATCTCTTTAGTTATCAATCAGGGCGAAACTGCTGCTGCAGGCACGTTTATGTCAATGCACAAATTGCAACTTAAATAACTGGAGCCACTGACTGTGCATGGACGCTCCCTGGACATTGCGGAGTTAGTCTGAGAGAATAGCTCAGGTTTTCCCCCGAAAGACACTGCTCTTGCGCTCAATTACCCCTGTGTGCGCTTGGATTAGCGCTGTTTCCACTGAAATCGTGTGCTTTGCACTCAAACCGTCCAAAGATGGACAGATCTATCTGCGCATCATCCGTTTTGAAGTTCACTCGGTTACAAAGTTCAAACGCTCCTGTTCTTTTGAGCTTCATGTATTTCCATTGCTTTCTTCATGAATTTGGAGTGAAAGGACAGTTAGAGCTAAAAGAGCGTCAGATTCTTCCTGTTCGCTAGCATCCAGCAGCTGCAGAAGAAAAGCTTGCGAAATCCATAGATCTATGATTTCTCTTATTATACCGTAAAGTTGCTTGTAATAATATGTTGTTGCATGCCATAGCCAGACGTCGACACATTCATATGTTTCGGCCAATCGATGTGTTGTTGTCATGGTTTTGCCCCCGACGGGTGAAGGCAATATGCCGGCGGGCACTGGGACCATGTACCCAAACCAGAAATAAGGGACCCAAGTGCACAGGCTGAGTAAAATATGAATAAAGATTTAATCTTAAAACAAAACATAGGAGAGCAGCGGCAAAAAGACAGGGCTCCATAAAGCACAGCCTCCAAACAAGAATGCAGCTATCTCTTTTATACACAAAGGCACCTCCACCTCAACGAGCAGCAGCTGTGGCTCGTTGAGGTGGAGGTGCAAGCAGAAAGGGGGACGGCCTGCAGGGCAGCACCATCACAGTTTTTCATGATGCAATAATCCTGCTCTCGCACTCAGTTATCCCCAGCGTATGCTTGGATAATACCGAAAGTTACGACTGTAACTACGGTTCTATGAGTCCCGGATGACCGCCAGGCGGTGCTTAAAGCACTGGATATCACCGCTCGCGCAAGCGCATGCCGAGTACAAATAACAACAATGTCACCCGTGACCCCTGCGTGACTCCTGGAAGGCTATATCTTCCGGTGTGCGCAGGGTTCGGTTCCTAGAAACTACTCGCGAGAGCACGAGGCTTCTGAGTGACCGAATGTCCTGGCGGTCATCCGGGACTCATAGAACCGTAGTTACAGTCGTAACTTTCTGTAAGAGCCATATTATGATTTTCTTATTTTGTTTCCATGCCGTGACGTCACTCTAAAACCACGCGCAGGTTATTTAGGTAGGTGGTTAATCAGCGGCAGGTGTTGCTGAGTGATAGAGACGAACAGTCTTTTGACTGTGATTGTGCCAACTGATGTTTGCGGAATAGTTTTTTTTCTTTATCTTATTTGTTCCTGTGTTTGAGAGGCAACACGGATGTAAGAATAAATTACTACTTGTTTCAACATGGACATATTGCTTGGACATCAGTTATCATACACCACACGTCAGAAGTTGGTTCTTTTTTAATTCAGCAACCAGTAGAGCCAAGTGTATTGGGACATTGCCTCTACACTTTCGTTCTATTTCGTCCCTTTATGACCGCCAGGCGGTGCTTAAAGCACTGGATGACATATACCAACAACGTCACAAAGAAGCCCAAGCAGATGCCTCAGTGACTGGAGGCAGAAGAAGCTGGGAGCAGGACCACACCCATCGGGTGGGGAGAGGTAACGTTGATTCTGTAAAAGTGGGCAAAAGTATCAGGCGACGTCCAGGAAGCCGCCGCACAGATGTCTTCCAGAGGTACCCCCTTGAGGGCAGCCCACGAAGCAGAGATACCCCTGGTGGAGTGGCACTTTACGTCTGGTGGCAAGGAACAACCACTGACACCATAGGCATGTTTAATCGTCTGGACCACCCAGTGGGATAGACGTTGTTTCGAGAGAGCACAACCTCGATTGGGCCCACTGTAACAAACAAAAAGCTGCTCTGATTGTCGCACAGATGCTGTAGCAGCAACATAAACATCAAGAGCCCGTACTGGGCACAGCAGGCTCGACCCATCCTTGGCTGAGGGAGAGTTGAAGCGGGCGAGCTGGATTGGTCGATTGACATGTGTCCGTGGCAATACTTTGAGGAGAAATGCCATGTTTGGCCATAGTGTAACCCCCGAACCATCAGAGTTCCATCTAAGACAGGATTCACTGACTGACAGGGCATGTAATTCTCCAACTCTCTTGGCTGATGTTACAGCAAGGAGAAAGGCAGTTTTCATTGACAGCCATTTCAGGTCCGCTCGAGCTAAAGGCTCAAAGGGTGGAGCAGACAGGGCACTTAGGACCAGGGACAGGTCCCACACCGGGGCCCTTGGGGCTCTTGGAGGGTGCAGCCTCAAAGCCCCTCTGAGGAAGAGAGACACCAACCGGTGGCATCCCACAGTAGCATTGTCAACTAAGGCATGTCGTGAGGAAATGGCTGCCACATACACTTTCAAGGTGGAGTGAGCACGACCACCATCCAGGAGGGACTGGATGAACTCCAGGACCATAGCCACAGAGCAAAGGGCAGGATCCTCTGCCCTGCCCGCACACCAGGCAGAGAAACGCCTCCATTTACTTTCATACTGAAGACGGGTGGATGCTGCCCGGGCATTCATGATGGTAGCCTGAACGGGCTCGGTATAACTCGTCAGGAGAGGGTTGGGCACCGCAACGACCAGACCCATAGCTGGAGGCGGGTGGGGTTGGGATGCCAAACCTGACCCCCCAGCTGTGACAGAAGGTCTTTCCTCTCTGGGAGGCGCCATGGAGAGCTGCAACAAAGCCTCCGCAGCATCGGAAACCAAGATCTCCCTAGCCAAAAGGGGGCCACCAGGAGGAGCCTGTGACCCCGCTGAAGGACCCTCTGCAACGTTGGCAGAATCAGAGGCAGGGGTGGAAATGCATATAGGAGCACCTTGGGCCACACGTGCCCGAGGGCGTCCTGTCCCAGTTGAGCGGACTCCTCTGTCCAAGAGAACCAGAGTGGGCAATGAGTTGACTCCTCTGTGGCAAAGAGGTCTACCGCTGCTCTGCCGAAGAGGTTCCATATGGTGTCTACCACCACCGGGTGAAGACGCCATTCCCCTGGTGGGGTCTTGCACCGGGAAAGGAAGTCTGCCACCTGATTCCGTTCCCCCGGCAGGTAAATTGCCCGCAGGCTGGATAGGCGAGGGGCGGCCCACGTCAGGAGGCACCGGGACACCCGTAGCAGCTGCACTGACCTGGTGCCTCCTTGATGATTGATCTGGGAGACAGTGGACATGTTGTCTGACTGAACAAGCACATGTCTCCCCTGCAGACATGGCAGAAAATGCTGGAGTGCCAGATGCACAGCTCGAAGCTCCAGCACATTGATGTGGCATTTGCGATTGCAAGCAGACCACTGTCCCTGGGCAGGTCTTCCTCACCACACCGCACCCCACCCTGAGAGAGAGGCATCCGTGATGACAGTCTCTCGGAAGGATGGAATAATCCCCAAGGATGCCCCTCCCAGCAGGAACGCCCTGTCCTTCCAGGGCGCCAAGGCACGAACACATACCTGAGAGACCCTGACCAGCCTGCGCCTGTGTTTTCTGGCATCCAGGTGGAGGCTGTTTAGCCACATTTGCAAGGGGCGCAATGTCAGCAGACCCAAGGGTACAACAGCTGAGGCAGCTGTCAGTTTGCCCAAGAGCTGCAGAAACTTCATGTAGGGCAGCCACCTGCCCCTCCTGAAGTGGGGAAGGAGATGCAAAATATTGCTCACGCGCCGTGGCGAAAGGTAGGCTTTCATGGTGACAGAGTTGAGCTCCAGCCCTAGATAGGTGACCTGCTGAGAAGGGACCAGGCAGCTCTTCTCCTTGTTCACGCTGAGCCCCAACCTGGCCACGTGTGACAATAGACGGGCCGTATCCCGTGACACCTGATCTCGGGATAGCGCACACACTAACCAATCGTCTAGGTATGGAAAAATCTTCATACCTTGTGCCTGCAGAGGCGCAAGGGCTGCTGCCACACATCTGGTAAACACCCCTGGGGACAGGGAGAGCCCGAACGGGAGAACCTTGAACTGGTAGTGGTGACCCTGGAATGCCAACCTGAGGAATGGCTGGTGATGTGTGGCGATAGGCACATGAAAATAAGCATCCTTCAGATCCACGGATGTAAACCATTCCCCCTGACTGATCACGCGCAACACGTCTGCCGTGGTCAGCATCCGGAAGGGCAGAACCTTTAAGTACCTGTTGAGGCCTCTCAGGTCCAGGATGGGATGAAGTCCGCCGTCTTTCTTGCTGACAAGAAAGTAAGTCGAATAGAACCCCCCTGTCTGATTTAGAGGATCTACCGGCAAGATGGCACCCTTGCTCAGGAGGACGGACACTCCTGAGCCAGAGTTAGGGCTTTTGCCGGGTCGCTGATGATGGTCATTGTGACTCGGCCAGACGCAGGGGGCCGGTGTCGGAACTGCAATTCGTACCCTCGGGTCAGGGTGGAAACCACCCAAGGGTCTGCCGAGCAGGCAGCCCAGTAACTGAGCTGCTGCTGGGAAAAACCGCCAACAGCCGGCCCCGTAGCCCTAGCGCCATCCTCCACGGCCTTTAGAAGTGCCGGGGGGATGGCGGTCAGACTCAGAGCCCCGACGCTGTCCAGCCGATCGACGTCCAGGAGGACGAGTGTCAGCAGCAGGCTGTTCAGCAGACCGCTGGAAACCCGACTGGCCACTGCGTGTAGGTGGCTGAGGGTGGCGCCCAGAAGTGGATGAGGGGCCTCTCCGATTGCTGGGAGCAGGCGCTCTCCTGTGAAGGGTAGCCAGCCGCTGCCTGGTCTCCCCAGCCAGGGCTGTACGGTCCAGTGCCTCCTGAGCAGCCGAGCCAAACAGCTCCCCTGGTTCTGCTGGTACCTGACGGAGGACCTTCCTAGTGGCCTCCGTCAAAGGTGACTGCGCTAGCCAGACATGACGGCGTGCATGTACCAGTGGAGACATCAACTGGCCTAGTTCCCTTGTCTGGAAAGCGAAAGCCTGCAGCGATGCATCACAGATGTCACGGGTAGAATCATCCACCTGTGCATCCTGCAGGGAAGTTGAGAGGGCAAGTAGT
This sequence comes from Gymnothorax reevesii, assembly GCA_029721435.1. Lineage (NCBI taxonomy): Eukaryota > Metazoa > Chordata > Actinopteri > Anguilliformes > Muraenidae > Gymnothorax > Gymnothorax reevesii. The sequence continues at coordinate 23,375,261 of CM056591.1, read as the reverse complement.
AGGTGGGAAAGGGAGTTGCCGAGCCAACCAATGCCTGCCGCTTTATCATAAGCCTTACAGATATATCCATCAGTGACTCGACACTGGACAGAGGGGCACCTGGCGTTTGGCTTCAGAGCCTCATCAGGAGCCACAATCAGGGCCGCAACAGGGGGCTCGACAGCAGGCATGTGTCCCAGGCCGACAGCTTCTGGACTCTCCATTGCTGCCAAAATCCGTTCATCAGAAGTTGGCTTTGAGAGGGCTGTAGTATCTCTCCAACACGAATGCAGCTCTTTCAAAAAATTCGGCGAATTGCGGGATGGCAATTTTAGCCGGAAAAGGATTGCGCCTGTGGAAGGCGCTAGGGGCCACATTTCCTTGGGGGGTATCGAGGTGCACGCGCGCCAAAGCGGTGCGGATAATGGTCTCCATGGAGGAGGCATCTGACCCCCAGTGAGAATTCTGGGCTGATGAGCGCAAAGAATGCTCTGAGGCCTGAGAGGCAAGGTCACCTGACGAAGCATGAAACTTAGTCGCAGAGGCTGCAATGGAAATGGCGTCGTCCGGCGGGGGTGGCTGCAGTGCATGCCCTAATCCAACAGGTTCCCCTAGATGCGCAGGCTGCAGACTCCAGAGAAGTGTCTTCATTTGCTCCATGTCTGCAGCCAAGCGATCCACTTTAGTTGAGAGCTGGCTGTTCGACTTCCTCCGCTTAGAGGGACCCGCAGCGCTCTGTGTAGAGGGCCTCTTTAGAGTCCCCCCATTACTAAAATCAACCTTCACCGGTAGGGATGAAGGCAGGCTGGCCAGTGGATCTAGCTGCGCTAACCTGGCTAGTCTCACTGACCGCGGCATTATGCTGCAATTCATGCAAGCGCCTTCAGTGAGGGCTTCTTGTAAATGCTCAATGCCCAGGCAGGAGGGACAGAGATCATGGCCATCTGCTAGATCCAGGAGGGCCTGACATCCAGTGCAGGACTGCTCCATTACAGCAAAGGCCAGGGCAGAGTAAATGTGTGACAGTGCTGGGAAAGGGCAGCGCGCACACCACCTACACCAACAGAGTAACACCGGTAAAGACTGATATAACACTGCTGGGAGAGGGCAGCGAGCACACCACCTTCACCAACAGAGTAACACCGGTAAAGATTGATATAACAGTGCTGGGAGAGGGCAGCGAGCACACCACCTTCACCAACAGAGTAACACCGGTAAAGATTGATATAACAGTGCTGGGAGAGGGCAGCGAGCACACCACCTTCACCAACAGAGTAACACTGGTAAAGATTGATATAACAGAGCTGGGAGAGGGGAGCGGAAACGCTGCCTTCACCAACAAAGTTAACACAACAGTTAAACAAAAGAATAGGATGTGACAATGCTGGGAGAGGGCGGCGAACACACCACCTTCACCAACAAAGTAACACGAAAACAAATGAAAAGCAGACTAAGATTGTGCTGGGAGAGGGTGGCGAGCACACAACCTTCACCAGTACCGAAATAGAGCAGATAATTGCAGCAGACAATAGCCCTACAAAACAGCTCTCCAGCTGCTGTGAGCAATGCCGGGAGGGAGGGGCAAACGCCGCTATCCCCAGCAAAACTCATGAAACTAATAAAAAACGCGCCAGCCACAACCTCTCAGAGGACGATAAAATCGTTGCTCCTACCGTAAGGCACGAGGCTGCACAGGGCAAGCGACAAAAACTGAAGGGATAGTAGCTTGTAAGTTTTAAGCGTGTACTCTTAACGCGATCGCGAGAAGAAAAAAGGAACCGAACCCTGCGCACACCGGAAGATATAGCCTTCCAGGAGTCACGCAGGAGTCACGGGTGACATAGTTGTTATTTGTACTCGGCATGCGCTTGCGCGAGCGGTGATATCTAGTGCTTTAAGCACCGCCTGGCGGTCATAAAGGGACGAAATAGAACTGCTTCCACTCAAGCAGTGTGCCTACACTCGATCTGCATGCTATCTTTCGCAGGTTTAGGTCTACGATCCTGCCCACTGGGGCTGCATAAGTAGCTACTACCGTGGCTTTCTTCACGGTTTTGGAATAAAAGGACCGCATATATCAATACATCAGTGCCCATACTACTCTTCTACCTTAGTTGCTGCTATATCTAAGGGTTGCCGGGTAACAAACACATCGGGTCATGAATGGCAGGGGTGCACTTAGCTGCGGGAGAGAGAGACATCTTGCTGCACCCATAGTGTTACCACGTAAAAACAGACCTGCGAAACTGATCGCAATCTGGTCGGGTTAAATGGATTGGAAGCAATAGTTGTTCGTAATGTTCGTCATCTTGCAGGAAAGTAGTTAGCTAGCTAATTAATCTCGCGTTAGTTTAACAATGTTACCGTTCATGAAAAACACATCGATTGGTGTGATGTTATAATGCTAATTAATATGTTGCTATGTTGTCAAGTGCATTATCTCCTAAGCATAGCTGCCACAATCTGCCGATATGCAAATCACAGAATATAAATGTAACAGAGAATAAAGTATACTTGTGCTGCCTCGCCTGCCACATTGCTTTCAAGGTCTCTTACAGCTGATAAGCGCAGCCGACTCCCAGTTCTCGGAGAACGAGAGACGGAGAGGGAGACTTACGGGGAAATAGAAACTTAAAGGAGCTGTGTCACGGTTAATGCGCAGGCTCAGGAGGCGACATACAAATCAGATAAACAGACCGGCTTTCACACGTGCGGAGACTCGTAGGATACAGAGCTTGCAGGACGTGAATCTCTCGGGACAAAATAAAGACTGCATAAGACTAGAAATGACTTCAATTGCTGGTGCAAGCGCGCCACTTTCGGAAAGTATCTGATTTCTATGCGAATTATCTTGTTTTCAAACATATTTGTTGGCCGGGGAAAGAAATTCGAGCGCCTTCATGTAGCACTGCCATCTGCTTTCTATACAGCAAGAAAAAAACACAGACGAAGTCGATCAGCCGAACGAGGATTTTTGCCGATTTTTTCTCTCTTCTCTGTGCTCCTGATAAAGCTTCCTGGAGACAAGAGTTTACGGCCGCTGCCATACCGCTTCCCTCCTCGAGAGGACATCCTTTGAGAGGACGCTAAAACCTCTAGTTCTTCGACTTATACCGGACAAAAAATACCCAAAACAAAAGCCTTATGTTCAAGGAACTAAAATATATTTATATATACAAGAAATTGAAGAATGTAGAGCGCCGATGGAAACGGATTTTTGGAGGATAAGTCATGATCGCCTTGATTTTGATTTCTTGTTAGGATGAACAGTTTTCAAAGTTCTGAGCATGCGCAGTTCACGTGACTCAACTCCTTTAAGTGTGGGATCACGACTGATTGGAGGAGAGAAATCATCCGAGATCCAGACAGCGAAGGAGCAGCGAATCACAAGACTTTTGACTTAGAGACTATATAAACTTCGACAACTAGGAAGTCAGCAGATCGCTCTCCAAAGAGGACACACTCTTTGTTTTTGCATGAGCCTTTGTATCTCAATTCTGATCATTATTAAATCATTCTTTTATACATTGGGACTCTGACTAAACTACTATTAGAAGGTCGAATACGCTCCTGAATATGCCTCATTAAGGATCCTCTCTGAGGATCCCTAACAGGTAAATTTTCTGGTGACCCCGGCGTGCCTTCGTTATTTGGATTATTTGGATTTTATTAAATCAAGAATTAAATAATTTTCCTACGGAAATCCGGACTTCAGACCACGGTGCACCAACTAAAAAGTGAGCAGAAACCTTTTTCGTAAAATTCTGCATAGTTCTATATATGGTCTGATTTCTGTATTGTCTGGCAGAAGGTTGTCCCAATCTTTTTGTAAATGTCCCATCTTTTTGAAACTGTCCCAATATTTTTGAAACTGCCCTAATCTTTTTGAAACTGTCCCAATCTTTTTGTAACTGTCCCGATATTTTGGAAACGAAGTAGATTGGCACAATCATATGTGTAAATACAAGTTTTGTTGGTTTTTGAATCAGAATTGAAGTACAATATTCTGTCATATTCCATTTGTTCTAATTTTACAGCCGAAGAAAACGTCCCAACCCAGTATAAACCGCGTTGTATAGTTTTGTTGTGGGAGTACAGAAAGCCTCCGTAACTGGTCAGCGTAAAACCTGCGGTTTTGGTATACTGCATTGTTGAAAAATGGATGAACAACGTACTATGGAGACTGTTGTGTTGAAAATTGTTGAAAATATGCGTAAAAGGTACAGCGCAATTCGCAGGACAAAAAAAACAATATATGACCATTCTTAATTTGAGGGAAAAGAAAGGATGGGTGCCGGCCCCAACTGAGAAATTTATTTCTGAGCCTCAAAGACTGCAGCTGCAAGAAAAGGATCACCACAGGTTACAAGAGAAAAAATCGAAACTCGAGTCTAAAAGTATAACGTTCAAAAGTCAAAAAATTAAATTAATGGACGAGGAAATTCTTAGTCTAGAGATCATTCAGGCTTTTGGTGAATTCACTCGCAGACAAAAGACAAAAAAGGCCAGCTTTCAAGCTCCGGTTGTTGAGCAGAAACCAGCCCTGCCTGGTAATTCGGAACCCGCTCTGCTGTCTGTCACCTGCTAAATCTTGCAATAATCTCAATCCGACCAAGGGGGATCTGGAGGCGGTTATGGCCACCGCCCCACCACCTTACTCGGATAGGAGACAACCAAATGTTCAGGCTCCTACCATTTGCGGGGTAACTGACGGAGTATTGGCTTTGGATATACCAGGTTTCCCGGAGGCCCTGCATTCCTCGGCGGCTGCCCAGGGTGCGTGTCGCTCCCTGGACGATCGTCTAGACGCATTTTCGGCCACTCTGAGTAGACATCAGGGAGACATTAAAGCGCTTACTGATGCTATGATCAACCTGGTTGATACGGAAAGGAGGTCGTCTGAAGAAAGATTTTCAAAATTGAGAGAGTTTGACAAGTCCGTAAATCAAACCAAAGTGATTTGCGATTCGGATATGGAGCTCACCCTAACTGTAGGTAGAGGTATACATCGGGCCCCGCTCACTTCGACTAAAATTGAATCAGGAACCCCCTGGGGTGCAGGCTGTCGAGAAGTCAAGAATCAAGCAGGAACAATTACCCTTATCAAACGGCCTTTTGGCAAGATGTTTGGGAAGAGAGACTCAGGCAGGTGGTTCGTGTATGTCGGAGTATGTGAGTGATGATGAGGATTCAATCCTTAGCGACATGGGATTTGTGAGTAGTGAATGTTCAGAGAGAGAGCAGGTTGTAATTGAAGGCAAAAGGTTGCAAGTGTACAGAAAGGAACATGAGGGTGATGAATCTGGCTGGCGCCTAATGGGACTGAAGGGTGAACCGGGTGCTGGTGTGATGGTGTGTTCAATATGCCGTTGTTAACGTCGTCCAGCGGGGCAGTGAAATATACTCCTTGGGCCAGGACTGAATTGGAGATGCTGACTAAAAAAACTGCCACCGTTGAGAGAGGGCGCTGACCCTTGGATTAAACAGCTTGAAATTGAAACATGTCATGAAACTTTGGCGCTTCAGGTTGTTCGTACCCTGCTTATTAAATTAGGGGAAGACGTGGCAATGAGACAGGCAGAGGTTACTACCAGCTGTAACAAGATGCAGGGGGACACACATTTTGGCATTTTCAGGCAAATGCGCGCAGCAGTCTGGAGCTGAGAGAGGTGGAAGATGTAGGATCGTTCTTACAACGATCATGGGATCTGTGGGAGAGACGCACAGGGGAGAGGCCTGATTCCAGCAGACTAATAGATGGGCACTACAGGAATAGCATTTTGAAGGCACTACCAGCCCAAGTGCAGGTTAAATTAAAAGACATTGTCGGTTTAACCACAATGCCCAGAGACCAATGGAGACAAAATGTGATACATACAGTAATGCGCTTCAGGGAACAGAAAAAGGCAAAAGACAAGGCCGAGAAAAACAAAATTGATGATGCCTTAATTAGCAAACTAGCGGGTTTGCTAGACAGAAATGAGAAAAAGACTGCTAGCGCAGTCATCGAAGCACCCCAGAGTGTGGTGCCCAGCGTGCCCATACCACAGCAGCAGCCTGCAATGGGACCGCCACAACAAATGATGATCTCCCAACAACCAATGCAAACCATGCAACCGCCCATGCAACAAAATCAGATTCAAAATTATCAATACCAAAACATCAAGTGTTGGAACTGTGGACAGCCTAGCCATTATGCCAACTACTGCCCTCAGCTCCCACAACGCGACTACGGCAGATACCGAGGCGGATACGCTCCCAGGTCGAGGGGTCGTGGTAGAGGAGGCCCGTACAGGGGCCGAGGTGATGCATATCAGGGACCTCCCAGAGGAGGTTGGAGCAATGAACAAGGAAATTTCCAGGCTTACCAAGATGACATGCCCGAATATTGACGGGGCCCGCGAGAATCTGAAGCTGTCATTCCTCCTTGGTCTCCACCCATGGTAACAGCAAACATTGGTCGTTCTAAAGTTGAATTCATGGAAGATACAGGTGCGGCGGCAAGCACCATTAACTCATTGGAACCAAGCATGGTACTTTCTGGGCAATTTTTGACAGTAGTAGGGTTCTCGGGGATCACAGAAAGACAGCCCTATATTAAACCTGTAAAATGACAATTGGTAATCAGACTATCTGTGAAAAGCTGCTATACGCACCAAATTGTCCTATAAACCCACTTGCGAGAGATCTGATGTCTAAATTGGGGCTAAAAATACTGTGCTCACCCGATAGCCTCCAACTTGGATGGCCTGACGGCAGAACACAGGCTCTTGGCCAATTCACTCAATGTTTAGGCGAACAACTATCCCAGATGGAAGACCAGGAAAGTCACAAAGTTGAAGTATACTGGTCCAGATTGAAAATGCCCGATACTGGACTGGGTTTACTGAAGCAGTACTATGAGTGGAAACCAATGATGGATGATCTTGGAAAATTTGACACACTTACAGACTCGCCACATGTACCGTGGATGTACGATAACAATTCGAACTCTGAGTTTGAATTTTACTGGGATAAATTTTGGGATCAACAGGAAGGTCTGATCTGCACTAAAAGTATTATAGTGGGCCCCGGGGGTGTAGCCGCTGAAGTGGAACTAGACCCTGATCAAATGTCTTTGTATGACAATAACAGTACAATTGGTTAGGCGCCGCATGTCTCTCTTGGCCTTACTCCGGGCCATGAAGCGAAGCAATTGGGATACATGATGGTAATCGCAACCGAATGCCCCTATCTAGACACGAGCATTGAACTCGTGAAAGTTAGGAAGTGTGGCAAGTACAAGAAATTTGAAATTGAAGCGTATGATTTGGCTGTGTACGAGAGAGTCGAACTCGATCGGAAAATTGCAGGAGAAAACGCGGACAGTGCATTAGCAACAGCACTACTAGATACGGTACCTACCAAATTGTGGACCACAGGCCCTTATGATGTGGGCAAAATCAAAGGGAAGGTCAGCCTGTATTTGAAACCAGATCAATATCCGATTTTGAGACCCCAATACAAGTTAAAAGATGAACAAGTGGAGGGCATAGGGATACCATAGAGGAGCTCCTGAAAGCGGGTGTCCTCAGGCACACTACAGACAGAACCTGGAACACTCCGATTCTCCCAGTACCCAAGCCGGCTGGCAAGGGATGGAGAATAGTAAACGATTTAAGAGCGATAAACTTAGCCACTGAAACATTGAATTTGCCAGTCCCAGATCCTTATTTGGCCTTACGATCGCTTAACCCTATGCACCAGTATTTCTCAGTGGTTGATTTGGCGAACGCTTTTTCTGTTTACCCTTGTCAGAGGAATGTCAGGAATGGTTCGCCTTCACCTTTGAAGGGCAGAGATTCACTTACAACAGACTGCCGCAAGGTTACAAAGACAGCCCAGGTCTGTTTAACCAGGCATTGAAACAGATTCTAGGTAAGCTGGACCTACCGGAGGGAACCACCCTGATCCAGTATGTAGACGACCTTTTGATCGCCACTACGTCGGAGAGAGACGGTGTACGAGCGACCGGACTGGTTCTCAATGCAATGGCTGACGTGGGATTTAAGGTAAAACGGGAAAAATGTCAATTGGTTCGGAAATCAGTGAATTTTCTTGGCAGATGTGTGAGAGGTCATGGCACTACACTGACAGACTCAGAGGAATTAAATTTTGTCTTACGGTAAGCCTGAAACTGTTAAAGACATGCTGGCCTTTCTGGGCCTGAGTGGATATTCTAGATCTTATGTACCAAATTTTGCAGGGGTTACTCAGCCCCTTAGAGAGATGGTGACCGAATCGGGTCACAGGAATATGACAGGGAAACTTGAATGGAACATACAGAGGAACATGCGTTTGGTAAAATAAAAGCTCTCTTACATTCGGCTAGCAAATTGGCGAACGCAGACTACACTCAGCCATTTCATTTGTACGCCAGTGAGACTGACGGTATAGTAAATGCAGTATTATACCAGAAACATAAGGGTACCAGGAGGGTACTCATGTACTATTCCACAAGACTTGATGCTGTTGACAGAGGACAGCCACCATGAGCCAGACACGTAGCTGCCATTGCAAAAGCGGTCGACAAGACTACCGATTTGATTCTGGGCCACCCACTGATGATTCACACTGAACAAGCGGTCACGGCTCTTATGTCATCCACTGCCTTTACATTTTCTGCAGGCAGACAGATTAGAATGGCGAATACATTATCCAAACCACACATAACTTTTGGGCACTCAGATCGAGCCAACATGACCAATGGTGTTAATAGCGGGAAATTGGAAACCCACGACTGCATTGCAGAAGTTCGCAAGTTATGAAAATTCATGACGATTTGGGCACTGAGCCTCTCTCGAACCCTGAGAGAGAACTCTGGACAGATGGAAGCTGTCATAAACAACGAGGTGAGACTGTTGCAGGATATGCAATTGTGGAAGCCAATGACGATTTCACATCCGGATTCGGGTTGGTTGAGAGTGACACGATACCCCAGCCCGCCTCTGCACAGGTTGCGGAAATCTACGCACTCACACGAGCATTGGAGCTCTCCAGAGGTAAAAGGGTTATCATCTACACTGATTCGGCATATGCGCACACAGCACTTCACTTGGACGGCTCACAGTGGTTAAGGAGGGATTTTATGACCTCTTCCGGCACTAAAGTCAAATATGAGACTCACCTTTGGCGCCTGCTAGAGGCAGCAAAGCTACCATCAGAGGTGGCAGTAGTGAAGGTAGCCGCACACACCACTAGTACAGAACGTGGGCAGTGGGCAACAGAGTTGCTGACCTAGAAGCAAAAAAGGTTACGGGATTTATGGCGCCACAAATGACGCAGTGGACGGACTCAAAATGCGAGGCAGAGTGTAGGAAGTGTGACAGGGACCAGTGGGAAGTCGACCCAGACGACAGTGACTTTGAAGTTCATGAGGACTGGGTGCGATCATTTCAGAATTTGTGCGACATGCAGGACACAGCGAGCCCCTATGAGAAATCACAATGGTTAGCTCTAGGTGCTATCACACACAAGGTGGAACAGAACTTTTCTGGGGGACAGAACTTTTCATGTGTGGCGTTCAAAGGATGGTCTTTTTGTGGCACCCTTGATGCTTGCTAATTTGTTGATCGCAGAGGCCCATGGCCCGACACATGTCTCTCCTAGAAAGACAGTGCAGACCCTCAGGGACAATTGGTGGTTCCCATATATGAAAGAAATGGTTGAGAATTTCCATGCAGAGTGTGATACATGCAACAAAATGAACCCAAAGAGGGTTCTTCCGCAACCCCTTAGGAAGTTCCCGGTGCCTACGGCGCCGTGGAGGGAGATTTGTATTGACTACACAGACATGGGAGAGAATATGAAAACAAAGGAGGGTCACCGGTACCTCCTTGTAGCAGTGGATAGATTTAGCAGATGGATAGTAGCGGTCCCTGCTAAAAGGGAAGATGCAGCTACCGTTACAAATTGGCTAACTAAAGAAATCATCCCAAGATATGGTGTCCCTAGGCTTATTTGCTCTGACAACGGTTCACATTTCAAAAACGAACACCTACAAACGATTGAGAAAATTTTTGGCATCCAGCACAGATTTGGCAGCGTATAGACCACCCCCAGAGCCAAGGGTTGGTTGAACGTGCAAATAAGACCATAAAAAACAAATTGGCAAAAGCTATGTTTGGCACCAAACTCAAATGGACGGAGGCGCTCCCCTTAGTCCTACTACCGATGAGACAGGAGAGGGGTGTGGACACACACTTATCCCCTCATGAAATTTTGACAGGCAGACCGATGCCCGGACCCAGACACCAGCTGCCATTGGAAGATCCGAAATTGGCCCTCAGCACAGAACTCTCGGAATACATAAGAATACTAAACCACATGATTAGATTTGTGTCCAAACAGGCCAAGTGGGCATACTTGGAAAAGATGGAGACGGAAGACACCCCAACAACCCCTCTACAAGTCGGGGATAAGGTCTACATCAAGGTTAAAGCAAAGTCTCACTGGTCTGCAGCGAAGTGGGACGGGCCATATACAACCACACAGGTAGGTAAGTCCGCCGTGAAAATTGATAAAGAGGGTGAAGATAATTGGCACCATTTCTCACACTGCTCTAAGGTTAAAGTGAGTGATACAAGGTCACTGCAAGAGATTAGGAAAAATCTCATAGACACTGACGATGGACCTGGAGGAGACAGCACAAGCGATGGCACAGAGAGACTCGACTCTGGGAAGACTGAGACTGTTGAGACGGTACGACAAACCCTCAAAGGTTGCGTTGATAGGGATAATAATAATCCTGCTGAGCGTTCCAGTCCTGGCTGTAGGCGCAGTAAAAGATTGGGCATCAAAAAACAACTTAGAGAGGGTGTTACTGGTAGTAGCTAGCACAGTTTGTGCATTAGGTTGGTGCCTTGTTTTAGGCTGTCTGGCCACTTATTTTCTTATATTCATCGGGATGGTTCAAAGCATGCTAGACGACAGAGAATTGGACAGAGCTTACCCAAGAAATAGAGCAGCTAACAAGTCATACTCAAAATTGTTAACAGCTGTGGTGACGACTCAGGTGACACATGCAAGTGACCCGTGCGGAGCGAAAATTGTAATCCCTGTTCAAAACAGAGTCGCGCAAGCACACTAATTTGATCTATGTACAGTCTTTGGCTGTGGCACCGACACAAAAGAATGGGACCTATATGCATGTAAAGCAGGCAGCGGAAGAGCTGTGTTAGGTAGGAGGGGAAAGATGTGGACTATGGACAGATGTGCTGGGGGGTGGAACACTGTGATGTGGTGGACTGGCAGCAGTACGAGCTGGATGACTGTACGGACGGGGCCACATAAGAAGTTACAAGGCTCGATTAATATGATGCTTGGAGGTGTGACAGGACCTCTGACGAAACCGTTTTTGATAATGACTCAAAAAGACCTTTAATGTGACTAGAGCAGCGGCACCAACACCTGGTTGCGCTGGCGGGAAAAAGAGTCTCTCTTTATCCATAGCCTTGGATAGGTCGGGTACGGATCCGTTGGTAGTCATTCGGTTTGATTTTTTGGACAAAACAATAGTTTGTAAGAAGGAAAATAGCACCACCTCTGCCACCCCGAAAACCGAACATCCGTCCAACATAGTGGTAAAGACCTTTAATACATCGGCGCTCTCGTTCCAATATAAACTTGCACGGGAAACCGGATACAGGGAAAGCAATTCCTGGATAAATAGGATGACTGAATTAGCGAGACAGGCCAACACATCTGACTGCATTATTTGTTCACAAGCAAGGCCCACACTGAGACTGTACCGGACTGAGTTCGAATTATATGACCGCTCAATGATAAAGGAGGGAAGTGATTTGGACTGTCTAATTGACCTTATGTCAAAAGAAAACCCTAAAAAGGAATGCAAGAATTGGGAAACAGTGCTACCAATGGCACCTGCGAATGTCACCCCTCCAATCTTGAAACCTGGCCCAGTAAATGTGACCTGTTTCTTGAATAACAACACAGCCAACCTGGCCCTACCGGTGGGTCACTTGTCCACTTGTGCGAGAGCGTTTGACGTTACTAACAACATGTCGGCGAAATCACTCACGGTGGCCAGAGCGGACGTCTGGTGGTACTGCGGTGGTAAAAGACTTCTAAATTGGCTCCCTATTAACTGGAGAGGGAGATGTGGACTGATCTCCCTAAATGCTCCGGTCGTTATTATCACTGATGGATAGACCATTACGGACAATACTGACAGCAGTAATGAAGGTCAGAAAAGGCGAAAACGAGCGCTTACCTCATTTGACTGGCAGAGCAACGAACATGGTATGTGGATGGATGGCATGGGCCAAGCTAGAAACACCAGAATGATTACAAATTGGCAGATGAAATCACAGCTGGGTTTGAATCCTTTCCTCTCTTCTCAGCTATTTTCCCAGTTACGGTCAATAAAAATGTGAACAGAATAAATTTGATTCATTACAATGTTCAGCGACTTGGGAATGCAACCAGAGACGCTGTAGAAGCAGTTCATGAACAGTTATCGCAAACCTCACTAATAGCCCTTCAAAATAGGATAGCGCTCGACATGCTCCTCGCGGAAAAAGGAGGAGTTTGCTCAATGTTTAAAGACACACGTTGTACTGAAATTGCGAATAACACCGCTCCGGATGGAAAATTGACTAAAAGTCTAAATAAATTGAGAGCTTTGTCTCATGAAATGAAAGCACAATCTGGTGTGAATAACCCAGTCACAGACTGGTTCCACGACACATTTGGTAGATGGGGAAATATGTTAGGACAAATTGGCATAGCACTAGTCATTGCTGTAACTGTGTTTATCTTTTTTGGTTGTTGTATTATCCCTTGTGCTAGAACCATGGTGAAGAAGACCATAGAGACAGCCCTAAGCCGAGATACTTCTCCAAAATATCAGGCACTGGTTAAGAATGTTGACAATGTTTATGAATTATAATCGGACATGGACAAAGACACCTTGGTAGATGCAGACCTCAGCCCCGAGGAGGGTGAGAACGATAAATCGCTTCCCGAAGCGATTTTGATTTTGTTTCAACCGACCATTGAACATCATGAGGAGGGTCCCGGTGAATGGACGATGCCACCCGAACCATACACATCAGGCTGCCCCATCGGCAACCCGTACTGTAAGTGTGGACAAGGAGCAGGGACCGGTTAGTCTTGCTGGAAGTGGGCCAGAGTGTACCGCCCCGATCTGCCCCACTTGGAAGTCATGCTGGAGGATAACAATTTTAGGAAACAATATTGCAAACATCTATTTGCAATTTGATTTTTAGATGGTTAGCTTGAAGTTGGTCAATGTTTTCTATGTTTGTACAGGGAGTGTGCAGATTTGCTGATGTGCTAGGACACTGAAGTCTTGATTGATATCATTAGGAGGGTGCATAGGTTAGCATGCACTGTTCATTAAATTTAGAAGCCTCGAGACTTGCGATTTACTGTAGAGTTGGAGGAATGGGCTAAATGCCTGAGTCAAGCGGGTTAGGGGGGACCCCGGCCAGTTGCCTCATTCTGACAACTATGATTCGCTTTGCTGTGCCAGATGCTTTTGCAGACCCTTGATAGAAATGGATTAAGTAAAATTTGATTTGGGTCTTTTGTCTGCTTGCGTGATTTTAGGGTACTTTCGCCCCCCTAAATGGGTCCGAAGGAGGGAGATGTGAGGTTGAAATGCTAATTAATATGTTGCTAAGTTGTCAAGCACATTATTTCCTAAGCATAGCTGCCACAATCTGCCGAAATGCAAATCACAGAATATAAATGTAATAGAGTATAAAGGTACACTTGTGCTGCCTCGCCAGCCACATTGCTTTCAACGAGAGACGGAGAGGGAGACTTGCGGTGAAATAGAAACTTAAGTGTGAGATCACGACTGATTGGAGGAGAGAAATCATCCGAAATCCAGACGGCGAAGGAGCAGGGAATCACAAGACTTTTGACTTAGAGACTATATAAACTGGGACAACTAGGAAGTCAGCAGAGCGCTCTCCAAAGAGGACAGACTCTTTGTTTTTGCATGTGCCTTTGTATCTCAATTCTGATCATTATTAAATCATTCTTTTATACATTGGGACTCTGACTAAATTACAAAACCCAAAACCTGTGAAGTTGGCACGTTATGTAAATCGTAGATAAAAACAGAATACAATGATTTGCAAATCCTTTTCAACTTATATTCAATTGAATACACTGCAAAGACAAGATGTTTAATGTTCAAACTGAGAAACTTTTTTTTTTTTTTTGCAAATAATCATTAACTTAGAATTTGAAGGCAGCAACACATTGCAAAAAAGTTGGCACAGGGGCCTTTTCACCACTGTGTTACATCGCCTTTCCTTTTAACGCCACTCAGTAAACATTTGGGAACTGAGGAGACCAATTTTTGAAGCTTTTCAGGAGGAACTTTTTCCCATTCTTGCTTGAGGTACACCTTAAGTTGTTCAACAGCCCGGGGTCTCCGTTGTCGTATTTTATGCTTCATAATGCGCCACATATATTCAATGGGAGACAGGTCTGGACTACAGGCAGGCCAGTCTAGTACCCGTGCTCTTTTACTACGGAGCCATGCTGTTGTAACACGTGCAGAATGTGGCTTAGCATTGTCTTGCTGAAATATGCAGGGGCGTCCATGAAAAAGACGTTGCTTGGATGGCAACATATGTTGCTCCAAAACCTGTATGTCCCTTTCAGCATTAATGGTGCCTTCACATGTGTAAGTTGCCCATGCCTTGGGCACTAATACACCCCCATACCATCACAGATGCTGGCTTTTGAACCTTGGGCCTATAACAGTCCGGATGGTTCTTTTCCTCTTTGGTCCGGAGGACACGACATCCACAGTTTCCAAAAACAATTTGAAATGTGGACCCGTCAGACCACAGAACACTTTTCTGCTTTGCATTAATCCATCTTAGATGAGCTTGGGCCCAGCGAAGCCGGCGGCGTTTCTGGGTGCTGTTGATAAACGGCTTTCGCTTTGCATTGTAGTTTTAACTTGCACTTGCAGATGTAGTGACGAACTGTAGTTACTGACAGGGGTTTTCTGAAGTGTTCCTGAGCCCATGTGGTGATGTCCTTTTCACACTGATGTCGGTTTTTGATGCAGTACCGCCTGAGGGATCGAAGGTCACGGGCATTCAATGTTGGTTTTCGGCCTTGTCGCTTACGTGCAGTGATTTCTCCAGATTCTCTGAACCTTTTGACGATATTACGGACCGTAGATGATGAAATTTCTAAATTTCTTGCAATAGCTCGTTGACGAATGTTGTTTTTAAACTGTTCGACAATCAGCTCACGCATTTGTTCACTAAGTGGTGATCCTCGCCCCATCCTTGTTTGTGAATGACTGAGCACTTCAGGAAAGCTGCTTTTATACCCAATCATGGCACCCACCTGTTCCCCAATTGGCCCGTTCACCTGTGGGATGTTCCAAATAAGTGTTTGATGAGCATTCCTCAACTCTCTCAGTCTTTTTTGCCACTTGTGCCAGCTTTTTTGAAACATGTTGCAGGCATCAAATTCCAAATGAGCTAATATTTGCAAAAAATTACAAAGTTTACCCGTTCGAACATTTAGTAACTTGTCTTTGCAGTGTATTGACTTGAATATAGGTTGAAAAGGATTTGCAAATCATTGTATTCTGTTTTTATTTACGATTTACACAACGTGCCAACTTCAATGGTTTTGGGTTTTGTATAAGTAGATGTGAAGCTAAACTGTGTAAACTACCAGAGGACTACTTAATTATTTTATGACTTAAGATACATAGCTCAGTTTATGACAGAGTATTAAAGCTAAGTTTGAAGCGAAGGATACCGCACACTCTTGTCCTGCTGCCAAGTTTTTATTCAGACTTGTCTGAATAAAAACTTGGCAGCAGGACAAGAGTGTGCGGTATCCTTCGCTTCAAACTCAACTACTACCCATTACCTGCACCTCGTAACTTCTGGAGTGCGTTGGCTTTTCTTCTTCAAAAATAGAGTATTAAAGCTAGGCATCGGGGGTAGGAAAATGAGAGGTGGAAGTTGTTTTTAAATCATGCATTTTGATAATGAAGTCAAAATGTTGAGACTAGAGTGGACATTCTACCTTCATTCTCAAAATGGTAGTTCAGCTTTCTTTTTAATATTTCAACTTTAATATTGAAATGCAAAAATCTTCCTCTGATTTTTTTTGTCTAATGTCTGACACTAATACTGGAAGGACTTTAATCTCAACAGTTCGGCTTTATCTCAAAATTCTGACTTTATTCTTGAAAGGAAATTCTTCTTAACTTCCACTCTTCGTTGCTGTTTTTTTCCCTCTATGCCAAACCCAAATACAAAATTTGAAAAGGATCTATAAAATAATTTTTGAGTTATCGCGTTAACATCAAGGATCTGTAATGGATACGGAGGACGGGGAAACTAGATATTTGTAGCAACAGTGCCCTCCAGAATTACTGGCCCCCTAAAAAATATAGGCAAAACAGGCAGTGTAAAAAAATTTATCCCGTTGGTTTTTAACTTAAAATATTCCCAAAAATTCTCCCTTAATTGACAGAAAAAAAATCAAAATTGAAGAAAAATTTTTCTCCAAAATGTGTTCCATTATTATGGGCATCCCTGGAAAGTCCCGTGATTTAAATCTATCTGAATTATATTTCCAACCACATTTAACACTCAATTCACTGGTTCAATCAAGAACTCTTTTTTTCCCTTTTCTTTTATTGAGAAAGACAACAGAGTACATAAAGAGACATGTAGAACATGAAGAAACAACAATCAGTGATTGTGGATGCGTGGGTGTCTGCAGAGTACGTAATGAGGAACAAATATAAATGTTAGGGAGAGACATTACAATAGTAGTAATAATAATAACAATAATAGTGATAATAATAAATAATAATGATAAAAATAGTAATAATAGTAATGGTAATAATAATAATAATAATAATAACCATAAAAGCAGTAATTATTAATAACATCATTGTCATCATAGGCATTGGAGAGAGGGGGCAAAAGAGAGAATATACAGACCAATAATTAAGATAAGCAAATAAAAGAAAGATAAATTAACAGTAACAATAATAATAATAATTACAGATTATAATAATCGTAATAATTAAGAACTCATCAGTGGTCAGCTCAATCAGAGAACTCAATCAGGCGAAGAAAGCTGCCAAAACGAGGACACATTGGAGAACCCTAGTGGATGCCCTATGTTCCAAAGGGAACGAAGATGAATACGTCAAGTGGTCAACCCAGACATCCTGTAGTAATATGGTATAAATATGAGGTGACATTGGCCTGATTACTTTAGACGAGAGAACACAGTGATGACCTGCGATGAAAAGTTGTTGAGTCGCATAAATTAGGAAATGGACATCAGGAAATCTTTGAACACTATTAGGGCAATAATTGGCCGCGCTCCTGAGCCAATCCCTCTGGAGAGGTGCCTTGGTTCCCAGTCCCATTGGGATGAATCAACCTCTGGCTTGATTACGTACTTGCGCACCAGGCCCTTGGCTAAATGGAGAGACACAAGTTAGCTTGCAGCAGAGCATTCACAGCTGCCGTGCACTCCGGATGAGCTGCAGGCCGTCTGCCCCGCGCTCAGGCCCCTGCCCTCTTTTAACCCGCCCTGGTGACGAGCTGCAATGAGCAGCTGGTGTGCCCTCTCTACCAATTTCCTCGGGGGTTCGGTGCTGTCCTTGGTGCTACAGCCAACTTGCGGCGCCGGTCCAGGGTGCTGAACGTCTGAGCAGAACAGTTGGAAAATACTCCTCATTTAAAACTTGACCCTTTTTCCAGTATTGCTTCCCCGTGCCCCGTGATCCAGCCCACGTGAGACCCCCCCTATAGGGAGGGGTGCCACAGTATATATACAACATTGTGCTCCTGAGCAAATGCATCTGAAGCAGTGATTCCCCAATCTCACCTCCGGCACAGCAAGCCAAGTCCAGGGGGCCAAGTCCAAACCTCTCCTGGAGTGCCACATTCCCTGCATGTGTAAGACCTCTCTCTGCTCCAGCACAGGTGATTCAAATTACTATGTTGTTATAAACCCTTGAAGCTGCTTGATTATGAGCAGATAATTTGAATTACCAGAGCTGGAGCAAGGAGAGATCTAAAACATTCAGGTTAAAGGGCATCTAAGGTCGATTCTCAGACAGGACGTTGAACGCCCAACGTTTACAAACAAATCACTTGCTTTTGTTGACATCTTGCATTGTCACATGACCTATTTCATTCACATAAACCAATGTTTTGTGTACATGCATAGATAATCCTTCCATTTAAGTTCTTTTGCGCAGATGCGGCTCGCTGATTGACCAATAAACAAAAACAATGGGAATCGACTTTAGAAGCCCTTTTAGAACTCAAGCAAAAGTTTAAGAAACACTGACCTAAATGCGTAGATGGATTTAATTTTTATGGAAGTCATCCAGCACCAGACCGCACAATCCGTTTTGAAATTTTATTACCTCCGCCAAACGAAGTTGGCAGGAGGTAATGTGATCGCCGGTGTTTGTTTGTCTGTCTGTTTGTTTGCAAGATAACTCAAAAACTAATGCGCCGATTGTGGAAACATTTTTTTTATTTGATTCATTTAATCATTATTAATTGCTTATTTGGTTCCATTTGATTGTTTATTGATTCACTATTATTAATTGATTATCCTTGCTTGCACATATTCTGTTTCAGATCATAGGCCCAGTGTGCGTGTGCTAACATATTTTTGATTTAGCAGGGGCCTGCATAACTATGAATTCCAGTGTGTCATGGCATGTAGCTTATCTAGGACCAAGCAGACCTCAGGACCATAAACAAGAGCAGTGTGTGTCTCTTCTAGTCTTTTGTTTTACCAGGAGATGGACACGAGGGAGCCTGGGTGAGATGGGCCTAGGAGATGATAAGAAAACCACCTGCCTATTGCGCATACCACGGGGTGGCTTGACGTGGGCTACGCGCTTGACGTGGACTACGCGCGTCTGCGAAAGCATTCCAGCAGATGCCATGATGTGTAAAACAGCGCGGGGGGGGGGAGAAGAACGTCAATATGTTTTCCTATAAAAGCCACAGAATCAGAAACTGTCCTTATCCTCCATTTTGACTTGACTTGTATGGGGATCCTTTGCTGCAGAAAAGTAAACGGACTTTGGCTTGAATATTAACTTCTCTGCCTCTGACTGATTTTTTCCCTGAGTAGTCTAGGTTTCTTATGTGAAGGTGATACGAGGAATATAATGTTAAAATTCCTTTAACACTGATAAGACAAGGAACAATTGATTAAACAAAGTACAGCAGAGATATACGCCAAAGTTCAAGATTTCAAGTCTTTCCAATGGGCCGGAGTTCCAATAACCGTGTTTTTGGGTTTTGCTTCCACCTGGCTGAGGTCTGCACTCTCTAAGTGCTTTTCTAGTTGAAAATGTGATGGGGGGGATGGAGGTGCTTGGACATTTGAGGCTAAGCCAAAATAAAATGGGCAAGAGGCGAGAGACGTCTTCAGCATTTCAGCCGCTCAGCACAGACCCAGCAAACAGGTATCCTCCACAAAATGTTCCCTGAATGTTCCCTGGGGATTATTTTTTGGAAACTTTTGTCCTCTAAACATTTATGAAGGTTTTCCAAAGCTCTAGAGAACCTCCATGGAACGTCTTTTAAAGGTTCTACGAAAATATTCTAACTAGAAATGGTTTTTATACGTAAAAACAGATGTCTCCCCCTTCCCCCATTTCACATTTTAGAGTTATGGTCCGGAAACGAGTCCCACCCTTCAATATGCCTAAGTCCAAATTGTTGCCATGGAAACAGAAAAAATAAAATTCAAAAGCAGTTCAAACCCTCAAAAGGCACATGTACATGTTATGGAGAGACTCTATCGAAGAGAATCGGTCAAACAGTTTCAGAGTTATGCTCTGGAAACAAATGGGAACGCCGACGCCAACGAGAATTCAGGCAAAAACAGTATGTCTCACCCCAAGGAAGGGGGAGACATCAAAAATGGTTCAGAAAGCCTTTATCGAATGTTCATAGGACATTCTCCATCGTTTTTTTTTATTTTAAATAACCTCTGGGTAACATTCAAGGAACATTTCCTGAAGGTTACCTGTTTGCTGGGGAGATTAAAAATGACACCAATACTTTCAAAGCCTTAAAGGTCTTCTATCCTGTCACCAGGTGCACAGCCAATTACAACCCCAATTCTGAAATAGTTGGGACAAATTGTAAATTGTGAATAAAATCAAAAGGCAATGACTTTGAAATCACACCAGCCAGTATTTAATTCACAGTGAAACAGAGATTACATAGCGTTGTAGTCATTACAAGCCATATCAAAATCTTTCCCCTCTTGATGTCACATGGGGAAGTAACCAACCAGAGGCAAGAGGAACTGATCAACTTCAGTCAAGCAGTCAATCAGATTTCATTATTTAGGGTGGTCACTCCCCCTTGTGATGTCAGGAAGGGGAGACTTTGAACTGGCTCATAATCGGTAATTAGCTGTACACCTGGTGGCATAATAGAGGACCTTTTAAACAACCGGGGCCTTTTTTCCCCTTTTTCTTTTATGTATATACTATAATTTCTTCCTTTTTTTCTTTTTACTTATTTTATTTATTTATTTTTTCAAACTACAAAACACACTTGCGCACACACACCGCTGTTATGTATGAGTATTTTTTGTGCAGCATCATATTTCATTTGTAAATGAAGATTTGTTACATGCTGTTTTGCTGCCTTGCTGGTCAGCTATATTTATTTTGTTCATTTGGCACCCTCTGGGGGCGTGTCTGTAAAAGATAACCTGATGTAATATCTCACCTCTATGTATAGGACTAGTGCTTTTCAGAAGCTTCTGGCACCTTCCTGCCTGGAAGGGGCGGAATTTCCCTGGAATCCTGTGGATCTTTCCAGAAGGTTGCTAGTCTATATAAATGCTGTGATTTTAAGCACAGGAGAGCAGGCAGCAGAGGAGAGCAGAGCAGCAGCAGAGTTTTGATTTGGCAACAGAGTTAATTGGTGGCATTGGAGTGTTATTAGGAATTAAATAGTGGATATTTCTTGAAGAACTTTTTTCTTATTGAAAAATAAATTTGTTTTAGTTTTCTTTGTTGTGATTTTTTCCAAGTCATAACAAATTTGAGGTTCCACCGAGATTGGATTCACCAAAGATTATTATTTTAAATCTTGTGACTAGTTAAAAAACCAGCAATCATGACCTTTGATGTGGAAAGTTTTTTGAAAACTCCAACCCAGGAATTAATTGTGCTGGCAAAGAAGAAGGACTTGCTGCAAATAGCCTCAACCCTTGAATTATCTGATGTGAAATCATCAATGAAGATGCAAGAAATATTCAACCTTTTGGTGCAACATTTCATCGATGAAGATATCTTTAGGGAAGAAGCAGCAGAATTAATTAAAGGTTTGGAAGTGCCTGCAACGGAGCTGCAAAGACTTGAAATCCAGCTACACCAAAAACAACCAGAGCTAGAGGAAAGACGGTTGGAGAGGGAGAGAGAACTGGAGGAAAGAAGGATGGAGAAAGAGAAAGAACTAGAAGAAAAAAGGATGCAATACGAATTGGAAATGAAGAAAATAGAAGCAGGTACCGTTTCAAAATCTTTTGGACTTTCTGATCATTTTGATGTGGTTTAACATGTCAGATTTGTTCCTCCTTTGTTAGAGAATGATGTTGACCAATACTTTATCCATTTTGAAAAAATTGCTGAAAATTTGAAATGGCCAAAAGAGCACTGGACAAAGATGCTACAAAGTGTTCTTACTGGTAAAGCTAGGAA
The DNA here is from genome assembly GCA_029721435.1 of Gymnothorax reevesii. Taxonomy (NCBI): domain Eukaryota; kingdom Metazoa; phylum Chordata; class Actinopteri; order Anguilliformes; family Muraenidae; genus Gymnothorax; species Gymnothorax reevesii. The sequence goes on along the minus strand of CM056591.1, from coordinate 23,353,483 downwards.
AATCTATAACCAGTTATATGTCCAACAGTGTGCGGATTATGATTTTGTCAAATCTGCCACTCTGAAGGGTTATGAATTGGTCCCCGAGGCTTACAGGCAAAAATGTTGGAATTCTCGCAAGGAAGCCAGTCAAACTCATGTTGAATTTGGCAGGTTGAAGGAACAGTTGTTTGATCAGTGGTGTAATTCCATGAAAGTTGGGAAAGATTTTGACAGAACGAGGCAACTTATTCTGGTTGAGGAATTCAAAAGGTGTATCCAGCCTGATATTAAAACTTTCCTTGAAGAAAAACAAGTCAACATTTTGCAAGATGTTTCTACCCTAGCTGATAGTTATGCATTGACTCACGAGTCTTCTTTTCTCCAAAAATCCACTTTTTCTAAATTTCAAAGCAAGTTTCAGTCCAAGACTTCTTCTAATAAAACTTCTAATGATTCTAAGGCCACTTCTGAGAGGAAACCTTCCAGTGAGAAGCAATCCTCTGATTCTTTAGCCTCGTGTCTTGCCAATACTGCAAAAAGCAAGGTCACCTCATTTCTGTGTGTTATGCTCTCAAGAAAAAAAAAAAAACACACAAGCCAACTGCTTTCACTAAGAGAGAATCTCTTCTATCAATGGTCAGTTTGCCCGATCTTCTACCTTCTGTGTCTGATTCTGTTATGGAGGGTTTTGAGGCATTCATCACCGATGGTTTGGTCTCATTTTCACATGATTTTTCCTCATCTGCTCCTGTTCGAATTCGAAGGGATACTGGGTCTTCCCAATCCCTTATTCTTGCAGATATTCTGCCTTTTTCGGACAAATCGTCTACTCAGGCTAATGTCCTTATTCAAGGAGTAGAATGTAGTTTTACAAGTGTACCTCTCCATAATGTTCATCTCAAATCAGACCTGGTCTCTGGACCTGTTACTGTTGGTGTTAGGTCTTCTCTTCCTTTCAAAAGGTGATAATTTGCTTCTGGGTAATGATTTTGCTGGGGATTAGGTTGTGCCCTACCCTGTTGTAACTGACACTCCCTTGATTGATCATGAATCTGACTATAGAGGAGTAAATTCCAGACCTCTATCCTTCATGTGCAGTTACTCATTCTATGGCCAAAAAGGCTATTCAAGATGATGCTGACCTGGACTTTGAAAGGCAAGGGCTTAGACTCCAAATGCAGCTCAGCATCGGCAGGGCGTTTATTAGGATTAATACAGCTCATGGTCAAAAACAGAAACAGATTGATAGCCAGGCAAACAGGGAAATGCAGAATAGTCAGAATCAGAGTCAGGGGACAAGCAGAAATATTCGGTAACCAGAAAAATCAATCCGCACAAAGACAGTAACAAAAAGGGTAGAGCCAAGGGAATGGAAGGGGAAGGAAAAGGGAATTGGATGGGATAAGGGAATAACACAGGAGAACCTAAACAAATGGGTACAAGGGAGAACAAAGTAGTGATGTTACCGCTGATACCAAGGCTCCGAAGCACGCTTCAAACTCGACGGCATATTTTTCTGAAGCACTGTGCCGGAGCTTGCTTCATATTGTGAAAAACCACGTGACTGATGACGTTCGAACCACTTCACTGCTTCATTCAGACTGAATCAGCTGACTGGTTTGGTTCGATAGGCGGAGCTTTGAAACATTGCCACAAATCAAATGTATTTAACATGGATGAAACAGCGCTCTGTTAGACATTTTTATTCATAAATAATAATGGCAAAGTCGCTCAAGCACACCCAGTATACACCAAGAATAAAAAAAAAAAAAAACAACACAATACAATGTTTTTTGGACAGACTAAATAGTTACAGGATTCAATGAGCCTGTGGATGTAATTATTGTTATTTCAATATAATATGAATAATTAAGGTAAGGAAGAAAAACAACAGACACGTGTAAGACGAAGTTCGATTTCAGCTTTATTTAAGTATTTTTCACAATATAACATACTCGAAGTGCACACTCAAGGTGCGTCCGCGTCACCTTTGCAAGGCTGTACAACAATCTCTCTGCCAGCAGATGTCACCCACGTGCTCAATGAATGGAGGTTCGAGTAGTGAACCAATTTTCAATACAAAGGTCCGAAAGGGTCCGAAGCTTCATAAAGCCTCGTTAGGCCATCACTAGAACAAAGTACTAAGCAATCAACCAGCAATCAAACAACGTAATACAAACAATCAATCAATAACAAGACTTACAGGAGATATAACAAGAAACGAGCAATCAACAATCGAAACCAGAAAAGCGCAGAAACGAGACTTAACCAAGTACGAGCTATGAGAAGAAACGAGTCGACAGGAAGCGGCGGTAAAAATGCGTCTTTTAAACACAAACTAATCAGTGTAATCCCAGCTAGAATGCAGGACAGCTGTAGAGGGAGGCGGAACTAGAAAAGCAAGGACGGTGATAGGAAAGCGAGGGGAAACAGGTGGAGTTCTAACTCTGATCTAACTAATCACGGTAAGCACTCGTTCACATAGCTCAAAAGGACCTCATTAAAATGCAAACCACGTGATCTCATGAACTGGTACATTCGGCGTAGGTGTTACGCATTGTTTAGGATTATTCACCGTCGTCCGCCTCATCACAAGTAACATTGGAAAGCGATTATGACTCCGGACTTCTCGTGCTTCTCTTTACTCAGGGATTAGAAACAAAGCATGTGTTTCATGATCGTTTAAATTGTTTTAATGAAATAAGACCATTTGAAACGTTTTTATGCAGTTCCATTACTTTTAATCCCTCGGTAAAGACAAGCCTGATAATTCCTGTGTCATAATCGATTTCCGTGTCATTAATGGGGAAATCCACCGTAATGCACGTGAAACTGATTAACTTCATGCACGATGACTTAAATTCCGAGAGTGAATTTCCTCGGTTCGCTTTGATTGAATAATTGCTGACTACGGCACAAAGACGTGAATATCACTAAGAGGAGAAACGCGCATAGGACGTAAGCCTTGGCATCTCTAAACATCGTCCAAGACATCAAAGTTCAAGGTTTTCAAGTTGTCAAATCCTATCTTTGTGGATGTCTACCACATAAATCAAACTTGCAGTGGATTTTTATATGAGTACCTCGATTTTAAATTTGATTTCCGCAACTGGAATCGACTGCAGCCTGCCTTATTTTGTTCCACTCGTTGATGGAGGCATTGTTTGTGGCTGTTTTACCAAGATGAAATGCACTATAGATGTTCAAGTCGACGGCATCTTTTTGGGGCCTTTACAGCCATGTGAACTCCAAGGAACATGCTAGAAATAATTATTCTCATAAGAAATGTTTGGAATTTAAAATTACAGTTGCAATTTAACAAAGGCAAGTGTCCGACAAGAAAGGTAATTTAGAATTGTAGATTAAATTTTCGATGAATAATAAATGCATGCAGCTATGTTTTGAAATTTATTATTCATTACTCTTTGTGTTGGTACAGGTGGATCCAGAAATTTTTGAAAGGAGATCCCAAAGCTAAAAGGCTATATTACATTACCGACCAGAACTAAGCTACACAAATGTTTACTTGTATGGGATTAGAATTATTTGGGGGAAGGGGAATTTGCAAGATCGTTAAGGGGTCGTGGCCAAGATGCACAGGCAATACCCCAGGGATACCACGATTTTGGAAAGAGCAATTGCCCCACACCCCAGCGAAATAATCAACTTTTAGTAAAGGTCAGTAAACATTGGGCATCACAAAAAAATCTGTACCGTCCCCCCTTCCGAGACTCTGGAATTCCAGGGTGGGTACTCTAGCAGGGAAAAAATCCAGGGTGGATACACCAAGAGTTCTGCATAATGCATAACTTTTATCCTTGTAAGTATCCCCCCCAGAAAAAAAGAGGAAAAATAGCCAACCCAAAGCTTTATAATTTGAAAATCCGCAAGGGTTTTTTATGACCCCGTAAACAAACATATAGTCTTTCACCTGTCCGTTTCAGATGGGGTCATGACTTTTGACCTTGTGATCTTGACCTTGGAGCATGACGCTTGATTACAAAAACTTTAACATGGTCCGCGGAGGTATCAGTGTTTCACAAACACATCTTGTTTTTTTTTTTTAGTAATAATAAAAGATTTAATATGGCTCTTTACTTGTTATACACTCTAATACTAGAGAATCCTTGGGATGTGTAGAAACTGCTTTTAAATGTTAACAGTTCGGAATAGTGTCCCATGCAGTTCATTTTACCACATTTGTTATTCAATGAGATTCTCAAAGGGAATTTTATAGACTGTAGTGCTGTCCAGAAGCATTTCAGTGTTTCACCTGTTCATGTATGATCTTATGAATAAACTTACTGTATCACATATGGAAAACTACAGCGCCCTCCATAATTATTGGCACCCCTGGTTAAGATGTGTTCTTTAGCTTCTAATAAATTCAGTTTTTTTCTAAATAATATAGGACCACAATGAGTCCTATATTATTTAGAAAAAAACTGAATCAGTGGGAGAAAAATTCCACATTAAGAAATAATTCTTTAACATCAAATCATGTGTGCCACAATTATTAGCATCCCTGATATTAACACTTTGTACAACCCCCTTATGAAACAAAACAGCACCTAAGCTTCTCCTATAATGTTTCACAGGATGGGAGAATACAGAAAGAGGGATCTTCGACCATTCCTCTTAGCACAATCTCTCTAAATCATTCAGTGACCTGGGTCCTCTCCTCTGCACTCTCCTCTTCAGCTCACTCCACAGGTTTTCAATGGGGTTGAGGTCTGGGGACTGAGACGGCCATGGGAGGAGCTTGATTCTGTGTCTGGTGAACCATTTCTGTGTGGATTTGGCCACGTTTAGGGTCATTATCTTGCTGAAAGACCCAGTGACGACCCATTTTCAGCTTTCGGGCAGAGGCCACCAGATTTTGATTTAAAATGTCCTGGTATTTCAAAGCGTTCATGATGCCATGCACCCAGGGGCGGACATTATATTCAGGGGGCTCCCCACAAAGGTCGGGAAGGGCCCCCCCCCGCGTGGAAAAAAATTTTAATGATTTTTAATGATGTTTTTACGGTATTTTATGCTGTTTTCTCATGCTTTCAAATTGTGTGTTTTATGTGTTGGGTCAGGTGTCTTAATTAAAAATGCCATCCCCCAGCTCAATACATATTCTGAAATAGTGATGATTTAAGAAGAACTTGACAAGACAATGAAGAAGAGCAGTTGAATTTAAGTTTAATCATACATGTCCTGTCCTGTCTGCTCACTTGGCTCAACTGTAATCAAAAACAGCTCAGTTAGTTATGAGAGTTTGTTTTAACAGAAATAGCCTGTGTATTATTTATATCACTAATATAGACAACACACTTGCACACACACCTACCTACAGCAGAACTAGCAACTATACTTTCAGTAACTTGTAACAAGGAGGAGAACTGTTCATTGTGTTCAAGTGGAGAGGAAGAAAGACCTATTAGCCAGATAAGATGTCTCTCATGTCAGCCATTTTCATGAAAAATGCATATCTACAAACTCATTATCAAGGTCAGAGCTTTTCAACCTTTTTCATTTGAGCCACAGATCACCATTTGAATTTGACGAAGTTTAACAATAATCTGTAAATAATAATAATTCAAATACTGAGAGCATAAATGCAAATTGAATGTGCATATACATGTAAATTGCTAATGCTAGGAGCTAAATTAGGGTAAGGGTTCATTTGGTTACCAACTCTCCATATTAGCTGAGGACCAGTCCACCTGGAAACCCTGGACCACTGTTTGAAAACCAAATAGGTCATTATGTTATTTCATATTTTGTGCTATCATGACAAATCACTGATTTATCATGATGGGATAAATTATGAAATAAAATATCACCTACATTTTGCCATAAAGACCCTAAACATGTTTGCACAAACAACACAACAAAAGACAAAAAAGAGCCATGCAACGCCACAGCCCACATAGCAACAGTGCAAACTGTGCAGTGCAACTTTGCCAACCAGCCAACCAGCAACAGCAGCAGCAGCATTTAAATGTATTTTTATTATTACTATTTACCACTCACCAGCTAACTGAGGAGGGCGATGGATGAGAGCGACTTTTTGCCGACACGACGTTCGCTCACTTCCCCCGCGCGCTGCCTGGCGTTCCTCTTTCCTCTCAAAGGTGCCGGTGCGCATTTCAAAACAAGAGCCTATTTTACTTTCTATTATACTATCGATCATTCACCACACGTTTTATTTTGAAAATGTACCGGAAATAGTAGTAGTAATTGATACTGCTTCATGTTGTCAGGACAGTGGGGGAAAAAACGAACCAGCAGCAGACTGAAACGTAATTATTAAGCAGCCCAGCAGGGGGCCCCCCTCTCCCTCGGGGCTCTACGCAACTGCGTAGTCTGCGTAGAGCAAATGTACGCCTCTGCATGCACCCTAACAAGGTTCCCAGGGCCTCTGGAAGAGAAACAGGCCCACAGCATCACCGATCCTCCCCCATACTTCACAGTGGGCATGAGGTGCTTTTCTGCATACTCATCTTATGTGTTCCACCAGACCCACTTAGAGTGTTTGTTGCCAAAAAACTCTATCTTGGTCTCATCTGACCAAAGCACACGGTCCCACCTGAAGTCCTGGTACCGCTTAGCAAACTCCAGACGTTTGCGTTTATGATTGTAAGTGAGGAAAGGTTTTTTCCGTGCATGCCTCCCAAACAGCTTGTTGGCATGTAGATAGCGCCTGATGGTTGTTTTGGAGACTTTGTGACCCCAAGATGCTACTACTTGTTGCAATTCTTTAACAGTGAGCTTTGGAGAACTTTTTATTTCTCTCACCATCTTCCTCACTGTGCGTGGTGGCAAAATAACCGTGCGTCCTCGTCCAGGCTTGTTTACCACTATTCCAGTTGTTTAAAATTTCTTAATGATTCCTCTGACAGTAGATATGGGCAGGTGCAGGTGAGTGGCTATTTTCTTGTAGCCATTACCTGACTTGTGAAGGTCGACACACATCTGCCGTACTTGTATGTGTGTTCCTTTATGAAGAGTGGATAGGAGAAATGGCCTCTCTGTCACATCATATTTATATCCCAGGGAAACAGGTAGTGATGAATTACTAATTAAATGTTCCTAGATACTGTGATCAATTTCGTAAACTACCGTAGAAATGACAGAAATACTTCAATTACATTTAATTCCCAGGAATTGTTAGGGATGCCAATAATTGTGGGACAGGTGATTTTATGAAAAATAATTAGTTCTTAGTCAGGGATTTTTTCCCCCCTTAAAATTCACTTGAGATGAAGGTTACATTTTTCTACAATTTTCAGTGTGAAAGTATGCTTCTGCAATAAAAATTGAATTTATTGGAAGGCTTTTAACACATATTAACGAGGGGTGCCAATGATTATGGAGGGTGCCGTAAATCACTGTTTGAGACCTGTTCCCTCTTGTTCCTCTGATAAACATATTGTATATTTTTCTAATATAATACCAAGTCTGACTGGGATTTAGAAATATTCATCAGTGTGGGATGCATTGATTTTAAAACAGCGATTTAGATTTGACTTATTACCTTGGTACAACTTTAATTGTCATTTTAAAATTAATGCGTCCCACACTGATGAATATTTCTAAATCCCAGTCAAACTTGGTATTACATTGAAGAACATTTTATATATTTTTCTAGAGGAACAAGAGGGAACAGGTCCCAAGCAGTGATTTAGTTTGTCCATATGTGATACAGTAAGTCTATTCATAAGATCACACACGTACAGGGGGAAACACTGAAATGGTTTTCTAGACAGCCCTACAGTTTATGAAATTGCCTTGGAGATTCTCATTGAATAACAAAAGAATGTCATTAAATAACAAAAATGTGGCAAAATGAACTCCATGTGACAGTTTTCCGAGCTGTTCACATTTAAAAGCAGTTTCTGCTTTTAGGATTGCCTAGTATTAGAGAGTATAACAAGTAAAGAGCCATATTAAACCTTTTATCATTATAATTATTATTATTTAAAAAAAAACCCTGCAGATTTTCAAGTTATAAAGCTTTCGGTTGGTTAATTTGGAGGCAGCTATTTTTTTTCTGGGGGAGGGGGATACTTGCAAGGATAAAAGTAATAAAATTTCAGAACATAGCTGCATGCATTTATTCATCGAAAATTTCACCTACAATTCTAAATTACCTTTCTTGTCGGACACTTGCCTTTGTTAAATTGCTACTGTAATTTTAAATTCCAAACATTTCTTATGAGAATAATTATTTCTAGCACGTTCCTTGGAGTTCACGTGGCTGTAAAGGCCCCAAAAAGATGCTGTCGACTTGGACATCTATAGTGCATTTCATCTCGGTAAAACAGCCACAAACAATGCCTCCATCAACGAGTGGAACAAAAGAAGGCAGGCTGCAGTCGATTCCAGTTGCGGAAATCAAATTTAAAATCGAGGTACTCATATAAAAATCCACTGCAAGTTTGATTTATGTGGTAGACATCAACAAAGATAGGATCTGACAACTTGAAAACCTTGAACTTTGATGTCTTGGACGATGTTTAGAGATGCCACGGCTTACGTCCTATGCGTGTTTCTCCTCTTCGTGATATTCACGTCTTTGTGCCGTAGTCAGCAATTATTCGATCAAAGCGAACCGAGGAAATTCACTCTCGGAATTTAAGTCATCGTGCATGAAGTTAATCAGTTTCACGTGCATTACGGTGGATTTCCCCACTAATGACACGGAAATCGATTATGACACAGGAATTATCAGGCTTGTCTTTACCGAGGGATTAAAAGCAAAGGAACTGCATAAAAACGTTTCCAATGGTGTTATTTCATTAAAACAATTTAAACGATCATGTTACACACGCGTTGTTTCTAATCCCTGAGTACAGAGAAGCACAGGAAGTCCGGAGTCATAATCGCTGTCCAATGTTACTTGTGATGAGGCGGACTACGGTGAATAATCCTAAACAATGCGTAAGACCTACGCCGAATGTATCAGTTCATGAGATCACGTGGTTTGCATTTTAATGAGGTCCTTTTGAGCTACGTGAACAAATAGTTACCCTGGATGTAACTCCAGTTCTATGAGTACGTGCGTAGCTCCTAACGGGCTTCGCTATTGGTGTACCCCTCTGAGGCCCCGCCTCGGCGCCTGAAAGAAAATTGAACTCACCTGCCCAGTAGGAGTGGGTAGCATACTCACCCCCTTTAAAGCCCCGCCGCTGTCAGTGCTTGTCTCCCTTTGAAACTGAGCATCTCACATCCGGGGCCAGCTGGGCAGGCAGTTAGAGGGCTACGCACGTACTCATAGAACTGGAGTTACATCCAGGGTAACTATTTGTTCTATTTCATACGTGCTCCGCCCTCTAACGGACTTCGCTATTGGTTTACACCTACGGCGAAGGCCGTTAGGGATGAATGTACTCCCAGGTGGCCCCGCACCCTAGAGTTCTAGTTGGAAACCAATAAAGCCGTGTCTTTCCTGGGGCGGGCACCGCCAGGCTGCGTACCCCGGCCCAGGTCATGACACACCAAACAACACCAGACCCAAGCCGGTGTCAGAAGGGGCCCCTTCTGATAAGGCCCCTTCTAGAATGACAGAACGAAGGAATGAGGGGGGGGGGCTTTTGTAGCTGTTATATCCCGTCTACGCGCCCCTCCCCCACACCAGCAGGCAAGGCGCCCCCAGAGCGCATCGCCCCAGGGTGTGGTAACATACTAGTTAGCGTTGGAGGGGGACCCTGCTGACAGGGTTCCCAGGACTGAATGCGCGACCAACTGGCGGTCATGCCCTCAGATATGACTGCGCGAAGGTGGATGCGTAAGACCGCAAATCCGCCTTGTGAATCTCCCCCACGGATAGAATGTGTGATCAGCCCCGCCGGGGTGGAGAGGCCCACTGCCGAATAGGCTCTGCCGATTGCATCACAGATACAGTGGGCGAGGCGCTGCGATAATAGAGGGCCCGTTGAGCCCGCTCACCATAGCCCACAAACAGCTGATCCGCCTTCCTAAGGCTTGCCGTGCGTTTAATGTCAGCATGAGCGCTCGAACTGGGCCCAGTTTGTGCATCCGTTCCTGCTCACTGGTGGCATGGGGCGGAGGGCAGAAAGCCCTGAGCCAGATCACCGAAGAACTGAAGGCTGAAGTGATGACTTTAGGACGGAAGGACGGATTAGGGCGAAGTTCCACTGATCCATTATCCTCGCTTACAGTCAGGCATGACGGGTGCACGGGAAGGGCCCCCAATTCGCTCACCCTCCTGGCTGATGCCAAGGCTAAAAGGTGGGCCGTCTTGATCGCTAAGGTATGCAGGTCCGCCTGGTCCAAGGGTTCAAATGGTGGTCCCGCCAGGCCGTCCAGCAGATCTGCAGATCCCACTGTGGAACCAAGCGCTGCATCGGGGGTTTCAGCCTGCGGACTCCCTTCAAAAACCGCTTTACCAGGGGGTGACTTCTGGCTGAGAAGCGGTCAAACCCATCATGACCTACTGCAATGGCCGCCGCGAACACGCCCAAGGTGGATGCTGCACGGCCCCTCTCGAAGAGCCCCTGAAGGAACTCTAGCACCCCCTGAAGGGGGCATGAGCGCGGTTTCAGGCCTCTCACCTGACACCAGCCCACGAAAGTCTGCCAACGAGTCGCATAAGCCTTGGACGTGGCCAGGGCATGCGCATACTGAATTGTGGACACAACTGCTTCGGGTAAGCCCGATTCAGTTAACCTTACCCTTTCAGCTTCCAGGCCAGGAGGGGGCAGGTGCGGACGGCGTTCGGTATCCGAGTCCCGGTTAGGGGAGGGTCCGGAATTTCCCATGGGCTCCCCAACGCCAGCTGGATAAGGTCCGGAAACCATCTGGCGCTCGGGCACAGTGGTGCCACCACAGTTATGGACAAGTGCTGCTCCCTCACTCTGCGAAGTAAGTGGCATTAATAGCCGCAGGGGCGGGAACGCATATAGCAAGCAGGCCGGCCGGCCACACTGGATAGGCCAACGCATCCACCCCCAGGGGAGGATTGTTGGTAGGCCTCAGGGAGAACCACAGCGGGCACAGAGCGTTCTCCCTGTTCGCACACAGATCCATCTTCAGTAGCCCGACCAGCCTACAGGTTTGCTCGGCTGTCGCCGGTGGGGAGGTTCCAATCCTCCTCGGGCAGCGCCCCCCTGGACAGCCCATCTGCCCGAGTGTTGAGGATGCCAGGAACATGTTGGCCTTCAGAGAGCGCAAGTGGCGATCTGCCCATATTAGGATGGAAGCCGCCATCTTGTGTAGGGTCACTGATCTGACCCTCCCCTTGTCTGTTGAGATAGGCTACCGCCGTCGTGTTGTCTGATCTCACAGGACGTGCCTCCCATCCAACTGTGGGGAAAAATGTTGCAGCACTCTCTGAACTGCCATGAGTTCCAGTAGGTTGATGTGCCGCCGGGGCCCCTGCCATGTACCAGCGACCGAAGCAGGGCCACAAGTTCCGCCCCACCCTGTGAGGGAGGTATCCACGAATGCATGGGCATAGTGAGCCAGGCACCCCAACCGAACTCCCTCGCGGAGCCGGCCGTGTGAGGCCCAAAACGCTAAGGTCCGCCGTGCTTGCAATGGTATGCGGAGCATGCGCTGCTGGCCTTGCCTCGGGCCCAGCCGAAGGCGTATGAACCAGCGCTGCAGATCTCTTGTGCAGTAGCCCTAAGCGGACTACTAGATGGGCAGCAGCCATCATCCCCGGTAGCGACATGACTTCTATCGCCCGCACTGAGACTGCGTCCTGTAACCGTTGGACACAAGACAGGATCGCCTCTGCTCTCTCCACCGACAGGCATGCGGTCATGGTCTGAGAGTCCAACTGCATTCCTAAATACCGCGCTGTCTGGCTGGGCTGCAGGGTGCTTGTCGTAGCTGATAGCCCAGCAGCACAATATGACGCATCACCAACTTCGTATAGGCGGTTGCCATCTGTTCAGAAGGGGCCGGGATTAGTCAATCGTCCAGATAGGTAGAAGCCACACCCATCTCAGCCGAAGCGGCGCTAGGGTTGTCTCACACATTTGGACTATGTCTGTGGTACCAGGGAGTATCCAAACAGGAGGCGGAAAAACTGAAAGGTCCGGTCCTGTAGTGCAAAGCAAAGGAATTTCTGATGGCGTGGCAGGATTGGGACGTGAAAATGGGCATCTGTCAGACCTATTGACGTCATCCAGTCTCCAGGCCTGACGCGTTCCAGCAACGCCTTCACCGTCAGGATCTGGAATGGTCTGAGCACAATGTGATTGTTCAGCTCCCAAAGATCCAAAATGGGCCTCAGGCCTCCCAATTTTTAGGGGATCAAAAAATATGGGGAGTAAAATCCTGCTTAAGCTTCTGACAGAGGAACCGGTCTTATGGCCTTTCTCCGTAGAAGCGAGTTTACCTCTTCCTTCACAACCGCCCTTTGGGCGGAACCGGGGAGCTTCGTCTATACAATGCCTTTGAATGGGGGAGGACGGCAGCGAAACTGCGATGCGTATCCCTTCCGCAACGTTCTGTCCAACCACCTCGGAAGGGGGGCGCACAACCTCACCCACAACTGATAGTGATTCGTCAGTGGTGAAGCAGTTGATTCTATGGTTCCCGATAGCCCAGGCCCTCCCGCGACGCCCCGCCCCCTGTGGGAGGGTTCGACCGGGGGGGCCCTGCCGTAAGGGCTGATAGGCCAATGGCAACAGCACATCCACTGCAACCCCAAGCACGTCACCTGGTGACTCACTCACCGTGGGCGGTGGGGGCGCAGCTGTCTCTGAGTCAAGCGAAAGCTCTTCCCGACGTTTACCCTCAGAGACATTGGCCATTAACACACCTCGAGCTGTGGGGCAGAACGCGCGACACTTTTCTCCACGGGTTCGGAAGCCCCAGTACCAGATTTAAGTTTGCGTACACAATCCCGTCCCTTGCCACCGGGATGCATAGCGAGAATTTTGCGAGACCTCAGGAGCTATGGAGCCAAAATGGCGGAACACACCTCGAGCTGTGGGGCAGATAGAACGACACTTTTCTCCACGGGTTCCGAAGCCCCAGTACCAGATTTACGTTTGCGTACACAATCCCGTCCCTTGCCACCGGGATGCGTAGTGAGAATTTTGCGAGACCTCAGGAGCTATGGAGCCAAAATGGCGGGCGACTCCACTTCCGTGCAACCCGGAAACAGAAGTGCGCTGACGTATCCTAAACACGCTGCTGGAGCCAGCCCAGCTAGTGTTAGCAACAAGCTGGTTATTAGTTTGTGAACGTTTCTTCACTGGAAACCCATCCGGATGAGGCGAGTTCGCTGAATTTCCAGACTGAATTTGGCCAAACCAGCACTGCTTTCAGAGATGGAGTGCGTCAATTTTGGTCCGAAGCTCGTGTGCTACCGCCATGGTTAGCACATTCGGCTTGGAGCAGAACGAGTGGAGGTCCTCTCCACAGCTTCATTAGCTCCAGTACTAAAATTACACTTGTGCAAACATCCCGCCCCTTGTTCCCGGGATGCACAGTGAACCGAGTCGAAGATTTGAGTGAACGCCCCTGCCACTGTAAGATGGGAGGGTATCATCGTCAGATTGCCGATTAGCTACAATGCTTGACCGTGTACTACCTCCGCTGGTAGAACACGCCAACTTAGCTGGCGCTTAGCTATCCATTGTTCCATATACTTGTGGCGCCGGTGTATAGCGGACTTGTACTAACCGCGCCGCTGGAGCCAGTCCAGCTAGCAGCGTTAGGAAGTCGATGGCAATCTGCATCAGTTCGCCCCGAATTGAAGGATCTGCAGCGAACCCCCCTGCCAGCAGCATGGCGGGAGGGTGTCATCGCCATAATTACGATTAGCCACATTGTTTGACGTTACACTACCCCGCGGGTAGAACGCGAACCTCGTTGGTTGGCTAACCAGCGTTTCATAAATAACCCTTTTAGCTGTGAAGCCCAGATTGCTGTTCTGTGTTGCATAGAAATGCTGAGGAAACACAAGCCTCACGCACCGTGTCCCTCTACTGAGCTGGTGAAAAAAAGGGGAAGCCACTCTGCTCTCCCCAGTAAAGTATCCCAGTGACCAAGAATGCAAACATCTGAAACAACCAGTGTGTCAGCGTGAGTAGCATGAATAACGATCTTGAAGCCAAATACAAATAATGCCTTTTATTTGTAAATCTCACAGAGGCAGGGCGACCAGAAGCTGCGAGGCTGCAGAAGCAGTAGACGGGGGCTGGAGCCCGCTGATGGCCGGTCCTCTGAAGACGTGCGACGACGGCTGCCAAGCGAAGGCGACGACAGCTGCTCGCGGGCAGACTCCAGGCGGTCGACCATCGTCAGGACACGGTGGAGTAGGCCCCAAAGGTGATTGGCTGCCATCGGTTCATGGCGACATCTTCGGACATCGTACACCGGGCCACGGTCCCCGCTTCGCTGGGCCAGCAGACCGATGGTGAAGTCGTCACTCAAGCACGAAAGGAGCTTGTCCTCCTGGAAGAGGGCCGTTGTCAGAGCTTCAGACGGACCGCCGCCAGCCCTCAGGGTGGCCCCGAGCCAGCCTGGAGGGCGCACAAACTGTAGCCGCTGTACATGCCCCTGCCCGTGGGGACGCTTGCATAGGCGACACGGAGCAGCCTGCGCCTGGCGTCTCCCGCCAGCCAGATGCATAGTCATCGTGCTGGTCCGAGGGCGCCAAGGGGGAGGCATACAGAGACAAAACTTAATCTATATCATTCGCGACTTAATTCCGCGAGAGTCCAAACTTTCATCAGGCTGAGTGAAAAAGGGAGACGAGCACTGACAGCGGCGGGGCTTTATAGGGGGTGAGTATGCTACCCACTCCTACGGAGCAGGTGAGTTCAATTTTCTTTCAGGCGCCGAGGCGGGGCCTCGGAGGGGTAAACCAATAGCGAAGCCCGTTAGAGGGCGGAGCACGTACGAAATAGAACGAGTGCTTACCGCGAAGGTGTGCTTACCACTAATCACCCGTGCCTCGCTAACTATTCTTCGGTGCGGATAGCCAATGAGAACAGCCAGAGAGAAGGAAGTGGAATTCCCTCACTGAAGTATAGGGAAGAGAGTGTGAAGACTGACAAGACAGAAACGAAAGGAAAACGTTCAAGACTAAAGACAGCGCAATCGTAACAGAAACATACATACTCTAAACGAATAAATATGAGAAATAAATAAATAGCAATAAAAATGACTAAAACATACTAAAAACAAACATACAAATCAGCGATTTCTAACAGACTTTAACCGGGCTGACACCTTCATTGGACTGTCTTTTCATCAGGAACGTTCCAGTCCGGAGATGTCTGGGAAATCTTCAGACTTGTCCTTGACAGATCATTCTTATGAAATTTTGTCTCGGAAACAACTTATTCATGAGCAACAAGAAGCTCGTGATCTAGCGCATCTTCTACCACGGGCTGCAAGTGAACAAGAGGCTACTCAAGTTCCTGTCTGTTTTTACTGCAAAACCCAAAACCAGTGAAGTTGGCACGTTGTGTAAATTGTAAATAAAAACAGAATACAATGATTTGCAAATCCTTTTCAACCTATATTCAATTGAATACACTGCAAAGACAAGTTACTTAATGTTCGAACAGGTAAACTTTGTAATGTTTTGTAAATATTAGCTCATTTGGAATTTGATGCCTGCAACATGTTTCAAAAAAACTGGCACAAGTGGCAAAAAAGACTGAAAGAGTTGAGGAATGCTCATCAATCACTTATTTGGAACATCTGACAGGTGAACGGGCTAATTGGGAACAGGTGGGTGACATGACTGGGTATAAAAGCAGCTTCCCTGAAATGCTCAGTCATTCACAAACAAGGATGGGGCGAGGGTAACCACTTAGCGAACAAATGCGTGAGCTGATTGTCGAACAGTATAAAAACAACATTCCTCCAACGCTATTGCAAGAAATTTAGGGATTTCATCATCTACGGTCCGTAATATCGTCAAAAGGTTCAAAGAATCTGGAGAAATCACTGCACGTAAGCGACAAGGCAGAAAACGATCATTGAATGCCCGTGACCTTCGATCCCTCAGGCGGTACTGCATCAAAAACCGAAATCAGTGTGTAAAGCACATCACCAGATGGGCTCAGGAACACTTCAGAAAACCACTGTCAGTAACTACAGTTTGTCGCTACATCTGCAAGTGTAAGTTAAAACTCTACAATGCAAAGCGAGGAGAGCAGAGCAGAAGCAGAGTTTTGATGTGGCAACAGAGTTAATTGGTGGAATTGGAGTGTCATTAGGAATTAAATAATGGATATTTTTTTGAAGAACTTTTTTTTTTTTTTATTGAAGAATAAATTTGTTTGAGTTTTCTTTGCGGGTTTTCTTTGTTGGGAAAAAAAATCACAAGTCATAACACCTCACACATAAAAATGCATTACCCTCCCCTCCCCCCACATCCCCATCCAACCCTAACCCCTGGTCCTCCAAAGCAGTGCTTTGAAGCAGCTCTGGCTGGTATCAGCCAATTCACTGGAGGTGGTGTTAATGGTTGGATACTGATACTTCCATCTCTCACACAATATCATTACGTTATTATAGCTGACTTGAGGCATAATTGCCCATCAGAGGGTGGAAGCAGTGCCCACTACAGTCTGGAGAAATGGTTGAGGTTGTGAGCTTTACCAGAGCCCTGAAAAAGGAAACCAAGGTACTACACCCCGGGAAGACAAGATCTTCGCTGCTCTGCGGCGATGGAGAACCACTGAGACTCACTGCATCATCCCCTCCTCCTGTTCCCCCAACTCCTGTTCCCTCTGATACACACTCACAAACTCATTCTCTCTCACTCACACACACACACGTGTACTTTGTAATTGTATGTTTATGAATGATTTCTGTCCATTTACTCTGTAACTGGTTATGTTTGTTTCTTTGCTCTTTATTTGTAATTGCATTTTGTGCACAATAAAATAAACAAGTGTCTGCCACTAACATGGCAATATCCCCCGCCACCTCAATTTTATGTGCCTGTGCGGATGGAGGGATGTACGAACGTATGTACGTACGGATGAAGCCTAACACTATATCGCCCGCTTTGCGCTAATCTCGCAGCGGGGGATAATAATCTAAAAATGTATCACTGTTCAGTAATTAACTTTGACATGACCACCGTATGTATTTGTAATGGCTGACTGCCACTCGATCAGAGACATTTCATAAAAATAACAAACTCAAAGTCAACACATTGGGTCAACAACATTTAATATGCTTTATTATGACTTTTGCGGATCTTTTTCGTTATTTCTGCAATTAGAATATGCTATGTTTAATTTTCCAGTTGAAAAGTATCAACACGGCGATGTTTATTTTGACAAGCTGTCACCTCCAGGAAACATCAGAATTTCGGGGCCGTCACAGGTATCCAACATGAAAAGAATCCAGTCAACAGTTCTTAAGATACTGGAATTTATGCTGAAGCTCAATTACACCAAAACAGCATGGTACCTTTCCCCCACTGGGATGAAGCTAGGTACCAAATATGAGAAGAATCGAGTCAATAGTTCTTAAGATATTCAAATTTATGACCTTGAAATGAAGGTCAAGGTCACCAAAACTGTATGCATGGCTCAGGAGGTAGAGTGGGTGGCCCCGGAATCATAAGTTTCCCAGTTCGATCCCTGGCTCCTCCAGAGAACGTGTCAAAGTGTCCTTGAGCAAGACACTGAACCCCGTACTGTTCCTGATGTGCAGGGAGGCACTTTGCATGGCAGCCTCCAACATCAGGGTGAATGTGAGGCATAGTTGTAAAGCGATTTGGGGGGTCATATCATGTGACTAGAATGCGGTCCATTTACCAAGGTATCGTTCCCCCACCGAGATATCAAATATGAAAAGAATCTTAAAATATCCACATTTATATGTTCGGACTGAGCCCAATAAAATAAATAAATGAATTAATAAATAAATAAAAATGAAACAACTGGGGCCACAAAGTGAGGATGATGGCTTCCATCTCTTCCAGGCTGATGAACTGCAAATAACAAAAGACAATAATGGTGCAATATTAACAATACATTCGGTCAGGTAAGCATGGAACATACAAAAGGTACTGCCGGATATTTTTTTAATGCGTGAGAAATTAGTTTGCTTTGGTGACTGTGTGGGTCATGGTTCGACTGGAAGCAAAAAAGATGCTGGAAAGTTTAAGAAAATATCCCTATCCAAAACCCTAACCCAAACCCATCTGTTTTCGAAAATTTAGAAAAGTCTAATTGAACCTATTACTAATACCCCATAAGTCACACTTTACTTGACGACTTGTGCGGTTTCAGTAATCAGTGCTTCAATTTTAATCAGAAAAAATGGCAAATGAAATTTACTTGCATATTCTCAGAGCTTCTCACACTGACCTGAAAGCAACCCTCTCTAGCAGCTTCACGTCATCCACGGATGCCGGAGAATCTCCTCCAGGCCTGGTCTGTTGCACGGATCACTCTGGAGACACCACTGGATCAGACTCTGGCAGTCTGTACAGTTAGAGAATTGGAAGGGAGAATTACGTCATCATTGCCATTCGCAAAATGAAAGACCAGGCATTACAGAACAGCACATGTAGAAGATATGGTTTATCCAGTTTCGCTTACCGTCGGACAGCCCTTCCTTTAACTGGAATCTTCCCCTGATGATGTCCTGCTGTTCTCGGAAAGGCATTGAGCCGCAGACCAGGTCGAAGAGTAGCACCCCCAGTGACCAAACCGTAGCCGGAAGACCGCAGTACTCGCCACTGATTAACCACTCTGGGGGCGCGTACAGCGTAGTACCTGAAAGTGTGAAAGACAGATAAAAAGTGGGAGACTTTACTTTTTCTGTTTGTTTTTCTTTTTTTTTTATAAATTTGGCATCTCCAATCCCACCCGAATCTGGAATGCCCAATTGGTGAACTATGTACAAGGCTTGCTCGTATGCGACCCCCTGCTGCCAATTCAGGAGAGTGTGGACAGTTTCCTCTGAATCACGCGCCTGTCAGTCACCGCTTCTTATCCACTCATTGGTAGAATCTTTGCAAGTTCAGAACGAGGGCGGAGGATACCCGAACATGATCAGGCTTAGAATTTTCCTGAAGAGCGCCCGTCTGGCCAACAGGAGGCGCTTGAGCAACGACCAAGGCGACTATTTTTTTCCCCTCCCCAGCAGTCCCTTCCCAATTTGCAACTCTGTAGCGCAATGGCCAATTGTGCGCTACTCTAAAAAAGCTGCCGACCACTGCCGGCTGGTACGAAGCGTGGATCAAAGAGAATTTGATTTCTGACAATTTTTAAATATGCATCTGAGATACGCGTTTGAAGTGCAAACATCTTATCTTGTTTGACAAAATCTTATGAAAGCCATTGAAGGGCTTGTAGAAAGAAATGAATTTACGGACTTTAAAATGATAACATAACATGGCGAGAACTAGCCAGTCAGCAAGGCATTTTCCAACCACTAAATTGCGCATTACACTTAGAATATATGAACACAAGAAGGTATTAAGTATGATATCCAGCCTGGTCTTAAAAACTCAGAATGTCTGCCTCCGTGACAGGATTTAGCAAGTTATTTCACTCTGTAACCACTCTCTATGCAGAAAAAAAAATGTCCTTAAGGCTTTGCCAAATTCACCCATAGCTAACGTCCATTTATGACCCCTAGTTCCACAAACAGAACTTTACACAAATAGTTGTGAGTACTTAACTTTCTTATTCCCTTCAACACACTGAAAGGCCAAAAGTGGATCACTGTGATCACAGCACCTCAAAAATAATCAGATATCCTGAACTTAGCTCTATGTAGCCCTGAGATGCTGAGATGATGGCGTAGTCAACTTAGACTACGAACCAATGATGTAGATGCTACTTTCCCGGCATATTATAGCACAAACACGGCTCCATGTGCACAGATGCTGAAAGACTCTGACCGGCAAAGCTCGTGTAAGGGTCATCTGTCAGCAGGTCCCCGCAGCCGAAGTCAATGAGCTTCACGTCCAGGTTCTCCGTCTGGATAAGCAGATTCTCCGGCTTGATGTCCCTGTGCAGGACACCCCTGTCCCGGCAGTGGATGGCAGCCAGCACCACCTGTGCCATGATGACTTTAGCCAGGTCTTCGCCCAACTGGCTTCCCAGGTGCAAGATGCAGTCATATACATCTATGCAAGGGGACGGAAACTCCAGCACCAGGATGACCTCGTCGTCCTCCTCAAACCAGTCCAGGAGCTGGATGAGGTACGGGGAGGTGGGAGGCCGGCACGCCCTCTCCATCAGAGCGACCTCCAGGGGTACAGGCCGGGACATTCCAGCCTGTAGATTTGGGTGGAGGAGATTGGGATCATGAGCGTAAAAATAATGGGGACAGCCTAAGGACTCTTTGACTGGGTTCAAGTTCAACAGTGGAAAAATATTCTAGTGACACAAGACATTTGGAAATTAAATGACAGAATTATTTAATAAATATCTGCGCAAAGAGGTTAGATCAGCATAAGCTGTGAACGTGACCTTTAACCCGACATCGCTCCACCGGGGATTGGCTCCTGCTGAGCCACTTTGGACTGTAATGTAATGACTGGGAATGTTAAACACTTGTTGTAATGTGGGGTTGACGAGGGCCAACAGCGCAATCTGAAATTATTTGGACAGAAACAGTACAAACAAGAGCCATCTGGCAATGGCGGATGCCCCCCGCTGTAGGTTGTGTAACCTACAGGTTATGTGGACAGACAGACGGACCGAAACCCCCAAAAGGCACAAATAGACCATAAGGAGAAGCTCCATACCAAATTTGGTGTTTGTAAGTGGTATAGTTTTCGAGTTCTGGTCCGGAAACGATTTTATTATAGACGGACGGACAGACATACTGATCGCTATATCCCCCCGCATTATATGCATATATTTATACTTCAGCCACATATTATGTTTAAATCCAATATTTTGAAGTACTGGACCAAAAAAAAACTGAGTCACTGCCCATATGCAATAAAGACTGAACTGTCTTTCTGGCTGGGTTCTGATTTCTGAAATTATGTCTTTGTAACTCATGCAGTCGCTCCACTAATAAACAGTGTTTTAATGACTCACAGATAAAAGAGAGCGGTATACTCACAATGTAAATAGGTGTCCTCGAATAACTGCCGGTCAAAAACTTGATGGCCACCTGGAACAGAAATGTAGATCACAGAATTAAAAGATGACTACACTGAAACAGTAAATAAAAAAAAGAAATATCTTTTTCACAAAATCATTTTAATTCCTTTATGCATGCGGAAGCAATGCAAAGCAGTTGGAAGCGTATCGGTTTCTCAGGTTTGTTGTTTAAATTTATTGGATGAGCAAGGTTTGATTTACTAAGGCCTTTAGCACAGATAAAAATATTTAGGGGATGAAAAAGTAATAAGATAACCAGTGATTGGTGTAAACACATATCATGAGCAACCACAGGCCATGTTATTGGTTGGAAATGTGCTACAAGGATTCAGCAAATGCGAAAATCTAAGCAATTCAAGCCCATCCTAAGATGGAGGAGCAACAGAACCCAGCGAACTGGTTTGGCACATAGAAAGTAAAAGATGCGGACAGCGGGATGGCGCTATTTTCAACCAGAGAGTATGAAGCACAATTGAACAAGTTTTTAGTTGGCACTACGCCTACAGTGCAGGTTCGAAGTCAGCTCACTGACGTAAACCAACGTCCTGAGAAGCGGCAACTCATCTAGTAGATGTATCTTACACGTAATTCCCAGCGAGCAAGCGATTGCGTCTGTCAGTATAGTCTGATTCCGTTCGATGTTATGATGTTTTGCGAATTATTACTTCAAAGGTACTTCACTTTGTTAGCGATGTGGCTCAATCATCTTCTGTTTATGATTCGTTATGGGCTTCTGGTCTAAACAGTACGGTTATTTATGTCTTGTGCGACAGAAAGTCGCCAGCATTTCACGTCACTTTTAGCCTAGCCTGGTGCCATCGGCTGAAAATGCGCACTATTAGACCATAATGTTACATATGAAGTAAAGCCGTCTGCGACTAAATGTAGTTTCTCTGAAGAAAATATTGCTGACATAAAGGCTCATAATGTTTTTAGTGTAAAGTTATATGATGTGAAAAGTCAGGCAAAATGAAAGGGGATGAATGGAGAAACTACTGCGAGTTGATCATCTGCTATCTACTTTGAGCGTTCAATTGAGCTTCAACTTCAGGGTGTATTCCTACCCCCTTGGTTTTGCAGGAACAAGGTGGGGCATGAGAAGAGTGGTAAGTGTGGACAGCGCAGTAAGGCAGAAACTCACCGGCAGCCCATCTGCTCGTCGGGTTCCACCATACACGGAACCGCATCCTCCTTGTCCCAGCATAGATCCCAAGGTGTACAGCGACTTAAAAGAGCCTGTCGCGCACAATATAGAGTTAATTAGCATTCTCCTGAGGACGTGCTATCAAACAGGGTCTATCGCAGGGTCTATGGCCAGCAATGCCCCAATTAAGAGTCTCCTCCTTTACCAATTCCAAGCTTCTAGTTTTTGTTAGTTGGAGACATAGACTGTTCTACTGAGTAATGAAAATGATTGGAAAAAGAAAGCACTGAAGCTGAATGCCTTATTACCTCCAGCATTTTGCAGGATGTTTAAGAACCACAGGAGGAACAAGCGATTGAATTTTGGCATATCTAGGCCAAAGTACAGCTGGCCAAAGTTCAAATACAGCTATGCTGGTGGAGGTGTGGGCTCTCGTGAGTCCAGCTCTACTTTACTGATATTACTTAAAGCATGTGAACATTGAGGCTATACCAAAAGCTGCATATAACTTGTATACTCAATAGTAGGCAGTGTGCTGCTCCAGAGAACTTGATTCTAACAAAACTGATGACAGTATCTCTGTGTGATGTCTTTTTGACCACTGGGTGATGGCCTACCTGAGCTTTGGGACCTGGTCCTGTTGACAGGTGAGGGAGTGGAGCTCGAGATGTCACTGGGTATCCTGTTCTCCTCTTCCGCAATCGTCCTACGCCTCTTTCTGGACCTATCGCTGCTGCTAGTGGCTACCACACTATCCTTGGGTCCTGACCTTTCATGCCCCCTCTCTGATCTTTCCCTCTCAAAGGAGATCTTTCCTCGTTCCCCTACGATTGTAAGAAATGTCACGTTTATGGCCTTTTTTTCCCTGCCCATGTCTTAAACCTGTTATTGCATTATTCGCCAACTTCAAAGAGAAATTTGAGGACTGAATCACCTGATGCCAAGGCTATATTGCCAATATTGCGGTGACCAACATTGCATCTGCAGATGTACTAAAGAGCAGCTCTTTACTCGAATCTTATCAAAGCACATCTCATACAGCAACAGATGTCACCGAGCTGCCATTTCGTTGAATCCGAAATGAATAATTATGGTTGAAACAAAAACTGCAGGGATCATGCATCTGTAGGAATAGGGTTGAGTAACACTGCTATATGGTAACGGACAAAAAGCAAAAAATAATATTTGATTTATTTAGCATGTTTCAGGCTCTTTAAATACGAGGCCTTGCTCATCACAAGGCAGATCAGGCTCTTCACCAAGGGCTCCACCTTTATACACTGCCTGGGCCTGTCAATCATCTAATGAGTGATTTTCTTCTGAGGGTGCTACGTTGAAGGACGCCCCAAAGCCTATTTTGCAGAGGGACACCAGAATTCTAGGTACAGGCCCTGTCTAAATGCGATATCTGACCTTGTCCCGGAGTTCTGTCGCCACAAGCAGGGGACGGGAAGGATCCAGGAGCAGAGTCCAACCTCTCACCATCTACAGAGTCCTCACAAGTCCTCCCACGCTTCAAATTAAGCTTTTGCCTCCCTTCCTTCATGTCCTTCTCTCTCTCTGCTCTCATCTCCCTGACTCTCCCATCTGTTCCAACATTTGGCGATCGTCCTTGGCTTTCCTCCTCAGCTCTGCTCAGTCTCCCAGCAGCTCCCCGTCGCCAGGTTAGTCTGCCTCCCCCTCGGGGTCTGTCTCTCCGTCGTGAAGTCTCCATACTTTTTTCTCTGGAGATATTTGAAATTTGTCAGTTACAAATCATGATCATGAGAATGCAGCCCAGATTAACCTCTATGGTTTTGAACCCATCCATAACAGTTATAAATCTGAAGGGGATTCAAACAGACAAGTTTCTGGTCAACGAACCTTAACAGTCCATATGAAGATATATCATATCAGACAAAGGTTTATGCCTGTAGAATTGAAGCACTGATTACTAAAACCCCACAAGTCAAGTCAAGTCAAGTCAAGTGTGACTTATGGGGTTTTAGTAATAGGTGCTTCAATTATAGTACACCATATCAACCCTTGATGCATATAGCAAGTGGTAGCTTTCTTTTCCTGAACAACATAGCCAACGGCTGAAAAATTAAAGCTTGAATCACATCATATATGACAGTTAACCAACAGCCTGATGTACCAAGCATATTTTTTGCGTCTTTTCGTACTGTAGGTCATTTTACACACTGTTTCAGTAATTTCAATAGTGTGAATAAGGTAAGGACGACAAAGGTCGGATAGATAACCCATAGGCCTATTACCTCCTTGCTGTAATACTGTACAGGGCAATTATGCAGGCTAATAAAATCTGATGTTAGCCTCCAAGTAGTCCAGAGAACACATGCGCTGGCAACAAGTAAATTATTTTCAAATAAAATTTCTTTCTGAGATTACCGCCAGTAATCTTTCAAGAACAGAAAATTGGAAAGATATATAATGTTATTTGCTGGTTATCTATAGCTGAGAATAGCTATATATTTCACAAATGAAATGCGCTGGAACAGTGCTGTCATAATTTGGCCACTGGCTCAGGCCGAACAAACCAAACCATAAGCAAAGAACTAGAATAGTGTTTATCGCCATGATCCTTGTGTCTATGTGTGGAATTAAGATTTCTTTTTAGCAATCTTAAACCCAAAATATGCTCATTATAAAAGAACAGGAAGCATTTCACACTATACTTTTGATCATCAAATATTTAGGTATTTCATTTGGTGTGTTCACTGTATGAGTGAATATGTTGCCAGGCTGTGAGCGTGAGCCACTGTCAAGGAAGTGAGTATTGACCCTAGCGAAAGTGACGTCACACTTTTCCAGCGCATTGCTTTTGTTTGCGTTTCCGATTACGTTCGTCGCAAAAGTTTGCTCGTTTCCGGTTTTTGTTGCTGCTTGCAACGACAATCGCATTCTATATATTATTCAAGATAAATAAAACTTGCCTGCTACGAATGAGTGCGGAGGCGAGGGGAGGGGATAGGGGTGGTGGTGGTATGGTAGATGCAGGCACAAATATCTCCATGGTTCACAGCTGGACCTGTCATAACCACACTGTCTGCTATCATAAGTGTTTCCTCATTGGCTGTGTTGCAGGCCATTGTTTTGTGAATTGTTTACTGAGTTATTTGTCAAGCCAGTTACACCCTCAAGCAAATATTATGATATTGATGACAATGATCCCCATGAGTATCATTTCTATAATGTCAATTAATTGCAATAAAGCATGATTTTCGCTCACCACGTCAACATCATTCTGCATACCTGACCACACGAACACCTGCTAACGCTGAATAGGCCAATGAAACCTACGATAACATTCTAACGTACGGTGACATGAGACAATGAAAAATGCTCTCACGTAGGCCAGTAAACTTATCTGCTCAGTATCTGTCCAAAGCTGATAGCTAGCCACATTTAACCACTGTGCGAGTTTACATCTATTCAGTAACGACCTCTCTTTTTATCAGACTACTTACTGCAAGATTGCGAAAGGCTCAAGTCAGCCATTATAGCTAAATTGCAACTTCCATATTTATTCGGCCGAGTCGCTTCTGTCCTAAAGCCATCATCTCAAAGCCGAAAAATTAGTTTAATTCCTTCAACAAAGAACTGAGATTATTAATAATGTGTACTTTACCAAGTTTGCCGTCAGAACAGATGAAGATTTTCAGAACGATATGAAATCGGTTGAGAAGAAAAAATTGAAGATGTGCACTCTGTCGTTTGTTTTCTCAGTATGAATACATTTGGAAACAAGGCAATCAGAGATAGCAGACCAGGCCCCAGCCACGGGCTGACAGACAGACTGACAGAAACACACACACACACACACACACACACACACAGACATGACCATTGCTTAACCTGGCCCCCTAGGGGAGGGGCCAGGTAATAATCAGAGAATTATGAAACAATAACATATGCGTCATATCAGGAACTTGGAACGTCCCAGTTTGCCAGCAGCATAGATATTATTATTATTATTATTATTTATTTTTTAAAAGGTACATAGCTCCACACATAGTTTAAGAGCCCAGTCTAAACTCCAC
This sequence comes from Gymnothorax reevesii, assembly GCA_029721435.1. Classification (NCBI taxonomy): domain Eukaryota; kingdom Metazoa; phylum Chordata; class Actinopteri; order Anguilliformes; family Muraenidae; genus Gymnothorax; species Gymnothorax reevesii. Next base: position 23,327,231 of record CM056591.1, on the reverse strand, counting down.
TCGTCATATGCTGATGCTACCTAACCAATGTAAATATACGACGCAAAAGGAGGCATTTGGCGCCCTCTTTTGGGAATTATGATATCATTAAAGATGAATAAAACAGAGCTGGGTCGATGGTACACAGCTGAACATGTCATAGCAACACTGCTATCTCAACTGTTTCCTCTTTGGCAATGTTGCGGAGTTTTGTTTTTGTGAATAGTTTACTGAGTCATTTGTTAGGCCAGTTACACCCTAAAGTAAATAGTATGATATTGATGACAATGATTCCCATCAGGATCATTTATAAAATGCTGATTAATTGTAAAAAAAAGCATTAAATCGCTCCCCTCGTCAACATAATTTTGCATACGTGACCACCTCCTAACGAACAGGCCTATGACGACGAAAAATGCCCTCACATAGGCCAGTAAACTTACCCGCTCAGTATCTATCCAAAGCTGCTAGCTAGCTACATAAGATATACTTTATTGAACCCCGTGGGCTAATTTGTCCTCTGCATTTGACCCATCCTATAGTTAGGAGCAGTGGGCAGCCATAGAGCAGCGCCCGGGGACCAGGCCGGATTCGGACCCACGACCTTCTTGCTGTGAGGCAGCAGTGCTAACCACCTTGCCGCCTACATCTCACCACTGTGCTAGTTAACATCGATTCAGAAACGACCTCTCTTTTTATTAGACTACATACTGAAAGACAGCTGAAAGCTCAAGTCAGCCATTATTGCCAAACTACAACTTCCATATTCAGTCGGCCGAGTCTCTTGTTTACTAAAACCATTATCTCAATTCCGAAAAATTAGTATAATTCCTACAGCAAATACCTGAAATTATTAAATAGCCAATGTGTACTTTACCAAGTATGCCGTTTGATCCGATGATGATTTTCAGACCGACGATATGAAATTGGTTGTGAAGAAAAATTTGAAGATTGCTGCAAAGACGTGCACTGCGTCGTTTGTTTTCTTAGTACGAATGACCTTAATTTGGAAGTAACCAGAAAAATATGGAATACTGACATATGCGTCATAACAGGTACTTGGAACGTCACAGTTCCCGGGACAACTCGTCCGCAGTTGAGATACGTCGCCACATTGCCTTACGGAAACTTGTTCTGTCATGAGGGCCGGAATGCATCATTTACGTGATCTAAAATGCGTTGCTACTGTATCGCCAGCCCAGCAGCATAGATATTATTTATTATTATTATTATTATGATAAAGGAACATAATTTCACACATAGTAGAATATGGTAGCGGTAGAGCCCAGTCTCATCCCTACGCAACCTGACCAAGCGTCGATATACGACGCAAGAGGAGGCTTTTGGCGTCCTCTTTTGACCATTGTTTAAAACGAACGCTATTCCCTAACCAAAGACTGTATAAAAAGATGGACGCAGCACCCTGGTCTGAAAAATGAAGCCCATGCGGAAGTACCTAAAATGGCATTCTATTTAATGGCCAGCAGATGGCGACGTCGGTGGTTGCAGAAAGAAGTTCAATGCAATAGAAGTCTATGTGAAAATGACCTTACTTTCCCACCTGATGTTTCATTTAAATAATGTTTTTTTAACATTATTTTATGGTTGCAAAGCAAGTTTCAAGTATCCTTTGATAAATCACGATGTTCATTTTTGTCAATTATGGTCCCATATAGACTAGAATAAAGGATAAAGCCAGAATATGCTTTAGGAGCGTGGCTATCCTCTGGTCCTTGACCGATACGGTCAGATCCTGAGCCACGGTCCTCCCCGGATCTTCAATACATGCTCTCGACCAATAGAAATCACATCCGGTTTCAAAATGACAACATGGCGCAATTCAAATTGCCAAAATCGAGGCTTCCTTTATAAACCCATTTACTGTTTGCAAACAAAACAGGCTGCGCGCACAGCTTGGCAACAGAAGTATGGTGGACCATAATAGTTTGTCATGCTATGCGAGGGCATTTGCCATCAAAGAACGCGAATTCTACCAATACAAATTTACTTTGACAAATGGCAACCCATTTCCAGATCTGCATGGTATCAGTGTGTGGGAAGATGACGTTATTAAGTGGCCCAGCATTCCGTGGCCTGAAATATATACCCATTTGATCGAGAAACCTACTGTGTACACTAGGGAGGAACTACAAGCATACAAGTCCTGGATGCTTATGACTATGTTATCTTCGGACATAAGCAGAATGTTAAATACCACGACAGACTTGGAGTTTTGTGCCTCGAAATCAGAGGTCCTTCCTAGTCAAACACAAGGGCATAAAACTGCCGTGTATGACGCGCAGGTTATTTAAAAAAAAAAAAAAAAAACTACGTCCTGACAGCTAATTGTACCTCCATGGCAGGGTAAGTATTATTTTGTATTGCTGGCTTGCTATCTAGCGAGTTTGACTGTGTAGTTGTCATACAAACATGAAATCTGCCTCAGTTTACCATTATGGTCACATATTTCATTTGATGTCTGTAACAGTGAGAGACGCGTCAAAAAATTGGTTACATTAATTTCAATGGAGCAAAGCCCACTGGCAGCGTGTGACATGCATCAGATTTTTGCTTTTCGCCACTGCTCAATTGAGCGTCAACTCAATAGAATCGCATTTGTCTTTTTGGTTATTTAACTATTTTGTCTTGTCATGGTTGCTGGCACACACGGAAACCTCACATGCAGTTGTCGAAACCGATATACCAGCTTTTTCACCAAGTCGCAGCTTAAAGAGGAAATCCGTTATTTTGTGTGTATTTAAGTTTGTAAGCAATCTACAGTAGCTAATTTGCTGCTGAGTGAAGTAAAGTGAATCGTAATCTTAATTTACTAGACAGCTAAATTTAAGAGGAAAATTATGCCTGTATATAACATATAGTGCGCAGTTACCTAAATTTTGCACTTTTTCCATTACTTAAAATAAGGTTTATCGGTCGATGTTTTCAAAGTTGTTGTCTTGTTGAATATTTTGACAGTGACACTCACGGCTTCATGGTTGTGTTAACAGCTGTTAATGTTGATGCGGCTGACGCTTTCAGTGGACGTAAAAGCATCAAGGCAACGTTCCGAGTTTGACTTGACGCTTCGCTTGCGGCCAGAGGGCCTTATACGGATGTGATCCTCTCGGAATCCTGTAAAACTTGAGTCCACCGATGGAATATCAATTCTGACAGCCATACACGCAACAACCAAACATTTCGGTGCTGGTAAAATATCTAATTCAATGTTTGCAGATTCATAACTCGTCAGAATGAATTGGAGAGACCACTACTTCCAATGCCATGATGCGCACGCATCTTTTTGATGACGTCGGCTGTAAATGGGTCTATAGTATGCTGAAACCAATGGGTGACATCACGGTAGCTTTGGCCATCTTTTTATACGGTCTATGTCCCTAACCCTCAGCCCGAACACTAACCATAAGCATCAAATATAGATGATAATAGCCTTCTTTTGCGTTTTACATCAACGCTTGGTCATGCAGCGTCACTATATGGCGAGTCGGAATGAGAATTTGTTGAGCCCACTGATGTTTTTTTTTTTTGAGTCAAAAAACTTTATTTAACAACTATAAATCTTACACAGAGCAAAATGTCATCCAAATACAAATACAACACATCAACACATTAACATCTATCACATTTCATGCCAGGTGGGATAAAAGTTCACAAAAAAATCTTAACCCTATAATGCCCCCTGTATCATATATGATACACCAAATTTGAAGGACCATGCCCACCTGGTACGATGCAACACAACCACGACTGCTCACTGTATCATATCTGATACACAGTGCTGCCACCTGGAAGAAAGAAGTGATTTTACAGGAGTAGTCTCTCCCCTAGTCACTCACTTCAACGTCGTAGCTCCCATGAGAATGCAAATTCATAAATCCATTGATGATTTTTGTTGCCAGCACATTCAGGATAAGTTATTTTTAGTGTTACCTTTTTTATTTTTTATTTTTTGAGCAGTGTGTGTGTATAAATTGAAATTGTGTGTAGGGTGTGGTTGGGGTGGGTTTGTGTTTTTTTTTGGGGGGGGGGTTTGAATCTTTTGTCTAGATGGTCATTCGATGGATAAAATCTATGTAATATCTTAATTTCTTTAGCTTTGTTGGCCAACAGGTATCAGTTCGGTAAGAGCCAGACCTTTTGCCAGTCAATAAATTCCATGTATTTATTCCAGTGTGAGACCACACAGGGAACTGAAATTACATCTCTTTTAAGCAAGGATCTAATCAATTTATTGTTTTTAACATGGTTACAGGACAAAAAGATTTTACCAGCTGGAGTGTCAGTCACAGACAGCAAGGATAATTGATGGGTTTCCACTCTTGGTTGAGATCTTAACAACATGCAAATCCCAGATCTCATGGTTTGTGAGCTTTGAGAGCTCTGTTTGTTACTCTCGTCCGGGACGATATCGTTTTGCTCCCTATTGGATTCCTGGGCCAGCAGGCAGTAATTTGGGGCGTTGCCCGGACTCTGTTTAAGCTCCAGTTTCGCCTGGCGTTCCTTGTAGGCCATTGCCAGTGGCCAGAAAAACGTCTCTGAAAAAGTTTCGTTCCAGCGATCGCGGGACTAAAATCAAACGATATTGTCTTGGAATATGGTTGTTTACCAACCCAAAGCAAAAAGTTCTCCATGTAAAATCCTGCAGTTAATTTTTAAAGGCGTTGAACATTTTGCACTATATTCCGGCTGGCGCGGACGAACCGAATCACATCCACGACGTGCCGACCATCGGTTAATTTCGCGATAAAACCACGTAAATCCACCATTTACCTACCTACAAATGATATCACTTCACACGAAACTGAAAGTCACGTGATGCTCGCTGCTGGAGGAATTGCGTTCCTCGTTCTAGGATCTAATTTGCATACGTAAACACAGACACATGCTCCGTTGCGTTCTGGCGTTTCTGCCATGAAACCTACGTTTAGCGGGCTTCAAAACGAGACCGTTGTCTCTGGGTGAATGGCAACCATCGGGGAAAGGCATCATCCACGTATATTTGATTAGTTGTACCCCTAACAGGCCAACCAAAGAAAACGTAGCCTCAGCACACAAAAACTTTGAAATGCCTACATTAATCGCGGAAATAGCAACAGAAAAATAATACCCCGCTACCGAAACAGCAAAAACCACAACATAAACTGTTGACTCGTAGCATAAGACAATGAAACTGAAACATCTTCATACGCATCCGTCTTTGCCATTTACTGCGCTTGCGCGTACCGGCCCGGGCTGCTTTCAGAGATCGCGGAATCAGACGTGTCTTCTTCGGTTGGTAAGTAAAACTTCCAAATATGACGTTATTGTTAATACAGATGTTTAACAATGAATTGTAAGACGTAGCTGTTACATCCACATTCTCGTAAATTCGCTTATTTTAGCATGTCACCCTGCCGAAAATGAACGATGCACTGTCGATTTCGCTAAAGTCTTATGTTGCCAACTTGACGACTTTCTCGCTTAATCTGGCGACTTTCCAAATCGGGATTGTTTGTCCACTCAAGACGTATGCATACGTCTTGAGAAAGTCGTCAAGTTGGCAACTCTAAGACTATAGCGAAATCGACAGTGCATCGTTCATTTTCGGCAGGGTGACATGCTAAAATAAGCGAATGTACGAGAATGTGGATGTAACAGCTACGTCTTACAATTCATTGTTAAACATCTGCATTAACAATAACGTCATATTTGGAAGTTTTACTTACCAACCGAAGGAGACACGCCTGATTACGCTATCTCTGAAAGCAGCCTGGGCCGGTACGCGCAAGCGCAGTAAATGGCAAAGACGGATGCGATAGAAGATGTTGCAGTTTCATAGTCTTATGCTACGAGTCAACAGTTTATGTTGCGGTTTTTGCAGTTTCGGTAGCGGGGTATTATTTTTCAGTTGCTATTTCCGCGATTAATGTAGGCATTTCAAAGTTTTTGTGTGCAGAGGCTACGTTTTCTTTGGTAGGCCTGCCTAAGCTCTCTTATTTCCAACATTATTGTGATTGGACAGACGTGTTCACTCTGGGAAGTGGGTAATTCAAATTCTGCCCAAGACTTCTCTCCCTTCACAAAGAAAAATGCTAAAAACACTTTGTACCCAAACCCACCCATCAATATCATCCATTGACAGTGAACTCTCACAAAAGACTCTTAGAGGAAGTATATTCTAGAGAGTCTGCTGATTAACAAGTTGACAGGTCTGTCTATATCAGACTTGGAGATGGGGGGATGACTGCCAGATGGCCAAATAATGGCAGCTTGCAGGGGAGCACACCACCGGTTGCATGATCGTGTAAAGGCAGATAGACAGTTGTGGTTACCCTTCAGCATGATGGCCACACAGAATCACTTGTCTGTAAAACTGCTGGTGTCCCTGGTGCATGCCAAATGAAGTGTGTTCTCATGATGTTATAATGTGCACTTTAGATTTTATCACCGAAAGTGAAGCCTTTTTTTGCATACTACTTCTTCTTGTCTAGGATTTGCAGCAAGAGTGGGAGATAATGAGGAAAGTTTTGATTCATGCAATATAATGATTTTATTAAAATTAAAAATGAACAAGTGTATAGACATATCATGAAAATATCTGAAATATACATTTTGAGGAGGTACAGTAAATTACTAATTAAGTGGTCCACAGTTGGTTCATCAGATATACCAGTGCACCATGCGAGAAAATTGTACAGTTCAACTGGAACAGAGCGGGCTGCAGAAACAGTGAGATCTGCGGCAGTTGGAGGCCATTGGGCCTGAAAATGAGGAGTGTCCTTGATCACATTTTTCATAATGACACCCGCACCAAAAATAGTTCTCGTAGCCTCCATGTCCATGCCAACTGCAGCTGCAGGAGGTACCTGAGCCTCAATGGTCCCGTCTCTGGTTTCATCTGCACTTGTATACTGTACACTGTCCTCGTTGTTTGATGCACTTTCACCAGTCTCTGAAGAAGATCTGTCAAAAAATGCTGTTGGCGCCGTAAAAACAAACTCACTCAGGTTCTTTCGACTGGGCTTCTGGAAGTTCAGCTGTGGGAAGTCATTCTGTAATCGCTGCTTCAGTTGGTCCGTCCTGAAATGTGAAGAAAATGTTCAATGCCAGCATGTACTGAATCCAACTATTTGCATGGGGTGACCCACTGCAACAGATTTTTAAAAAGCCTCTGAAGATGGTAAAGTAATTGTTTTGAATAAATGTAAGACATTCAGTAATGAGACTGTTAGTGCATTTGGGTACATGTTGGTGTTGATGGACTCATGGAGGTCACCCCGAATAACAATTTTCTGACGGTCCCATGGATTTTCAGTGAAGGAGCATGGGTAGAGTCAGACGTCAAAACCACTTGCCATTTAAATTGCTGATTCAACATAGGTGGCTCACAGAACACACAACTTGAGCAGAAATGCCCTCATGCATGTCATGTTCTGGCTGAAATTCTGTATAAGTTGTATACGTCCAAACTCTTTGTTCAACCTCCTGAAATTCTGAAGATACTTCACATGCATTTACTGACCTGTATGAAGACAGATGTATCTCCACATTTTCACACCTTCTATTTAATTTATCACTATATGCTTTAGCATATGGTAGATTCGCTAGGTCACCTGGCCTGAAAAATGTGAAAATCAAACTGAAATGCTTGGCTCGAGCAATCCGAGTGGGGCCTTTGCAGTGCAAATCTTATTTTAGCCATGCTGGAGTAGCCGGATTCATTCTGTATTATAAAAATGTTGCATGTTGACTAACCTGAGCTGTGCATCATCTTTCGGACGCGTTAAAAATCTTGTGTATTCCTTGTAGCAAGTTTGATGGTAACAGACTTCAATCGCCTCACAATCCCTGTCCCCCACTTGCATAAAGATGCTTTCATCAGCTTTTCGCTGAGCGGCTTCACACAAGCGACCTGAAAAAAAGAATAAATAAGGTGAGATGACAAACAGAATGACAGGACTGAATGTGTGCAATCTGCATGATGTAAAATTAGCTACTAGGTCATTCATTCATTCCCAGGAGGCCAAGACCAAGAACTTCATTTATTATGCAAATTGCATACACACCCCTACACAAGTTAGGAGTAAATTATTCAAATTAAATTGACCACAAAGTGTCCTGTCGAAGAATCTTCTTACCTCCAGACTCAGTTTCTGCCAGCACCAATTTATCCTTCTGTCGTTTGTGGGATTTCGTGAAAAACTTGTCGACCTTCTTGCATATGATGCATGCTACTGGAAGTAACACTGCAGTCGTTCTACGTGGTGCAACAGATTTTCTTGGCCCGCTTGCCTTTTTTTGCCACTGGCATGACTGGAGGTGCCACCGCCGCTGCCGTGGTCTGAACATCACTGTCATCATCCTGTTTTCCTTTTATCGGAGGCCTGCCTACTGGCTTTACTGCTTTTTGCTGCTGCTGAATAACACTGGAAGCAGCAGCAGGCCTGGCTATGGCACTACTAGTACTAGGCCTAGGCCCAGCTGATGCAGTTTCTATCGTACTCATCAGGCCATGAGTAGACCTCAGTTTCTTTGGGGAAATTACAGTTTTAGGCACATTTTTCACTTCACACCGCCTTGTTGCACTATTTATCCGCTTCAAGTCTGTAAAACGGCGGTAACATGCGTCGTGAAACCCATATTTCAAATCCCGTTTAGCGAATTCGGCTTCAAGAATCGGCGCAGCCTTTTCAGAAATTGTCCAGTCATTTCCATCCAAAGTGGCCCAAATCGAAGCACAATGGAGCGCCTTTGCCCACCGAGTAGGTGTAAACGTTTCTACACTTGTTACAGAAACAGAGTCTGTATGCAAGAGACATTCAATTTGAAAATTTTCCATCTTTTTTCCTGCTTTTTTGACGAAAATTTGGAAAACAGGAAGGATTTGGTCATCCGCCATCTTGATCTTGCTTCTGCGAAAGCGCGATGCTGATTGGTCAATTCGGGTACTATTTTATTGCGCAGTGTTTAGTCGCCATGTAACACCCTAAAAAAACGGTATCATTCCGCCAAAAATTCAACAATATAGTTCAAAGTTGACATTGAAAAAAAACAAATAAACTGCAGGATAAAACATGGAGAACTTTTTGTTTTGTGATCAGATGGAACCAATTAACATGCCGATGTGCTCATTTGTTAGACCCACTCTCGCTGGAGCGAACTGGCACGCTACCGTGCACAGGCAATGGCCTATTGCTAGAGTCTCAGTGCATCTTTGGCGCTTTAGCCGGTAAGGTCTCTTGAGAGATTATTGTTAGGGACTTAGCGGCATAACAGGATCAGTGTCAGTGAGTAAGGGAATCTTTGATTTATTTCCCTTTTCTTTTGTTTGCCTCGAGCTCGCTTGTTTTCTACCACGGGCGGCGTCTGGTCTATTGGTAGCGCAAGCCTCGTTATTTCGATCTGCTCTTAGTCTCTCTACACGCTGTGAAATTTGCCTTTTTATATTTGGCCGCTGCTCTTGACGTCCACCTCCAGCAGCTATCACACCAGAGGAGATTGCTCCAAAGACTTTTTTGCAAAATCACCAGGTGACAAAGGGATATTGTATTCTACTAGAAACTCATTATAGGAGTAGAGGAAACCCTCCCCGTTAAATAACTGAGCAACCAACACAATGTTATCATTGAACCAGTAATCGATAAACAGGGATTTGTGCTTAAACAGTATATCCTTGCTGTTTCATATACAAAACCCAAAACCAGTGTAGTTGGCACGTTATGTAAAACGTAGATAAAAACAGAATACAATGATTTGCAAATCCTTTTCAACTTATATTCAATTGAATACACTGCAAAGACAAGATGTTTATTGTTCAAACTGAGAAACCTTTTTTTTTTGCAAATAATCATTAACTTAGAATTTAAAGGCAGCAACACATTGCAAAAAAGTTGGCACAGGGGCCTTTTTACCGCTTTGTTACATCCTTTTTACATCCTTTCCTTTTATCGACACTCAGTAAACTTTTGGGAACTGAGGAGACCAATTTTTGAAGCTTTTCAGGTGGAACTCTTTCCCATTCTTGCTTGATGTACAGCTTAAGCTGTTCAACAGTCCGGGGTCTCCATTGTCGTATTTTACGCTTCATAATGCGCCACACATTTTCAATGGGAGACAGGTCTGGACTACAGGCAGACCAGTCTAGTACCCGCACTCTTTTACTACGGAGCCATGCTGTTGTAACACGTGCAGAATGTGGCTTGGCATTGTCTTGCTGAAATAAGCAGGGGCGTCCATGAAAAAGACCTTGCTTGGATGGCAACATATGTTGCTCCAAAACCTGTATGTACCTTTCAGCATTAATGGTGCCTTCACATATGTGTAAGTTGCCCATGCCTTGGGCACTAATACACCCCCATACCATCACAGATGCTGGCTTTTGAACTTTGCGCCTATAACAGTCCGGATGGTTCTTTTTCCTCTTTGGTCCGGAGGACACGACGTCCACAGTTTCCTAAAACAATTTGAAATGTGGACTTGTCAGACCACAGAACACTTTTCTTTTTGCATTATTTGCAAAAAAAAATTAAGTTTCTCAGTCTGAACATTAAACATCTTGTCTTTGCAGTGTATTCAATTGAATATAAGTTGAAAAGGATTTGCAAATCATTGAATTCTGTTTTTATCTACGATTTACATAACGTGCCAACTTCACTGGTTTTGGGTTTTGTATATGAAACAATAAGGATATACTGTTTAAGCACAAATCCCTGTTTATCGATTACTGGTTCAATGATAAGAAATCTGTGGCATCTCCCCTTCGAACTCTAACATCAGTGAATTACTGAAACTCTCCTCTCCATTCCGATGGCTTTGGAGCCTTCTTGCACCACGCACTCCCTCTACCTCCAAAAACTATTCTGCTTCAATATCCAAAGGGATGCCACTAATAACCCCTTTTAATATTACCCTATCCCTGAACAAAAAACAAGTGACTTTTGTCGCCTCGTAGTCTTTAATTTTTAACACTTTATCCCTTTGCTTCGCTGTACAACTCTCAATAACAAGCCCAGTTCTAGTAATTTTTACTCCCCTGACCTCACCCACCTCACTTTTCACAAACTTCCCTACCTCATGGGCATCTGAGAATACACGGTTGGCCTGAGATCCCTTCACATCTACTTTCATTCCAACCATATATTTTCTTCCTTCTTCCTCATTTTCAATCCCTTTATTCCTTTTCTTATTCCCTCCCTCCGCCATTTTGCAATCCATAATGCATTCCTAATCTGTGTTTGAAATTCTACCGAACTGCCAGCTGGTAAAATAGAAAACAACTGGAGCTTTTCAGTCGCGCACTACACAAGCAGTGAAATCCACGTGCGTAGTGACTTATACGTGCGTGGTGTAGTTTGCGGTTACTAGTTTGTCACCTCAAGCGTGTATGACATGGCTGTATTACAACAATTTTTCATCATTTAGGGGATATTTTACATACAATTGTATTAGTCATACTTATTGTTTCTAGGCCTTCATAAAATTCCTCACCATTAAAACTCACATCTCAGTGCTAAGTAGCTAAGTTGGCTTACTAGCTAACTTGTCTATCTTGTGGTCAATGATTACACATTTGAAATATCTGCTTTTAACGTGTTTTCTTCGCAGCGTTCAAAAACCAAGAAGCTACTGCAATATTGATGATCTTTTATCATTTCATAGCACTTTTGGAAAACACCAGAAAAAAACAAGCGGTATTCTTCAATCATCTTTCATTCTACCTATCTATCTTTTCATCTTCCAATCTGTTTTTTTCCCTATTTGCTGATTTACTCTTCTCATCAGTCATTAACCCCATCATTCCTTGTGCCCATTTACCTTCAATCACCTATCCCGCCCTTGCTTAATCTGTCTGTCTTTTACCCATCTATCCTCGACAGGTCTGCCTGTTCGGAGAAAATGCCTGGAGGGTCCACAAGTAAAAGATGTCCTTTCTGTCAGGGAACCATGTATTGTGCCCAGAAAAAATGTCCACATTGCCAAACGGAGCTTCCGAATAAGCAGCGCCTGCTGAAGAAGCTGCAGAAATTTGACGCTAAGCGAAGGGAGTGGGCCAAGAAAGCGAAATTAAATCACAACATATCCTCTGTTAAGGATCAGGCTGCTGTTATGGTTTGTACTGCTTTTGCAAATCATTCTATCCTGATTCATAAATTGGAATACTGATTTGTATTTAACTTGAAATTGCCCAAAGACTACTTATAGGTGCGCTTTAGTGGCCATAGAATGTGAAACTTTTTTTTACCTGTGAAGGTAACCTTAAAATTGAAGTATAAATGTTCTTAAGTGGAACATATGCTACCATCTATACTTTTTTTTCAGGGATGTTTATGTTCAGGAGCTAATGTTTAACGCAAAGGCCTGGGTGACAATGCATGGTTCAAGTTCATCCCAAGGATGTTCAGTGTATTGGAGGTCAGGGCTTTGCATAGGCCACTTGAGTTAGTCTGCACCGATTTGCCAAACCATGGTCCTGATGATCATTATTTACGTTTTTATTTTATTTGAAATTTATTTGAACCGGGGTGTCTGACTGTAATTTGAGACCGATTTTCAGTAGGGCCCTAATAACAAAACATTAGCAAGCAGTTCACGTGAAAGAAGACATTTTAGGTAATAATACAGTAAACTGAATTGTCGTCATGGATTCAAAATAATTAGCACAAGAGCAATTGCCTTGATAAAAAGACTTGATCGATGTTTCACAATGTCCAAATGGGATTAATTTATCTGGTTTCAGTTTTATTTCCAGATATTCGATTTCAATTATTTTAAACATTGTTATAAAATGCAGTCCTACTCAGCTCCATTCTAAACCAATGATCTTTTGGACCTATGTCCTGGGACTGTGTCCCATGGTAGCCTATTCATCATGCAAGTAGCGAGGCGGTATTTGTTGAGATTTGAATTAAAAAATTTTGTTGAAAAATGTGGATCAATGGTACTCTCGACTAGATTTTTGTGAGGAGAATGGTAAGTGGAGTTTAAGAGGAGCAGTAGATACCTTTCTATAAATTATATCAGCATAATCAAGCACAGGGTGCGTTGTTTTATGCACAATCTTTGTTTTCAAATTTGAAGCAAGCCCTGTTTCCGTACAAGACGGCTATTTCTGCCTAATATTTTGCTCAAAATTTCAATATGCATATGTGAAGTCAGCTTGTTATTCAGCCAAATGCCTAAGCATGTACAGTTGCAATCAAAATTATTTAACCCCCGTTGCAAATGAGGTTTACTGGCAAAATTTACAAACTTTCAGCTGTTTGCAATGAACAAATCAAACAAGAACAATTTAAATGGCTCAACACAACAAATATTACAAGTGGCTTCTCCAAATTTAACGCAGAATGCCACTTTTAATGACTACTGCAGGCTCAAAATTATTCAATCTCTTCATGACAAGTATCTTTAATACTTAGTAGAAAACCCTTTAGCCTCTGACCTGCTGGAAATGTGATGCATAGGCAGATGTCAGTTTATGGCAGCATTCCGCAAGGAATCTTAGCCCAGTCCTCATGGCTCCAATTCACTAATATTTTAGGGTTTGCGTGCTGCAACTGTCTTCTTCAAATCCTACCAGAGATTTTTTATGGGGTTCAAGTGAGGCGACTGTGATGGGCTCTCTAGAATCTTCCCAGACTTCTTCTGAAACTAAGCCTTGGTGGATGTTGAGGTGTGCTTAGGATCATTGCCCTTTTGGAAGGTCCAATGATGCCCAAGCGTCAGCTTCCCTACAGACGGCATGACATTTTCTCCTTGGATATCCTGGTACTTGATTGAATCCATCTTTCCCTCCACACTGTGCAGGTTTCCAGTGCCAGAGGAAGCAAGGGAGCCGCATAGCATAAAAACGTCCCCACAATTCTTCACTGAAGGCAGTGTGTAGTTTACAGCATATGCTTCTTTATTCCTCCTGCAGACATACCACTGATTCATCAGCCCAAAATATTCCAGTTTTATCACTCCACAGAGCAATATCCCCAAACATCTGTGGCTTATTTATGGTTTTGAGGATATTAGAGCTTGTTTTTTTGGATCAGTTGTGGTGTATGTCCTGGAGACCTTCAACTTTTAGTATGTGCCCTACTGTGCAAACTGAAACCTCAGTGGCTCCTGCTTCCAAGTCTTGCTGCGGGTCTCCTGCAGTCACTCAAGAGTTTTTGAAACCAATTCAATTCAATTCAATTTTGTTTGGATAGCGCTTTTCACAGGCAGGCTGTCACAAAGACGCTTCACAGAGAGAAAAGGGCAAAGCCCAGACAAATCTCTAATCCCTCATCCCCAAATAGCAGGCAAAAAAACTCTCTGTAGGGAGGAAAAAGCCTTGAACAGTGGTGAGGAAAAACTCCCCAGTGGGAAGAAATCTCAGGAGGAACCTGGCTATTGTGGGGAAGCCCATCCTCCGCAGACTGGCTAATTAATTGATTGATGAGTCAATTAAAATCCAAAATTCTTTGAATAATAAGGTTTCCAAGCAGTGACATCTGTAGCTCCAGGGAGTGGAGAGGTGGGGATGAGAGGATGAGGGGATCAGGACAGCAGGAAGACAGCAGTCGGTGACCATAAGGTAAGTGACAGGGCTTAGGTGGTCCAAGGACTGAGTTCCGGGGGACAGCGTTCCTCAGAGAAAACACAAAAACAAAAGAGGGTTAGGAACTGGATAGACTAATGCAAGCTGCACAAAATGTTGTCCTGTGTCAGGTATCAAGTTACGCTAAAATACTACAACTCCGGGGTAACCAGTATAGAGCAGTCAACTCTCTTATTCAACTTATTGCAGCACAGAGGCCCTGAACTTCATCCGACTAATGCTGCATAGTTTTTCCAATTAGACACCACCAACACCATGTGGACCTGCCCGATGACTAAGGCCGTAGCAAGCCCCACCGGTGATGTGTAAGTGCAATCTCAGTGCCACCGGTTCCATATGGATATAAGCAATTTTGACGACCAAAACCTAGTATCCTTCATCCACTTATTGCAGCACACAGGCCCTGAAATTCCATTCGACTAAGGCTGCGTAGTTTTTCAATTAGACACCACCAACACCATGTGGACCTACCCGGTGACTAAGGCCGTAGCAAGCCCCAGCGGTGCCGTGTAAGTGCAATCTCAGTGCCACCAGTTCCAAACCACCCATCTCCTCAGGGATCTGGGGCTAGACATTGATAGCTTCCTCTTTCTGCCACATCCTGGTAGCCACTCTTCCTTTAAGTCTGAACTTGCGAACTATGCTTCCAACTGTATCTCTAAGAACATATCTCTTCTCCTTGTTTGTGCTAGGCAGTGATCTCCTCTATTAGCTTTTTGGACAATTCTTTTGACAGCCATATTTCTAAGGTGCAATCAAACACCACTGTCCACAAACCCCTAGCGAGTGCAAGTATTTGATGTGTTCTATCTCAAGCAAACCTGATACAACTAATTAAGCTGTTGATTAGCTGCATTAGGTGTGCTTGAGACACTAGATTTGCAAATATGTTCTCATAAGGGATTCTATTCGGGGGGTTGAAAAATTTTGAGACTGCAGCAGTCATTAAAAATGGCATTTTCAGTTCAATTTGGAGAAACCACTTGTAATATTAGTTGTGTTGAGCTATTTAAAATGTTCTTGTTTAATCTGTTTATCACAAACTGCTGAAAGTTTCTAAGTTCTGCTATTAAACCCAATTCGCAATAGGGGTTGAATAATTTTGATTGCAACTGTATATGGTGTGGAACAGCTTTAATTTGGGTTCTCCTCCGGGTACAGGTGCCTACGCACCGATGCATAGTCAAGCTGAGTGAGGAAAAGGCCTTTCCTGAACTCTTGTCATGGCTGGAAGTTGATGAGTGTATTGCTTTTGCTTTTGTCTCTGTGTCCGCGTACTTTTGGCCAACAAGTGCATTTGAAATGTTGTTTTTTGCAATCATAATCTTCTATTGTGGCATGTACTTGCTATTTTATTTCAAAATTTTAACTGGGCAAATATGTGTCATTACAGCTTGAGAAACTCCGAGCTGTTGGCTACAAGCCGATCCTCCTGCTAGGTGATAAGCACAATAAGTGCGAGGTTATTACACCACGCGTCAACTTCGACAATTACGCAAAAGAGACCCTGGAGAAGATTGCTGTAATTTATCAGTTTTTGTGCGAAAGTAAGTTTGTAATTTTAGTCTCTTACCGTAAGAGTGAAGTCATCACATCAGCATGAAAAGGGTTCTTGTGTTGTTCTGCTATACTTTGTGGTTTTGATGCTCGTACATTTTTAATTGCATTGTGTTTTCTATTAATATTTTACATGTTATCTATTTGCTCATTCAGTCTGCCATTTTACTAGTAAGTGCAAATATACAACTGAGTAAAGAAAACACAGTTTTTTCAATAAGATCAATTTATATCAAACCTCTAACTTATAGACAAATTTATTTTGTATTACTGTACTGAAATGAAATAATTGATATAATATAAGTAGAAGATCAATTACTGCCTGTCAACAAACTTGAGCAACAATTGGGGTAAAAAAGAAGATGTTAATAATGAGTGTGGCCTTCACTTCTTTGCTTGCATGATTGTAATTACTTGGGCATCAATTGACACCAGTCTCTTGCTAAACAGTGTGAGATGCTTTGCCAGTGTTACTGAAGTGCCTGGATAAGCTGAGAGACATTTTCTGGAGTGAGGTGCTGTAGATGGGGACGGTGTGCAGGTTCATCATGGTTATATGATAGAACGCCTTCCCAGGGACAAGGCTGGTCATTCTATAACTTCAATATTATTTAAATGGAGATAAGTCCAAATTATCCTGGGCGTATGAGGCCTTCCAATAGCTATATTTACATGGACACACATAATTGGAATAAAGGCCCAATCATAAATAAAAATGCTTCATGTAAAAACGTCAATAGGAAGATTCTGATCCAATTCGGTCCATTCAGAGAGAAATTTCATTCCGAATGAGAGGGGTAGTTTATGCTGATCATCATTCCGAGCAAGTCCATGTACACACCCATGTGATCCTGTCTTCGTGGTTGGGGTAATATCATCTTCACTGTGCGTTTGTGCTACAAAGAGCGAACGAGGTTGTGCAGACAACATGATTCTTTACAACAGAGGTGGAAGTACAGCTTTTTCGTCTTCTACTTTTTTTGATATTTCTGGAAAATTAGACAACTCCGCGCAAGCCCAAATGAATCATTCTGATTAAACGCATGGTGATGTATACGCAAGTCATGATCAGATCATTTCATTTAGTGTCCATGTGAATTTGGATTTGGAATTGAAGCACCTATTACTAAAACCCCATAAGGCACACTTGACTTGACTTGACTTGTGGGGTTTTCGTAATCAGTGCTTCAATTTCCGATTAACCGAGGTTAGGATCAGATTGGAGAAATTTTGCGTATGTAAACATAGCTATTGTCCCACTGCAGTCCATGCAGTTGAAGCCGCAATTCTGTCCATAGAATTTGTGGTCCTCTTTTTCCTGTGTCTCAGGTGGTTTACCTGATCAGTAACTCTTCTTGTCAGCAAAACAACGCTGCCAGTGACGATGTATGGGGGATGGACGGACATAATGCCTTTCAATATCTCTTTGACTCCTTCTGGCATTTAGCCAGCTAAGTGCCTGGTTTCTCTGAGCTTGTGTCCGTCGTATCGTAATATGGTGTCATGTCATGATGAAGACCGGTGCTTTCTTTGCGCCTTCGGCAGCCCAATGCTCATGCACAATGTGCACACGGTAAGTGCATGAATTTTGGCGTCATGCCTGAGTGGCATTTTGGTGATGTTTTCTATGATATGGTATTGAATGAGCTTGGAAACGTAGCCTCTTCAGGATAATGAAAGGGTGCTTTCTTTGCGCCTTCGGCAGCCCAATGCTCATGCACAATGTGCACACGGTAAGTGCATGAATTTTGGCGTCATGCCTGAGTGGCATTTTGGTGATGTTTTCTATGATATGGTATTGAATGAGCTTGGAAACGTAGCCTCTTCAGGATAATGAAAGAAGACTGTAGTTTCCCTGACTGATGAGGGGTGAGGATGAGGGGTATTGTTGTTGGTGCCATTTGTTTGTTGCTTTCTTAAATTTTCCAATTTTGACAAGTTCAGTTTACTAGATTACCTGCATTCTTGTGTGTGCTCTGTAGCTGTCAGTTCTGTGCTTTTCATGACTAAACTTCCCACACCAGTAAGTCTTGGTCGTGAATAGTTGTTCACTATTGTTGTTTGTGAAATCAGAAAATGGATGAAAGTTACTTTTTTTTTTTTTCCTTTCCTGGAGTAACCTCCCATTGAATGCTCTGGCTTACTTGAAAATTGACTCATTGATTTATCCATAGAATAATCGATATTCTCAGTATTGTCTTCAAATTTGATGTATTACATTTTATCATGGATATCCTCATACCAATAAAATATGACAGAATTACATTCATTCCCTTATACTTTTAGCAAGAGAATTTTACCTAGTATTATTTACTGAAGTCAGAATTCAGGAGATATTTTCATGTAAATTGAATGATAGATTGGCATTGACCACATAGAAATGACAGTTTTCATCTTGAAGGGGTATTATACATGCATTATTCAACATTTGACAAAATCTTTGGCAAGGTTTGTTTTAATCTTTGTTAGCAGCTTTGCATGAAAATGTTCTGATACAAATTACATATTACATTTTCAGGAAAGGTGTGCAGTGGTCTGAAGATAATCTGATTTAACTTTTGGCCTAATTTCAGTCTCAAACTATGTCCTATTCTGACCAAATTTTCAGGATAAGTCGCTTCTGATTGAATTTGCACTGTTTTCAAAATGTGCTTTTTTGAATTCTTCTTCAACCTTTTGTAACCCTGGTCTGTGGTCATTAGCTTCATTAGTGGTAGCGGTGGAATAAATGGGGGGATCATGCATGCTGTTTCATATGCTTCTATCTCAGTAGCAGAAGCATTCGGGGACTAAATTGCTATTTCTCACTTTAAAGAACTTGTATGTGATCTTTCATTTGACAACTAAAGTGCTGACTTTGGATGACCCTCAAAGGTCAAAGTAAGTACCCGCATTATTGGCAAGTGTCCAACATAATGGGGGTCACCAGAGGTTTCCACAAGCACTGACTGCCAGCCAAACGCTCAAGTGCTCACCATGAAGAGCTGGCTATTTATTTTCATTTTATCTTTATACTGTAAAATGGCAATATATGCAAGCATATTATGGCAAGTGTTTGCTCCAGATGGCACCAAAATGGCCTAAAAATCTATACATTTTGCCGGAAGGCATGCCCCTGGACCCCCTAGATACGTAAGCCTTTGGTGCTACATATCATGAGCCTTTGATGTATGTATTCAGGTGCCTTCAGCACACTTAGGTATAGCACACTTTGACACTTGGATATAGTAAGCTCACTACCTTTTCCAAGTGTGGGAACTCAGAAACTTGTGGAATGCCTTGGGTCACTACAGAAATATTTCATAGGCCTGTAAATGTTATATTCTGTATGATTTATGTCATTTGTGTCCAATTAGGCCAAAGGATTATACTGTATAATTATGAGTTATCTGAGTTCTCAGTTTATTTAACACCCAATCCATGAAAACTTTCCAATTAAAAAGATAGATTTTTGCAGTTGTCAGCTTTGTAATAGACCAATATGTTTCCACTTTTCTCAGATTGGAGCCAGGATTCTACTGTCAACCCTAATGAAGAGATCACACTTCAGCTAATAACATGTGATCCAGTGGAGGAGATGGCCACAGGGGGACAGGTGGCATTACTGTTGCCCTTTATATGGAAAAATTATTAATATCCCCTGACCTCAGAACAACCTGCCATTCTTGGCAGCCAGGCCTCAGCTTTTTGTTGTCAAATTTATCAATATTTTAGTCAAGACATGTCATGATTTACTTGAAGTAATTAGGAGCTTGCATAACTTCTGGCCATTTTTATCATGAAGAAATTACAAACAGCATTATGTTTTGCGATTCTATTTGCTTTAACAGTTCTTTAACAAATATTGAGGTTGTGTCTCTTAAGATTACAATGAATGTGCAATTAGTTTAATTATGGCACTTGTCTCAGATAGTTCAGGTGATCAGACACAGCAGTCATTGCGCATGGTAAATTGTACACAACTGTTTTTGTTCTTGGTGTCTTGCATTATTGTTATATTAGCACATAACTGCAGTACTTTTCCTATAGCCCAGTCATGACTTATTTTAGTCGTTACCCCTTGTTCATATCGCTTTTATAAAAAATTCAACGGCTTTGAGCAGGAGTAAAGAATCACTGCAAAATATGAGACACTTTCAATATTTAGCCAAACTGGATACTGAGTGTAGCGCTGGTTATATCCATATGGCTCAGCACTGTAGCAAGCTAGCTAAGTTCCACTCTCATGACTAACATAACTTTACTTGGCTACCTACGTAGCGTACATGCAATACTTCTTCACAGCCATTATGTAACATTAGTTTGTTTGCTATTGACCGAATGTTGGCTGGATATTCCATCGACTGAATTTACAAACTGTTGTAATTTGAAACATGAATGTCTGTGACTCAGTGACTGAGTTAGCAGAGCAATGTGTTAACGTATAATGGGCACTAAAGGGAATAGCATTTGTTTTCTATTAAGTTATGCTATTCAGTTATGTGATAAATAGAATCTTATATTTTTAGTAGTGTTATAATGGAGTTACATTATAAGCTTGTTAGTTAATTTAGTTTGTTGCTCACCAAAGCCAGCAACAGACAAAAAGTTTACTCAACTCATTTCATATCTTTGACATGACATGCTCACTTGTGTAAGATTACTCTTTCAATATATGGTATGTTGGGCAGCAAGAGATGAAAGAGCTTGTCTTTGTTTTACATGTTTGTAAATTCCTCAAAATGTCTGTACACTTCAAACTACTTTCCTGCTCCAAGGAGATGGGGGCCAGAGAGAGACAAGAAGAGATGGAGGCCGTAGAGCAAGAAAAAGAGACTGCAGTCACAGATGAGGAGACAGGGGCTAGGGCCACAGGGAAGCATGAGGAGATTGGGCCCACAGAGAGACACGAGGGAACAGGAATCACAGGGAGACATGAGGGAACAGGGAGCGCAGGGAGACATGAGGGAACAGGAGCCACAGGGAGACATGAGACAGGAGCCACAGGGAGACATGAGGGAACAGGAATCACAGGGAGACATGAGGGAACAGGAAGCGCAGGTAGACATGAGGGAACAGGAGCCACAGGGAGACATGAGACAGGAGCCACAGGGAGACATGAGGGAACAGGAATCACAGGGAGACATGAGGGAACAGGGAGCGCAGGGAGACATGAGGGAACAGGAGCCACAGGGAGACATGAGTCAGGGGCCACAGGGAGATATGAGGGAACAGGAATCACAGGGAGACATGAGGGAACAGGAGCCACAGGGAGACATGAGTGAAAAGGAACCGCAGGGAGACATGAGGGAACAGGAACCACAGGGAGACATGAGACAGGGGCCACAGGGAGACATGATGGAACAGGAATCACTGGGAGACATGAGACAGGGGCCACAGGGAGACATGAGGGAACAGGAACCACAGGGAGACTTGAGACAGGGGCCACAGGGAGACATGAGGGAACAGGAGCCACAGGGAGACATGAGACAGGAGCCACAGGGAGGCAGGGTAATAAGAACAGATTTTTCCATTATGTCCCCTGAGAGCATAACCCGAGTTTACATGTGATGACTTGGTGCATTTTGTACAATGCCTAAATGTCTTAAAAACAGGACAGTAAGACAAAACTATGTGTTTTTAGTCTTAAAATCATCTGTCCATCATTTAGAGACCTGATAGCCAGAGACCTATTCAATGCAGTTTGCTGAGTCTGCTGAGTGGACCGTGACAATATCATGCGATTAGTTGATCTAAATCATTAGATTTTGCATTTTCAACCAAAACTATTTAGCTCTGATGGTGACGATGTGGTGGGCTGATGATGCCTAAAAATATCAGTTTTGTCTCTCGTGAACTTGAAGGTACCCTTACCATTTCCATACCTAAGCAGTATAATCCGCGGCTTATTTACTTTTGACTGACAAATGCAGCAACCTTAAGATCTCCTCTGGTAAATGGACTGAAAATGTATTTCATGCTTACAGACTGCTCCTATCATACCGGACAAGAGGTTTTCCCCATTCAAAGTGTGATAAAAGAGAGAGTGAGAAAGGTGAGGAAGATAGGAGGATGATAATTCATCATAATCAATAATAACCATAATAACAATAATAGGGCAGCATGGTGGCACAGTGAGCAACATTGCCACTAGACAGCAAGAAGATGGCGAGTTTGAATCTGTAGAGTTCACATGTTCTCCCGTGTTTGATTGGGTTCTCTGCAGTGCTCCTCCTTCTCCAACCCTGCAAGACTTGCTTGTTCTAAATTGGCTGTCGGTATGAGTGTTTGTGTGAATGGTGTGTGCACCTTACAGTGGAATAGCGAGCTACCCAGGATATGTTGCTGCCTTTTGCTCGGCTCTCCCGCGACCTTGGGGAGGAAGAAGCAGTAAAGATGATTGATGGATGGATGGATGGAAAATAACCTGTATTCATATAGTCCTTTTTGATTTAAAGTTTTACAAATAGGAAAGAAGTCATACAGAAGGAAAGGTAGGGAGGTTAGAAGTGATTAAAATCTGTTCTTAATGAAGTGGACACTTTTAGTTAATTGGTATGTACTTGTTGTCTCCTGGGTTTTTTGCTGGACTGATTGATTTTTGATAACGGCATCCTTTAATCCAGCAAATTTCTAATCAAGTGAATCATAACTATGTATTTGTATTTTCAAGCTTACACTGTAAGATCCATAAATATTCAGATTGTAACAATTTTTTATTTTATTTTTTTTTTTTTTAGCTTTGACGCCTCCCCCCACCCCATAGATATGAAGTGCAGAATTTCAGCTTCAGCTGTGTGTTTTTTCTTAAATATTGCATGAGCCACCCAGGAATTACATCACTTTTATGTACAGCCCCTTGTATGTTTGGAACTCAAAAATTATCAGACAAATCAACATGATCATCAATTAAATTGTATTTTTTAATGCTTGGTGGCATAATTTTTGCTGTCAACAACTGCCTGTAGTCTGGAACCCTTAGACATCACCAGATGCTGCATTGCTCTCCTCTTGATTTACTGTTATACCTTCACTGCAGCAGCCGTGTCAGTTCCTTCTTTGTTGGGCTGTGCATACTCAGTTGGATTCAGGTCATATGATTGACTAGTCAGATGAAGAACATTCCATTTTTTTTACTTGGAAGCACAGTGTGAAAGCAAGTCAAGATTTTTCAAAGCTGTGTCCACCTGCACTGAAGCATTGTCCCATGAGGTCTGAAGCGCTTGGCTGAATCTCAGCATGTACTATTACGGCAGTATACAATTGAGAATTCATCCTCCAGCTTTTGTGAAGTCATATCACTGCTAACAAGACTAACTATATTTGACTTCTCTTCACAGCTGAGTTGGTATTCTAACAGTTATGAGCAATTCTTTCCCTTCTCCATACTCCTCTCTTCTCATCTTTCTAGTTCAAGGTGCTCTTTGTCTCATCTCTCCAAAGGATGTTCATATAAAACTATGGAGAGTTTTTAAAATGTCTTTCGGCAGATTTCATGTTTACGAGGCTTACTTATCGAGAGATTAACGCCCCGTATTCCACAAGAGAGGTTGACTCCTCTCTTGATTGCTGGCAATGACATCCTGAAAAGTGTTCTTGATCGAGCCAGCAGTTGTTATGGGGTTTTTCTGAACCAAGGAATGAATTCTTCGGTCGTCCACCATTTTTATCATCAGTTTTTCTGGACTTCTTGTATTCCGTAGATCACTTGTGCTCTCTTTCTTTAATAAGAAAACACCATATAGTTCAGTTGGATCGATGGAGGCTTGCCAGTTTGCCTACAGATGGTTCAGTTTACAATCCATCATTTGAGAGTTACACTCCTCAAAGACAAATCAATATGATTGTAAGTACATTCATATTAGAATCTCACATGTTTTGTTGTACCATTTCAGTTGTAGTTGAGGGTGAATGGACCTCTAGTATTTATAGGTTGAAATATATTGCTTTTTCCTATTGACAGGGCAAAGCAGAAATCCTGATGGATTGGCTACCTTGTCCACAGTGGTAAGTATTCTGCTGGTTTTCTATTCGCTATATGTAATGTACAGTATTTGCAATTACTTGCTTCTCTTTCTCCTGGTAATACCTGACAGCTGTGATAATGTTCACACCTGGGCTCAGTGAAGGATATATCACCTGTATCAAATAGCATAAAAATATTTCTAAGTGAAATATATGTCAGTTAACAATTTATATATGAAATGTGCATTTTATCTTTACATTGCCATGCTTTGTTTGGTAGTTTATATACATCTGTTTAGTTCTCAAGCTTTTTCATTTTTTCAAATCTGGCTCTAGACGGTTATTCTTATTTTTGTTTTATACACCAGCGTTGCTCGCTGATATTCTGCACATTCGAGATACAATGCACCTTTCTGTTAAGTTCTCATGTCAATTAAGGATGTTGTAACAGATGATGTATCTGACGTATCCTCGCCACATCCCTGATTTGACCATCGTCAAGCCTGTCTGTGGTAACCTGCAGTGGCGGAAGCCAATGAGCGAGTTTGTCACAGAACAAGCACACACAGCTTATCAAAGGAGAGAACTACATGGCATTGTAATTTTTAGGCAGTGGGCAGTAACATCTCGTTTTTATGTGGTTCAGTTTTTATGTGTCATTTATTACCTATTTTTATGTTAATTGATAAGTAAAAAGATTTGTTTGAGAATAGTAATTTGAATTTTCTACCCCTTTTTGTTTTTTCAGTGGTGAACAATGGGTCCCATCCTGGCAGCCAAAGGACACATTGCAGATGATTTCCCAATGACACAAAACAAAGACCCCATGAATTTGCACTGTAATCAGAGCTACAGAGGTTCCAACTAAATAGTTGGGCGTGCAACTTTTGTTTTGACCTGGCAAAAGCACTGTCCTGTGAATGTGTGTGTGTGTGATATGTATTCACACTTTCACATTACCTGGCCAAAAAAAAAGTCACACTAATATTTTGTGGTTCCAATTTAGTGAATTCCAATCAAAGTCATTTTTAATCTAAATTTTAGAAAAAAAGTAGGGCGCAGAAGACTTTTGCACAGGATTGTCCAAGAAATTGAATAAAAATATATTTTGTAAAAGTAAAAGTGTGTTATGTATCCTTTACATTTTGTACAGTAATTACATGTTTTTCTGCTCATCCAAGTTTACAAATAGCTATTTCAAAGACCATCCGTGTCTATGCATTATAAAATCGTGATGTCACTTTAGGATCGCCATCAGCTGTGGTTGCCTACTTGGAATGTGTGAGGTTAGAGTTTTAAGGCCGTATATAGCAGAAATTTATGAGGACACAGACTTAAAATTACCTGATTGAGCTGAGAACCTCTCATAATAAATACAGTGCAGCTACTCTATTTGTCGAGGTTTCATTATTTTGCTTAGTTTGGGGTGTGAAATTTTGTCAGTAAATTAAGCTGTAAGTCACCCAACATCTGTTAATTGAAGTCAGTGCTTACTATACTTTGCTTTGTAAATGTGCAGCTGACCTGATCTGATTTTACAGTACACCTTGGCTGCTTTTAATTACAGTTGAGATCAGTGACCAAAACCATTATGAAATTGCTATCCTCCACTCATCTAACTTGATGTGTTGACCAGTGTTTGTTCCATTTCAGTAAGTGATTAAAAAAAATGGTGCTTACAGTTACTACTTCATCCTACATACCAAAAAGTGATACGGGACCACCAAATGCGAGGATGGAGGGAAAAGTCTTTATTGGAAAAATAAAGAAAATCAGGCACGAGGGCCAACAAAAAACTTCACCCAAAGGGTTTCCTAAAAAACAAACTAAAGAGAGCTACACAGAGCTATAAACAAAAGGATCAAAAAGGATGATAACAAAGGCCACTGGAAACTCCAGGCAGAAAATTCTTAAACAGAAAAGAATAAGGCTTCAATATTTTCAGAATGACAAAAAACACAAAGGCTAGGAATGCAAAATAAAAAGATGTGAAACACGCTGGCTACTAACAACTATGGACATGAACTTGATAGAACAAGAACTGAGACTCTGTCTGCCAGCCAGCTTCCACCGCATCCAGATAAAGGGTGAGCAATCAAGACATGAAGGGCAACACCTGTTGGAGGAGAAACAAGAGGCAGGGCAAGATCATGAGACATGGACCAAGATTGGATGACAAGACTTGCTCATTAAGGGAATGAGCGTGCTCAGCTTAAGTACCAATTAAGTATGCAGTTTGGAAGCAAGCATGAATGTAAAGAACAGAAAAGCACAGCAAGATCTTGAAATAGCAAAGCAGGAATCATGACAATAAACTCCCTGTCTAAATTAGTAATATTAGTAATGTGCCTATCTAAGAATTACACCACCCAGTGAATGTTAGTAAATGTTAGTAACTTAAAAACAGCTAATTGTCAATTAAGCTTTGACAGCCCCAAATCAGCACAGAACAGAAGGAAGGGGGAAATACCAAAGCTCTAAAAATACCCAGAGCTCTAAAATGTGCAACAACGAAGGCACGGGGCGGAACGCAGACAAGCGGTGGAGTGGCTTGGTAGAGCTGTCAAAACAAAAACATGGAAAATGAACATGAATAATGAAATGCAATGACTGGATAACAGAAACTGTTAAAACTGTGACATGATCTATGAAATCTTGAACATGAAACTGATAAAACCCTAAATGCTGTCCTGGCCAAAGGCCAGGACCTCAGAACACAACAAAAAAGTATGTCTGTGCACAATACAAATGGAGCTGATAGGGGAGAAGTGGAATGTTGTAACTTGATTAGCACCCCCATTCGATCTGATCTTCAGATTTGTACTTGGCACAGCAAGTCAACACCTAGCGTAAACAAAGTGGTGGACCTTAAAAGCAAAAAAACAATTCTTCATTGAAAGAAATACTGCAGATGCATTTTAGCTGAGCAATCAGGCAATATCCTGCCTCTCATAGCAAGATTTTTTTTCATATGAATGCAGTCAATTATTCTCATCCATTTCTGAAATCGTTGTTTACAAAAGACCTTGTAACTGAAGAGGCCCATCGCACATTTGACATTAGTTAAATACTTGTTCTCATTTAATCCTATGCCCATGAGGAGGTAACACAGAAACTATGTAAGTGTTACAAACATCTGAGCTGAAAGGATTGATTTAATTCCTACAATGATTTGTGTCTGGATTTCGTGTGAGGGCTATCATGACTTCATCAGTGTCCTTTGTATTGAAGTCTACTTATTAGTTTTCATCATCACAACAATCAGAGAACATCAGCATCCCTAATAGGCCTAAAGAAAATTGAATTACCCTTTCCCTGTCATCACCTGAGTCAGAAATAATGAAGAACTATGAACATGTTTCCACCACCAATATTGCTGTGCAAATATTCCCTCATAAATCTTTCTGTTTTATGTGCAATTAATTAATCAACCCTCAACAAACAGTTGATAAATTCAATGAAGGATCAGCACGATAAGCTACTGAATGCTATTTGAAGTGGGTTTCACTTGAATTCTTTGTTAATACTGTAGCATTGCAACATTTGCCATAGAACTACATTTTAAGGCGCTCTAAGCTGCTAAATACGACCATAAAAATTGCCTTTCAGAGGTTTTGTCTAATCCTCCATTGTTAGTTACATGCATGTGAATAGTCATATCTTAGCAGCCAGTCCTTGATCACATCAATACCTGCTTACTCACATTGTCCACAGACAATGCCATCAGTGTAAATTGTGCCAGACCTAGGGCTTTGCTCATTGCATGATTTTCTGTCTACTCATTTTCTCTCAAACTTCTTATTGCACTTTTCATACATGTAGCACAGAGTGCTTCACATATTGGGGAAAAAAAACCCTCACCCCCAAATTCTCTTACAACCACAGAGATTTCATGAAGTAAGAGGACAAGAATGACTAATATTTTACTCTCCTTGATCTTCTTGCCTGTGAATCAGGAAATTGACATCAGTGCGCCATCCGGTAAGATGTTTCAATTCCACAAATACTTTTTCAGGAGTGAGGAGAAAGGTGGCTTGCTGGAGGAGCTTTGAGTGAGGACACATTGGTGTAACCTTAGTGAAAGCCTTTTTGCCACCCATGTTGAACAGAGGCATTACACACCCCTGAAGCATTGTGTTTCTCCTATTGCTCCTCCAATTGCATCTCATTTAGGAGGGACCAAGACATGATGACAAAAGGCAGGAAATGAATCGAGGATGTACAAACTGAGAAATGAGACAAGGGGAATTGTCCATTCCTTTGCTAATGAGGCTAAACCTTGAGTTGTATTTTGGTCACTAAACATAGTGTGACAATAAAGGCGCCAGAGCTGTGTTGTTTTTCCGACAATTGCGGCATAATGATTGATATTTTAACCTAGACTTGTATGTCTTTTTCCATCGTAAACCTTCTTGATTAGCTGAATGTTTGCTCTACAACTGAAAGTAGTTAATCGCAGACATCAAAACTTTTCCTTTAGTTTTATTGAAACAAATATCTGCCATGAAATACAAACCTTTATACAATCTAAACTTGTATAAAGAATTTTTAGGTACAACTAACTTTAAAATTTATTTTATTTTCACGATTGGCTATCATACCATCATCACTGCCTCTAAAAACCTATGCTATTTGTCATACCAGCTTAGCCAAGGAAAAAAATAAGTAAATTGTTATATTTTAATTGATTCCAGGTAGTGATTCTCTGTTGTTAGTGAGTCACGTCCATGCATTTTACATTGCTCTTACACACCCAGGGGCTCAGTGTCGCCCCCTGGAATATTAAAAAATTAGTAATTTAAACGGCTCAATTTCCAAAACGGACGGACGAATTTGAGAGAAATTTGATAGGATTTTGTGTTATGATGTGTTTAATAAATGATGTCGAGGAAAATGTTTAATCTTATTGGGAAATGACCGAAACAGAATTTTGGAAGTGTTCAATCCTTTGAATGTTGAATTATTCCCTGATGTTGTAATATGGTGTAGAAATTAGAACAATTAACATGTATTTTTGGTCCTCATGTGAACTTGATCTGTATTTTTTAAATTATTGAACATTAAAGTTAAAAACCACATTACCCAGATGACCGAATAGTTAATTTCGACGGACAATGGACTCCGATTTGTAGTTCATTTGTGTTAATTTCCGGGTTAGTTAAGTTAGCTGGTAAGCATTAGTTTAGCTGTTAACTGGAAGGCAGTTGCTACGGGTACGGCCGTTTTTAAATGCATTTCAATGTGGAGAGGTACGGCAGTCCCTATTTCAAGCCCTAACCCTAACCCTAATCTCGAATCCCTCTACTAATATCTCGTTATCCACAATCGTCTTGGTTAAAACTGCCGAGTTTCTAAACATGGCGTTACTGGAAATGTACTATATCCGTTTCTTAGCATAAATGTGTTCGAATGACAGCATAAGTGCTGACATGTGGAAGTGAGAGAATATGATTGTGACAAATGACACAAAATATTGAAATCTGTCAGCTACCCTGTTGAATTTGAGTGCGGGGGAACGTGACGAAAACGCTCGGATGAATCAATGACATTTCATACTAGCAGAGGCATTAGTTACTGTTAGCACGTAGTTAATTCACCGCCGGCCATTTATTGTTTTTCCGCCTTTTAGTTATGTTTATGGATGTGTCCTCGTATGTATTCGCTCGGCTGTTTCATTTCTTTTAAATGTGCTCTGGGCAGACCCTCTATCAATCAATCACAAGTGACTCAGCCGTTCATTTGCCCTGCGCCATTTTTTTGCATGTGTGTACTTCTTCCAATCCAGGGCATCTGGCTTTTCAGCAAGGAGTGGTTGTGTACCATTGTGTATCGCATACCACAAGTTCAGTATCAGTGCGAACCTCCGATGCTGGCCAATCTTTGCCCTTGTCCGTATACACAATGACTAATGCTCTAGCACCTGTGCAAAACTAAGTGAAATACTGAAGCTTCTTGTGTTCTGCTGGCTGTTCCAAACTGTGCTGTAGCGAAATAATTAAGTCCATGCACACTCTACTCATCATTTGCACTAGTGTCTTTCCTTAATTAATGGTAAAAAAAAAAAAATGGCATTGCATTCAAACATCAATAAACAATGCAACCCAATGCATATTCTGTAGAAATTGATGATGGGGTATGTATTATATGATTTTTTTTGACTGCATATATCTAAATCTAATTGTTCTGAAGCAGTGAGGCATATTCTGTGCTACTTACAACAATGAACTAAAACATAATGACCATATCAATATGCCGTTTGCCCTTAGTGTGCACGTTCTACTCCAGGGTGATCCTTTATATGTCCTGTCTACATAAACTTGTTAATAGCCTTGGTAGTAGAAAGGGTTACATTGAGATTTTATTTGCATTTTCTGATTTAGTTGACATCAGAAATATTTCTTGTACTTTTTTTGGTTCACTTTGTAGCAACAGATGACATCCTGCATTATGGTCCTGTCTGCTTTCACCTTTGATGACATACTCCAAGGTAGCAAAACAAAGACATGTGGTGGGATGTCAGAATATATTGGTTATACTGAGGAGTTGATTGGCTTCAGTCTTCATTCCCCTATGGCAGGGGTGGGCAATCCTGGTCCTTGAGGGCCAGAGTGTATGCAGGTTTTTATTTCTATCATTTACCCTGGCTAAATGAGTTAATTGATTGCACATGCAGATATAGGTTTACACAATAATTAACTCAAAGAAAAATGTTTTCTGAAGGGAGAAAAGAACAGTCTTTGGAGGCCATTCATGATAATTGATAACGCCTGAAATGTCAATTTTGTAAATGGTTTGGCAAATTTAGACAATAAACTAATTAAAGGCCAGAAGTTGTTGTGAAAACCAGGGACAGATTTGGCCCTTGCTGCTGACCTCTGCCATACAGATTGGATCATCAGTTAGAGCGGGTGTCCAGGAATCAGGTGGTGTCTGGTTCAATCCCCGGCTCTTCCAGAGAACGCGTCGAAGTATCCTTGAGCAAGACACTGAACCCCGCACTGCTCCTGATGTACAGGGGTGGCGCATTGCATGGCAGCCTCTGCCATCAGGGTGTATGTGAGGCATAATTGAACAGCGCTTTGGGGTCTAGACTGTACTAGAAAAACACTGCATAAATGCAGTCCATTTACTCCTTTCGTCAAAAGTGATTCCCCCACCGCAGAAAAATGACCCTTCCAAGACATCAGTTGTTTACTGAACAAAGTTTATTCTTCCCATTTCCGTAGAATGCCTATGCATTTTAGAGAAGTTTGAATGTCCAAGTTTTGGCAACGACTCCAGATTTGTATCAATACATTGCTATCATAGTGTCAATAATAGCATGGTGGCACACGGCTTGGGGCCCCCGTTAACATACAAGCTCAAGACAACAAGGAGAAAACTTTCTATTCACACCCTTCACATAATTTTCCATGTCTTTTCATTGATAGTAGTCTTCACTGAACTAAAGACAAAGAACAAAAATCAGCTGCACTGCTCACCATATTGCTTAATTAGATTCACAATGTATAGTTTTTGAATTGCATTTGACACACTGGTTCTGTCATGGGCATTTTTCATCAAACGATTACAGCTGCATGGGCAAATGACTGAAAATGTTAATCATACGTGCCTTCACGTGTAATATATTAAATTGGTGGTCTTCAACGTTCTTCCTGGGGACCCATTGTGTATGCTGGTTTTTTTTCCAACCACAATTGTAATCGCAGGATTTTAAGAAACTTTGAATGTCTGAATCAGGTGTTTGCCCTGTTTAGAGTTGTTAATTACTCTCTTTTGCCAAATGTTACATAGAAACATCCATATCCATATATGCTATGAAGAATGAAATAACCCATTAGAAGATAGTGTTCATTTCCACACTGCAAGAAATTTCAAGTAATATAACATTTTGGAAATCAGTAAACCCCAAATTAGGCTGCTGGACACAACTGTTTAAAGTTTTTTTTTTTTTTTTAATTCTGGTGAAGTTAATTAGATTAATACAACACAAAACTGGTTTGACTCTCTACCATTTTGCTTGCCAAATAAATCTGTCATGATGTGCCAATTA
The DNA here is from genome assembly GCA_029721435.1 of Gymnothorax reevesii. Classification (NCBI taxonomy): domain Eukaryota; kingdom Metazoa; phylum Chordata; class Actinopteri; order Anguilliformes; family Muraenidae; genus Gymnothorax; species Gymnothorax reevesii. The sequence goes on along the minus strand of CM056591.1, from coordinate 23,295,114 downwards.
GTTTTCACCAATTAGAAGCCTACTATTCCTGATTTGGCTGGTTACATTGTTTCCTCTCTTTTATGCAGTTATTTCCAATAAAACATGATGTGGATATGGTATTTTTATATTATAGATGGCAAACGTAAATATTTCTGTTAACATGTGCAATAAAAGGGCAAATAACTGCTCTTAACATTAAATGCATTTAATGCTAACATCAAACTAAGAGCTTGTTAAAATCCTGCAAATTACAACTGTGGCTGGAACAAAAACTGAAAAACAAAAAACAGCATACACAGTGGGCCCCAAGGAACACTGAAGATCGCTGTATTAAATCGAGGTATACCATTACAGGCAACAAAGAATATTAGCTGTCCATACATTGCACATAACCTAAGCCCAAATGACAGGCAAGTTTACAAGAGCACCTGGCACAGGTAGTAGACATGTATTTTTAAGTCTTTAAGTATCTTTAAGTATTTACTGTACAAGTCAAATAAAAGGTTAAATAATATGTTGCTTGCTTAAGGACAGGCATACCACACAATGCAAGTATTGCACAATGCAAGACAATATCAATATTCAAACTGCAATTATAAATTAATGAAAAAAGAACACATCATGAGAGCTTATACACTTCCTGTAAAACTGCACTAAATTTTTGTTACTTGGCAGACATTTATATCAGGGGCACACCACACCAAAATCAATCTGAAACTAGGCTTATGCCGTCGGAGGTGACGGCTGGGGGTATATCCCCGAACTCCCTCAATCCTCCAATTCCCCAATCCTTGAATAGACTTTCATTTGAACTTAATTTCAGGTCAATCGGACAAATGGTTCTGAAGATATGGCCAAAATGGTAATAATAATAATAATAATAATAATTTTTAAAAAAAGTCATAGTGATCTTCATGAGTCAAAGTAGATTTGCATTAAAAATATGATTGTGCTATGATTTGATAGTGCGCAATTTTGAGGGCTCAGAGAACATAAAGAGCCACTTGGATAGCTATGTCATTTGGCTCATAAAACAGTAGGTATTTTTGAATATCACTCATATGTAGCACACTTGTGGTAAAGTATTTTTTGATCCCGAAAATGTACATTTTAAATTCTCAGTATTCAATTTTACAACAGCATGACCCCGTGGTAAAAGAGTGCGGGTACTAGACTGGCCTGCCTGTAGTCCAGACCAGTCTCCCATTGAAAATGTGTGGCGCATTATGAAGCGTAAAATACGACAACGGAGACCCCGGACTGTTGAACAACTTAAGCTGTAATGGGAAAGAGTTCCACCTGGAAGACTTCAAAAATTGGTCTCCTCAGTTCCCAAACGTTTACTGAGTGTTGTTAAAAGGAAAGGCGATGTAACACAGTGGTAAAAAGGCCCCTGTGCCAACTTTTTTGCAATGTGTTGCTGCCTTTAAATTGTAGGTTTAAAAAGATTATTTGCAAAAAAAAAAATAAAAGTTTTCTCAGTTTGTACATTAAACATCTTGTCTTTGCAGTGTATTCAATTGAATATAAGTTGAAAAGGATTTGCAAATCATTGTATTCTGTTTTTATCTACGATTTTCATAACGTGCCAACTTCACTGGTATTGGGTTTTGTACTTGAAATCCCAATGCTGCCTTATCAGGAAGTTTGTGTTTGTGGCACTTATTCTGTACTAAAATTATTAAAATACACCATAATGCAATGGTATTCAAACTGATACAAGTGTCTTATCTCATTCAAGGCATTTTACCCCCTCTCTGCATAGCTGAAATCGTGAATTACAAAGCCTTACATAGGATAACGCATTAATTGCCATATTTAACATCAGTGCAAAAGGTTATTTGCTGTCTCTCTGCCATGGAACGCGTTCTTCTGCTGCAACTTCATGTCCAGCAATTACTCAGATTCCTGAAAGACATAATTGCAAGCACTTCACTACGATATTAGTTCTGACAGTATTTATAAAAAAATAGGTGACAGTTTACCACAAAGCTTTGCATCAAATTTGACCCGTCTTTCAGTCTTGCCCTTGTCACAAGTTGTTTGCATGCAGGGGTACTGTTAAGGGCAGACATTTGCATACACCTTGGCCAAATAAATTTAAACGTACACTGGAGGGATGTGCCTTTATTTCAAGAGAAATCCCTTCAGTTTCTCCTTTTCTTTGTTACCTGTCTGTATCTACAAAGTACAAGGTTATACATTTTGATTTTAAAGGAAGAGCCTGCAAGTTAAACACTTAAAATGGAATACCAAAGTGTCCTCGTCCTCACTGGTATCTGGACTGCTTAGGACGAGCTCTTCATTTTGTTCTGTCTCTTGGCCCAGGATCAACTGAGCCCCAGGGCCCAAAGCAGCCTTATACTGCTGGAGGACAAAGTGCAGCTTCTCTTCACTCTTGTGAAGTTTCCTTCTTAGGAGGCAACGAAGCCCTTCATTTTCCTCATCTAAAAAACAACGTACATGGGCGCACACGCACACACACACACTCACGCGCACACACACACACGCGCGCGCACACACACACACACACGTGCACACACACACACACGCCAGTGCTTTGTCAAAAGATAGAACAGAATTTGTTTTATTACCAAAAACTTCATGAAGAATATTCATTTTAGGTTTGCATTTTAGTCATTTCACAAACATTTCAATTTCTCGTGAATTCAAAGTACATAACAGATTAGGCATGATATGGGGAGAGAAATGAGAAAAAAAATGCAAGAATTGTCAAAGGGATCACTGAACCGCTGACAATAAGCCTTCATACTGTAGTCTCTCCCAAAGGTGAACATTGTATCCACAGCACCCATGACACAGACCCATGATACAGGACACAGCTGATCCAGTTAGTTTCATGTTTAACCTACCAACTTCTGCCAGCTTGGCTGATATGCCCATACAGAGATCCTTCAGCCAAGTGCAGTGCTGGGCCATCTCTAGCACAAAGATGCTCTTTTCCTCCTACAGGCGCATCACACGCATATGTTGCTCCAACACCCTCTTCTTTGTGATGAGGTTGGCTAATAATTACGTGAGTACATGACCGTAAGAAGCTGTTCTAAACTGCTGAATGCTTACGGGATGAGAAGTAAGTACATAAACTCACTGCAATAATATCCCTTCACTTTCAATTACGACAATGGGAATTCAATTTATTTGATATCATATCTATACACAAGTTGTCTAATTGCATTTTGACATACCACTGCCTTATCCTTCCCATGGCCATACTGGGGAGAGAATACCTTGCCCAGCCAAGGCCTGCTCCACTCCTGCCAAATCAATTGGCTCTTCATGGTTCAGACAGTTGTATCAGCCAATCTCCATTATTAGCCGCTTTTTGTCATCTGCCAACTTCCTCCGCAAGCGATGACGGATCTTGTTACTGTCTAAGAAATAAATTACATACAAGTTAAAAAAAAAAGAAAAAAGTGCACCACCTATCGGCGATTGTCGTATTGCTGCATAATACGAGTCCCCTACCGGTGTATGCATATTATATTTCCTAAAAAGTAGGTAAAAGTGACCTGAATAGGGTACATGACACACCCTCTCCCCAAGATGCATCCACACACCAACTTTGATGTTCCTAGGTCATACGGTATTGAAGTTATGGAGCGGACACAAATGCGGACGGACGGACGGACGGACGGAAGGACGGAGTGCAATCCTATAGTACTCTCCGTTTCCGGTAGGGCACTTAAAAAAAAAAAAAAAAAAAAGGATAATAGAAGAGCAATAAGTTTACCACATCGGTAAACATGAAGATTGTTCTCTGCATTACAACCAACGTAAATCTTTACAGCACTGAGCACAATACGCTGTAGAATTACAGGTACAAACATGTACTTGAGTTCAGGATGAAAAAGCAGGATATGGGATACAAGGGTGCAGCAAGTAGCAGATTTAGACATCGGGACACTATCAAACCCACACTCATTGTAGGATATTAATGTAGGAGCAACTGGACTCAGCTGTACATGGCATAATTACGGAACGCATTATGGCCATATAACATATTTTATAGACTGCTTGTCATCAGCGATATCCAATATGGTAACTTTGAATCAGCAACTCCAAAAAGCTCTGACCTACCATTCTGACGATAGAGGGCTTGTTCCCTCCGAGTAACGCTGATGTACAGCCCCTCAATCAAGTGCTGGAGCTCAGGGTAAAGAGAGTCTTGAGTATCTGCTGAGGATTATATTTCAATATTTCTCATCATATGCATCAACAGATCAATTACCAAATTGAATAATCATAATCAATAACCATTTTATGTAAGCAGCAGTAATACACACAAGTAGTTCACATACGCGTAGGGAGGGGATGCACAGTGCAAACACACACACACACACACACACACACACACACGCAGTTCACACCCGCACGCAGTTTACACCCACATGAGCAGTGCACACAGACACATGCGTGCACAGACACATGCACACACATACACACGCAGCACACGTACACATGCACACACATACACACGCAGAACACGTATACATGCACATACACACACACGCATAAGCAGCTCACACACATAAGCAGCGTGCTTCTGTAGCTTTGATTTGTACGCAGGCTTCTGTTTAGTTGATTTAAAAACATAATCAGGTGATGTATTTGATTTCTGTAGCTTTGATCAATATTTGCTCAGTAAGTTGTTAATAAAAACAATTGATTGAATTATGTATGTATCTACTTAAATCCTAATAATCTGGCTGTATTTTTCCTGTCTTGACTGTAATTTTCCTCTCCTTTTGGTTGATATGCATGCTCATCTTTTGGTTGTGGTTCTCAAGATTAGAGGGCAGTGTTTAGGTTTGCCTGTCCTGTGGTAGCGCGAGAATGAGAAAGCGGAAAGATCATATTTGGAAGATATTTCCTGTGATTAAGGTAGAAAAACATGAAAAGCAAAATGTCAGTTTTTCTTGCGCAAAAAGAGCATTATATTTATCAATATGCCTCAATAAAGCCTTATTGGAAGAAGAATCTGTCTCTCTCTGACTGCTTGGGGATGGGGGAACCTCATAGGAAAATATGCCTGAATGGAAACCACAATAAATTTTTAGGAGTGGTTAAATTGAAATAAGGTGTGAGACATACATACAACAGATCTATGATTTGTGGGAAATAAATATCAACCACTGTGTGTACAATCTTGAGTACAAAAAAAACAAACTATCAAACAAAAAAAAAAAACCAAACCATAATCATACATTCTTTCACATCAATTACATCCATTAATTACCAGTGTCCAAATACATAGTCATAGTAAGAACAAGACTACTCTAACACAGATTTAACTAAAATTGTTTAAGGTATTTCAGCAATCAACAGAGTTTGTGGGACAATGCTTACTGCTAGCAGCCCAATCCTTGACATCAGACACCCACTGGAGGACCAACTCAGTCGACAAATTCAGTTCCTCCTTAAAGCTGGACAGTTTTACTGCCTCTTGAGTGGCTTGCTGACAAGTCTGCCATTATTTTAGAAATAGTAGGTATTAGAAAATGTAAAATATTAAGTCCTGAAATGCAGGAGAACACAATGCATTTTTAAAGAAGACCTACTCGCAAATATCTTGTGGAGAGGGCTTGGTGAAGCTTCTCAAACTTCTTTTTGTTCCAGCCCATGGCATGGACTGTCAGCATATCCACTCGAGCTGAGGAGGCAGTTAATGGTGTTCAGGTTGGTGAAATAACATCCCACTATGTGGGTCCAAAATATGTCTATAAATTTACAAACTGACAGAAAAAAGAAAAAATAAAATCACCTGGTTTGGACATGTACTTCGTAGTGAGGGCACAACGGGAAAGATAGCTATTAACCTGTTCCACCTCCTCCCCTGCAGTGGTGCCAGCTCCCTCCTGGTGTCTACCACTCCAAGTGATCTATTGTGAGAAGATGGACAGATTGGTTCAGATTACAATAGATTAGACAAGCAACATTGCATGTGAGAGACATGGAAAAAAAAAAAAAAGTCAGAAGTGCAAGTGGACTCTTTTAATACAGCACATGGAAATACATACTTCACATTTGGTGGAATGAGCTCGAGCGTGCATGACGCTTAGGAATGGCCTCATTCTTCTGAAATCCTGGAGGGCAGGAATGGCGGCAGCACACTTCTCTAGATATGGCCAATATTTACAGACCACATCCATGGCAAAGAACTGGGCCCGGCATGGCAACAGCTCCTGCTGAAGATACAGGGGGTAGGCAAATATTTCCCCCCCTGTACATGTTCAGTGCCTTGAGGAGAAAGCCATGGCGACAAACAGCGACTTCCATTCCCTCCTCATCCAATTTTGCTGTGCTCCTGGAGGCCTCCTTTGCTGCTGCCCACTGGGAGTCACCACAAGTTCCTCGTCCATGTGTCTTTTTATGAGATAAACAGAAATAATCCACAAAGTGCAAAACATTAATGCATGTTGCAAGTCATTTACAGGAAAACCACCACTCTGGAAGGATTCCTTAACTCTACATTGTGTTCAGGATATTCAGGTTAAGAATTACAATCTTTTTGAGACCTTTATCACGATGACAATAAAATATCGATGTTGATTAAACTGGACAAAGTTTCAAACATTAATGAAAGTAGGAAACTAGCAAATTGACATGTATTGCACTGAAATGGTAGAAAGACAAGATGTTAAGTGCTTTAAAAGATATACATTTTTTATCTTATGAACAATTTGGCAGAATTGGAACATATTCCAAAAAAAAGACAGTAGTGTGGATGCAACCATTTTTATGAAAACTTGCTTTTACACTTAATTCCAAATCTTTCTGATCTTTGATATTGCACGTACATGTTTCACTACTTTATGGACATTTTCCACAAAACCTTGAACCTTCCCATCTTCAGCTACAAAGAGCCCGTTGAAAAAACCGGGGTCCAAAGAGCTAAAGAAGAAATTAAAAAGAGCACTTAGAAAAATATCGTACAATAGTTTTGAAAATAATGAAATAAATTTGCTAATCATATTACACCTTCCATCTCGCTGAAAGCGATAAAGCTTCCGGTTGCCGTCCACTGCAATCGCCAGTATTTGAGGGGAACATGCCGGGCAGGTGAAAGGAGCAGCACAGCAGAGTTGCTCCACTTCAAATGAGGAGAATACAAACTCCAGGAAGCTGCGCTGAAGCACATCCCCATTCACTGATCCAGACTATTATAAACAGAAAATATATAATCACATCAACATTATCACTGATCTGTGAGGAAATAAGCAAGTTAATGCAAAGGTAAAAAAAAAAAAAAAAAAATCTACTCACTCGTCCTCCATACTCAGTACGTTGCTCCAGCAGCTTTGCGAAAGCCTGTCTGGACAATCCAGGGGCAACAACCTTCAGCTCCTGGAAGGACTGCAAGAGGTCAACTGTGTAAACGGTAGAGGTAGTGGAAGTGGCTGGCAAATAGCCACTTTTCAGGAGGTCCATCACCTCGGGGGTCCACTGCTGGTAACAGGTTTCGCAGGTGTACACCGGCATGTGAAGGTCATAACGCCCTAGTATACAACAGTAAAAATTAAACAATCGATTCATGAATCAGATAAGTGCAAGCACAGATTTTGATTGTCACTACTAGTTATTATCATACCTGACCAATCTTGCATTTCAACTCCCATTTGAATACATCCATGAGAAAGGAAAGGGTCCACTTCTGATACATAGGGCAGTGGAACTGAAGATGTGGCTTAAATTGAAGGTGAAAAAGAAGCAAGAAGTAAACTAGACTCTTCTCTGAACCAAACAAATCCGATCGACCTCACCTACAATGCAAATAATTGGAAGCGTCTACTATTGATAATCCATTTGTTTATGTACTGCCTAGCCAAAAAAAAAAAAAAAAAAATTCACCACTTGGATTGAACTAAACAAATGAGTTAGAACCTTCCAATTAATGCAGTGATTAACATGTTTTGGCGGGCAAAAAGTTATTATTTAACCCTGACTGATGCGGTGAGAAGTTTATAATTTCTTAAACAACCATGTCGGAAGACATATCCGCTGGATGTGGATGCCATGGTGAATGCATGCTGTAATGAAAACTAAAGGCGGGCCAACAAAATATTAAAGAAGCTACAGCGTCTCGAGGGCAAAATTTTGACAAATTGTTTTTGTCACTCCAGTGCTTAGTAACTTCAAATCTGATATGATTTACATTATGAGCAAAAGAAAAAAAATATACAAATTGCCAATTTATTTAATCTTACACTGGTTTTCTAAAGGGGCATTCAGAGACGCGCTAAATGGGCTAGAGAGCCGTGGTTCACTCTTGTTCGCCGTCTGCGAGAGCTACTGCTAAACGCATTATCCAGGTGTTTGGTTCTCAATTTATAACGACATAAGTACCGCATTTTTAAAGGGTATGACCCAGACTTCGGTTATTAAAATCTAATTGCTCGATCAGTTGTTCGCGAGTTTGCCAAACTTCTCTGATAGACAAAAATCAAAGTACAATAAGAGAACACAAAGTTTATCTTACCATTGATGGTAATTAAGATTACAGGTTTGCCAGGAGCTCGAGTGAAGTTCGTGCCTTTGCAAGGACAGACTGGAACTCAAACCGTGGGTAGAATACATGCTGCCAAAAAAAAAAAGAAAATATCTTCATCATTCCAAAAAGAGGCACAACACCAGAACTGGTACTGCGTGACTGTACCTTGCTCATAGGTGAAGTACTGTCCTGACTCCCCCCTCTGGACACAAGTGGAAGGAGGAATAGCCTTGAGAAACCCATGGATCCCAGTTTCCCTGTTGTGAAGTGGACGCTTCTTGTGTGTGAGGACATCACACTCTCCACAAAACCACTCTTTTGGCAAACACTCTCTGCACCTAAACAGGCACGACATCATTATCATTTTACAGTAGACAAATCTTCATAGAAGGCAAAAAAATCTTCACTCATATAATCTGCAGTTTGTGCATTCAGGAGAAAAACAAATCTAGGATGCAGTGATGAAAAACCGATATTTTAGTAGCTCTGGTCCATCTATAACAGCAAACAAAAGCTTTGGCTCTTCAAATGTTCATTTATTTTTTTCCATGTCATATCACACAAATGTTTGTGGTTATTTGCTGTAAATAACAATAACAGCAGCAAAAGCCACTCACAGGCCAAACATTTAGCATATGAAATGAATAACGACCACTCTGGTGAAGCCATGTTGATTATAAGTCTGGCAGAGACGGGACCAGGCTTGGGTCCTGCTCAAGGCATAGATATTCTCAGAGTTGCGACTACAGAGATATAAATTCTGTGGCAGCGCTCGGCCGCCATCTTGTGTATGTATATTGGGGCAGACGTTCATAGGAAAATACAGTAGAATGCACCTAAATCGTCCTCGTATAAAACGGAAACTCGCTCATACATGTTCATGAAGATCTAACCTGATAACAGCTGACTGGTAGCAGATGGAACAGAGGGGGTGGCCAGTAACCTCTGTCTCCAGAAGACATTTAAGATGGTGCGGTCTGGCCTCTCTCCAGTACTCTGATGCCTTTTGCTGTCGAACAGACCATGAAGTCGCCGAGCTTCTCGGGGGCTCAACAGAAGGATAGGACTCCAAGATCTGTTTTAGCCTTTCCATGTTTTTCTCTGTAAGAAAAACATTTCAGAGGCAATGACAATATAGACAGCACTCATTAAAAGTGGCATTAAGTCATATTTATTTTACTAGTAGGGGCAGCAACTACCTTTGGATTTGTACACAAAGACCCATATCATCACCTTCTACTGGGAACAAAAAAAAAAACACCTCAAATTTTGTAAAATAAGCAAAACATAACTGCATAATGAAGTAGCAGACAAGCAATCCCTGCAATTTGACTGAAAATTCTCATTTTTTGTAAGGAAGCCATCTGGAACCAAATGCGAGGACACGGGATTGCAAAAAATAGGTGCTTTATTGAATAAGGGGGATAACCCCCGCAGAGAGAAAGGCAACAGTACAGAGTCCCAAATCCAAAGCTCGAATTCCAATGGGGCAGAGCAGAGTTCGTTACCAGGGCACCAATCACAAAAATCGAAGTTAGACAAAACAGATCCGGTACACAGGCGTAGGTTTGAGGGAGAAGCAAACTCATAAGCCAATAGACAGTCCGAATCGTTAACAGGGCAGCAATCCATAAAATCAAGATCGGGCAGAAAAAGGTCAAAAACACACAGATGCAACAATATCCAAAAAGGGCAAACCAAGAATCAGAAGTCGGGCAATCCAGTCAGAAAGATAAATCACAATGAGTCGAGGCAAAAAAAAAAAAGAAAATGTGGAAATGAATGTGAAGACACCTTATATACACATCCGGGGTGAACACATGACAAGGGAGAGCAGGAGCGATCAATGAAACAATAATCAGGATTGACACATGAGGAATAATCTAATTACATGAATTTGGCGAATGCCAAAACGCAGACAGGGATCACAAGACATTCCTATGAACAAACAACAGCTCCGGTTAAGGAGTACTAAAGTGTATAGTCTAAAGAAAAGGGAAAGCCTGAGATATAAGTGGAAAACTGCAGTAGAGATAATTAGGGATAGACAAGGAGGGCGGAGATACGAATTGGGCGATTGCTGAGAGATCGTTAGTCTATTAGTAGGTGCAGCTATACAATCCCGAGTGCAAGTTAGTAAGTTAGTAAACATATACAATGTTAATGTGTGTTCGTAATTATCGAAAACAATAAAATGTTAGTACTGTTAGTAGATAGCAAAAGGAGAGAGGAAGGAAGAACACGAGATATGAAGGAAGATTGAAATCCCAGAAACCAGTAAATCACCCGAATGTGTGGCACGTAAGACTAAACCGTGAGCAAAGACCTGCAAAAGACAAGACGGGGTAGACGTAGTGCAAAGCATGGCATGGCAGAAAAATAAACAAGACAAGAGCAATGAAAAACATGACATGATACCTATGGCCAGAAAAATAATAAAAACATGAAATCCAATAACCAAAACACAATACGCAATCAAAGAATAGTCATAATAACAAGCAGAGGTCACTTAAACACAAAAATCAATAAACATGGCATGGCCAGGCACAAAACATAAACATGGCATGAACAGGATCCTAACATTTTTAGCCTTCCCTCAACAAGTCATCAAAGTTAAGAGCCGTTCCATGAGAAATTGACACTCGGTGCGCAGTTGACCCCGCTGGAATTGAATGAAACTTGGCACAAAGGTAGATATGAGTGTCTCACAGAAAAAGCTGAATTTTTAGGTCCGTATTTCACTTTGCCTGGCAATAGCGCCACCTGGAAGCCACTTAAGTGGCTAAGTTTTGCTGTTGACACCACATTATACATGAACTATAACGACTTAAGGGTACACAGTATAAAATATGTTATACTTTTATCATGACCTGTGACATTTCAAGTTCCGTTAGACTTAGGCACCACCTCAGCGCCAAGCTGGGTAACTATGTTATTGAGCCAGAATTATTTGAGAAATAACAATAAAAATTGAAAATGGGAATAAAATAATATCACAGAAATATAGCAAAATGGAATGCTTTATTATGTGTTTACTCACAACAAGACTATCATGTTCAGCGAAAAGCACCTTGGTATCTTGCTGTGTTTGTGCAAAGGACAGCCAGAAAGATGTTCATTGTTGGTGCATGTTTGCGATATATTTTCTCTGTAACCCAGATTTGTACTGTGGGGGTAAATTCTGTTTGTTGTGCATTTGAAGCTCTATATCCAGAAATACCAAGCATTTCTTTGGTAGTATCGGCACCTGAAAACACCATAAAACAAGGCTCTTCAAGGCCCTTTCAAAGATGGAAAAATGATAAGCAAGTTTTTTCCATTTCTAATGAGGTGTCTTTTCAAACATAAAAAAATAAAGGATTCAATAAGACCAAGTGATTTGCTCCTGTTGTCTTTAATGTCATCAAATAAAAATGAAATAATATGAATATAACTGAATGAAAACCCCCAAAATTGCATAATTAATCTTCATCCTTATTTCAGGTAGCAATTACATAGGTAGCATACACAACCCACAAATGACTGCACTCACCAAACTCCTCTTGAGGACCTGAGCACACCGGACTAGCTGTTACTGTTTGACAGGCATCCGCAGCAGAAGCCATGGTCAATTCAGAGAGGGGAGAAGTCACTGTAAAAATGCACAAAAAAAAAGGGTACAACCAGGTGCTTATGAAGGGTAAATTTTGTATCGTAATCAACAAGTCGTACTGTGTGAAATGTGGGAGGAGATAAGGGGCGAGACACTCAAGACTAGTCAAGGTCGAGATTTATATCCCAACCACACAAGTATATGGTATAAAGCAAAGGCAAACACAATTAACTGGGACACAAGGCTTCCCAATTTTAATGCATTTCTTGGGGAGTGATGTTAACCTGTAGCTGAGACACGGCCTCGTCCTCCATGCCTCCCCTGTGGTTTGCCTCGAGGGACGGCATTCTTCGCGCCTCTCAGCAAGGGGCCACCTCTTAATTGTTGCCGTTTCCTCACCTCAGCTCCTTGCTGTGTATTGAAAGGTGCATTCAGCAATATTTTCAAACATTTGGAGCTCTCCAACTCTGCACTCTGCCAGTCAACACATAAATGGTCAGATGCATAGCACTGATATGCATGCCCCATCTCGGTCCTGTTCAGCTAAAAAATAAAATGGTAGCTGTTCAGACCTCCGATTACTAATATTGTACAAATTCTTACAGCAACCTCATTACACTGAAACCAAAATCAAATTAACAGCAGTGCGTACCCACAGTATGCTAACAGTATATATGTTAACTCTGCAAGACTGATAATTTTGAAAGTCCACAGCTAATGTCTAAAATTAAAAAAACATATTTGCACACAAACCTTGGCTGCTGCTACCATGGAGTCAAAAAGAATTTGTGCTGCCTCTTGTCTGCCCTGTTGGTGAACAGGGTTCCGGCCGTCTAACCGAAATGTGTTGGCCATGATGACAGAACACATACACAGAAATTGGACAGATAGAGGGGACAAAAACAGAGAGAGAAAGAAAAATAGATAGATAGAATAACGAGGGAGAAACTGCTAAGGAGGGAGATTCAGTAATAATATAAACAGAAAAACAGATTGATAGACAGACAGTGGCTCTGAAAAGTGCCTTTTGGGTCGATGATGGCTCTGAAAAGTGCCTTTTGGGTTGATGATGGCTCTGAAAAGTGCCTTTTTGGTTGATGATGGCTCTGTAGAGTGTCTTTCCGGTGAATCAATTTGAACAGTTGATCAATCTAGAGGGGGCAACGGGGGTTCAGAGTGGAACACAGCGTTACTTTAGTTAGCAGCAATCAAACCGAGGGCACCAAAAGATCATGCTACGTTAAATCATATGTGCACATGTAATAAATAAATTATCACTGTGCCAGCCACTGGAATAAAAGCATAAAAAACCGCAATGTTTTTTTTCTGTTTTTTTTTTCTATCAAAATTGCAAATTTTCTTCTTCCCACAAAAAGTCCTTAATTTGGCGTGATCAGTAAATCTACAATTGAGGGGTTTTACAAAACCATCCATCAATTTATATAAGCACATTCCACACCATTATAGCGTGCCGACCTGAAATGTGTCAGTAACATGAAGAGTGCCAAACAAGTACAATGCAACGAGGCTGAAGTGCTGCTTGGAAACTCAGGATCTGTTCAGAGAATTTAGCTGGCTAGTAAAGGTAATGCCCAAATGATTCCCATCCAGCCAGCATAATTTTACGTATTCTGTTGCCAGCTAACTAGCTACATGAAAAATAGAGGCAATGCCACTGTGTCCGCTAGGCTCGAATGTGCAAGCATAGCGACCCCTATTGGCCGAAGTAGTGGGCCAATTGGGCCGAAAATCGAACTCGTCCCAGACCTTATGGTCATAAACCCACATATGCAATATAAAGAGGCTAGCTCAAAAACTGAAGGCGCTAGAGCGCAGACAAGCCCAAAAATTTACGCACTGACGCACGCACGACAGACCACCACTTTGGAGCCCAAGCACAGCATAAGCCCGTTGGGCCTTGGGGCCAAGCGGGCTAAAAACAGGCTTCTCAATGCCACTGTTATCATGCAGCTCTGTAGCTAGTTCGCTGTATATCGCTAGCAAATGTAAAATGAAAGCATGCGCAAGTAACGTTCTAGCAGTACGCTTCAGTTGAGCCAGAGACACAAACAAAAACATGCTAACATAACTATTTGTGATATCAAGCCCTCATAAAGCTTAAGTGAATTGCTAATAATTTTATTAATACACTGGGTACCTTGGTTAGCAAGCTTATTGATAGAATCAATGAGCAAGCCTATTAGATTATACAGGATTGAGCGATGCGGAGCATGACTGCATGTTAATTAAGCCTGTTGCAACTACACAAATGAAACCGATTTTTTCATGAGTTGATCTACAAGCTACACTACAGGTAAATATGTTAATCTGTACAGAGACAGCGAGACCCCACTTCAATCCCGATTCATGAACAATTGTCAAAGCTGTTCAATATCCCCTTCATATGTCAAATTTATACTTTGCAATTACAGGCATGCAAGTCACAACATTTGATAAATCTTTGACGCGCCAACTTACCAGGGCAAAAGGTCCGGGCAAAATGACCGAAAGAGGACGGGCTGTCGATATATAAAATAGGATTACTGAGGTCGCTGACATTCAACGTAATCCGCCTGTTACCGCCAAATTATCACTTTAACTCCTTAAAAACGTGAAAACGACACGAAATAAAAGCGGGCAATTTTAGGTTCAAAAGCCTTCAAAAAACGTGAAGAGGACACGAAATAAAAAACCCTATTAAAATAGGCTGGTTCAAAATTCGTGTTGTGTACACGTTTATTGGGGAAATTTCGTGTCTATGAGCACGAATTCATAGATAACATTTCGTGAGTATGACACGACATTTCGTGATGCTGGGTTGAATTTTCAGGGTAGGTGGGTATTAACTCAAGGAAGAGGTGATAAAATTTTGGCGTATCTAGGCCAAAGTACTGCCGAGATATACGCCAAAGTTCAAGATTTCAAGTCATTCCAATGGGCCGGAGTTCCAATCACCGTGCTTTTGGCTTTGCTGCCCCCTGGCGGAAGTTCTGCGCTCTCTGAGTGCTTTTCTAGTTTAGATTGTATGATACGAGCATGCTTCCCCCACTGTCAATGCAAAATATAAATCACGAGTCGAAGGCTATAACGACGCAAGACGAATTAATATATTATTTCATAGTGATTTCTTGGGCAAAATCATGCAGAGCCAGAGTTGGAAGGAGGAGCCCGCGGCAGACCTGACGCAGCAGATACGCAGGCAGTGTGACCGAGACGCATGCGACCACCAGTTGCAGTGCTACGCTTGCGGAAGACGCAACGCAGCAGCAGGCAGTGTGGCCCGGGCCTTATTAGTGTTCTTATTGTTATCCATTATGTACATCTTATAAAGATTCCTCTTTTCCCTATAAATCCTACGAATACTTTTGGTCATTCACTGAGGATTCTGCCTTTTCAGCTTACCTTTGGATACCTTTGGAATGAATTTGCTTTCTAATTCAAGTAAAACCCCCTTAAATCTTTCCCACATCTCGTTTACGGACTCACAGTCCAGGAGTGTCTCCCATTTTATTTCACTTAGATATGAGCGCATCCTGTCAAAGTTTGCTCGCCTAAAATTTAAATTTTTTGTTTTTGAATACACTTTTTTAACTTCCCATGAAACATCTCAATTAACGGCAGACACTCACTAACCTCCCTGTCCCCCAAGTCCCTAGTTTAAATAATCCTGTGCTACCCTCAAGATACACTGGCCCAGTGCAAAGTTACCCCTCCAGTTTAGGCGCAGCCCGTGAGGTTTGAACAGGTCACCCCTGTCTCAGAAAAAGTTCCAGTGCCCCATAAACCTGTACCCCTCTTTCCTACACCAAGTTCGTAGCCACGTGTTAAACCTCCAGATAAAATTCTGCTTTCCTCTGCTTGCACATGGTACTGGTAGAATCCCGGAGAAAACTACCTTTGAGGATCTGCTCCTCAGCTTCTCAGCTAATTCCACAAATTTGCCTTGCAGAACCTCAAACCTACCCTCACCTATGTCATTTGTCCCAACATGGACCATGACAACTGGATCCCTCCCGGCCCTGGCCAGGAGCTTGTCCGCCCGCTCCAGGAGGTCTCCTACCTGGGCACTAGGCAGGCAACACACCGTACGAGACTCCTTGTCACGCAAACAGACTAAGCTATCTATTCCTCTAAGTATTGAGTCCCCCACTATCACTAACTCTCTTTTCTGAGGGGTAGAGGCCAACAGGGTGCCCTGCTGCTCATCAGTACCCTCTCTCTCAGGGTCAGGGGCCATTTCGAGCTCCTGCAAGGGACGGAATCGGTTGGACACCTCAACCACTGGAGGAGCTGTCCCTGTGCAGCCTGCACGACCTCTCCTGCGCTGTCGACCTACAGTCACCCAACTTTCCCTTCCTGCCTGCTCTGGGATCCCTGTACTACCCTGCTTTGGCTTACACAATATTTGCCTAAATTATATACTACTTAGTTCCTCTAGGAACTCAACTAATTACGAACTATGTCGTGCCGCCAACTGGCCAGATGCTCAATTAGCTGGCACCTGTGGCAGACAAACCCATCCTGGAAATCTCTTTCCAAAAGTGTGATCATCCTACAACTGTCATTAGTTTTGGCCACATTTTGAACCCCCTACCAAAAGACCTCGCTCGCCCTCGATAAAAGAAAATTACTAATGCCGAGATAGAAGCTGAGGAACCACAATTTATTAATTTATTAACCTAGGAAGCCCCAAGCAGCAGTCACAATAGAAACCTTGGGGAAACTATGTAAATGGATTATAAGCCTCTTTTAACAGGGCCTTAGTTTCAGTTAACAGAAATGAAATACCAAATTGAGCCAAACTTTATATGTAATAAGCACTCCTAATAAGCCAACTTGAGTTTGTCTAGTCCCAGTACTATTAATATACCAACCTAAAAATATCACAGGGCTGAGCTGAGAACCCAGATAAAACAGACTGGCTTCAATCCCCAGGAGGAACTGGAGGAGGGGAGGAGGTGGAGCACTCTGGTAAAACTTACTGTTTAAATTCCAACCTAACCAAATGGACGATTCAAGTGACTGCTGCTCTACTAACTAAGTACTAAATCTCAGATCCCCAGCCAAAAATGCAAACAGTACTTATCTAGCTAGCTAGCCGCAAATACAACCAAGGGTAACCGAGAAAAGAGTAAAGCCCCGGTTCCCTTTAATTAAAACAGACCAAATAAAAAAGTTGTTTACTATGTGAACAAACTAAACACGGTATCTCCCCAAACATGCTGTCTTAAGTACTCAAACAAGCAGTTAAAGTTTAATCAGCTGATTAAGGCACAGCAACTGGAGGAAAATACAAAGATCGGGTATTTACAATGTGTTTAATCAGAAGAGCCCTTCGGTAATAATAAAATGCGAAAAAGACAAAAACCCCAGTTTGCGTTAATATTCAAGATTGACAATGCATTTATGCAGCAATGCAGCAATGCAGTCAGGAAAGAGAACAAAGGGGACTAAAAAACCCCGGTGAACGTCAATATTTATTGGCTAGGAGACTGAATGAAAGGCAAGCCATTCAGTATGAAACCAAGCCGGGCTATAGTTAGATATCCAGGTAATTCGATAATATTCTTGGCGTTGAGAGCTTGCTGGGGTTTGTTCACTAAATCAGCAACAGAAGAACCAGGTGAAAGTAACTCAGTCCTTGAAAACAACTGTTTTACTTTGTATATCGCGCAATTCACTAGGTGAGACAATTATTTCGCGTTTAAATTTATTATGTGCCTGCAGCAATGCACCCAGAACACCGAAGCAACTGCCTAGCAACGCCCTAGCAACCACTTAGAACACCATAGCAACCGCCTAGCAAACGCCCAGAACACCATAGCAACTGCCTAGCAACGCCCTGGCAACCACCCAGAACACCATAGCAACTGCCTAGCAACGCCCGAGCAACCACTTAGAACACCATAGCAACCGCCTAACAACCACCCAGAACACCATAGCAACCGCCTAGCAACGCCCTAGCAACCACCCAGAACACCATAGCAACCGCCTACCAACCACCCAGAAGACCATAGCAACCGCCTAGCAACGCCCTAGCAACCACCCAGAACACCATAGCAACCACCTAGCAACACCCTAGCAACCACCCAGAACACCATAGCAACCGCCTAGCAACTCCCTAGCAACGACCCAGAACACCATAGCAACCGCCTAGCAACCACCCAGAACACCATAGCAACCGCCCAGCAACGCCCTAGCAACCACCCAGACCCCCATAGCAACCGCCTAGCAACGCCCTAGCAAACACCCAGAACACCATAGCAACCGCCTAGCAACGCCCTAGCAACCACTTAGAACACCATAGCAACTGCCTAGCAACCACCCAGAACACCATAGCAACTGCCTAGCAACGCCCTAACAACCACCTAGAACACCATAGCAACTACCTAGCAACGCCCTGGCAACCACCCAGAACACCATAGCAACCGCCTAGCAACCACCCAGAACACCATAGCAACTGCCGACCAACGCCCTAGCAACCACTTAGTACACCATAGCAACCGCCTAGCAACCACCCAGAACACCATAGCAACCGCCTAGCAACCACCCAGAACACCATAGCAACCGCCTAGCAACGCCCTGGCAACCACCCAGAACACCACAGCAACTGCCTAGCAACGCCCTAGCAACCACCCAGAACACCATTGCAACGCCCTAGCAACCACCCAAAACACCATAGCAACCGCCTAGCAACGCCCTAGCAACCGCCCAGAACACCATAGCAACCGCCTAGCAACGCTCTAGCAACCACCCAGAACACCATAGCAACGCCCTAGCAACCACCCAGAACACCATAGCAACCGCCTAGCAACGCCCTAGCAACCACCCGGAACACCATAGCAACCGCCTAGCAACGCCCTAGCAACCACCCAGAACACCATAACAATGCCCTAGCAACCACCCAGACACCATAGCAACCGCCTAGCAACGCCCTAGCAACGACCCAGAACACCATAGCAACCGCTTAGCAACGCCCTAGCAACCACCCAAAACACCATAGCAACCGCCTAGCAACCACCCAGAACACCATAGCAACTGCCTAGCAACGCCCTTGCAACCACCCAGAACACCATAGCAACTGCCTAGCAACACCCTAGCAACCACCCAGAACACCATAACAATGCCCTAGCAACCACCCAGAACACCATAGCAACCGCCTAGCAACGCCCTATCAACCACCCAGAACACCATAACAATGCCCTAGCAACCACCCAGAACACCATAGCAACCGCCTAGCAACGCCCTAGCAACGACCCAGAACACCATAGCAACCGCTTAGCAACGCCCTAGCAACCACCCAAAACACCATAGCAACCGCCTAGCAACCACCCAGAACACCATAGCAACTGCCTAGCAACGCCCTTGCAACCACCCAGAACACCATAGCAACTGCCTAGCAACACCCTAGCAACCACCCAGAACACCATAGCAACTGCCTAGCAACCACCCAGAACACCATAGCAACTGCCTAGCAATGCCCTAGCAACCACCCAGAACACCATACCAACTGCCTAGTAACGCCCTAGCAACCACCCAAAACACCATAGCAACCGCCTAGCAATGCCTTAGCAACCACCCGGAACATGATATCAACTGCGTGCCAGAATGCTGACAAGCATCTCCAACACTGTACTCGTAGAGCAGCAGGCACATTCAAAATTTCAGCTGGAATTTTCTAGTTTTACTTTACCGTACCTTGCTCCAAGGAGACTGAATCCCCCCCCCCAAAAAAAATCTCAAAAAACCCCCGTCACCTTTGTTTAACCAGATTAGCGACTTAATTTGGCTGTTTCCTCACCGAGTTGTTGCAGGGGGAAAAAGGGGAAAAGAAGACGGGGGTAAGATTCTCCCTGCCCCTACTGTGACAAAGGTTATACCTCAGGAGCAAATCATCTAGTCTCTATTATTGTTTGAGCCGTAACACCCTAATTATTTTCAGAAAACCCTTCTTCTTCTTCTTCTTCTTCTTCTTTTGAATTCCAGGCAGACTAGACGCCCGTCGGCGTATTGCTGCCTCCCACTGATTTGGTTGGAAACTCTTCATTTTATTCGGCGACCTTACACCTTACGGTGCAGACCGGAGTCTAAGAGAAAATCCATCACAGCTTTCCCCACTTCCCTTTGATGTTCCTCCGGGTTGAGAATGTTCCTTAGAGATATACACTGTAGCCCAGTACCAAGAATCGCAGAGAACAAAATATTCCTCTCGGTTGCATATTTGGAGCACTCCATAAATACATGTGGCACAGTTTCCCTTTCCCCACATTCACAAAGTCCACTTTCATGTTTACCGACACGGGCCAGTCCCCACGCGAGACCACAATGTCCAAGTCTCAGTCTTGTCATGACCACCTGCCCCCTTCTGTGGTTCCCCTGTGGACTGTTCCCACCCCTGATACAGCTTTGAATAGTGTGGAAAAACCTTCCTCTCTTTTCCCTATCCCACTCACTCTGCCATCTCCTACTAATCTCTTCTTTGACCACACTTCGGTACTCTGATACCCCTAAGGCTATGCACACATCCACCTCCTCCCTCCTCAGGGCTTCTTTGGCTGCCCGATCAACAGCCTCGTTGCCCTCCACCCCCACATGCGCTGGGACTCACATGAACCCCACTCCTATTCCAGACAGCGTTATTTTATATAAAGTCATTAGGAGCTCACAAATTAGGTCCGAACTAATCTGTGACCTCCCCCCCTGCAGGGTCCCCAGAGCAGCCGCAGAGTCAGAGCATATAACCACCTGCTGTGGCCTCACTTCTTCCACCCAATTTAGTGCCCATAGTAAGGCTACTATTTCTGCGGTAAGAACAGGCACCCCATCAGACAACCGCCTGCTCTGTGTGATCCGCAGGCTGGGAATATGCATTGCAAAACCCACCCTTTTACTGCTGGGGTCCATGGAACCATCTGTATACACTTGTAAGTGGTTTGCCCAGTTCTCCTGCATCCTTTCTCTCACCAAATTCTCTGGGTCTCCTCTCCCCTCCTGCCTCATCCTTTCAGCAACTGCAAAGTCTACCTCTACATTTGGTAGTAGCCATGGGGGAACAGAAGGCCAGACCACTGCAGAACCCTGCCGCACCCGACTCAATCCCAGCTCCTCCCCCTCCACTCCCACCCTGTAAACAAAACTCCTGCTTTCCCCACCTCCACCTCCTCCCCACTCCCAACACGCCTCCACCAGCTGCCTGCCTGGGTGATCTTGCTGCTCATACCCATAGCAGTGCTAAAAAAAAATAAGGGTACACTTAATCATCACAGTACAACACCAAGTCAGTAAAACTTCAGGGATATCAATCTGTCCATTTTGGAAGCACAAGTGATTGTGAATCAATGCCACCTGCTTTGGTGCAAATGAAGTTCACAACAGGTGCAGTGGAGAGACAAAAGCAAGACAATCCCCATAAAGGCAATGGTAGCGCATGTGGTAGCGAATCGCTCTCTCCTTATCTTTCCTAACATATCTTTCTCGAGTTTTGTGTTCTGCTAGTGTCCTTGTCACAACTGGTAGCATGAGGCAGTACCTATAGCCTAGTCAGGTTGCACAGGTAGTCCAGCTTCTCCAGGATGGCATGTCCATATGTGCAGTTGCAAGAAGGTCGGCAGTGTCTCCCAGCACAGTCTCAAGAGCATAGAGGAGATACAAGGAGACCTGCTGTTACACTAGGAGAGCTGGACAGGGCCGTCGATGGGCATCAACCCAGCAGCAGGACCTGTATCTGCTCCTTTGTGTCAGAAGGAATTGAGGGAGCACTGCTAGAGCCCCACAAAATGACATCCAGCAGGGTACTGGTGTGCATGTTTCTGACCAGACTGTCATACACAGACTCTATGAGGGTGGCATGAGGGCCTGTCGTCCTCTAGTGGGACGTCTGCTCCCAGCCCAGCACCATGCAGCTCGATTGGCCTTCGCCAGCGAACGCCAGAATCAACAGGTCCGCCATTGGCGCCCTGTTTTCTTCTAAGATGAGAGCAGGTTCATAGTGAGAACATGTGAAAGGTATCAAAGAGTCACAAAGTCTTTGGTGAATATTATGCTCCTTATAAGCTCATCCACCCTGACAGACTTTGTGGTGGGTCAGTGATGGTCTGAGGAGACATATCCTTGGAGGAGTCCCACAAGCCAGCACACATGCTCATTACAGGAACTGCTTATTTAACGGTCAGAACATTCACCCTGCAGTAAAAAGCTAGCAGTTACCATTTCTGAGCTCACAACCGTATTTTAACACTTTCCACAACTTATCAGGAACAAGTATAACTCACTTACTAACTTTTTTTTTAATCTCATCATTTTCAGCTGCGCAACTGTGTGCATCCATAAGAGAATACAACCTACCTTGTTTAAACGCAAAGGTTTGGATACATTTCTGATTTTCCAATCAATGTCTTTCAGTTACTGTGGAAAGTTTATACACTTTGGAACCGGATAAGAAATGAGTCAATTAATACATCATGTGGGAGTGAACTGTAAGTGTGCGTTAGGCAGATGAGCCTACAGTGCCGTGAAAAAGTATTTTCCCCTTCCTGATTTATTTATTTATTTTTGCATATCCGTCACGCTTAAATTTTTCAGATCATGAAACAAATTTTGATATTAGACAAAGACAACCCGAGTAAATACAAAATGCAGTTTTTAAATGATGAGGTCATTTATTAAGGGAAAAAGCTATCCAAACCTACATGGCTCTATGTGAAAAAGTGATTGTCCCCCTGTTATGGCCCCAATTTGTTATTACATTTACACAACAGCAACAGCAAGGGATGACAGACACAGTTTTAACAACTAAAACACATTTAATTTTTAAAACAAAGACAATCACGACTAAGCAACTAACAACTAAGACCAAGATTGAATTATGTACAAAACATAAATATTTACAATCCCTTTTCGTGGGGGGGTGGCTTGGTGCTGTCCTGGATGATGAAAATGCTCAAACACAGGCAAAGAAATCCACAACAGAAACGTCACAGGTCTTGAACAGAATGGCAGGTCTGGTCATCTTCTTGAAATTTCTCCTACTACTTTACTGTCTCAATTCTTCTCCTTATATACTCTTTTGCAGACCCCACCCACATTTAGACCTCTTTTTTTTACTTTTCGGGGACTTGCCCCAGACATGTCCAGGACATGTCTAAACATGACTCCAGTCTGAACTTAACAAAAAAAAGGTAAATACTGCCATCTAGTGGCCTATATTCACATTACACCTCCATTCCAAAAGGGAAAAATTTTGACTCATAAAGGCAAAATTTTTCTTTTCAATACAAAATGGTTAAGTGAACACTTGTCTATATATACATATCATACAATATTCAAACACATGGTATATATATACACATTCAAACACGGGATAAGCAATCAGCAATTACATTGTCTGTACCCTTCACATGCTTAATTTCCAAGTCAAACTCCTGTAAAATCAAACTCCAATTCAACAATCTCCGATTCTTGTTTTTCATCTTACTCAAAAACATTAACGGATTGTGGTCAGTGTACACAATCATTGGCTTTTGTCCTGTACAAACATAAACCTCAAAGTGTTGTAAAGAAAGGACCAGAGCCAACAGTTCCTTCTCTATTGTGGAATAGTTCCTTTGGTGGCGATTGAACTTCCTGGAGAAGTATGCCACGGGATGCTCAATGTCATCAGAGTCACTTCTCTGTAGGAGCACAGATCCACAAGCTTGGTCGCTAGCATCGACCGCGATGGAGAACGGTTTGTTGAAGTCAGGAGATTTGAGCACGGGGAAGTGACACAGCAGAGACTTCAGGTGATCGAAGGCTCTCTGGCATGCATCATCCCAGGTGAACTTTACGCCTTTCTTCAGTTGGTTAGTTAGAATGAGAGCAATCTCAGCAAAGTTCTTGCAGAACTTGCGGTAGTACCCGATCATTCCAAGGAAGCGGCGCAAAGCTTTTTTGTTGTCAGGAACTGGAAAGTCCGTGATGGCTTGGACTTTAGCATTTATGGGTGCCACCTTACCCTGGCCTATGACGTAGCCAAGATAGGTGACAGTAGCACAACCAAAGTCACTCTTGTTCAGGTTAACAGTCAGGTTAGCCTGGGTCAGGCGCTGGAACAACGTCTCCACATCTTCCAGATGCTCTTCCCAGGAGTCACTCCATGTGATCAGGTCATCGATGTACGCACCCGTGTGTGGCAATCCGGCGATTGTAGACTGTATCATCCTTTGGAACGTGGCTGGGGCATTTTTCATGCCAAAAGGTAGGACTTCATACTGGTACAATCCAGATGGTGTGGCAAAAGCAGAGATGCTCTTGGCCCTCTCAGTTAAAGGCACACACCAATAACCCTTCAATAAATCAATCTTGGTCAGAAACTTTGCTTGCCCTACACTATCAATACAATCATCAATCCTAGGTATTGGAAACACATCAGTTCTAGTTACAGCATTGACTTTGCGATAATCTGTACAGAATCTAGTACTTCCATCAGGTTTTGGAACTAGCACACAGGGTGAACTCCAATCGGAGTTGGAGGGTCTGATAATATCATGTTTTAACATGTACTCAACCTCTTTCTCAGCAATCTTTCTCTTTTCAGGATTCATCCGGTATGGATGCTGTTTTATTGGTTTGGCATCACCAACATCTACATCATGAGAGGCTATAGTAACTCTCTTTGGAACATCAGGAAACAAATCCTCATATTTCTTGATCAACCTTCCAAACTGATCTCTCTGTGAGGGTTCTAAGTGCTGGAGTTTTACATCAAGATTTTGCTACACTTCAGTGTTTGACAATTTACATGAAAGAACTTCAGCTTTAATTCTTGGTTCATCATCTTGAAACTCCCCCTCATCTTCACACGTTTCGACCATTGGAGAATCTGAAGTGACAGCTGCAACCCTAGCATTTCTGTCATGATAAGGCTTTAGCATGTTAATATGACACAATTGTTTTGCTTTTCTCCTATCTGGAGTCTTCACAATGTAATTGAGATCATTGAGTTTTGTCAGAATTTCATAAGGACCATGAAATCTAGCCGGCAATGGATTGGACTGCAAGGGAAACAACACAAGGACCTTTTCTCCTGGTTTAAACTCACGGCTTCTAGCCTTATGATCATACCAAGTTTTCATTTTTCCCTGACTTGATTTCAAGTTCTCTTTGGCAAGGTCACAAGCTGCACGCAATCTTTCCTTGAACTTGCTAACATAGTCTAACAGACTGATATGCGGCTCTTTCTCTTGCCATTGTTCACTCAATAATAGCAAAGGTCCTCTCACTTCATGACCAAACACTAGCTCAAATGGACTGAATCCAGTAGACTCCTGCACTGCTTCTCTAGCTGCAAACAACAGCAAATGAACCCCTTCATCCCAGTCTTTCTCATGGTCATAACAATAAGTCCTCATCATTGTCTTGAGAGTGGAATGAAACCGCTCAAAGGCACCCTGACTTTCTGGATGATAGGCACTAGAAAGAATCTGCTTTGCACCTAGTTCATACACAACCTGCTGAAACAATCCTGAAGTGAAATTGCTACCCTGGTCTGACTGAATTTCCCTGGGAAGGCCAAACAACGTGAAGAACTTTATCAAAGCCTTCGAGATTGCAGTTGCCTTGATGTTACGTAGAGGTATGGCTTCAGGGAATCTGGTAGATGCACACATGATTGTCAACAAGTACTGATTTCCAGATCTAGTCTTGGGTAATGGACCAACGCAATCAACAATGACCCTAGAGAATGGCTCCCCAAATGCTGGGATAGGCTGCAATGGAGCTACAGGTGGGTCTAACTGGTGTTTTCCAACTACCTGACAAGTGTGACAGGTTTTGCAAAAGTTGGAAACGTCTTTCCGAAGCCCAGGCCAAAAGAAGTGTTTCATGATCTTATCAACAGTCTTGTTAACACCAAGATGACCTCCTAAAGGTAAACTATGAGCCATTGTTAAGATCTCATTCCTGTAGACCTTCGGAACAACAATTTGCCTGACCACTGCCCAATCTGCATTGGCAGGGATATCAGGAGGGCGCCACTTCCGCATCAACACACCATCCTTGAGATAATACCCAACTGGAACTGCATCTATTTCTTTATCAGGAAGGGCTCTCCTCTTTAGTACACAAATTTCAGGATCATTAGTTTGCTCCTCAATCAACCGCTTTCTGGACAGAGACAAGTCTCCAGACACATCAGAATCACCAGACCCATCCGGCTGGCTGAATAGAGAACTGATAAAAGTATCTGATAAGTCCTCAAACGGAGAAACCATAGTAGGCCAATCAGAGTCAGGCGAACCACCAGAGTCCTGACTATTCAATGTGCTGGACGGCACCACAACATCTTCTTCTTTAGCCTTCTTGACCATAGCACGAGTCACTGCGCAAGAAGGATACAGAGATGGGTCCTCATCCCCATCTTCAGTGCTCGGCTGTGAAGTAAGATGTACAGGGGGAACTACTTTGCCCCCAGCCAGGTCATTGCCTAGCAACAGAGAAACACCCTTTATAGGTAGACTTGACATAAGTCCCACCTTTACCTGTCCTGTAACTAAATCTGACTTCAAGAATATAGAGCGCAGGGGTACAGATACAGTCCTCCCTTCAATACCTTGTACAAGTATGAAATCCCCTGAAGCGGTCTCATCACGTAACGCCAAGGAGTCCATCAACAAAAGTGACTGAGAAGCTCCGGTATCCCTTAGGATATATATGGGGACAGGAGTAGTATGCTCATTTAGAGCCACAAATCCCTCTGACACAAATGGAAGAAATTCCTCCCTCACAAAGTCAGCTGCATTAGGCTTTTTAGCCCCACAAGAAGCAGGCAATTTAGCAGATCGGTTATCTACTACAGGGGTTTCCAACCTTGTTTTCACAAAGGCATTTGGTTTGGTATCCTTTTCTTTTTCTTTCTTAGCTTTAAGGAACCAACAGTTAGTTGTAACATGACCAGATTTCTTGCAATAACTGCAAACTAGACCACTTTTGTCACTGTCAGCTTTCACACTTTGATCAGACCTGTTACTGGATTTCTGAGCACCATCACCAGATTTGTCTTTGTCTTTGGGTGAGGAATCTTGGGTATCACCATAACCCTTTATCTGAAATTGGGACCATCTATTATTACTGCTAGACTGAAATTTGGACTTATGTGTGAGAACATATTCATCTGCAAATTTGGCAGCTGATTGCAAATTCAGTGCTTGCTTCTCATTAAGGTAGGTCTTAACATCATCTTTAACACAGTTCTTGAATTCTTCAACTAACACCATCTCTTTTAGTGAGTTGAAATCATCCTTGACCTCCATAGAAGTACACCAGCGCTCAAAGCAAACCTGCTTTTCATTAGCAAATTCAACATAAGTCTGATTTTCAGATTTCTTCAGACCTCTGAATTTCTGTCGGTAAGCCTCTGGAACCAACTCATAAGCTCTCAAAATAACCTTTTTGACAACCTCATAATCAGAGGAATCATCTGCAGACAAAGCCGAATAGGCTTGTTGAGCTTTACCCTTGAGGACAGTTTGCAACATCAGAGGCCAGTGTTCCTTTGGCCACTGGCAACTCTTTGCTACCTTTTCAAAACACTGGAAATAGTTGTCAACATCCTTTTCCGAAAATAAGGGCACCAGTTTTACCTCCTGACTGGCGCAAAATTTATTTTTAGTTTCAATTTTAATTTTTAGTTGCTCCATTTGGAGTCTTTCTTCTCTATCGAATTTCTCTATTTCAAAATCTCTCTGTCTCTGTCTCTCTCTTTCTGCTCTTTCCTCTTTCTCTCTCTCAAATTCTCTTTGTTTTTCATTTTCTTCCCTCTCAATTTTCTCTTCTCTTGCTGATTTTTCTAACTCAAACTGCCTTTGTTTTTCTTTTTCTTCCCTTTCTTTCTCTCTTTCTTCCCTCTCAAATTCTCTTTGTTTTTCTTTTTCCTCCCTTTCAATCTCTAGCATTTTCAATTTAAGTTCCATTTCTATATTTGGATTTTCCACTGGAAACTGTTCCAGATCTCCTGGTGCAAACACATTTTCATCAATGTAATATTCAACTATCTCTCTAGCCAGTCTTGCTTTTCGCATGGCTGGTTTTACCTCTGTCAGCTCCAACTGTCTGCAAATTTCTAGCAGTTCTGTCTTTTGAAAAGACTTCAAAACCCCTACGGTTGGTGATGCCAAGAAATCATCCATTGCTGTTGTCAATATATATGTATTCAATTAAAAAAAAATCAATTTTACAATTTGAAATGTTAGATTTTTAATAAATGACTCACAAAATGGTCTATCCCGGACCTTGAGCCCCCAATTTGTTATGGCCCCAATTTGTTATTACATTTACACAACAGCAACAGCAAGGGATGACAGACACAGTTTTAACAACTAAAACACATTTTATTTTTAAAACAAAGACAATCACGACTAAGCAACTAACAACTAAGACCAAGATTGAATTATGTACAAAACATAAATATTTACAATCCCTTTTCATGGGGGGTGGCTTGGTGCTGTCCTGGATGATGAAAATGCTCAAACACAGGCAAAGAAATCCACAAAAGAAACGTCACAGGTCTTGAACAGAATGGCAGGTCTGGTCATCTTCTTGCAATTTCTCCTACTACTTTACTGTCTCAATTCTTCTCCTTATATACTCTTTTGCAGACCCCACCCACATTTAGACCTCTTTTTTTTACTTTTCGGGGACTTGCCCCAGACATGTCCAGGACATGTCTAAACATGACTCCAGTCTGAGCTTAACAAAAAAAAGGTAAATACTGCCATCTAGTGGCCTATATTCACATTACACCCCTAAATCCTCATAACTGGTTGTGCCACCCTCGGCAACAACAACTGCAATCAAACGTTTGCAGTAACTGGCAATAAGTCTTTTACGTCACTGTGGAAAAATTTTAGCCCACTCTTCTTTGCAGAATTCTTTTAATTCAGCCACATTGGAGGGTTTTATAGCATGAACAGCCTATTTAAGGTCATGCCACTGCATCTCAAGTGGATTTAAGTCCAGACTTTGACTAGCCACTCCAAAATCTTTTTTTTTTTTTTTTTTTTTTTTTAAAGCCATTCAGAGGTGGACTTGCCAGTGTGTTTCGAATAATTGTTTTTCTGTATAACCCAAGCGTGCTTCAGCTTGAGGTCATGAACTGATGGTTGGACATTCTCCTTCAGGATTTTCCAATAGTGAGCAGAATTCATAGTTCCATCAATTACAATAAGTCGTCTCGGTTCAGAAGCAGCAAGTAGTAGCCCCAAACCATCACACTACCACCAGCCTGTTTCACTTTTGGTATGATGTTCTTGAAATGCTGTGTTAATTTTATGCCTGATGTAACGGGACGCACACCTTCCAAAAATGTTCAACTTTTGTCTTTTCAGTCCACAGAATATTTTCCCAAAAGTCTTGGGGATCATCAAGATTTATTTTGGCAAATGTAAGACGAGCCTTTGTGTTCTTTTTGGCTAGCAGTGGTTTTCACCTTGGAACTCTCCCATGGATGCCATTTTTGCCCAGTCTCTTTCTTATTGTTGAATTATGAACACTGACTTTAACTAAGGCAAGCAAGGCCTGCAGTTCTTCAGATGTTGTTCTGGGTTCTTTTGTGACCTCCTGGATGAGTCATCGATGTGCTCTTGGAGTAATTTTGGTAGGCCGGCCACTCCTGGGAAGGTTCACCACTGTTCCAAGTTTTCTCCGTTTGTGGATAATGGCTCTCACTGTGGTTCGCTGGAGTCCCAAAGCCTTAGAAATGGCTTTGCAACCCTTCGCAGGCTGATAGATGTTAATTTCTTTGTTTGTCATTTGTTTTTGAATTTCTTTAGTTCGCGACATGACGTGTTGCTTTTTGAGATCCTTTAGCCTACGTCACTTTGTCAAACAGGTTCAATTGAAATGATTTCTTGATTCAACAGGTCTGGCAGTTATAAAGCCTGAGTGTGGCTAGTAAAATTGAACTTAAAAAATGTGGTTAATCACAGTTAATTCATGATTTAAGAAGGGGGGGGGGGGCAATTACTTTTTCACATTGGGCCAGGTAGGTTTGGATAGCTTTTTTACATTAATAAATCATAATAATAAATCATCATTTAAAAACTACATTTTGTATTTACTCAGGTTATCTTTCTCTTATATTAAAATTTGTTTGATGATCTGAAACATGTAACATGAAAAATATACAAAAAAGTAAGAAATCAGGAAGGGGGCAAATATTTCTTCACAGCACTGTAAGTAAATAATTGAGTGACTGGCTTCCTACATGAGTGCTTAGGAGGATTTAAAGGAGCGCTGAATTTGTGGAACGAAGAGTCTATGCGTAAATCCACAGTAGGGAATTATGCGATTTTGATATGTGATTACTATAATTGATTGTAAAATGATATAGCATCAACATTATGTCGAATTTTTGCCTCAGAAAACTTGTATTTCTTAATTACTAATTGGGATACCATTGGCTCACTGCAGCTGAAGTGGTTGCTACAGAGAACAATGATTTTTGCTGCTGCAAAAGAAAATTTTTTGGAACTGCTGGATAGATACTATAGGCAAGTATATTTGAGCAGTTTGCACATCAGGCTTAGCTGAGGAGTTAAATTCATGCAACTCCTGAAAAACATGGATAGGAGTGAACTCGTCAATATTCTGGACTATATTCTAGCTCTGCTTGCTTATGAATATTCAATAACTGATCCGGGGGTGCCATCTAGTTATCGAATAGTGTGACTGCATGCAAAAATTTGCAGCTCCATGTCCGCTGGCGGTCACATCTGCACAAAGGGGTTAACAGCTGTTTGATATAAAGGATGCCACAATAGCCTTCAGATGCTCAAACCCTTCAGGACTGGAGTTACCCATTCCTGTTCCTTAACTGTTTACGGTCACCCAAGTTGCTGTTTTCACCCTACCTGGGTGGGTTTTTTGGTGTGGGAGGGACTTGAATGTTTGGCATTTCAGAGATGGGTCCTTGGTGTTTGGAGCTGCCTGGTAGGGTCTTTGGTGTATGGTACGTCCCAGGAGGGTATTTGGTGTTTGGTTCTGCTTCAAACACATTAAAAAGACATTAAAAAGAGGGGGTGTGTGACATCCCTGAACACCTCTACTGCACATGTGGATGGAGTACTGTTCTCATTTCTTTGATTTATTTCATTGCAGGATTGGTGGTGCAGTTGGGTGATATGCAAATGAGCTCACTAACAGAAACCACTCTGGTTTCCACACGGGCCTACTTCTATTTGACTGTTAATGTGCTTTGGCAATTAATCATTCATTTATACAACCAGGTTTCTCCACTGCATGCTCTGATCAGATAGCCACACTTTTTTTATATTTGCAAATATTATTTGCTCTGGAAAGCATTTAAAGCAGCTTTTGGAAGAGATTACACACAAAATGATTAAACTCAAAAACTGGTTTGACATGAACAAATTGTCACTTAATTTGGTCAAAACAAAAATGATGTTATTTGGAAGACATCAAAATAGTATTAAAGCGCAAATCATTATAGATAATGTGATTATTAGTAGAGTGGAACAAACAACATTTCTAGGTGTGATAATAGATGAAAAAATCTGCTGGAAACCTCATATAAGTCCTGTATGCTCCAAGTTGGCAAAGAGTGTGGGTGTTATGGGGAGATATAGACAATAGCTAAATTATCAGTCATTACTTATTTTGTAGAATTCATTTGTATTATCGTATCTGAGCTAGTGTCTCGAAGTGTGGGGCAATACATATGAAACCAACCTGAACAACCTGAATTGCAGAAAAGAGCCATAAGACTAGTCCACAATATGAGATACAACGATTATTCTTATCTACTGTTTTTGAAAGCATCTGCTTTGAAGTTTCAGGATCTGGTAAAATTTAAAACAGCACAAATAATCTACAAAGCTAAAACTAATCTTTTACCGAACAACATCCAAAATCTGTTTTGTGAGAGGGAGAGTTGTCAAAAATATAATTTATGAGCCATTTTTGATTTACAGCAAGAAAGTCCAAGAACCACACTGGAGTGTATGTGTATTGCTGTCTGCGGAGTTAAATTATGGAATAGTGTTGAAGTTGAGCTTAAATCCAGTAAAAACTTATACCATTTCAAACAGAGATTCAGAAAAGGAGTGTTTGAAAGTTATAATATAGAAGAGGGGAAATGATAAGATAAGATAAGATAAGATAAGATAAGATACACTTTACTGAGCCTCGTGGGGTAATTTGTCCTCTGCATTTGACCCATTCCATAGTTAGGAGCCAGTGGGCAGCCACAGAGCAGCGCCCGGGGACCAACTCCAGTTCTCAACCCAGTTCCTTGGTCAGGTGTACTGGTTGGAGTGTTCCTATGATGCATGTTTTTTGAATGAGAAGGCATGAGGCATTTGAAGAGAAGTTTTTGTTTTTCATTTTTGTTTTGTTTGCTTGTGATGGAGGGTGGTAGAGAGCAAGTTAAGTGTGGGATCGTTTTTGTTTTTTCGGTTATTTACTTGTGACTACTGGGGTTTGAAATAGATTAGCACTGCTTCATCCATCCCCATTTCAAACCAAGGAGGTTGTTTTGATTGGAGTCTTTGTCTGTTGTTGTAATGTCTGTGTTATGTTGTTTGTTGGTACCTGTTTGGTTTAAAATAAACTATTTGAATTCAATTTTTATGTAGGTACAGTCACATGGCTCTTAGAGTTCACACCAGCAGAGCTCTTGACGTTTCCATGTGCTGCGCTTTTGGTTTGCCCCTCCTTGACCTTTTGCTCACTTAATTCCAAGCCAACTTGACTTACTTCTATTTTTTTACTTTTGGAAATTGAAGGGTTCAGTGTAATAACATGGTAAACGCTAATCTCATGTGTTACGAGCTCTGTTGTATTTATTTCGCCTTGTCTTAATTGATTGTTTCCACTTCCGGAGGGGGCGGTGCTTTTTAAGGCCGCCGCTTGCACATG
The DNA here is from genome assembly GCA_029721435.1 of Gymnothorax reevesii. NCBI lineage: Eukaryota > Metazoa > Chordata > Actinopteri > Anguilliformes > Muraenidae > Gymnothorax > Gymnothorax reevesii. The sequence goes on along the minus strand of CM056591.1, from coordinate 23,262,118 downwards.
CCAGTGGAGACTAGCTCTTCGACCATTTTGCAAGTAGCGTTTTGGAACTGTGAGTATTTGGATTGCCTTCTGCGTTGGACCGGTTTTGTCTTGACCTACGATTCTTGCCTGGCCCCGTTTTTGGTTCGTTTGGATCCCTGTGATTGACCCTTGGCTTGTCGCTCTGTGACTTTGATTTTTGCTCTTGCCCCTCTATCTGGTTGTTTGGTCATCGATGCCCGGGTTTTTGACTTTTGATTTGCTTGTCTGACTGCCTCGCTCGTCTCGTCCTTTCTGTACGCTGTCCGGTTACTCTGGTTAGCTAGGGTATTCCCAGCTGGGACTTCCCATCCTTCCATCGGGATACCCCTTTATTGTTTTGCTTTGTTATTTTCCCTTTGTTATTTTTGGAGGTGACTCTGGGTGGAAACTTGTTTCCGAAAGGGGTACACTATTCGCTCGCTCAGTCCGCGCTTCTGGACTGAGTGTTCTGGAGTTACGTGTTTAAAAGCCGCCCCGTGCCTGGTAAACCTTCGAAGACTAGCGGTAGGTCTCAGTTAGCTCTGGTTAGGCAGTATAGGGACCGGAGTGCTGTGCAGCGGTCAGGTTCTTTCGTATTTGCCGCAGTTTTCTCTCCCCGTGCTTTCTTCCGTTCTCTACTTTTGGCCGCACTACCTAGACCGAGTTGTAACAAGTGGGGGCTCATCCGAATTTACAATGGCCGAATTTAACTTGGAAGAATTTACTATTTTTCCGACCAAGGAGAAATTCGACCGTTGCGGAAAGAATGACTTATTAATCATAGCGGACTTTTACAACATTTCCGTGCCACGAAGTAAGGCGAAACGGGAAATAAGGAAAGTGCTGTATCAGGAATTGGTGGAACAGGGATATTTACCTGATGAAGAGGTGCTCCCGAGTGTTGAGTCAGATCTTGCGGAGCTTCAGAATCCGACTGTGACGGAGGCTACAGCTGAGAATAGTGCGTCTCCCGGTAAGTTGCACTCGTCCACGGGAGACCCACTGCTCAATTTGCGTTTGAAAGAATTGGAGCTGGAGCTCAGGAGACAGGAATATCAGAATCGGTTGCTCCAACTCCGAGCTTATGACATGGAAACTGACCGTCAGGTCAAGTTGAAGGAGCTTGAATTGCGAGCCAGGGATTTGGCACCCACTCCAATGCCACGGAAATCTCAAGGAGATTTGCGTACTACCGTTTCTCCAATACCCAGGCCATCTCCTGTCCAAGGTCATGTTGCGCTTTCGCAGAACCCCTCCACAGCCACCTCGCTGGATTTAGATCTCAGTCGGCAAATTCGCTTGGTACCTCCGTTCAGGGAAAGTGAGGTTGATAAATATCTCCCTATTTTCGAAAGAATTGCGACAACAATAGGGTGGCCGCAAAGTATTTGGACATTGCTATTACAATGTACGTTTGTCGGGAAAGCTCAGGAGATGTGTTCATCTTTGTCCCTAGAGGATAGTATGAATTATGATACAGTGAAAAGTGCTGTGTTACGGGCGTATGAACTTGTTCCTGAGGCTTACCGACAAAGATTCAGGAAGCATGTGAAATCCAACGGACAAACATTTGTTGAGTTTGCTCGTGAGAAATCTGTTCTTTTCGAAAAATGGTGTTCGGCGAGTAACATTACTTCATTTGAACAACTGAAACAGTTGATTTTGCTCGAGGAATTCAAAAACTGCATTCCCGATAGAATCGCAGTATATTTGAAAGTGTCTACTATCGTGGAAGCGGCCGTATGTGCTGACGAGTTCGTCCTTACACATAACACTGTCTTTTCGTCTCTTGGAAGTTTTGATGGTGATCACATTGCTCGGGGCGGGGTTTTACCTGGTTCGGCGAAACTAACTAAACCCCAAAACAATTCGAGTGAGTGTTTTTATTGCTATGAAACCGGTCACTTTATTGCCGTCTGCCCAGCGTTAAAACGTAAAAATCAAAGTCAGTCTCAATTGATTCCTGAGGAGGTTGGGCTTATTAACTCTCCGTCATTCCACGATGACTGGAAACAATCTGGGATGTTGTCGGAATCGTCTTTCCGGCCGTTTATTATTGACGGAATTGTGTCCCTCTCTGATTCCGAATTCGAAAGAGTACCTGTCAAAATATTGCGTGATACGGGGGCTGCTCAGTCCTTCATATTAGAATGTGTGTTACCATTTTCTGAACGATCGAGTTGCGGCACTGATGTATTAATTCAAGGTATTGAGCTAGGTGTCATGAAAGTTCCTTTGCACAATATTGTGCTGCAGTCGGATATAGTTTCTGATGCGGTGAAAATCGCAGTCTGCTCTCAATTCCCAGTTAAAGGCGTTTCGTTAATTCTCGGCAATGATTTGGCGGGAGGACACGTCTTCCCTCTGCCTGAGGTCACCCATGAGCCTGATATGTATGGGGGCGCTGATGATGCAGTTTCAGAATTCCCTTCCATTTTTCTGCATGTGTCGTCACTCGCGCGCAGGCCCGCAAATACGGAGATACAATTGACCAATCTGATACCTTGCTAGAGGCTGACTTGTCCAAAAGTGTGCTTGCTGAAGAGGATTCTAATGCTAGCACTGTTGCGGATATTGTTCCAAACAACCAAGCCGGTCAGGGTACTTCTGAACTCCTCCAGTCATTTGGGAGGCTGCAGTTGGCTGCTGCTCAGCGGGCAGATGATTCCTTGAGTAAATACTTTGCTGCGGCTGAAGGTGACTCTGCGTTGCCGTCCAAATTTGTTTCGTATTTTATTGATGATACAATACTAATGCGCAGATGGACCCCCTCTGACATTGGAGAAGAGTGGAATTCAGTTGTGCAAGTAGTAGTTCCCACTCCATTCAGACAACAAGTCTTGGCTGTAGCTCATGACCATACACTCTCTGGTCACCTTGGGGTTAAGAAAACATTCACTCGCATTTTAAAACATTTCTTTTGGCCTGCCATGAAATCTGATGTGTCTCGGTATTGTCGTTCCTGCCATGTTTGTCAACTTGTGGGGAAACCTAACCAAGTAATTCCCCCTGCGCCTCTCAAGCCAATTCCTGTCATGGGGGAACCTTTTGAAAAGCTATTAATTGATTGTGTGGGACCTCTCCCAAAAACCAGATCTGGCAATTGTTATCTGTTGACTCTCGTGTACTGCAACTAGGTTCCCTGAAGCTATTCCCCTTCGTACTCTGAAAGCTCGAGTAGTTGTGAAGGCCTTGGTTAAGTTTTGTACCACGTTTGGTTTGCCAAAGTATGTGCAATCGGATAAGGGATCAAATTTCACATCTGGATTGTTTACAAAGACAATGAAACAGTTGAATATAACTCACCAAACCTCCAGTGCTTACCACCCAGAGTCTCAGGGAGCGTTAGAGAGGTTCCATCAAACTTTAAAGACCATGCTTCGAGTATATTGCATGGACCAAGGGAGGGACTGGGATGAGGCAGTTCCCTTCTTGTTGTTTGCCATTCGGAACACTGTGCAAGAATCCCTTGAGTTTAGTCCGTCTGAATTGGTGTTTGGGCACGCAGTACGTGGACCACTAAAAATCCTACAGGATCAGTGGTTGGGGACTGACCAGAACTTATCTGCTCCACGCAATGTTTTGGACTATGTTAGCACTTTCCGGGAACGGTTACACATGGCTTGGGACTTAGCCAAGCACTCCTTAAGTTCCGCCCAAGCCCAGATGAAGGCATATTATGATCGGAAGACAGTTCAACGCTCTTTTGAGGCTGGTGATGCAGTCTTAGTGCTTCTTCCTATTCCTGGATCTACCCTTCAGGCGAAGTTTTGTGGGCCGTATGTAATAGTGTAATACAGACTACATTGTAAAGACACCTGATAGAAAACGCAAGTCTCGGGTGTGCCACATCAACTTGCTAAAAGCCTATGTGTCACGCTCAGAGGATGCAAAGCTTCTCTCAACACCACCTGTGGTCCTGATTGCAACACCTCATGTAGATGCGCCCATGTCAGAATACTCCCCTGAACTGGATGGACTTGGCCAGATGAGTGCCTGTCTTCCGCCTGCTCGTTTGCTGAACTCTGAAGCTCTTTGTGCTCTCCCATCCAAATTGTCCCACTTACCTGAGACAGCTCAGGCTGATATCCGAGGTCTTATTGAGAAATATTTGCAGCTGTTCTCAGACGTACCTTTGAAAACCTCTATTTTGGAACATGATATTGATGTGGGCGATCATAAGCCTATTAAACAGAATGCGTATCGTGTTAACCCATCAAAACGCACTATTATGAAAAAGGAAGTTGAATACCTTTTGCAGAATGGTCTTGCTGTCCCTAGCTCTAGCCCTTAGTCTTCCCCTTGTCTGTTGGTACCAAAATCTGATGGCACATCCCGTTTTTGTACAGATTACCGGAGACTTAACAGTGTGACGAAATCTGACTCTTTTCCCCTTCCGCGAATTGAGGATTGTGTGGACAGAATCGGAAATGCAAAGTTTGTCTCCAAGCTCGATTTATTGAAAGGATACTGGCAGGTTCCTCTAACTGAACGTGCTTCAGAACAGTCGGCCTTTGTCACGCCAGACGCCTTCTTGCAATACACGGTGATGCCTTTTGGTTTGAAAAATGCACCTGCTACATTCCAAAGGTTAATGAACCATGTTCTAGTAGATATTGAGAATTGTGAAGCTTATCTTGATGATGTAGTTGTTTATTCTTCAACTTGGCAACATCATCTTTTTACGTTGGAAACTGTGTTTTCGCGCCTTCAGGATGCCTCACTAACCTTAAACCTTGAGAAATGTGAATTTGGTCATGGAACAATTACCTATTTGGGGAAAAAGGTGGGCCAGGGGTCAGTTCGTCCTGTGGACGCCAAGGTTGAGGCAATCAACTCGTTCCCTGTGCCCAAGACTAGAAGGGAACTCAGGCGTTTCTTAGGAATGGCTGGATACTACAGGAGTTTTTGTAAGAACTTTTCATCTGTTGTTTCACCTCTCACAAAACTATTGCGTGCCTCTCAGCCATTTCTATGGTCAGCTGACTGTCAGCATGCTTTTGAAGCTCTCAAATGTCTTTTGTGCAATGCCCCAGTTTTGTCCGCTCCCAATTTTACGAGACCATTTATGTTGGAGGTGGATGCCAGTGGCACTGGGGCTGGTGCAGTGCTGCTTCAGGAGGACGAGCTTGGAATCGTCCACCCAGTGTGTTTCTTTTCAAAAAAATTCAACCGGTATCAGTGCAATTACAGCACCATAGAAAAGGAAGCACTGGCGCTTCTGTTAGCTCTACAACACTTTGAGGTGTACCTTGGCTCAAGCCCAGAGCCCATTGTCGTGTACACTGATCAAAACCCAATTGTTTTCCTACAGCGCATGTGTAACTCTAACCAACGTCTTATGCATTGGTCCTTGATTACCCAAGGATTCAACTTAAGAGTTCTGCACAAAAAAGGTTCAGAGAACATTGTAGCAGACACACTTTCGCGTTGTCATTCCAAGTTGAAAACCTAGATTGCAGGTTTTCTCTTAAGGGTGGGGGTGTTATGAGCTCTGTTGTATTTATTTCGCCTTGTCTTAATTGATTGTTTCCACTTCCGGAGGGGGCGGTGCTTTTTAAGGCCGCCGCTTGCACATGCCAGTGGAGACTAGCTCTTCAACCATTTTGCAAGTAGCGTTTTGGAACTGTGAGTATTTGGATTGCCTTCTGTGTCGGACCGGTTTTGTCTTGACCTATGATTCTTGCCTGGCCCCGTTTTTGGTTCGTTTGGATCCCTGTGATTGACCCTTGGCTTGTCGCTCTGTGACTTTGATTCTTGCTCTTGCCCCTCTATCTGGTTGTTTGGTAATAGATGCCCGGGTTTTTGACTTTTGATTCGCTTGTCTGACTGCCTCGCTCGTCTCGTCCTTTCTGTACGCTGTCCGGTTACTCTGGTTAGCTAGGGTATTCCCAGCTGGGTCTTCCCATCCTTCCATCGGGATACCCCTTTATTGTTTTGCTTTGTTATTTTCCCTTTGTTATTTTTGGAGGTGACTCTGGGTGGAAACTTGTTTCCGAACGGGGTACACTATTCGCTTGCTCAGTCCGCGCTTCTGGACTGAGTGTTCTGGAGTTACGTGTTTAAAAGCCGCCCCGTGCCTGTAAACCTTCGAAGACTAGCGGTAGGTCTCAGTTAGCTCTGGTTAGGTAGTATAGGGACCGGAGTGCTGTGCAGCGTTCAGGTTCTTTCGTATTTGCCGCAGTTTACTCTCCCCGTGCTTTCTTCCGCTCTCTACTTGTGGCCGCACTACCTAGACCGAGTTGTAACACATGTTTTATAAGAAAGAGGAGGATGAAAAGATTATTTATTGTAGATAAAATTCCCCATAGACGTATTCAGAAACATTATATCAAGAGAATAGCAGATTTTTTACCGTGACAACAGACAAGTTTCTGGTCAACTAACCTTAACAGTCAATACGGAGATATAATGTTATCAGACTAAATTTTATGCCAGTAGAATTATAGTACACCACATCAACCCTATATGCATATAGCAAGTGGTAGCTTTCTTTTCCTGAACAGCATAGTCAATGGCTGAAAAATTAAAGCTTGAATCACATCATACTATATGACAGTTAACCAACAGCCTGATGTACTGAGCATATTTTTTGCGTCTTTTCGTACTGTAGGTCATTTTACACACTGTTTCAGTAATTTCAATAGTGTGAATAAGGTAAGGACGACAAAGGTCGGATAGATAACCCATAGGCCTATTACCTCCTTGCTGTAGTACAGTACAGGACAATTATGCAGGCTAATAAAATCTGATGTTCGCCTACAAGTAGACCAGAGAACACATGCGCTGGCAACAAGTAAATTATTTTCAAATAAAATTTCTTTCTGAGATTACCGCCAATAATCTTTCAAGAACAGAAAATTGGAAAGATATATAATGTTATATGCTGGTTATCTATAGCTGAGAATTGCTATATATTTCACAAATGAAATGCGCTGGAAAAGTGCTGACATAATTTGGCAACTGGCTCATGCCGAACAAACCAAACCATAAGCAAAGAACTAGAACAGTGTTTATCGCCATGATCCTTGTGTCTACATGTGGAATTTAGATTTCTTTTTAGCAATCTTAAACCCAAAATATGCTCATTATAAAAGAACAGGAAGCATTTCACACTATACTTTTGATCATCAAATATTTAGGTATTTCGTTTGGTATGTTCACTGTATGAGTGAATGTGTTGCTATGCTGTGAGCGCAAACCACTGTCAAGGAAGTGAGTGTTGACCCTAGCGAAAGTGACGTCACACTTTTCCAGCGCATTGCTTTTGTTCGCGTTTCCGATTAGGTACGTCACGAAAGTTTGCTCGTTTCCGGTTTTCATTGCTGCTAGCAACGACAATCGCATTCTATATATTATTCAAGATGAATAAAACTTTGCTGCTACGAGAGGCGAGGGGAGGGTAGAGGGGTGGTGGTGGTATATAAGATGCGGGCACAAATATCTCCATGGTACACAGCTGGACCTGTCATGACAACACTGTCTGCTATCATAAGTGTTTCCTCATTGGCTGTGTTGCTGGCTATTGTTTTTGTGAATTGTTTATTCAGATATTTGTCAAGCCAGTTACACCCTCAAGCAAATATCATGATATTGATGACAATGATCCCCATAAGGATCATTTATATCATGCCAATTAATTGTTATAAAGCATGATTTTCGCTCCCCACGTCAAAATCATTCTGCATATGTGACCACACGAACACGAACGATGAATAGGCCGATGAAACCTACGATAACATTCTAGCTTACGGTGACACGAGACAACGAAAAATGCTCTCACATAGGCTAGTAAACTTATCTGCTAAGTATCTGTCCAATCTGCCCCGGGCAACTCGGCTGCAATTACGTCGCCACATTGCCTCACATTTGTTTTGTTATGTGGGCCGGAATGCATCATTTGCGTGATGTAAAATGCGATGCCACAGTATTGCCAGCAGCATAGATATTATTATTATTATTATTTAATTTTTTAAAGGTACATAGTTTCACACATGGTTTTCGAAATGGAAGCGGTTGAGCCTAGTCTCAACCCAACGCGTCATATGCTGATACTACCTGACCAAGCGTAGATATATGTCGCAAAAGGAGGTTTTTGGCGTCCTCTTTTGAGGACTATGATATCATTAAAGATGAAAAAAACAGGGCTGGGTCGATGATGATTCCCATAAGGATCATTTATATAATGCCAATTAATTGTAATATAGCATGAATTCGCTGCCCACGTCAACATCATTTTGCATACATGACCACCTCCTAACGATGAACAGGCCCATAAAACATACGATAACATTCTAGCTTCCGGTGACAAAAGACGACGAAAAATGCCCTCACGGAGGCCAGAAAACTTATCCGCTCAGTATCTATCCAAAGCTGCTAGCTAGCTAGCTAGCTACATAAGATATACTTTATTGAACCCCGTGGGATAATTTGTCCTCAGCATTTGACCCATCCAAAAGTTAGGAGCAGTGGGCAGCCACGGAGCTGCGCCCGGGGACCAGGCCGGATTCGGACCCACGACCTTCTTGCTGTGAGGCAGCAGTACTAATTAGTTAACATCTATTCAAAAACGACCTCTCTTTTTATTAGACTACATACTGAAAGGCAGCTGAAAGCTTAAGTTAGCCATTATTGCTTAACTACACCTTCCATATTCATTGGCCGAGTCGCTTCTTTACTACAGCCATCATCTCAATTCTGAAAAATTATTATAAGTTAATTCCTACAGCAAAGACCTGAAATTATTAATTAGCCAATGTGTAAGTTACTTTACCAAGTATGCCGTTGATCCGATGATGATTTTCAGAACGACGATATGAAATTGGTTGTGAAGAAAAATTAGAAGATTTTTGCAAAGACGTGCTCTGCGTTGTTTGTTTTCTCAGTACGAATAGCCTACTTTTGAAAATAACCAGAAAAATATGGAATACTGACATATGCGTCATAAAAGGTACTTGGAACGTCACAGTTCCCGGGGCAACTCGTCCGCAGTTGAGATGCGTCGCCACATTGCCTTACGGAAACCTGTTCTGTCATGAGGGCCGGAATGCATCATGTACGTGATCTAAAATGCGTTGCTACTGTATCGCCAGTCCACCAGCGATATTATTATTACCATATTATTATTATTATTATTATTATAATAATACACATAGTAGGATATGGTCGCAGTAGAGCCCAGTCTCATCCCTACGCGATCTGACCAAGCGTTGATATACGATGCAAAAGGAGGCTTTTGGCGTCCTCTTTTGACCATTGTTTAAAACGAACGCTATTCTCTCACGAAAGACTGTATAAAAAGATGGACGCAGCACCCTGGTCTGAAAAATGAAGCCCATGCGGAAGTACCTAAAATGGCATTCTATTTAATGGCCAGCAGATGGCGACGTCGGTGGTTGCAGAAAGAAGTTCAATGCTATAGAAGTGTATGAGAAAATGACCCTGCTTTCCCATCTGATTTTTCATTTTAATAATGTTTTTTAACTTTATTTTATGGTAGCTATAGCAAGTTTCAAGTTCCCTTCAATATATCATGATGTTCATTTTTGTAAATTATGGTCCCTTGTAGACTAGAATTGTTGTGATTCTGATTTTGCCTTTCCATGTTCCTGATCTTATTGCCATGTGTATATTTGGATGTTTGCTTTGTCTGACTATTCTTGAAATGTGTATTGTGATTTGGTAACTCCGATTTATTCATGCATTGTTTTAGTTTTGTTTTCTCCATGTTTTACTTTTTACCATAGTTTTACTCCGGTCCATGTTTTTGTTTATACCATGCTTTGCACTTTGTCTCCCCCTATCTGGTCTTTGGTCTTGTCATTGCTCACAGCCCCAGTTCTGCGTGCCTCTCCTTCGGGTGATTTAATGGTTTCTAGATTTCAACACTCGTTCCAATCTTTTTTCCTTCACCTTGCTTTTTCTACAGTATATTACTAACCAATACTAACAGTTTGTTGTTTTTGTTACGAACCAAGACTAACATTGTATATAATACTAACTTACTAACCCCCCGTTCACACATAGACGCCGCTTCTACTATGATCAAAGTGTGGCCGAAAACGTGGCCAATCGCAGGAGAAACGTAGTGGAGTCTTCATAAGCGCAGTATGATCGCGGTAGGGTCTTCATGATCGGGAAGCTCTACACTCTCGCCACGCTTATTTTGAACATGCTCAAAACAAGCGTAGCGGGATCGTGGCCAACAAGAATCGGGGTAAAGTCCTAAAAAAAGTATAGTAGAAGCGCCGTAATCGTACAAGCAGCGTGGAAGCATCGTGGAGAGATCTTCATGATTGTAGTAAAAGCGTAGTACAGACGGGAACATATTGAGTACGCTCCTACAACACTCCCACTACGTTCTTACTACATTCCCACTACGATCTCTCTATGTTCCTGATGATCCTACAAAGACCTACCATGACCTGACGCCGATCATACCACGACCTATCAGGCAGCAGTCTGTACATGTACATGTACTTCGTTACAGTATTTTTTTTTTTTTTTTGAGGATTTGTACTTACGTTTTTTTAACTGGGACTTTTACTCTCCTACATTTAAAAGATAAGTATGTTACTTTCACTTTGTTACTTTGACACTGGCAACTTAGTTACTCGTTTCAAACTAGAATATTAATTTAATTCATCATTTACGGACTATCTGGATTTGGCGTGTTCGAGAAGAACAAAGGTGTATCTTTGTGCAGATGTGTCCGCCAGTGGACGTGGAGCTGCAAATTCATACACACAATAACAATATTCCATCACTAGATGGCACATCAGGATCAGTTATTGAATATTATAACAGCCACTAAACTCAAAGAAGTGATTTCATTCCCCCCAATATGTATACTTTTTAATTTCAGTGGGACTCCTCAGTATAATGAAGGCTAAATTAAATAATTCTTTTGTGTATTTGTACTGTTTTGTGTGTCACGAACGAGATGTTGCGGCACTACCTCTGACACCGGATTGGATCAGGGTTTGTTTTCAGCCAAATTACGTGTGTGTGTATATATATATATATGTATATATATGTATGCACACATCGCCAAAATCGTACTAGAAGCGAACTACAAGCGTGATATGAGTGGCACCACCGTAGCGATATCGTCGTACAGTCTTCTATGTCTGCGTAGCGTCGTAGTGTGATCTTCAATGTCGTAGCGGCAGCTTAGTATAAACGCAGTAAAGGCGGCTGCTGGTCAGCAACGGTCTGCGTAACATCGTAGTAGAAGTGTGTCAGCAGCGCGTTGGACATGGGAGCATCGTAGTACGGTCGTAATGAAGACCATAATTTGCCAAATTGCTCGATTTAGACGCCGATCCGCCCCGATCCAATACTTTTTCTGATCTTGGCTTGATCGGGATGATCGTCCTAAAGTCGCAGCTCTGTGTGAATGGGGGTTAACAAGCACTTGGGATTGTAAGCTGCACTTACTAATTGATTAACAAGCTCTCAGCATTTGCCCTGTTCTAGTCTCCGCCTCTTGTCTTTCCCTAATCTTCTCTACTGCGTTTTTGTGGGTTCTCCACACTTGCTCACGCTATCCTTTCTCTTAGTATCTAGGCACATTAGAGCTCCTTGACTGGAGCTGTGTATTTGTCTATAGGATTGTTCCGTGATCCCTGTCTGCGTTTTGATTTCTGCCAATTTCATGTTGTGATGTGAATATAGGCCACTAGATAGCAGTATTTACTTTTTTTTTATTTTTTTTTTTTTTTGTTGAGCCCAGACTGGAGCTAGGTTTGGACATAAAGAGTATATAAGGAGAAGAATTGAGACAGTAAAGTAGTAGGAGAAATTTCAAGTTGAAGGATACATGTGACCAGACCTGTCATTCTGTTCAAGACCTGTGAAGCTTTTAGTGGATTTTTGCCTGTGTTAGAGCATTTTCCTCACCCAGGACATCACTAAGCAACCCACCAAAGGGACTGTAAATATTTCTGTTTTTGTATATAATCAATCTTGGTCATTAGATTAGTCAGTAGATTAGTTAGTTGTTGATTGTCTTTGTTAATTAAATGTGTTTAAGTTTTAAAATTGTGTCTGTCATCATTTGCTGTTGTGGATGTTGTAAATGTAAGAACAAATTGGGGCCATAACAAAGTGGGGGCTTGTCTGGGATAGACCATTGTGTGAGTCATTTATTGAAAATCTAACATTTCAAATTGTAAAATTGGTTTTGTGAATTTTCCTATATATATATATAGATCAACAGCAATGGATGATTTCTTGGCATCACCAACCGTTGAGGTTTTGAAGTCTTTTAAAAAGACAGAACTGCTGGAAATATGATGACATTTGGAGCTGACAGAGGTAAAACCAGCCATGCGAAAAGCAAGACTGGCTAGAGAGATAGTTGAATATTACATTGATGAAAATGTGTTTGCACCAGGAGATCTGGAACAGTTTCCATTGGAAAATCCAAATGTAGAAATTGAACTTCAATTAAAACTGCTAGAGATTGAAAGGGAGGAAAGAGAAAAAGAAAGGGAGGGAAAAGAGAAAGAAAGGGAGGAAAAAGAAAAACAAAGAGAATTTGAGAGAGAGAAAGAGGAAAGAGCAGAAAGAGAGAGACAGAGACAGAGAGATTTTGAATTAGAGAAGTTTGATAGAGAAGAAAGACTCCAAATGGAGCAACTAAAAATTGAAATTGAAACTAAAAATAAATTTTGTGCTAGCCAGGAGGTAAAACTGGTGCCTCCATTTTCAGAAAAGGATGTTGACAACTATTTCCAGTGTTTTGAAAAGGTAGCAAAGAGTTGCCAATGGCCAAAGGAACACTGGCCTCTTATTTTACAAACTGTCCTCAAGGCTAAAGCTCAACAAGCCTATTCGGCTTTGTCTGCAGATGATTCCTCTGATTATGAGGTTGTCAAAAAGGTTATTTTGAGAGCTTATGAGTTGGTTCCAGAGGCTTATCGACAGAAATTCAGAGGTCTGAAGAAATCTGACAATCAGACTTATGTGGAATTTGCAAATGAGAAGAAGGTTTGCTTTGAGCGCTGGTGTACTTCTATGGAGGTCAAGGATGATTTCAACTCACTAAAAGAGATGGTGTTAGTTGAAGAATTCAAGAACTGTATTAAAGATGATGTTAAGACCTACCTTAATGAGAAGCAAGCACTGAATTTGCGGTCAGCTGCCAAATTTGCAGATGAATATGTTCTCACACATGTCCAAATTTCAGTCTAGCAGTAACAATAGATGGTTCCAATTTCAGAAAAAAAAGCACGATGATACCCAAGATTCCTCACCCAAAGACAAAGACAAATCTGGTGATGGTGCTCAGAAATCCAGTAACAGGTCTGATCAAAGTGTGAAAGCTGACAGTGACAAAAGTGGTCTAGTTTGCAGTTATTGCAAGAAATCTGGTCATGTTACAACTAACCGTTGGTTCCTTAAAGCTAAGAAAGAAAAAGAAAAGGATAGCAAACTAAATGCCTTTGTGAAAACAAGGTTAGAAACCCCTGTAGTAGATAACCGATCTGCTAAATTACCTGCTTCTTGTGGGGCTAAAAAGCCTGATACTGCTGACTTTGTGAGGGAGGAATTTCTTCCATTTGTGTCAGAGGGATTTGTGGCTCTGAATGAGCATACTACTCCTGTCCCCAAATACATCTTAAGGGATACCGGAGCTTCTCAGTCACTTATGTTGATGGACTCCTTGGAGTTACGTGATGAGACCGCTTCTGGGGATTTCATACTTGTACAAGGTATTGAAGGGAGGACTGTATCTGTACCCCTGCGCTCTATATTCTTGAAGTCAGATTTAGTTACAGGACAGGTAAAGGTGGGACTTATGTCAAGTCTACCTATCAAAGGTGTTTCTCTGTTGCTAGGCAATTACCTAGCTGGGGGCAAAGTAGGATGGGTCAGCCAGCCGGATGGGTCTAGTGATTCTGATGTGTCTGGAGACTTGTCTCTGTCCAGAAAGCGGTTGATTGAGGAGCAAACTAATGATCCTGAAATTTGTGTACTAAAGAGAGCCCTTCCTGATAAAGAAATAGATGCAGTTCCAGTTGGGTATTATCTCAAGGATGGTGTGTTGCTGCGGAAGTGGCGCCCTCCTGATATCCCTGCCAATGCAGATTGGGCAGTGGTCAAGCAAATTGTTGTTCCAAAGGTCTACAGGAATGAGATCTTAACAATGGCTCATAGTTTACCTTTAGGAGGTCATCTTGGTGTTAACAAGACTGTTGATAAGATCATGAAACACTTCTTCTGGCCTGGGCTTCGGAAAGACGTTTCCGACTTTTGCAAAACCTGTCACACTTGTCAGGTAGTTGGGAAACACCAGTTAGACCCACCTGTAGCTCCATTGCAGCCCATCCCAGCATTTGGGGAGCCCTTCTCTAAGGTCATTGTTGATTGTGTTGGTCCATTACCTAAGACTAGATCTGGAAATCAGTACTTGTTGACAATCATGTGTGCATCTACCAGATTCCCTGAAGCCATACCTCCACGTAACATCAAGGCAACTGCAATCTCGAAGGCTTTGATAAAGTTCTTCACGTTGTTTGGCCTTCCCAGGGAAATTCAGACTAAAGTAGCAATTTCACCTCTGGTTTGTTTCAGCAGGTTGTGTATGAACTAGGTGCGAAGCAGATTCTTTCTAGTGCCTATCATCCAGAGAGTCAGGGTGCCTTAGAGCGGTTTCATTCCACTCTCAAGACAATGATGAGGACTTATTGTTATGACCATGAGAAAGACTGGGATGAAGGTTTTCATTTGCTGTTGTTTGCAACTAGGGAAGCAGTGCAGGAGTCTACTGGATTCAGTCCATTTGAGCTAGTGTTTGGACATGAAGTGAGAGGACCTTTGCTATTGTTGAGTGAACAATGGCAAGAGGAAGAGCCGCACATCAGTCTGTTAGACTATGTTAGCAAGTTCAAGGACAGATTGCATGCAGCATGTGACCTAGCCAAAGAGAACTTGAAATCAAGTCAGGGAAAAATGAAAACTTGGTATGATCATAAGGCTAGAAGTCGTGAGTTTAAACTGGGAGACAAGGTTCTTGTGCTGTTTCCCTTGCAGTCCAATCCATTGCAGGCTAGATTTCATGGTCCTTATGAAATTCTGAAAAAACTCAATGATCTCAATTACATTGTAAGGCCTCCAGATAGGAGAAAGCCTAAACAGTTGTGTCACATTAACATGCTGAAGACTTATCAGGATAGAAATGCTAGGGTTGCAGCTGTCACTTCAGATCCTCCAATGGCCGAGATGTGTGAAGATGAGGGGGAGTTTCAAGATGGTGAACCTAGAATTAAAGCTGAAGTTCTTTCATGTAAATTGTCGAATTCTGAAGTGTTGCAAAATCTTGATGTAAAACTGCAGCACTTAGATCCCTCACAGAGAGATCAGTTTGAGAGGTTGATCAAGAAATATGAGGATCTGTTTCCTGATGTTCTAAAGAGAGTTTCTATAGCCTCTCATGATGTAGATGTTGGTGATGCCAAACCAATAAAACAGCATCCATACCGGATGAATCCTGAAAAGAGAAAGATTGCTGAGAAAGAGGTTGAGTACATGTTAGAACATGATATCATCAGACCCTCCAACTCAGATTGGAGTTGACCCTGTGTGCTAGTTCCAAAACCTGATGAAAGTACTAGATTCTGTACGGATTATTGCAAAGTCAATGCTGTAACTAGAACTGATGTGTTTCCAATACCTAGACACCCAGACACCAATTAATTATGCAAATTGCCAGTTCTGCCTGTTCAATGAGGTTACAGGATAATTAAGCCAGGCCCTAGATGCCGTCCAGATGAAGTACAGGCTTAGTTCAGCTGTCTGTGCTGCATACAGGAATTGGCAAAGGGCAAATCTACACCATTTTAGTAAGAACAAAAAAAACACATATTCAGTATTCAGAATTTATTCAATGTGCAAAAGCACCAATTTACAAACAAATCAGATACACAATGTCATTTTTAAAAGAGGGCACCTTGAGACAAAGTGAACATTGAGAGTAAGAAAAGTGTGGGTGGGCAAAGTGGGAAAAATTAAGCACATAATCACACACATACAGTGATGCATGTCTTTTGACTGTCTTTACACCTACCCTTTGTTCTGGTGTGAGCATAGGCCTAGCAGACAAACTTCAGTCTACCTAGTGAAATTTTGTGAAATTTTCCTGAGGAGTATCAATGTAGTCTCTGAGCTTCAGTGGGCCAGACAATCCTCTGTGTGTTTCGGGAAAATTTAACCAAGGTTTACTGAGGTGTTGTCCAAACTTAAATAAACTGGACAGATTTCAGGATACCTCGGTCAAATTTTTCCGAGGTTAACCAAGTTGGCCTCAAATCTTCAGTAAACCTCAGTGTATTCTAAGTTTTTAAAGGAATATCTCGGAAAAAGGTGCACTTTTTCAGCCTTTGGGTGCTAGTAGGGAGCCTTGTGCATCCTTCCACTTTAAGTGTTGCTTTTGCATGTAAAGTACGAGGAACATTCATCACATTGCTTTCGGCGGACCATTTTCAAGCTTATGCCTGTGATCCACTTACGATTTTAAAGGGATAGGTCACTTTTTTAGCTCACCTGACAAAGTCAGATGAGCTTATGTCATGGCCTGTTTGTCCGTCGTTCGTCGTCGTTCGTCGTCCGTAAACATCTTCTCCTCCGAAATCACTGGGCCTATGAAGTTGAAACTTGACAGGTACCTTCCGACCCGTGAGGACACCAAAGTTTGTTCAAGGCGTTACGATCCGATTTCAATCATGGCCGAAATTGAAAATCACATAATTGGCCATCTGAAGGCTATTTATGCACATATTTGCTATGTAGTTACTATGTGGCAAGATACATCACATATCTAGTTTGAGTTAAACTGCTCCTTGCACACGCTTGAGAGGTCAGGTGAGCTACAGGGCCCGTGGCACTATTTTTTTGAAGTGGGGTTGTATGAGCTACAAATTGCCACTACTTGCATTAGATGCAGTAGAAGGCTGTCTGATCACCTCCAGGTAGCCGCACCAGCGCATAGTGCAGGGCGGAAATTTCGGCGATACACTGTTGTGAACGGAAACACATAAATGGCGTATTTTTGCGGCCTAAAAGAGGTCCCTCCTGAAAATAATACAACATTTCAATTGTACGATATATTTTAAAAAATTACAGCACTTTAGCTGCTCGGAAAAAAAAAAAAACACACTTGCTCTTGTACTAACCAAGTGACGTATTCCTGCCGAAGGTGCATCATAGTTCACTGCGCGCTGTAGCGATCAGCTGTCTAGGTCACAGTAAAGCTGCTTGCACAAACGCGTGTATTCACGTCTTCGCATTGACTTTGAATGTAATCAGTGTGCGAAAAACTTGTTTAGCGTCCAGTGTGCAAGCGGCTTAACTGCAGTTGCGAGGTCGGACGGCCGTTTAACTTAAGCAAATATTTCAAAAATTGTCCATGTGTGTCGCTTGGATGTGAATGCAATGCTGTATCCTGATGCACTTACAGCTTCCGCCGCATTCCTTTGCGGAAAATTGTAGCTGTGGCTAGTTGCCTCAACACGGATATTGATACGCCACCCGTATCCCTTAAAGAACTCCGTGTTTGCAGTATTCATTTTTCCAAAGAGGATTTCGTTTGGCTACATTCAGGGAAATCTCAACGGTGCACAGTGAAGAGCACTGCTGTACCCAAGCATCAGGTATAAGAGTGAAACACATGTGAGAAAGTCTAATGTAACATTGCAACACAAATTGATATCGCATAGGGTCTACGCAGCCACATACTGTGTGTCTGCTGTGCTGGTTATTGTAGGGATTTTTTTTTAATTCAAACAGCTCAGAGTCTGAACCAAACAGCTGATTGCTAATGCGCGCAGTGAACAACAATGCGCCTCGCACAGGAATACGTCAGTTGGTTAGTTCAAGAGCAACTGTGCTTTTTTCCGAGCAGCTAAAGTGCTGTAATTTTTTAAAATATAGGGTACAATTGAAATGGTGTATTATTTTCAGGTAGGACCTCTTTTAGGCCGCGAAAATACGCTGTTTCGGTGTTTCCGTTCACAACAGTGTATCGCCAAAATTTCCACCCAGCTCTTATGCCCTGGTGCAGCTACCTGGGGGAGATCAAAGAGCTCTCTACTGCATCTAATGTAAGTTGTGGCAATTTGTAGCTCAACCCCACTTCAAAAAAGTGAACTATTCCTTTAAGGCCTCCGATTGTCCCGATTCTTCCCTATCGACCAGTTACGAGCAATTACGAGTGGAAATTTCTGTTACGCATGAGATGTTGGTGGATCATGACTTCCGACCCTTCTGCATGAATAAGGCCTGTTCCGTCTGGATCAGATCACGCGGATCCCTCTTCCGACAAAAACAAACCAGTTTGACTTTGTCGGAACGCATGAGCTGTCAGAACAACGTGAGAGTAGCGGTTCGTCAAGTGCAAACTAGGTGGCGAATACTTCTGCTGCAATTAGTGAATTCGAAACCGTTTACAAAAACAACCGCCATCTTTATTGTCGACGTTGGCAAAAATCAATCGGAAGTGCTCATGTTGGTAGATCATGGGAAAAAATTTCTTTCCCAATCACTCTGACTTTCTACAATCGTTTGCGCGAATTTAGCATGGTTCCCTGCGCTTCCAAAAGCTTCCGACTGGCCACGATGGCTTGCGTGCAGAAGCCTTAAAAGCCTAAGTGGATCATTATGGAATTATATTTGTGCCACAATCCTGAGCGAGCAAATGGACATTTTGAGCGCAGAAAAATATATTTTGCAAGCACAAAAATCTTGTTTTGAGAAAAAAGAAATTTTGTGAGCAAACAAAACCTTCCGATTGAGCGAACAAAATAATTCTGTGCTCAACAAATATTTTTGCATGTTTGCTATGATCAATATAAACGTGCAATATTAACCCCCTTCCCTCAGTTTCACTCTATACCCTCTCGAAAACTCATGTTCTGCGCGCTGGCAGACCGCAGCATGCTCGCTCAAAGCATGTCTCTCCCTCTCTCTCAGTCTGACCTCTCTGTGTGCGCTCAGCTTCACCTGCGCGCTCGCTCGAGCTGTGCAGAGTGTTACAAATGTGCCACAATTCTGATTGGCTGCCTCGGTCTCCAATTAGATGCATTATGCCCAACCACCAAAGAATAGGGGAAAAGGTAATGACGAAATTCGTCTGCGACTGGATATTAGTGCTGCCCTTGTTTGGGACGGGTTAAGGTTTATGTTATATCTCTATGTATCTTGAGACATCGACTGTTGCGTGACTCGTGTCCCTCTTTAGCAACACTGGCTGCTGCTAACTATAGCATTGCACAATGTCTTCTGAACATCAAAACCAAAATGCCACGAGCACCACGTTTTATGGACCTTTATGAAATTTTGTTGGTTAGTCTGACATTCGGCTTGCGAACCAAGTTAGCTATCCAGTTAGGTTGCTAGCGTCAGGTCAGCCAACTAATGTCCGGAGAAAAGCAGAAGCTTACAGACATTAAACGTTACTTCCATGATAGCTGGCGAACTTGACAATCTTAAAAAAAGAATAGTTTTGGCACCTTTATCCCAGCTGATTTATTTCAACACCCCTGAAGAAGGAACTTTGCCGATATGTCTGTCGCCATAAACTGAAATAGGCTACACTTATAACCTGCATATCAAGTCTGATCATCTAATGTTACACATCCACAAGTGAAGTACACGATCATCCTTGATTAATTTTGTGAAAGCAAAGACACGTGTTTTATGCAGTGATTGACATCTCATTCTAATGCTTAAACACTATTTGCAATCAGTTTTACTTGAAATATCAGAGCAAGTGCAGGTGTGATAAACGATATTAATTAGGGGTAATATTGCATTTTGGTGTAGCTAACAAAACCAGGGTGCTGCTGCCGTTCCCGGTGTTGGTGTTGCTGTGCTGGCTTAATACTGCAGCATGGAAGTATACACAGAACGAAAGATAATGTGGTGTCAAATTACAGCAGTTGTGATTGTTTAGTGATATTTGGGGTACTGCTTTAGACAAATAACCTGAAGCATAATCTAAACCTATGTGGAATACATTTGGAAAAACCTGGAAGTTTATTCTGATATGAACCAACCGGAAAAATAACCTCTAACGCGGCGAGTGCTTCGAACCACGGGAACGCCGGTGCCAGCGTCGGCTCAGCTAACCAGTATCATCTGGCACTAATGTTCGTGAAATATGCAGAAACAGATCACGGTAATAACACACGATGCGCGGCTGAAGAGGCCCATCAGTCCGGAGCCAGGGAGCCGGCGCCCGGTGGTGCAATGCCGGCCTTCATAGCTGCCAGCGGGGACACGCGCATCAAAGCCCCGCGTTGCGCCACTGAACGCACGCTTTTAAGAATATTAGCGCCAGGTGATACTGGTGAGCTGAGCTGACGCTGGCACCAACGGTCCCGTAGTTCGAAGCACTCTCCACGGTAGAGGTCATTATTTCGGTTGGTTCATTTGTGAATGAGCGTCAAGGCAAACTTTTATGTCGATAGACTTATCTGTAAAGTGCCTTCTTCAGGCGTTATATGTTGAAATGAATCAGCCGGAGAATGGTGCCAAAGCTATTTTTTAAGACTGTCGAGTTTGCCAGCTATCATGGAAATAACATTAACGTCAGTAATCTTCTGCTTTTCTCCGGACATTAGTTGGCTGACCTGACGCTAGCAACCTAACTAGATAGCTAACTTTGTTCGCAAGCCGAAGGTGTACAGACTAACCAACAAAATTTCATAAAGGTTCATAAAACATGGTGCTCGTGGCTGCGGTGTGGCATTTTGGTTTTGATTTTCAGAAGACATTGTGCAATGCTATAGTTAGCAGCAGTCAGTGTTGCTTAAGAGGTATAGGAGTCAAGAGTCACACAACAGTGGATGTCTCAAGATATTAGAGATTTAACATTAAACTTAACCTGTCCTAAACAAGGGCAGTACTGTTATCCAGTCACAGACGAGTTTCGTCATTACCTTTCCCCCTTTTCTTTGGTGGTTGGGCATAATGCATCTAATTGGAGACCGAAGCAGCCAATCAGAATCGTGGCACATTTGTAACACTCAGCACAGCTCGAGCGAGCGCGCAGCTGAAGTTGAGCGCACACAGAGAGGTCAGACTGAGAGAGGGAGAGACATGCTTTGAGCGAGCATGCTGCGGTCTGCCAGCGCGCAGAACATGAGTTTGCGAGAGGGTATAGAGTGAAACTGAGGGAAGGGGATTAATATTGCACGTTTATATTGATCATAGCAAACATGCAAAAATATTTGTTGAGCACAGAATAGTTTTGTTCGCCCAATCAGAAGGTTTTGTTTGCTCACAAAATTTATTTTTTCTCTAAAAAAGATTTGTGTGCTTGCGAAATATATTTTTCTGCGCTCAAAATGTCCAATTGCTCGCTCAGGATTGTGGCACAAATATAATTCCATAGATCATGGGCTTTAGATCGATCGTTATTGAGAAACAAGGTCCAGTTCAGAAGTCAGGGGCACTAACAATACTGTTATCTGAGGTCTAGTTAGCTTAGCTAATTAGTAAGCTAGTTGGTATGAGACAACTATCCCCCCCCACTAGCAATGTTAGGACATAACTAATACATGGATTCTGGCTGTACTATCATATGTATTGTCTCAAAATGTGTCAATTAATGTGTATATTCTCTGAGTCAATCATAAATGAAACCTCTCATTTTAAGTAATGTACTTGGGGAAACTTCCAATCTAGTTAAAGGATTGAAACATTCATTTTATTTCTTAATTTCTTACTGCCGTCAGTCAAGTTAACTGTGGCTGTGTTCTAATAGTCAAGATGTCCCGCCTTGCCAAGCAGCAGCCATCTGCAGGGCTTAAAGTTCTCCGTCCTGGGGACGGATTTCCGTCCTGGAGATTCCCTAGGGACTATTTATGAGATCGATGCAGATTTGCAAAAAAAAAAAAGTTATATTGGGGGGTCTAGCCATGGCCGCGATGTCAATGAAAAAAATGTTAAAACTTGCTAGTGAGGTGATTTCCAAACTGCGATGCATCCCTCCCCAAGGAAATAATGTAAATTTAAACATCTATGAAGATACGCAGCTCAGAGTGCACTCAGTAGGGTGCCGCTGGCTGCTGAACTCTGATGTAACCTGACACCAAGCATTATCTTGGCGTCAACCAGCTAGCGTTTGTTGTGTCGTGTTGGAGTAACTAAAATGGCAGATCAGCAATGTGACTTCATGATTCATAGTGCTGCGGATTTTAACTGTGAAGTTATGAAATTCGCTCAGTATGGATGACTGTGTCCAAAAGATGAAATCACAAGGAATAATGGCAGTCAGTGGATTTTTTCTTAAACATCGAAAGTGGATTACACCATGTGAACATCAGGTATGATCTAAATATATAACGTTAGCCTATATTTACTGGGAAGGTAGCAGCGGCCAAATCCCAGTGACGGTCCGTTGGCAGAAACACAGGGCCAGTAATAACCTCACCTTTCACTTCTTAATGACAGACACCTCTCGCAATTTACCTCCCCAATTAGAAACAGTTGCTCAGACTGATTGGAAGACGAGAATCTAATTTATTTTTGAAAGCCTTGTTATACATTGCGTTACGAAATTATACGTCGTTTACTTCCGCACACCAATGGCTACGGAAAATATTTGGATTTTCGTAAATTAGTTTGGAGGTTCATTGAGCAATAAGCCATGAGAATCTGTTCTATAGTCTGAATGTAGTGACAGCAAAAGAGCGTTGTTAGGTACGATGCACAGCTGAGTGATAACGAAAATAATTGCTGCCGAGTCCGCGAAAGTTTCGGATTTTTTCAGATTGTCATCCTTGCGGAATCACATCAACTATATCAACAAAGCCAATCGCTTTGTCATTAACATTTCTTAATCATTACTTGTCACGCATTGGTGGTGGCTATTCTGTTAACTGTTTGATTGTTAATCAGGCAAACCTGATCGCAAACAGTTTAAGAGCAATTATCCGGGAAAGGTAATGTTACTGAAGGCCTTCCTGACATTTGACGGTACGCCACTGCCAAATCCTCATCATTGAAGCGCACCAAAACGTTCAGCACACGGTCCATGTTTGTATTGGTGGCCTCGTCAGCATTTAGAGAAAAATAAATCATGTTCAACTTGTCTGATAACTGTTTTTTTTTTTATCTGAATGGAAATTCCATGGATGTACTCATATGACGCCTGTGTGTTTGTTTTAGTAGACCATGTACTACCCAGATAACATGCCGGAGTTGGCCCAACGTTGTCACAGACGTTGGTCTGACGTCACACGCCAACGAGGGGCCAATGTAATTTTGGCCGTCGTAGTGCAGCGGAAAACTGTAAAAATCGTTCACATGGTGATGCAAGCATGAAATTTGGCACAGATACTCTCTAAGGGCCACTCTTTTGAAAAACAGTGCGTGCCACGCAAAAATTCAAGATGGCGGCCATTTTTCAAGATGGCTGCCACCTTGTTCGAACAATTCAGTGATGTAATTCTTTAGTTGGTGATATAGGCATGAAAATTGGCATAACCAATCTCCATGAGTCACTTAACAAGAAAATGTTCCCAGCCACAGGAAATTTCAAGATGGCGGCCATTTTTCAAGATGGCCGCCACCTTAGTGGATCAGTTAATTGATGTTTAGTGAGTGATACAAGCACAAAAATTGGCATTAGCATTCTCCATGGGTCATTTGACAACAAACTGTACATAGCCAATTCAAATTTCAAGATTACATCACTTAACTGCTCTAGTAAGGTGGCGGCCATCTTGAAAAATGGCCGCCACCTTACCAGAGCAGTTCAGTGATGTAATCATTCATTTGGTGATACACACATGAAAATTGGCATGAGCAGTGAACATGCCATTCAGGGGCCACTCTTCTGGAAAAAGGCAATGGCCTCTGAAAATTAAATATGCTGACCATTTTCCAAGATGGACGCCATTTCTGTTAAATGATCTATATGTATGTATAAAATGCAGAAACACATTTTTTGGTCTACACTTACCTAGGTTTTGGGGGTTTGTAAATTCCAATAAACCTATTGGTTTGTTATCACAACACAATTTAGTGGGTTTAAGATTTGTTTAATTGAGTGATTGTCACTACACAACCAGGGCACAATGGTGAAATCACTGCTGTGGAACTCAGCATGGGGTTCAGTGTCAGCTAATCTAGTTTTATTAATAATTTAGTATAACTTAGTTTAGTGTCCCAAATGCTGTCTAACAGCCCCTCATCAATTAGCTAGTAATAACAGTTAGATGTAGTTAGATAGCCGCACCTGAATTGACAGGTTGTGTCAGCGCGGGAGAGCCGAGCCAAGGGTAAGCGGGGCAATACATGACTTGTTCATGTATACTTACCCGGAAGGTGTACAGATCACACGGGACTTAAATGGCACTGGATGAATGATCGGGCTAGGTGTAGGTGACCCGAACCTAGTTGTATCCCATACCTGAATGTGTGGTATTACTTTGATTAAGGTGGTAAAAGGATAACCCCTCGGCCTTCATCCGACATCAAAACCAAAAAATGGAAAATGAAAATCACTAACCCATGTTGGCCAAGAAGAAAACCAATTGGGAGAAATGTTGTCTTTGTCAGACAGACAAAGATGAAGACCTCAAATCACCGACATATCATGTTCCCCAGAATGACGGCTACACCATGCTTGCCACCAATCTTCCACTCTTTCATGAGATCAATGGAATGCCAATGATCCTGGACCTGGAAAGGCTGGATGAAGGTGGTGGTATAGCAGCTACGTTGAGAAGGAACCAGGCAAAGTATCATTTAAGTTGTCGAGTTCTGTTCAACAACACCAAATTACTTCGTGCAAGGAAGCGACAATCCAATGTAGCTCATTGTAGTGAAACAGATGAAGGCCACACAAAGCAACGTAGAACCACGATGCAGAGAAGTCATGATAATCAAGCTTGCATTTTTTGTGATAAGATATCCCCTGATAATCATAAAGACCTAAGACAGGTAATGACAATGCACATGAACGACAGACTTCATGAATGTGCACAAACACTAAATGATGGTAAATTATTGGCTAGACTGAGTGGTGCTGATGCCATAGCACAAGAGCTGAAATACCACAAGAGCTGCTGTTGCCTCTGGATCTGGCTATGTTGCCAGTCAGTTCTAATTGATAAATTATTTTTTGGAGCGCTGTCCATTCAGCACCATAGCTGTGCTACATTACTAATCTTTCTTTTTGTTTCCCGTTCCCCTGTATTTAAAGTTACTGTCTGTTTGTATATATACGTTTATATATATATAAAAAAAACTTAAAAAAAACTAAAAAAAAACCTCCCTTGTGACTGTTACCTTGTCGTGGTAAGGGAGCTTGTATACTTCACTGAACCCTGAGAGCTATGCCATTAGGAGGCAACTCCTGGCAGGTTTTACCAAATTGGACAGGTCAAGGGCAAGGAGTTAGACAGAACACAGTCAAAAAACACCCTTTTTTAGGAACTCAAACTAACATGGTAAAATATATTATAAAGATATTATTTAAAGATTTATTATTATTGAAAGAATGTTTGTCATCTTGAAATTTCAAGTGGCTGTGTGAATTTTCTGGTCAAGTGACACATGTTCACTGCTCATGCCAATTTTCATGTGTGTATCACCAAATGAATGATTACATCACTGAACTGCTCTGGTAAGGTGGCGGCCATTTTTCAAGATGGCCGCCACCTTACTAGAGCAGTTAAGTGATGTAATCTTGAAATTTGAATTGGCTATGTACAGTTTGTTGTCAAATGACCCATGGAGAATGCTAATGCCAATTTTTGTGCTTGTATCACTCACTAAACATCAATTAACTGATCCACTAAGGTGGCGGCCATCTTGAAAAATGGCCGCCATCTTGAAATTTCCTGTGGCTGGGAACATTTTCTTGTTAAGTGACTCATGGAGATTGGTTATGCCAATTTTCATGCCTATATCACCAACTAAAGAATTACATCACTGAATTGTTCGAACAAGGTGGCAGCCATCTTGAAAAATGGCCGCCATCTTGAATTTTTGCGTGGCACGCTCTGTTTTTCAAAAGAGTGGCCCTTAGAGAGTATCTGCGCCAAATTTCATGCTTGCATCACCATTTGAACGATTCTCTTGAAATTTGCAATTATCTGCTGCACTAGGGACACGTTGGGCCAACATTGTGTTGCCAACGTATGTGTAAAGGTTGGCAATAAGTTGGCTCATAACCCATTACTGAGGGAAGGATCACAACAAGCTCACCAACTTGAATTGGTCTCCCATCCAGGAACATACCTGCTTAGCTTCAACAACACGCAGGAAAAGATCAAATAGTGCCAATGCTGCTGCCACACTTCATTGGCCTAACCCTGGGTCTTTACTAAAACTTGAATGTAAAGAGGAGTCTGATATGGATGAAGTCTGCAAGTTATAATATTCATTTACACAGCAATTAATAATCAAGTCATTACAATCAAACAATTACGCAACTTAATTACAATATCAAAAACAATAATGATGATAAAAATAATATTAATAATAGTAATAATAGCTAGCTAAACGGGGCCAACCTCAGACAACCAACAACCCCTCCTTCAAATAGCTGAACACCCGTTTGTTCTCCAACATGGGAACTCCCACTTTTATTGTTGCCCAACCTATTTATTTGGTTGTTTGCCTTACGTTGGTTCAATGTTGGCCCAACGTTGGCAGTGGTTGGCAGCGTCAGAGTTGGAATTCCAACGTTGGGCCAACACTAAACCAACAATAGTTGCCCAACCTATTTATTTGGTCGTTTGCCTTACGTTGGTTCAATGTTGGCCCAACGTTGGAATTCTAACTCTAACGCTGCCAACCATTGCCAACGTTGGGCCAACGCCTGCTATGTTATCTGGGTAGTGAACTGAACCGTTATGAAACAGCAAACTTCTAATAAAGTCATCAATCAATGACTGTGCAACTGTGAACGAAAGGTCGTGCTCTGCAATAAATGTGCAGATACGCACTTTATGATTGCACACACGATCGGTCATTGATTCGTTGTTGTTATGTATTCTTACGTTATCTTGCATTAAAAAAGCATTGTTACGTGTGCAAATCTACTATTCTGGGTAATGTTTTAGATCAACCGCTTCTGCAACTACTGTATCATGATTGGTTGGTGTATTCACCGAGTTGCATTGTTTGACTCAAAATATTACCCACGTGTGCTGTCACTGCTGTGGTACCGGTTCAGTCTGCGAAAAATCATGGAGCGGTTAGTTGTGAAGGAAGGATCAGACGTGACTAATATTTACAGCACTGTCAAAAACAAATGGAGGTGGGCTTGGTTGGATGAGATAGGTGACACAGGAAAGCCATTCAGGTCCTGGTGTCAAAAATTGAAGGAACCAAGAGCTTGTTTCTGTTGTGTTTGCAACAGAAAGCTGTTGTACGGTTCAAACGGCAAAAAAAGCTTTTCAAACACAACAATGAACCAGGTCACAGGGCTGCTGTCAGTGCTCTCCAACACTGTACAGTGCAACCAGGTGCGTCTACAACGAGTGAGGATGCTAGCCAATCAATGACAGATCGTGTGTGCAATCATAAAGTGCGTATCTGCACATTTATTGCAGTGCACGATCTTTCGTTCACGGTAGCACAGCCACTTGCTGAACTGATTAAAACTGTCGCACAGGACAAAAATGCACTGTCTAGATTAACAGTTTCAAACACGCAGGCGTCATGAGTGTGCACTCACGGAATCTCCACTCAGATAAAAAAGCAGTTATCTGACAAGCTGAACAACATTTATTTTTCCCTAAATGTTGATGAGGCCACCAATACAAACATGGACCGTGTGCTGAACATTTTGGTGCCCTATTATGATTAGGATTTGGGCAAAGTTGTTACTCATCACTTGGCCTCAAGAAAAGCCAATATTGCTGATACAACAACCCTCACAATCGAGCTGACAGATGTCATAAAATCCTATCGCCTAAACTGGAACCAAGCTGTCAGCATTCCGCTGGACAACTGTGCTGTCATGAGAGGAAAGAAGGCTGGAGTGGAGACAATGGTCAGGAAGGAGAACCCTGCATTGCTTGATATCAGTGGAGATACAGTGCACATGGTATGCACTGCTTAGCAGTGTGTAAAAAGAATAACATGATTAGACTGTTTTGCTAGACTAGAGTTAACTAAGACTGAGCAGGTGCAGTTAGTATATTAAAGATCTGTCAATATTGCCAATGCAACATTACAGCCTGGTAATACTACTTTTTCTCTGGACTGGCATTTTTATTTAAAAGGTTGTAACAGCTTGCCTCCATTTAGTGTAAGTCAACATACAATTTGCTCCCACCCAAAAAGGCGTGTGAGGACTGGGGACCCCCCTAAATACACGCGGTCTGTGAGCATTTCATGCGGGAAAACCACAAAATTTGCGCCGTGGGCCCTGCGGGTGCTTCGCGCCCGCGCATGTGTACTCAAAAAAAATTGCCAAGGTTGGCAGGTCTGCTGCTACGCACTTTTGCTTTAAAGTCCAACAGTAATTTTAATATTTGAAATAGACCAGACTAGCAATAGACAGACTACAACTTCAGCAGGTGTTTATGTTAAAATGAAGCACGAATTGTACACATTCACAATTAAGGCATTTGAGAACTGTGAAGTAGCATATCACCCAATTAATTGGTGTTTGCTGGGCGCACAATGTTGTTTATATTTCTCTTATATTGCCATTGTCTAGGACAGGGGCCAGGGCTGGAGCGTTGCAAGCTTAGAGCCCCTTTCAGAATGTCTTATCCCACGTCTGAAATTTTCAGTCCTGGGATTTTTTTTTGCTTTAAGCCCTGCATTTTTTAAAATATGGTCTCTGGTATGCCGACAGACCAGAAACGGCACTAAGGGCACACCACAATTTACAGTACCAGTTCTGAAATAGTTGGGACAGTGTAAATTGGGAATAATATCAAAACACAATGACTTTCAAATGACACCAGCCAGTATTTTATTCACAATAGAACAGAGCTAACATGGCAAATGTTGAAACTGAGAAATTTTACAATTTTATGCACAAAATGAGCTCAATTCATATTTGATGGCTGCTACAGATCTCAAAAAAGTTTGGACAGGGGCCTGTTTACCTTGGTGTAGCATCCCCTCTTCTTTTCAACACAGGGTACAGGGTGGAGGGGTCTGGGCATTGAAGAGACAAGTTTCTTGAGTTTAGCCATTGGAATTTGATCCCACTCTTGTTTAATACTGGCTTCCAGCTGCTGGAGAGTTTGGGGTCTCCTTTGATGGACTTTTCATTTAATTATGCGTCAAAAGTTCTCAATCGGTGAAAGATGAGGCCTGCAGGCAGGCCAGTTCAGCACACGGACTCTTCTACTACGAAGCCATGCTGCTGTAGTAGCTGCAGTATGTGGTTTTGCATTGTCCTACTGAAATGCATAAGGCCTTCCTTGGGAATAGCTGTCGTCTGGAGGGGAGCATATGTTGCTCTAAAACCTTTAAATACCTTTCAGCTTTCATGGTGCTTTTTAAAACATGCAAGTATCCCACACCATATGCACTCATGCATCTCCATCGGAGATGCTGGATTTTGAACTAAACGCTGGTGATATTCCTGGGCCCATTTAGTAATGTCAGTGACAGAATCGTGCCAGTGAGCGATGCAGTGGCGTCTGAGGGCCCGAAGATCACGGGTATCCAGTAAAAGTCTTCGGCCTTGTCGATTATGCACAGAGATTTTTCCAGTTTCTCTGAATCTTTTGATGATGTTATGGCCCCAATTTGTTATTACATTTACAACATAACAGCAACAGCAAGGGATGACAGACACAGTTTAAAAAAACTTAAACACAACATGACCAAGATTGAACACAACAAAAAAAGAAATATTTACAGTCCCTCTTTGTTAGGGTGGCTTGGTGATGTCCTGGGTAAGGAAAAATGCTCTAACACAGGCAAAAATCCACAAAAGAAACTCCACAGGTCTTGAACAGAAATGACAGGTCTGGTCACACGTATCCTTCTTCTTGCAATTTCTCCTACTACTTTACTGTCTCAATTCTTTTCTTTTATATACTCTTTTGCAGACCCCACCCACATTTAGACCTCTTTTTTTAATTTTCGGGGACTTGCCCCAGACATGTCCTGGACATGTCTAAACCTAGCTCCAGTCTGAGCTCAATAAAAGAAAGGTAAATGCTGCCATCTAGTGGCCTCTATTCACATCACAATGATATTATGCGCCGTCGATGATGAGACCTTCAAGGCCTTTGCAATTTGACCTTGAGGATCATTGTTCCACAATTTTTTAATAATAATTTTATTTTTTTTAAGTATTCCACAATTTTTTATGCAAGCCTTCACAGGTTGGAGAGCCTCTGGCCATCTTTACTTCTGAGAGACTCAGCCGCTTTAAGACATCCCTTTTATAGCCAATCATGTTATGGACCTGATGCCAGTTAACTTATTTACTTGCTAAATGTTCTTTCAGATGATTCTCTTATATATTAATCGCTTTTTCAGCCCTTTTTTTTGCCTAATATGCCTAATATGAAAAATTCGACAGCGAAATATAAGAAATTGTGTTTTTGAAAGAATTTTTTTTGGTATTTTAAATATGTCTTTTTATTGCAGTTTGTAGGTAGATCTTCAGCGAAGTTTGCCGCAATTGATTTATTGGTTTTGAAAAGCCAGCCGCAATATAAATAAACAAATTGGTTATAAACAACGTAATAGCCTGTGAGCTTATGCTCACGTTATTCTCCGAAATTATGCGTTTTCGGACCTGCAGAGGTGTGAGGTTGTCTCTCGCCAAGGAGTCCATCTTCATCCTAAACTTTGGGGAAATGCGTCGTATCGTGACAGGTTCCATAGTTGTGAATGTGATGTCAGTTTATGGTCGGGCATTTTATAGAAAATTGCTGCCACGTGCTGACCAGGTCATTGATTCTTTAATAGGCTACAATGAGCTTAAAGGAAAAATTAGGGTGACAATGAGTGATAAACAGAGATAACACGAACTGAGCTGTATTGAATCAGTGCCAAGTGTATCCGCCTTTAATTCCGTGAATTCAGTTTACGAAAGAGCCATTCAGTTTTAAGTGACAATGTCCTTTAGAGAAAAGATATTGAGCAGATCTTTTTTTTAATTCTGTTTCCTTATTGATAGATATAGAATAAGCTTACTAAACATCCTGTGTAAGGTTCCGCAAATAGTTTATTTTGCTTTTTTTTTGTGCATTCAAGAGTCGTTATGGTCGAACTAAATTCATATTGTACGCAATTATTTTATAGTTGCAAGCTTTGCGAACATTGTTTGAACATCTGAATGGTTATCTGAATGGTTATGAGGAGTCATTAAAACAAATACAGACGATGCAAAACGTTTTGAAAAATTGGTTAAAAATTGCCAATTAGCATCTTAAAACGAAACGGTATATAAATCTAAAAACATTCAAGTTCTTTCCCTAAATGAATTTTACTGAGACGGGGTGCGAGTAATCTTCGATATACAGTGGGTTGACCGGTTCCGCAATTTGACCGATTCCGCAATTTGCAGAAATCAAACTTTTTTTGCGGGAAAACGACTTCGCCGTGGCCTTGAGTTTGACACTGCTAAAATGGTAAATTATTGTGGATTTAACTCTTAACTATCGGTTTGAGATATTCGGCTTCATAGAGAAATAAATGCCCGATAACTGTTGCTTGCCGTTGCAGCAGTAGGCTACCAAATCAACGCTTGTGATAAGGCGCACTGTGCAGTGTGTGGCCGTTAAACACGTCACGTGTATTCCTGGGATTCATTACGTTATTAGTGTCATTATGATCGGAAATGATCGTATAATTGACCTTATAAATCCCAATGTCGTAGCCTACTACTGATCCTTCTTCATCCCATTGGGAGTGACTGCTTGTCATTTGACTAGTTCCGCAAACGCCATTTTGTAGGTTTTCAAACTTGTTTATTCTTATTTTTTCTGAAATAATTTTATGAAAGTTTATTGTAGTCAGTGTGAAATAAAACATTTTCCCTCCCACCATAACTGTTTTTCTGTGGCTCAACGGGCTGATCATGACTCATGTCCTGTGTTATTCTGAACTTGTAGTCTCATCCTGATAATTTTAACGTATGGCATTTACTAGGCCTACTTGAATTGGAAAGAGTAGAAAGAATCATCCGTAGTCGCTGATAGCAGTTGAATATCGATGGATGCACAAATCATCGTGAACTGAGGCCAGCGCACGTGGATTCCAGCTGACACAATGTCGACATACGGAACAGTTAGCCATACATTTAACCAATTATTGTGATATCCCCTATAGAGTAATGCTGGCTAAAATTGGTGGAAAATACATGTGTCTGTTTCGTTGTGTCTAGGGACACGCAATAATGCCAATAAACAAAGAATATCATGCGTTCGGCTTGACAGGGCGCTGTTTGCGAAACTGGAAATTATTTGCGGAACCAATCAAAGGACGTGCCACTGAAAAATGACTGTGCAAGGCTTTATTCCTAATGACTGAAGAAAACTAACTGATCAACAAAAAGCGTGAGTAATTTCCGCAAATTCGTGAACAGATAACTTTCCGCCAGCGAATTCTGTATCGATACCAGACACTTCAGACAAATTCCTTTTGCGGAACCGGTCCACGTGCTGCAGGAACTCTAGGCTATAGGCCTACTAAATTTCAGGTTTGCAACAGGAAAAATAATCTATTTCGGCACTTGAGTGTAAAATAGGCCTAATAGTAGCCTACTTAAAAGCATGTATTATCTCCGAACATAAAATATGGCAGAAATGAAACCTGACAAATAAAATCCTCGCCAAAAATAGCATGATATTTAATAATCCAATTGCGTATTAAACCGTACTAAAGTTTTAAATAGTAGCACAGGTTGAGCAAACTGTAGACCTATCGTCAAATATAAAAAGGTTTGCAGAAATGATTAGGCCTACCGGCAACATCACCCCCGCCAAAGCAAATTAATATTTTAAGTAGGCTTGCGTTACTTTTTGCAATTATATATGGAATTAAATCGCCAACAAGCTGTGCCATTTTCTACATGTACGGACTACAGTCAAAACGACCGTCCCAACAGCCCTCGTGGCTCAGTTATAATCGCCCAGCTACCCCGTGCGCGGTAGGCGGCGGGAGGTCTTCTTTCGTCTTCATGCGCGTCAATACGCCGGTCCTACTGCACGGCTGACAACGAGATTTCCCGGTCCTACTGAGAGTTTAACGCCCCCGTACTGGCAGATTAACGACTTTTTCTTTGGTTTTAACGGCGGCTGTACTGTACACCACAGTATTGTTGAGTTGGTTGGTTGGTGGGAGATGCGTTGATTTGTCGTGGCTTGACTGACTAATAAATGGACCTTTGACTCATTGATACATTTCTTTGTGGACCTTTAACATTTGTATTTGGTCTACACTGTATTCAAAGGCTGTTCTGAACAAAATGAAACCATACCTGTCGTAAGTGGGTCTTGCTGGCAAGGGTTTGGTACACTCAAAACTTGCTGGCACTTCGGTTTTCCAAGAGTGGACCCTTCCAGCTTCAAGAAAAGGTAAATCACATGCATATCGGCTTTCGCCTGAATGTTTTGATTTTTTCACGCCTTAAAAAGGGTCTTGATGGCGAGAGTTTGGTACAGTCCAAACTTGCTGGCACTTCACTTTTCAAGTAGCGGGCTCTTCTAACTTCAAGAAAAGGTAAACCACGTGTTTGTCGTCCTTCACATATAATTTTTTTTTTTTTTTTTTTTACCCCTTAAAGGCTCACTGTCCCTGCAAGAGTTTAAACTGAAGTTGCTGGCATTGACAAATTTATGATGCCACATCAGCACCCCACAAGCCCATGTAGTTGATTTCGTTGTCGGAATTCACATAAAAATTAAGAAGGTTGGACAGCACTTGCATAAAGTTTTTTTATTTTTTATTTTAGTTTATTTCACAATTGTTATTTCAATTGAGTGACTTTTCCTTCTGTAATGTATTGTCAATTAGCGGTTTATTTATGCCTAATTGGGTAATGGTAAGTGGTACCGTGAGTAATAGGAAACACTTGTTTGAGATTAATTGGTTTATATTATAGGCCTACGCAGGTGGTTATATTAATTTGTATACGCTGAAGAAGGCATGTGAGCCGAATCGCGTTCGTTTTTACTCTTCGTAACATTAAAAATGCTTAAAGCAAGTGCTGTCCAACCTTCTTAATTTTTACACTTTTTTCTTTTGGATTCAGCACCTTAAATGCGATTTGGAAAGCAGCCCGTTTGTTTTTGCATTTTTGGCATTCACATAAATAAAACCTCTTGTGGAATCCTTTAAAAAGGGTGCCAGGGTCAAACATACAGGAGTCCAGCTGCCAGCAATGGTGATTTATATACATCACGTAGAAGCTTGACTTGTAGGGGTCAAACCTTTTAAACCTTTTCACATAAATAAAATGAGCCAGCTCCCGGCCTAATTAAGGGTAAATGGCAACATAGAGGAGTAACTGAGCTGACGTCACAGAGTGACGTGAAGACATTTCTGACAAAATGTAATCGTGCAATTCAATAAAAAGAAATTGTAATCTGATTAGTAATGTTTCAAAACGTAATTTACTGTGACGATAAGTACTTACCTGATTATCTAAAGTGAATGCATTCCATCTGTTACGGTCAAATACTAGATAATGGCTACTTCTAAAACTACTTAACATCATAAAATTAGATAAAAAGTCTCTGATTCATGTTCTGCTATGATAAATAAAGTCTGCACACTTGAAGGACAATGCTCTCCAAAAATGTATTGTGTCAACGTTTCGATCAGAACGATCTTCATCAGGAAGATCATCATATCCTGATGAAGATCGTTCTGATCGAAACGTTCAAACAATAAATTTTTGGGGAGCATTGTCCATCAGTGTGCGAATTTTATTTGTCATTTTATTTGCGGATTCTCAAATTGTCCTGCACGTGTATTTGAGTGGATGTGCATGCTCTATTTTTTTTTATTTTATTTTAAGCATTCATGTTCTGCTAGTACCCACAGTTTAGATATGCAGCAAAATGTGAAACTGTTAATGACCTAAAATATTCCCTGATTCAATCGCAAATAGCTTGATGAAAACTGGAATCCCAGAAAACTGATATGAAGACGCAGAAACAGCAGACAATATTATGTCTAAGTGAAACTTGATGTTAACTATTTCCAAAAACCTTTTATTTTCATGTTTTTACAAAAGTAAACAAATTAAACAACCTCATTTCCACAAGAATTGGTACATTATGTACACGTACCATAGCGAAAAAAAGAACATCAAGTTCATTTATTCAAGTAAATAAACATACCTCATACCGGAAGTGGGTGTGCTAGTTTTATACTTGTAAGTGTACTTCGAGATCTCTTAGGATTAAATTGGCCCACTTCTAAAGTGCAAGAGAAGTAAACTTTGAGATTACTCAAGTTACCAATTTATGTTTTATTTTTTAATTATATGATGAAATGAACAGTAAGTAATACATAGTAATACTAGTAATACATTTCTAGCCCAATCCTTAGTTTGTGAAAGCACATATTAAGTATACTGTTCGTCAAATTTGCTGCACTTGTCCAAGTTATTTCACACCAGTCCACTTTTTAGTTTAAGAAAGAATAATTTATGTATACTCCAACTGTAAGAGCAGTCACCAACTGTTCATCAATCTTTCTCCCTCAGGAATGCGGTGACTTGAAGAATAGCTACTTGCAGAACAGTTGGCAAATCTTGTATTCGCCATGCTTTAGGGCAGGACTCAGTATTTTCCAGTTCAGTTTTTCTGAACATTCATTTTGCTTGCACAAACTTTGTTGTTAGTGTGCAGCTTTCTGGCCAATGATACTGGAAATAAATGTAACATTGCCTGAGTATAATCTCTACTTCAATACAAAACATTAAAAATCGCAGGTATTCTAAGGAATTATTTTCTGACTTACATTGCAAGAAATCTAACTCGCGAATGCCAACATCATGCTCAGCTTTAGAGTCTCTCGTAATTCAACCAAGATGCATCCTTGGCTATGTCAGTGCCCTGATTCAATGCAAAATGTAACAATCAAAAATTTGTTGCATTTTGCGTTTGTAGTCACAACGCAAAGGTAATGTTTGATATCTCATTATATTTAGTCTGCGAGCTTGTGAAATGGTCAACTTTAAATTGATTGAAGCCATGAAGTCAGCAGCAAAACTAAATTTTCCATTTTTTCTTCCACGTAATAGAAGAAACTTTTTAATTCGGGCCATTTATGGGTATAGTGTATATAATGCTTCCATTAGCGTATGAAATTCCAAGAAGTGAGGTTTTAGCATGTGAAATGAGTTTCTGATCAAGGTCGATCGCAAAATTTAAATTGTTACATTGTGCATTACAGTGATAATGCTAAATGTAACAATAATGTAAAATGTATTAATTCTTCTTCTAATTATTTAAAGAGGTCTTACAATGTATTATTACATTGAACAGTGGTGTTGGCTGTTGCTGTTGCTGACCTCTTGGTTGCGCTGTAACGCTGTTCGTTGGTAAGCACTCTGCTTGAGTAGAGACCGAGGAAGACGTGTGGGATGGAAGCTGAAGATTAACTCTTGTGTGAACGGGGTTTTCTGAAAATAATTAGTGTGTTATGGCTCAAACAATAATAGAGATTAGATGATTTGCTCCTGAGGTATAACCTTTGTCACAGTAGGGGCAGGGAGAATCTTACCCCCGTCTTCTTTTCCCCTTTTTCCCCCTGTAACAACTCGGTGAGGAAACAGCCAAATTAAGTCGCTAATCTGGTTAAACAAAGGCAACGGGGGTTTTTTGAGGTTTTTTTTGAGGGGGGGGTTTCAGTCTCCCGGGAGCAAGGTAAGGTAAAGTAAAATAAATTTAAACGCTAAATAATTGTCTAACTAAGTGAATTGTGCGATATACAAAGTAAAACAGTTGTTTTCAAGGACTGAGGTACTGTCACCTGGTTTTTCTGTAGCTGATTTAGTGAACAAACCCCAGCATGCTCTCAACGCCAAGAATATTATCGAATTACCTGGATATCTAACTATAGCCCGGCTTGGTTTCATACTGGATGGCTTGCCTTTCATACAGTCTTCTAGCCAATAAATATTGACATTCACCGGGGTTTTTTAGTCCCCTTCGTTCTCTTTCCTGACTGCAATGCTGCATAAATGCATTGTCAATCTTGAATATTAATGCAAACTGGGATTTTTGTCTTTTTCGCATTTTATTATTACCGAAGGGCTCTTCTGATTAAACACATTGTAAATACCCAATCTTTGTATTTTCCTCCAGTTGCTGTGCCTTGATCAGCTGATTAAAGTTTAACTGCTTGTTTGAGTGCTTAGGACAGCATGTTTGGGGAGATACCGTGTTTAGTTCGTTGTCATAGTAAACAACTTCTTTATTCGGTCCGTTTTAATTAAAGGGAACCGGGGCTTTACTCTTTTCTCAGCTACCCTTGGTTGTATTTGCGGCTAGCTAGCTAGATAAGTACTGTTTGCTTTTTTGGCTGGGGATCTGAGATTTAGTATTTAGTTTGTAGAGCAGCTGTCACTTGACTCGTCCATTCGGTTAGGTTGGAATTTAAACGTAAGTTTTACCGGTGTAGCCAGTCTGTTTTATTTGGGCTCTCAGCTAAGCCCTGTGATATTTTTAGGTTGGTATATTAATAGTACTGGGACTAGACAAACTCAAGTTGGCTTATTAGGAGTGCTTATTACATATAGAGTTTGGCTCAATTTGGTATTTCATTTCTGTTAACTGAAACTAAGGCCCTGTTAAAAGAGGCTTATAATCCATTTTCATTGTTTCCCCACTGTTTATATTTTGACTGCTGCTTAGGGCTTCTTCGGTGAATAAATTAATAAATTGTGGTTCCTCAGCTTCTATCTCGGCATAAGTAATTTTCTTTTATCTAGGGTGAGCGAGGTCTTTAGGTAGGGGGTTCAAAATGTGGCCAAAACTATATGACAGTTGTTGGATGATCACACTTTTGGAAAGAGATTTCCAGGGTGGGTTTGTCTGCCACTAGTGCCAGCTAATTGAGCATCTGGCCAGTTGGCGGCACGACATAGTTCGCAATCAGTAGAGTTCCTAGAGGAACTAAGTGGTATGTCATTTTGAGAAATATTGTGTTAGCCAAAGCAGGGTGGTACAGGGATCCCAGAGCAGGCAGGAAGAGAAAGTTGGGTGATTGTAGGTTGGCAGAGCAGGAAAGGTCATACAGGCTGTACAGGGACAGCTCCTCCAGTGGTTGAGGTGTCCAACTGATTCCGTCCCTTGCAGGAACTCGAATTGGCCCCTGACCCTGAGAGAGAGGGTGCTGATGAGCAGCAGGGCACCCAGCTGGCCTCTACCCCTCAGAAAAGAGAGTTAGTGATAGTGGGGGACTCAATACTTAGAGGAATAGATAGCTTAATCTGTTCGCGTGACAAGGAGTCTCGTACGGTGTGTTGCCTGCCTGGTGCCCAGATAGGAGACCTCCTGGAGCGGGCAGACAAGCTCCTGGCCAGAGCCGGGAGGGATCCAGTTGTCATGGTCCATGTTGGGACAAATGACATAGGTGAGGGTAGGTTTGAGGTTCTGCAAGGCAAATTTGTGGAATTAGCTGAGAAGCTTAGGAGCAGATCCTCAAAGGTAGTTTTCTCTGGGATTCTACCGGTACCATGTGCAAGCAGAGGAAAGCAGGATTTTATCTGGAGGTTTAACACGTGGCTACGAACTTGGTAGGAAAGAGGGGTATAGGTTTATGGGGCACTGGAACTTTTTCTGGGACAGGGGTGACCTGTTCAAACCTGACGGGCTGCGCCTAAACTGGAGGGGTACCTTTGCACTGGGCCAGTGTATGTTGAGGGTAGCACAGGATTATTTAAACTAGGCACTTGGGGGACAGGTAGGTTAGTGAGTGTTACACATAGGGAAATGCAGACTGCCCCAATGGAGGCTGATGGCATTACATGGACTATTGATGATATAATTTTAAAGCAACAAAGCGTAGTGGGGGGCTTGAAGCAGCGGCTACATGGGAAATCAAGGGAGAAGAGCATTAGTAATAACCTGAAATGTTTTTCTTCAATGCAGGAAGCATAAAAAATTAATTTCCTGAGCTTGAGGCCGTTATGATTAGTGGGGGCTATGACATAATTGGGATTACAGAGACATGACTAAGTGAAGAGGATGGAGATGAATATAATATAGAAGGTTATAAGCTCTTTAGGAAGGATAGCTGTAATAGGCGAGGAGGGGGCGAAGCAATCTATGTGAACGAAAACATAAATGTACAGAAAATTCACGAAATTGAACAATCCTTGCCCTGTGAAGATATCTGGGTCAGGCTCATTGGCAAACACGAGACAGGTTTAAACATAGGAGTATGCTATCGACCTCCATCTTTGGACAGTACAGTCAATTAAATGCCTTTTAAGAGGATTACACAAGCTTGTAGAGGTGGAGGGAATATTATTATGGGAGACTTAAATTATCCTGGTATCGATTGGGAAATGGTGAAAGGACAGGGTAGGGGGGAGGAAGAATTTTGAGATGTTATAAATGATAATGTTTTGGTGCTGTATGTTAATAAACCTACAAGAGAGGGAAATTTTAGACTTACTGTTCTGTAATGACCCAGATAGAATTAGCAATGTTGAGGTACTGGAGCCACTTGGGACAAGTGATCACTCTACCGTTAATTTAGATGTTTCATGGGAAGTTAAAAAAGTGTATTCAAAAACAAAAAATGTCAATTTTAGGCGAGCAGACTTTGATAGGATGCGCTCATATCCAAATGAAATAAAATGGGAGACACTCCTGGACTGTGAATCCGTAAATGAGATGTGGGAAAGATTTAAGGGGGTTTTACTTGAATCAGAAAGCAAATTCATTCCAAAGGTGTCCAAACGTAAGCTGAAAAAGCAGAATCCTCAGTGAATGACCAAAAGTATTCATAGGATTTCGAGGGAAAAGAGGAATCTTTATAAGATGTACATAATGGATGAATACTGTAAAATGCGGGCTGTGGTCAAAAAAGAGCTGAGGAATACTAGAAGACTGTATGAAAGACAAATTGCTGAGGGGGCAAAAACTAACCCTAAGTGCTTCTTTCAGTACTGTAGCAGACAAAGGAAAGTCAAAGAGAAGGTTAAGTGCATAAAGAATAAGAATGGATCGCTACTATATGTTAACAAGGATATTGCGGATGCCTTAAACAGTTACTTTGTTGAGAATTTTACCTCAGAGTGGGTCTTTATTCGGCTAGAGGGCATGTTAAATGCTCAAGATTATTTAGCGGAAATTGAGGTTTGGGATAACAAAGTATTAGACAAGTTGCGTAAACTAAAGGCTGATAAGGCGGCGGGTCCTGATGGCTTATATCCTAGAGTGCTCAGAGAAGTTAGTGAGATCATCTTTAAGCCGCTATCCACCATCTTCAGATGGTCTTTAGAAACTGGAGGAATACCAAATGATTGTAAAAAGGGCAATATAATATCAATATATAAGGAAAGGGACCTTACCAAGCCAGGAAATTACAGGCCAGTTAGTTTAACATGCTTTGCGTGCAAAATAGTGGAAATTATCATAAAAGATGAGCTGGACTTATTTCTTGTGATCAACTGTTTTTATTTTCTTTTTCCAGAGGAAACCAAAGAACAGACAACCTAACAAGTGGAAATAATAATAAAATACAGTTCAGACAGGGCTGTTCCCTGACTCCCCTGAAAAACTCTACCAGTGGCGACCCCCCACCCCATCCCTCCCCAACCCATCCCACAGATCACTAGGTGACATAAGTTCTGTGACATGTCGCTTGAAACTAAACAAAACTAAATGTAAAAAGATAAACAAAAGGACAGCAGTGAGCACAGTCACAGGGCATATGAATTGTCCTTATTTCAACAGTTCTTTCATTTTGTCATATGCTTCTGTCCATTGTATAACAGTTGTTTTGGATGATCCATGTATCTTAGCAACAGAAAGTTCATTTGCAATTACATCAAGAAACATATTTAACCATTGTGCTCGTGTCAATGTATGGGGTGACTGCCAGCGAAGGACAAGCATTTTCTTGGCTGCTGTCAAGCCAGCTAAAAATATTCGTTTTCCGGGATATGGTATCTGGAGATCGTTTAAAAGCATGACTGTGGGTAAACATGGTACATCAGTACACAATATGTCTGACAGAGTAGCGGACGCTTGGTGCCAGAAAAGCGCAACAGCATTACACTCCCAAAACATATGCATGAAAGAGCCAATTAAACCATCAGGGGAGAGATGGGGAGGATATAATCTTCATGGAGTGCCGTTTTCTTGGAGTGAGATAGGTCCTATGTATAAGATTGTGGTGGATCTGTTGATGATTTGGGTTCTTAGAGGATTCCGTCACTGTGCCCCAAATTCTGTTCCACGGTATGGATTCCTCATTAACAGGAAGTCCCAAATCTTTCCGCCACACTTGCTGTATTTGTAGGGGCTTGTAGGAGGATGAGCAAAACAAAGAGTAAAATGTCGAAATCAGGCCCTTGGTTTGACTCTCTAAAATGGATTGCAAGAAGTGAAGGCTAAGAGGTGTATTCCATGGGAGGCCATATGCCCTCATAGAGGATCTTAATTGTAAATACAGGAAAAAGGAATATCCAGGCAAGTTATATGTTATGCGTAAATCATTGAAAGAGCGGAGACCATAATCATCAAAAATGTCTTTCAGCAAGTGTATGCCTCTGTCACTCCATGCAGAAAAAGAAATAGGGGTATAACCAATACGGAGTGAATAATTGTTAAAGATGGGGGTGTTCAAATGCCACTTTTTATCTGTTTTAGACACTTTTACTGCTGCTCGCCACACAGTAAGGAGAAAGAAAATTATAGGCCCTAAGCGTAGCTTGAATCGATTTGGAGGTACTGCCGCATGCACCAAATCCTGCAATCTGTGAGGAGAGGCAAGGCTCTCCTCCACTGGTCTCCAAGAAACAGAAGCCTTAGGGTTGAACCACACTGAGAGGGGACGAAGCACATATGACCAAAAGTAATATTTGAAATTTGGGATCGAAAGACCGCCCTCAGATTTGTGGCGCTGTTGGGTAGACATTTTGAGGCGGGGATGTCTACCCCCCCATATGAATTTGGAGACTAGGGAATGAATCTTGTTCCAGTAGTTAGCAGGAGGAGGTAAAGGTATCATGGAAGAGAAAAAGTTCACCCGTGGCAAGATGTCCATCTTGATAATAGCGACGCGGGTCCGTAGAGAGTGAGGGTGACGAGACCACCTGTTTAGGTCTGTTTCAATAAGGCAAAGGATGCCCTTAAAGTTTTTAGAAGTAATATTACTTAATGTTGGGTTGATATCAATTCCTAGATATTTGAGATTCTCCACTACTGGTATAAGACGTGGAAGTGTGGTGGGGTCTAATTTAAAGGTAAAAGGAAGAAGAGCAGATTTCGTCCAATTGATTTTGTAGCCAGTGTTATGGCCCCAATTTGTAATTAGATTTACAACGCAACAGCAACAGCAAGGGATGACAGACACAGTTTTAACAACTAAAACACATTTATTTTTTTTAAAACAAAGACAATAACGACTAAGCAACTAACAACTAAGACCAAGATTGAATTATGCACAAAACATAAATATTTACAATCCCTTTTCGTGGGGGGGTGGCTTGGTGATGTCCTGGAT
The DNA here is from genome assembly GCA_029721435.1 of Gymnothorax reevesii. Taxonomy (NCBI): domain Eukaryota; kingdom Metazoa; phylum Chordata; class Actinopteri; order Anguilliformes; family Muraenidae; genus Gymnothorax; species Gymnothorax reevesii. The sequence goes on along the minus strand of CM056591.1, from coordinate 23,219,470 downwards.
GATGAAAATGCTCAAACACAGGCAAAGAAATCCACAAAAGAAACGTCACAGGTCTTGAACAGAATGGCAGGTCTGGTCATCTTCTTGCAATTTCTCCTACTACTTTACTGTCTCAATTCTTCTCCTTATATACTCTTATGCAGACCCCACCCACATTTAGACCTCTTTTTTTTTAATTTTCTGAGACTTGCCCCAGACATGTCCAGGACATGTCTAAACATGACTCCAGTCTGAGCTTAACAAAAAAAAGGTAAATACTGCCATCTAGTGGCCTATATTCACATTACACCAGACATAGTATTAAATTCTCTAAAGGTTTCTAGAATGTGTGGTAAAGAATCGGGTGCCTTGTCTACAAAAAGCAATATATCATTTGCGTTCAAAGCTAAATGATGCCTAGTATTATTAAATACGATAGGAGAGATGAAAGGGTGCTGTTTGATCCTCTGGGCTAGTGGTTCGAACGAAAGAGTGAATAACAAAGGGGAAAAAGTGCACCCTTGGCGGCAAGATCGTGAAATGGGAAACTGAGTGGAGATATTATTCCCTGTAACAACCACAGCTGAAGGGTCAGAGTAACAACAGAAACTCTGTAAAAACAGAGTAACAACTGTTATACAATGGACAGAAGCATATGACAAAATGAAAGAACTGTTGAAATAAGGACAATTCATATGCCCTGTGACTGTGCTCACTGCTGTACTTTTGTTTATCTTTTTACATTTAGTTTTGTTTAGTTTCAAGCGACATGTCACAGTACTTATGTCACCTAGTGATCTGTGGGATGGGTTGGGGAGGGATGGGGTGGGGGGTCGCCACTGGTAGAGTTTTTCAGGGGAGTCAGGGAACAGCCCTGTCTGAACTGTATTTTATTATTATATACACGTGTTAGGTTGTCTGTTCGTTGGTTTCCTCTGGAAAAAGAAAATAAAAACAGTTGATCACAAGAAATAAGTCCAGCTCATCTTTTATGATAATTTCCAGTATTTTGCACGCAAAGCATGTTATGAGCCCTTTTCAATCGAAAACATCACCATATTGAAAAACAATCGTCCAAACTCTTCCCAGAAAGTAATATAAAATTCAGGGGGGATTCCATCCCAACCCAGAGACTTTCCCTTTTTCATTTCTGTAATTGCATTGTGTAATTCAATCAGGGTGATCGGTCTACTAAAATAATCGGCATCATCATGCGTGAGAGAGGGAAGCTCTAGATTATGTAAAAAGTTTTTACATTTGTCTTTATATAAGGAGATTTCGGAGGAATATAATGAAGCATAAAATGAACGAAATTCAGCACTAATCTCCTTAGGATCAGATAGGAGAGCTTGTTCTGATTGAATAGCTGTAATATTGGAGCATTTTTCATTTTTCTGCTGTCTCATCGCAAGATGACTGGGTCTAGCACCATAGAAGTAGTAATTAATTCTTGTTCATTAAATCTGAAATTCCGCTCTAGTCCTCAAAAGGGAATTTAGGTCCACCCTGACTGAATATATATCTTTCTTCCTTTCTTCTGAGTAGCCCAAGTTTTGTTGTTCTTGTACTAGAAGAAATAATCTAGATTCAAGTTCTGATGTTCTGCCAGTCTAGACTTATTCAAATATGAAGATAAAGAAATAGATACGTTTCTAATACAACCCTTGATTGTATACCAAAGCATGCGAGGGTCTCCAACTGAATCAGCATTCTCTGCCAGAAAGTTATTTATTTCAGACCTAAAGTAGTCACAGAAATCTTTATTTTTCAGAAGAGTTACATTAAAGCGCCATCTAGTGGCCTTGACAGGAATGTCCCTGAGGGTGAGTTCTGCAAAGACTACGCCATGGTCAGACGGAGTGTTAGGAAGGATATTTACAACATGAACCTGTAACATCGCATTAGTAGAAGCTAGTAAGTAATCTATTCTAGAGTATGTTTTATGTATATTTGAGTAGAAACTCTACTGTTTAGATGAGGGATGTGTGGTGCGAAACAAATCGATCAAAATGGAATCTGCTACAAGACCTTGAAATGCAACGGTTACGGGGTTATGAGAATGCTGGTCCCCCTGGTGATGCGATTGATCTAGCCCAGGATTCAATGTAGCGTTCATGTCAGCGCCCATAATAACAGCGAATTTTTGCATGTTTGACAAAAGCTCAGTGATATTATTATAAAATTCCGCTTCATAATGATTTGGGGCATGAATGGAAATAAAACATATGTGACGACCTGCAATAACAGTTTCAAGGTAGGAAATTCGCCCACCCACCCCGCCAAAACTTTGTATGATTGTCAAAGACAGAGAACGTTTCAGCAAAACAAGCGAACAACGTGATTTAGAAACATAGGAAGGGGCCGCTGCAGTATAATAATGCTTATTAGCAAACCGTTTAACATCAGAATCTCTAAAGTGCGATTCCAGTACGAATGCCACATCAATATCATGCCTGTGCAAATGATCTAAACACATTGCACGTTTAGTTTGACCATTCAGGCCATTAATATTCCAACTAGCAACTTTTATAGTTGTCATGGCATAAAGCTAAATTGGGCAAAATATGAGATGAATTACAGCACAAAATGAACTGAGCGAAAACAAGTAGTTTCAGTGAGAAAACATTGTCACCCAAGACCCGGGTCGCCACAACCCCAAAATAACAAAAACAAAACAAAAAGAAATACAAACGAAACCCCACCCAAAATACCCTTTACATTACTTATAAAAGCAATGTCCCCTCCCATTACATACAGTCCACTTGATCCCAGTCACCCGCCGCTCACAGACCCCCCATCCCACCGCAGTGAAAGCCAGTATATACCCTGGAGCCCAGCCCGTGTTTAGAAAAAAGTAATAATAACAGCATAGCTTAAGGAGAGAATTTGGACATGGTTGTGACTATCCCCAAAGAGTAAGCAATTAATGGAGAATTATTTCTCAGTTCTCGCCAAGTGTCTTGTGGGAGCATCGTATTGCCGAGTAAAACAAAAACATGGACGTAGAGGGGGGGAATGTCTCAGCAGCTATAGTTGCGATTAAGGGCCTTTGGCTCACCTTCCCGTATTCCAGAAGTGGAACATCCACATTTGGAGTTTTAGTCTCTGTCAGATCGCTGATTGAGAAAGTCCTTAGCCTCAGTGGGGTTCTCGAAAAGTTGTTGTTCCACTCCGTGGGTCAGCTTTAGCCTGGGTAGAGAAGGAAGGCTGGAAAACCCTCTTTCCTGGCTACATCCATAACTTCGGAAAAGCCCCAGCGTCGAGTGGCGGTGTGATTGCTGTAATCAGTGGTGAAGCGAAGAACCCTGTCCTTAATCTTCACGGGAAAAATCCCTAGCAGCTTTTAGGATGTGGTCTCAGTCGGTGTAACAGAGCATCTTGCAAATAATTGTGCGGGGACATCTAGATCCCTCGCGAGCAGGGCCGATGCGGTGAGCTGTCATAATTTCAAGCTTCTCGTCAGCAAGTGCAGGAAACCACTTGGGGATAGATGAGGTGAGAAACTGTAGCGTGTTGTTGCCCTCGGTAAGCTCCGGCACGCCGATTATACGAATGTTGTCTCGTCGAGACCGGTCTTCTTTTTGTGCCAGAGCCGCCTCCAACTCATCATACTTCCTCATGGCGGTAGTTTCAACTTTTGTGATTCGGGTGTGGAGTGTGGAGCACTCCTTGTTTAGTTTCTTGATATCTGCCGCACAGACAGTGATGTCAGATTGGATCTGACAAAAGTTGTAAACTGAGATTCGATAAATGAGCGTTGATCCGCTTGTGCCTTTTCGATGAGAGAGGATAGATTCCCCTCCGATGAGTGTTTGTCTGCGATCATGCCGATGGTTTGTTTGCCTATTTCTTGCTGTTTTGTTAAACTTCTTAATCCTTCAGCCATCAAATCAGGCAATTAGTGACCAAGTAATTGTCTTAGGAGTTGAGAGCAAAAACAACAGTTGAGATAGTTTGATGGAGAAAAGAGGGGAACTGGAGCGGTACAAAAGTGCTACGCAGCCATCTTGCCTGCAGGTCACGGAACAGTATCTTGAGGGATAGTCAACATGGTTTCCGTAGGGAAGGTCATACCTGACGAACTATCTGGAATTTTTTGAAGAGGCCACCAAGACTTTTGACCAAAGCAGGGCTTATGACATCATATATTTGATACAGTACTGCATAAGAGACTAATTTTTAAAATGAGCTCCACTGGAGTTACAGGAGGTATTCTGGAGTGGATTCAAAACTGGTTACAGGACAGAACACAAAGAGTGGTGGTCAGTGGTATCTTATCTGAGCTATGTATCGTGGGGAGTGGAGTCCCCCAGGGATCAGTTTTGGGACCCCTGCTGTTCCTCATCTACATTAATGACCTTGATAGGAATATTGAGAAGAGATAAAATTTGCAGATGATACTAAATTGGGGGGATTAGCAAATAGTTTAGAATCCACTAAAGTAATTCAGGATGATTTGGATAGAATCCAGAATTGGGCAGAAATGTGGCAAATGAAATTTAATGTAGTGAAATGTAATGTTGTACATGTAGGTAATAAAAACATTAGACGGGATTACTTAATGGGAGGTTTAAAACTGGAATGTGCTCCACACGAGAAAGATCTGGGAGTGATTGTTGACCAAACCATCACAGGCTCTAGCCATTGTGCCGTAGCAGTTAAAAAAGCCAATCAGATGCTAGGATACATTGCCAAAAGTATTGAGGACAAATCTAAGGAGGTGATGCTTCTTTTGTTCAACACATTCGTCAGACCACATCTGGAGTAGTGTGTACAGTTCTGGGGACCATGCTTTAAGAAAGAGGCTCTAGAGAAAGTTCAGAGAAGAGCCACTAAGCTAATTCCAGGTATAAAAGATGAAAGCTATGAGAAGAGGCTGAAGATCCTTAATCTCCTTAGTCTTCGGAAAAAAATCAGAGTTGCGAAATGGAGAGATTTTGCTTGATTATGAGCAGATAATTTGAATTACCAGAGCTGGAGCAAGGAGAGATCTAAAACATTCCGGTTAAAGGGCATCTAAAGTCAATTCTCAGACAGGACGTTGAACGTTTGTTTGTTTGCAAGATAACTCAAAAAGTAATGCACCGGTTTTGATGAAATTGTCAGAGAAGGTGGGTATTAAGACAAGGAACAGGTGATTAAATTTTTGCATATATAGGCCTAAGTACAGCTGAGATATACGCCAAAGTTCAAGATTTCAAGTCTTTCCAATGGGCCGGAGTTCCAATCACCGTGCTTTTGGGTTTTGCTTCCACCTGGCGGAGGTCTGCACTCTCAAAGTGCTTTTCTAGTTGAATATGTGATGGGGTGATGGAGGTGCTAGGATATTGGAGGCTAAACCAACATAAAATGGGCAAGAGGCGAGAGATGTCCTCAGCATTTCAGCCACTCAGCACAGGCCCAGCAAACAGGTATCCTCCACAAAATGTTCCCTGAACGTTCCTTGGGGGTTATGGTTTGGAAACCTTTGTCCTCTAAACATTTTTGAAGGTTTTCCAAACCTCTAGAGTACCTCCATGGAACATCTTTTAAAGTTTCTATGAAAATGTTCTAAAAATAGTTCAGAAAGCCTTTATCGAATGTTCAGAGGATATTCTCCATCGGTTTTTTTTTTTTTTTTTAATAACCTCTGGGTAACATTCAGGGAACATTTCCTGAAGGGTACCTGTTTGCTGGGGAGATTACAAATGACACCAATATTTTCAAAGCTTTAAAGGTCCCCTACTCTGTTTTTAGGTGCACAGTCAATTACAACCCTAATTCCGAAATATACTGAGTCAAAAAAGAAACTTCACACTCATAAATTTGAAAATATTTTCTTGAAACTTTTAATAAAAGAGTTTTTATTATCACTTGGGGCAAATGCATTGTCAAAGACGTCATGACACACATCAACTCCGACGTGCACAGGTCCGTAGCACGTGCGAGCGTGCTTTAAGCTAAAACCATGTTTTCTTGTGTTCCTAGTCACGTGACCATATGAGAGATGTGCAACTGGACTCGCGTTAGCACGTTAGAGTGACATATCGGAAAAACAAGTTTTTACAGTTAATTATTTGTTGATTTTCAATGCCTTGGCTGTCAAACATTCAGCATGAACGTGCCATTGGCATGCTGAATACAGAAACATCCGTCACTGACGTTGCAAGGGTTATGGGATGCAGTCGACGGACTATCCATGATCTTCGGACGCGTCTCCAACAAACTGGCACCACAGCTGACCGACCTCGTTCTGGTAGCCCACGTGTAACGTCAAAAGCAGAGGACTGACAAATTGTCTTACGTCATTTGCATAATCACTTTGTCACTGCAACGTCCACTAGGAATGAATTGTTTAGAGGTCGTGTGACTGGCCAAACCATAAGTAATCGCCTGCGCACTGCTCTTATTCAAGTTGTAACTTACCATTTTTACTCTTGGACATTTCCGAAGCATTTCCGGTGGAAGTGGATACATTATGGACATTACTTTTATGACACCATCTATAATGAGTACATAATTAAATAAAATCATTATTTAAAACCTCATTTCGTGTATGTTCAAGTTATCAACCTCCAAATGAGAGTGAAGTTTTTATTTTGGTTGAGTATAGTTGGGACAAAGTATAAATTGTGAATAAAATCAGAATGCAATGACTTTCAAATCACACCAGTCAGTATTTAATTCACAACAGAACAGAGTTAACATAGCGTTGTACTTATTACAAGCCATATCGAAATCTTTCCCCTCTTGATGTCACATGGGGAAGTAACCAACCAGAGGTAAGGGGAACTGATCAACTTCAGTAAAGCAGTCAATCAGATTTCATTATTTAGGGTGGTCACCCCCCCTTGGGATGTCAGGAAGGGGAGACTCTGAACTGGCTCATAATGGGTAACCTTTAATTAAACCATTAATTTAATTAATGGGACCTTTAAAACAACCGGGGCCTTTTTATTTTTTCAAACTACAAAACACACTTGCACACACACCGCACACATAAAAGTGCATTACCCTCCCTTCCCCACCCATCCCCACCTAACCCTAACCGCTGGTCCTCCAAAGCAATGTTAAGAAGCAGCTCTGGCTGGTATCAGCCAATTCACTGGAAGTGGGGTTAATGGTTGGATACTGATCCTTTAATCTCACACACAATATCATTACTTTATTATAGCCGACTTGAGGCATAATTGCCCCATCTGAGGGTGGAAGCAGTGCCCACTACAGTCTGGAGAAATGGTTGAGGCTGTGAGCTTAACCAGAGCCCTGAAAAAGGAAACCAAGGTACTACACCCCGGGAAGACAAGATCTTCGCTGCTCTGCGGTGATGGAGAACCACTGAGACTCACTGCATCATCCCCTCCTCCTGTTCCCCCAACTCCTGTTCCCTCTGATACACACTCACACACTCATTCTCACTCGCTCACACACACAAACGCGCGCACACACACTCGCACACACATTCATCGATAAATCTTTTTTTTTTCTCTTCTTACCATTCTTATTATGGCTTTTGTTAATCTTTTTTTTTTTTTTGCTTTTTACTTTATTTATTTATTCAGTATTGCCTTAAGAGGGGAGGGAGAAAGGGATGAAGAATAAAATAATGTTATGATTGTGGCTCCATTTATGAGCATCATTCACTTTTTTTTTTGGTCCTCTTCCCACACCAATGATTTATTATTGCATGGGTTTGTGATGCACACTCATTATTCAAATTAAAGTTATCAGTTAAATATCTCACCAAATACTACCTACTACCTTCATACTGGTCCCAATATATATCCACACACTTTTTCCATACTGTCACACAGCTACACAAACACACTCACACACACATTCATCAATAAATCAATGATCTCTTCTTACCATTCTTATTATGGCTTTTGTTTAGAAATCTTTTTTTTGCCTTTTACTTTATTTATTCAGTTTCAAAGTATTGCCTTAAGAGGGGAGGGAGAAAGGGAAGAAGAATAAAAAGTGTCATGATTGTGACTCCATTATTAGCATCATTCACTTTGTCCTCTTCCCACACCTATGATATATTATTGCATGGGTAAATGATGTACATTAATTATTCAAATTAAAGTTATCAGTTAAATATCTCACCACATTGGCCTACTACCTTCATACTGGTCCCAATATGTATGCACACACTTTTTCACACAGCTAAACACACTCACACACACATAGACCTCTCTTTTCCTTTCTTTCCTTAGTTCCCCAGGTCTTTTGAATCCCTAAACTTGCATCCCCTTTCTATCAAGAATTCATACTTAGGTATATATTCTGTTCACCTACTTTGTAATTGTATGTTTATGTATGTTTTCTGTTCATTTACTGTGTAACTGGTTGTTTATGTTTGACTCTTTGCTCTTTATTTGTAATTGCATTTTGTGCACAATAAAATAAACAATTGTCTGCCACTAACATGGCAATATCCCCCGCACGGCGGGGGAAAATAAATAAATTAATTAATTAATTAATAAAAATAAAACAACTGGGGCCACAAAGTGAGGATGACGGCTTCCATCTCTTCTAGGCTGATGAACTGCAAATAACAAAAGACAATAATGGTGCAATTTTAACAATACATTCGGTCAGGTAAGCATGGAACATACAACAGGTACTGCCATATATTTTTTAAATACGTGAGAAATTGGTTTGCTTTGCTGACTGTGTTGGTCATGGTTCGACTGGAAGCAAAAAAGATGCTGGAAAGTTTAAGAAAATATCCCTATCCAAAACCCTAACCCAAACCCATCTGTTTTTGAAAATTTTGAAAAGTCTAATTTTAATTAGAAAAAAATGGCAAATGAAATTTACTTGTATATTCTGAGAGCTTCTCACAATGACTTGAAAGCAACCCTCTCTAGCAGCTTCACGGCATCATCCACGGATGCCAGAGAATCTCCTCCAGGTCTGGTCTGTCGCACGGATCTCTCTGGAGACAGTTTTCAATCAGACTCTGGCAGTCTGTACAGTTAGAGGATTGGAAGGGAGAATTACGTCATCATTGCCATTCGCAAAATGAAAGACCAGGCATTACAGTACAGCATGTGTAGAAGACATGGTTTATGCAGTATCGCGTACCATCGGACAGCCCTTTCTCAAACTGGAATCTTCCCACGATGATGTCCTGCAGTTCTCGGAAAGGCAATGAGCCGCAGACCAGGACGAAGAGTAGCACCCCCAGTGACCAAACCGTAGCCGGAAGACCACAGTACTTACCACTGATTAACCACTCTGGGGGCGCGTACTGCTTCGTACCTGAAAGTGTGAAAGACAGATAAAAAGTGGGAGACTTTAATTTTTTTTTTGTTCTTTTTTAGCTCGCCGGGACGAATGTCCGGAGAGCTATTGTCGTACCCCCGGCGTCCGCGTCCGTCCGCGTGCAGAAAAACTTTAACCTTGCCCCGGCGAGCTTTGTTGTCTTTCTGACAACTCTTGTTTTATAAATTTGGCATCTCCAATCCCTTCCGAATCTGGAATGCCCAATTGGTGAACTATGTACAAGGCTTGCTCGTATGCGACCCCTTGCTGCCAATTCAGGTGAGTGTGGAGAGTTTCCTCCGAATCACTCGCCTGTCAGCCACCGCTTCTTATACACTCATTGGTAGAATCTTTGCAAGTTCAGAACGAGGGTGGAGGATACACGAACATGATTAGGCTTAGAATCTCCCTGAAGAGCGCCCTTCTGGCCAACAGGAGGCGCTTGAGCAACGACCAAGGCAACTATTTTTTTCCCCTCCCCAGCAGTCTCTTCCCAATTTGCAACCCTGTAGCGCAATGGCCAATTGTGCGCTACTCTGAAAAAGCTGCCGACCACTGCCGGCTGGTACGAAGCGTGGATCAAAGAGAATTCCATTTCTGACAATTTTTAAAGATGCATCTGATACGCGTTTGAAGTGCAAACATCTTATCTTGTTTGACAAAATCTTATGAAAGCCATTGAAGGGCTTGTAGAAAGAAATGAATTTACAGACTTTAAAATGATAACATAACATGGCGAGAACTAGCCAGTCAGCAAGGCATTTTCCTACCACTAAATTGCGCATTACACTTAGAATATATGAACACAAGAAGGTATTTAGTATGGTATCCAGCCTGGTCTTAAAAACTCAGAATGTCCGCCTCCGTGACAGGATTTAGCAAGTTATTTCACTCTGTAACCACTCTCTATGTGGAAAAAAAAATGTCCTAAAGGCTTTGCCAAATTCACTTATAGCTAACCGTCCATTTATGACTTCTAGTTCCACAAACAGAACTTAACACAAATAGTTGGGAGTACTTAACTTTCTTAATCCCTTCAACACACTGAAAGGCCTCAATTGGATCACTGTGATCACAACACCCCAAAAATAATCAGATATCCTGAACTTAGCTCTATGCAGCCCTGAGATGCTGAGATGATGCCGTAGTCAACTGAGACTAGGAACCAATGATGTAGATGCTACTATCCTGGCATATTATAGCACAAACATGGCTCCATGTGCACAGATGCTGAAAGACTCTGACCGGCAAAGCTTGTGTAAGGGTCCTCTGTCAGCAGGTCCCCGCAGCCGAAGTCAATGAGCTTCACGTCCAGGCTCTCCGTCTGGATGAGCAGATTCCCCGGCTTGATGTCCCTGTGCAGGACACCTCTGTCCCGGCAGTGGATGGCAGCCTGCACCACCTGTGCTATGATGACTTTAGCCAGGTCTTCGTCCATGGGGCCTCCCTGGTGCTTCATGAAGTCATACGCATCCATACAAGGGGACGGAAACTCTAGCACCAGGATGACTTCGTCGTCCTCCTCAAACCAGTCCAGGAGCTGGATGACGTTCGGGGAGGTGGGAGGCCGGCACGCCAGCTCCATCAGAGCGATCTCCAGGGGTACAGGCCGGGACATTCCAGCCTGTAGATTTGGGTGGAGGAGATTGGGATCATGAGTGTATGCGTAAAAAGAATGGGGACAGCCTAAGGACTGTTTGACTGGGTTCAAGTTCAACTGTGGAAAATTATTCTAGTGAAACAAGACATTTGGAAATTCAATGACAGAATTATTTAATAAATTTCTGCGCAAAGGGGTTAGATCAGCATAAGCTGGTGAACGTGACCTTTAACCCGACATCGCTTCACTGGGGATCGGCTCCTGCTGAGCCACTTTGGACTGTAGTGTAATAACCGGGAATGTTAAACACTTGTTGTAATGTAGGGTTGATGAAGGCCAACAGCACAATCTGAAATTATTTGGACAGCAACAGTACAAAAAAGGGCTGCAATCCTGAAATGTCTCTGAAGATATAGTTGCATATAGCTGCAAATTAAATATTCCAGTTTATACTTCAGCCACATATTCATTATTTTTAAATCCAATATTTTGAAGTACTGGACCAAAAGAAAATTGAGTCACTGCCCAAATGCAATAAAGACTAAACTGTCTTTCTGGCTGATTTCTGAAATTATGTCTATGTAACTCATGCAGTTGCTCCACTAATAAACACAGTGTTTTAATGACTCTCACAGATAAAAGAGAGATATATACTCACAATGTAAATAGGTGTCCTCGAATAACTGTTGTTTATAAACTTGATGGCCACCTGGAACAGAAATATAGATCACTGAATTAAAAGATGACTACACTGAAACAGTAAATAAAAAAAAGAAATATCGGATACAAAATCATTTTAATTCCTTTACGCATGCGGAAGCAATGCGAAGCAGTTGGAAGCGTATCGATTTCTCAGGTTTGTTGTTTAAATTTATTGGACAAACAGGGTTTGATTTACTTAGGCCTTTAGCACAGAAAAATTTTTAGGGGATGAAAAAGTAAAAAGATAACCAGTGATTGGTGTAAACATATATCATGAGCAACCACAGGCCATGTTATTGGTTGGAAATGTGCTACAAGGATTCAGCAAATGCGACAATCTAAGCAATTCAAGCCCATGGTAAGATGGATGAGCAACAGAACCCAGTGAACTGGTTTTGCACATAGACAGTAAAAGAAGTGGACAGCGGGATGGCGCTATTTTTAACGGGAGAGTATGAAGCTCAATTGAACGAGTTTTCAGTTGGCACCACGCCTACTGCGCAGGCTCGAAGTCAGCTCGCTGACGTAAACCAACGTCCTGAGAAGCGGTAACTCGTCTGGTAGATATATCTTACACATAATTCCCAGCGAGCAAGCGATTGCGTCTGTCAGTATAGTCTGATTCCGTTCCATGTTATGATGTTTTGCGAATTATTACTTCATAGGTACTTCACTTTGTTCGCGATGCGGCTCAATCGTCTTCTGTTTATGATTCGTTATGGGCTCTGGTCTAAACAGTACGGTTATTTACGTCCTGTGCGACAGAAAGTCGCCAGCATTTCACGTCACTTTTAGCCTGGCCTGGTGCCATCGGCTTAACTGCTTACTATTAGACCATAATGTTACATACGAAGTAAAGACGTCTGCTACAAAATGTAGTTTCTCTGTAGAAAATATTATTGCTGACATGAAGGCTTATAATGCTTTTAGTGTAAAGTTATTTGATGTCAAAAGTCAGGCAAAATGAATGGGGGTGAATGGAGAAACTACCGCTCATCTGCTCTCGACTTTGAGCGTTCAGTTGAGCTTCAACTTCCGGGTGTTTTCCTACCCCCTTCGTTTTGCAGGGACATGAGAAGAGTGGAAGGTGTGGACAGCGCAGCAAGGCAGAAACTCACCGGTAGCCCATCTGCTTGTCGGGTTCCAGCATACACAGAACCGCACCCTCCTTGTCCCAGCATAGATCCCAAGGTGTACAGCGATTTAAAAGAGCCTGTCGCGCAAAATATAGAGTTAATTAGCATTCTCCTGAGGACGTGCTATCAAACAGGGTCTATCACAGGGTCTATGGCCAGCAATGCCCCAATTAAGAGTCTCCTCCTTTACCAATTCCAAGCTTCTAGTTTTCGTTAGTTAGACTGTTCTACTGAGTAATGAAAATGATTGGAAAAAGAAAGCACTGAAGCTGAATGCCTTATTACCTCCTGCATTTTGCAGGATGTTTGAGAACCACAGGAGGAACAAGTGATTGAATTTTGGCATATCTAGGCCAAAGTACAGCTGAGATATAGACCAAAGTTCAAATCCAGCTATGCTGGCGGAGGTGTGGGCTCTCGCGAGTCCAGCTCTAGTTTACAGATATTACTTAAAGCATGTTAACATTGAGGCTATACCCAAAACTGCGTATAACTTGTATACTCAATAGTAGGCAGTGTGCTGCTCCAGAGAACTTGAATCTTAAAAAACTGATGACAGTATCTCTGTGTGATGTCTTTTTGACCCCTGGGTGATGGCCTACCTGAGCTTTGGGACCTGGTCCTGTTGACAGGTGAGGGAGTGGAGCTTGAGATGTCATTGGGTAGCCAGTTCTCCTCTTCCGCAATCGTCCTACGCCTCTTTCTGGACCTATCGCTGCTGCTTGTGGCTACCTCGCTGGGTCCTGACCTTTCCTGCCTTCTCTCAGATCTTTCCCTCTCAAAGGAGATCTTTCCTCCATCCCCTGCGATTATTAGAAAAGTCACATTTATGGCAGTTTTTCCTGCCCATGTCTTAAACCTGTTATTGCATTATTCGCTAACTTCAAGGAGAAAATTTGAGGACTCAGAGCTACCGCCTGATGCCAAGGCTATATTGCCAACATTTTGGTGACTAACATTGCATCTGCAGATGTACTATAGAGCAGCTCTTCACTCGAATCTTATCAAAGCACATCTCATTCAGCAACAGATGTCACTGAGCTGCCATTTTGTTGAATCCGAAGTGAAAAATTATGGTTGAAACAAAAACTGCAGGGATCATACAGCTCTAGGAATAGGGTTGATTAACACTGCTATATGGTAACAGACAATAAGCAAAAAATAATATTTGATTTATTTAGCATGTTTCAGGCTCTTTAAATACAGGGCCTTGCCCATCACAAGGCAGATCAGGCTCTTCACCATGGGCCCCACCTTTATACACTGCCTGGGCCTGTCAATCATCTAATTAAATGATTTTCTTCTGAGGGTGCTACTTTGAAGGACGCCCTAAAGCCTATTTGGCAGAGGGACACCAGAATTCTAGGGACAGCCCCTGTCTAAATGCTATAACTGACCTTGTCCCGGGGTCCTCTCGCCACAAGCAGGGGACGGGTAGGGTCCAGGAGCAGAGTCCAACCTCTCACCATCAACAGAGTCCTCACAAGTCCTCCCACGCTTCAAATTAAGCTTTTGCCTCCCTTCCTTCATGTCCTTCTCTCTCTCTGCTCTAATCTCCCTGACTCTCCCATCTGGTCCAACATTTGGCGATCGTCCTTGGCTTTCCTCCTCAGCTCTGCTCAGTCTCCCAGCAGCTCCCCGTCGCCAGGTTAGTCTGCCTCTCCCTCGAGGTCTGTCTCTCCGTCGTGAAGTCTCCATACTTTTTTCTCTGGAGATATTTGAAATTTGTCAGTTACAAATCATGATCATGAGCATGCAGCCCAGACAACCTCCTCTGTGGTTTTGAACTCATCCATAACAGTTATAAATCTGAAGAGGATTCAAACAGACAAGTTTCTGGTCAACAAACCTTAACAGTCAATACGAAGATATAATGTTATCAAACTAAATTTTATGCCAGTAGAATTATAGTACACCACATCAACCCTATATGCATATAACAAGTGGTAGCTTTCTTTTCCTGAACAACATAGCCAATGGCTGAAAAATTAAAGCTTGAATCACATCATATATGACAGTTAACCAACAGCCTGATGTACTGAGCATTTTTTTCGCGTCTTTTCGTACTGTAGGTCATTTTACACTCTGTTTCAGTAATTTCATTAGCCTGAATAAGGTAAGGACGACAAAGGTCGGATAGATAACCCATAGGCCTATTACCTCCTTGCTGTAGCACAGTACAGGACAATTATGCAGGCTAATAAAATCTGATGTTAGCCTACAAGTAGACCAGAGAACACATGCGCTGGCAACAAGTAAATTATTTTCGAATAGAATTTCTTTCTGAGATTACTGCTAGTAATCTTTCAAGAACAAAAAATTGGAAAGATATATAATGTTATATGCTGGTTATCTATAGCTGAGAATTGCTATATATTTCACAAATGAAATGCGCTGGAAAAGTGCTGACATAATTTGGCAACTGGCTCATGCCGAACAAACCAAACCATAAGCAAAGAACTAGAACAGTGCTTATCGCCATGATCCTTGTGTCTACATGTGGAATTTAGATTTCTTTTTAGCAATCTTAAACCCAAAATATGATCATTATAAAAGAACAGGAAGCATTTCACACTATACTTTTGATCATCAAATATTTAGGTATTTCGTTTGGTGTGTTCACTGTATGAGTGAATGTGTTGCTATGCTGTGAGCGCAAACCACTGTCAAGGAAGTGAGTGTTGACCCTAGCGAAAGTGACGTCACACTTTTCCAGCGCATTGCTTTTGTTCGCGTTTCCGATTACGTTCGTCACGAAAGTTTGCTCGTTTCCGGTTTTCATTGCTGCTAGCAACGACAATCGCATTCTATATATTATTCAAGATGAATAAAACTTGGCTGCTACGAGTGAGTGCGGAGGCGAGGGGAGGGGAGAGGGGTAGTGGTGGTATGTAAGATGCGGGCACAAATATCTCCATGGTACACAGCTGGACCTGTCATGACAACACTGTCTGCTATCATATGTGTTTCCTCATTGGCTGTGTTGCTGGCTATTGTTTTTGTGAATTGTTTATTGAGTTATTTGTCAAGCCAGTCACACCCTCAAGCAAATATCATGATATTGATGACAATGATCCCCATAAGGATCATTTATATCATGCCAATTAATTGTAATAAAGCATGATTTTCGCTCGCCACGTCAACATCATTCTGCATATGTGACCACACGAACACGAACGATGAATAGGCCTATGAAACCTACGATAACATTCTAGCTCACGGTGACACGAGACAACGAAAAATGCTCTCACATAAGCTAGTAAACTTATCTGCTCAGTATCTGTCCAAAGCTGCTGGCTAGCTACATCTCACCACTGTACAAGTTAACATCCATTCAGTAACAACCTCTCTTTTTATCAGACTACATACTGCAGGTTTGTGAAAGGCTCAAGTCAGCCATTATTGCTAAATTGCAACTTCCATATTCATTCGGCCGAGTCGCTTCTATCCTGAAGCCGAAAAATTAGTTTAATTCCTTCAACAAAGAACTTAAATTATCAAATATGTGTACTTTACCAACTTTGCCGTCTGAACAGATGAAGATTTTCAGAACGACGAAATGATATTGGTTGTCAAGAAATTTTGAAGATTGCTGCAGAGATGTGCACTGTGTGGTTTGTTTTCTCAGTATGAATACATTTGGAAATAATCAGAGACATATGAAATACTAACATATGCGCCATAACAGGTACTGGAACGTCACAGTTCCCGGGGCAACTCGGCTGCAATCATTAAATATGAAAAACACAGGGCTGGGTCGATGGTACACAGCTGGATCTGTCATGACAACACTGCTATCACACCTGTTTCCTCTTTGGCTGTGTAGCGGAGTATTATTTTTGTGAATTATTTACTGAGTCATTTGTTAGGCCAGTTAAGTTACACCCTAAAGCAAATAGTATGATATTGATGACAATGATTCCCATAAGGATCATTTATATAATGCCAATTAATTGTAATATAGCATGAATTCGCTCCCCACGTCAACATCATTTTGCATACATGACCACCTCCTAACGATGAACAGGCCCATAAAACATACGATAACATTCTAGCTTCCGGTGACAAAAGACGACGAAAAATGCCCTCACGTAGGCCAGTTAACTTATCTGCTCAGTGTCTATCCAAAGCTGCTAGCTAGCTACATAAGATATACTTCACTGAACCCCGTGGGGTAACGTTAATTTGTCCTCAGCATTTGACCCATCCTATAGTTAGGAGCAGTGGGCAGCCATAGAGCAGCGCCCGGGGACCAGGCCGGATTCGGACCCACGACCTTCTTGCTGTGAGGCAGCAGTGTTAACCACCTTGCCGCCTACATCTCACCACTGTGCTAGTTAACATCTATTCAAAAACGACTTCTCTTTTTATTAGACTACACACTGAAAGACAGCTGAAAGCTCAAGTTAGCCATTATTGCTTAACTACAACTTCCATATTCATTCGGCCGAGTCGCTTCTTTACTAAAGCCATCATCTCAATTCCGAAAAATTAGTATAAGTTCATTCCTACAGCAAAGACCTGAAATTATTAATTAGCCAATGTGTAAGTTACTTTTCCAAGTATGCCGTTGATCCGATGATAATCTTCAGAACGACGATATGAAATTGGTTGCGAAAATTTAGAAGATTTCTGCAAAGACGTGCTCTGCGTCGTTTTTTTTCTCAGTACGAATAGCCTACATTTGGAAATAACCAGAAAAATATGAAATACTGACATATGCGTCATAACAGGTACTTGGAACGTCACAGTTCCCGGGGCAACTCGTCCGCAGTTGAGATAACGTCGCCACATTGCCTTACGGAAACTTTTTCTGTCATGAGGGCCGGAATGCATCATTTACGTGATCTAAAATGCGTTGCTACTGTATCGCCAGTCCACCAGCGATATTATAATTAGCATATTATTATTATTATTATTATTATTATTATTATACACATAGTAGGATATGGTAGCGGTAGAACCCAGTCTCATCCCTACGCGACCTGACCAAGGGTCGATATACGACGCAAAAGGAGGCTTTTGGCGTCCTCTTTTGACCATTGTTTAAAACGAACGCTATTCCCTAACCAAAGACTGTATAAAAAGATGGACGCAGCACCGGTAAGCACTCGTTCAGAGCTCAAAAGGACCTCATTAAAATGCGAACCACGTGATATATTCGGCGTAAGTCTTACGCATTGTTTAAGCTTATTCACCGTAGTCCGCCTCATCAGAAGTAACATTGGAAAGAGATTATGACTCCGGACTTCCCGTGCTTCTCTTTACTCAGGGATTAGAAACAACGCATGTGTTTCATGATCGTTTAAATTGTTTTAATGAAATAAGACCATTTGAAACGTTTTTATGCTGTAATGTGAATATAGGCCACTAGATGGCAGTATTTACCTTTTTTTTGTTAAGCTCAGACTGGAGTCATGTTTAGACATGTCCTGGACATGTCTGGGGCAAGTCTCAGAAAATTAAAAAAAGAGGTCTAAATGTGGGTGGGGTCTGCAAAAGAGTATATAAAGAAAAGAATTGAGACAGTAAAGTAGTAGGAGAAATTGCAAGAAGATGACCAGACCTGCCATTCTGTTCAAGACCTGTGACATTTCTTTTGTGGATTTCTTTGCCTGTGTTTGAGCATTTTCATCATCCAGGACATCACCAAGCCACCCCCACGAAAAGGGATTGTAAATATTTATGTTTTGTACATAATTCAATCTTGGTCTTAGTTGTTAGTTGCTTAGTCGTTATTGTCTTTGTTTTAAAAATTAAATGTGTTTTAGTTGTTAAAACTGTGTCTGTCACCCCTTGCTGTTGCTGTTGCGTTGTAAATCTAATTACAAATTGGGGCCATAACAAATTGGGGGCTCAAGATCCGGGATAGACCATTTTGTGAGTAATTTATTGAAAATCTAACATTTCAAATTGTAAAATTGATTTTTTTTAATTGAATACATATATATTGACAACAGCAATGGATGATTTCTTGGCATCACCAACCGTAGGGGTTTTGAAGTCTTTTAAAAAGACAGAACTGCTAGAAATTTGCAGACATTTAGAGCTGACAGAGGTGAAACCAGCCATGCGAAAAGCAAGACTGGCTCGAGAGATAGTTAAATATTACATTGATGAAAATGTGTTTGCACCCGGAGATCTGGAACAGTTTCCAGTGGAAAATCCAAATATAGAAATGGAACTTAAATTAAAAATGCTAGAGATTGAAAGGGAGGAAAGAGAAAAAGAAAGGGAGGAAAAAGAAAAGCAAAGAGAATTTGAGAGGGAAGAAAAAGAAAAACAAAGGCAGTTTGAGTTAGAAAAATTAGCAAGAGAGATAGTTAAATATTACATTGATGAAAATGTGTTTGCACCCGGAGATCTGGAACAGTTTCCAGTGGAAAATCCAAATATAGAAATGGAACTTAAATTAAAAATGCTAGAGATTGAAAGGGAGGAAAGAGAAAAAGAAAGGGAGGAAAGAGAAAAAGAAAGGGAGGAAAAAGAAAAGCAAAGAGAATTTGAGAGGGAAGAAAAAGAAAAACAAAGGCAGTTAGAGTTAGAAAAATTAGCAAGAGAAGAGAAAATAGAAAGGGAGGAAAAAGAAAAACAAAGAGAATTTGAGTTAGAAAAATTTGCAAGACAGAGAGATTTTGAATTAGAGAAATTCGATAGAGAAGAAAGACTCCAAATGGAGCAACTAAAAATTAAAATTGAAACTAAAAATAAATTTTGTGCCAGTCAGGAGGTAAAACTGGTGCCTCCATTTTCGGAAAAAAAGGATGTTGACAACTATTTCCAGTGTTTTGAAAAGGTAGCAAAGAGTTGCCAGTGGCCAAAGGAACACTGGCCTTTGATGTTGCAAACTGTCCTCAAGGGTAAAGCTCAACAAGCCTATTCGGCTTTGTCTGCAGATGATTCCTCTGATTATGAGGTTGTCAAAAAGGTTATTTTTAGAGCTTATGAGTTGGTTCCAGAGGCTTACCGACAGAAATTCAGAGGTCTGAAGAAATCTGAAAATCAGACTTATGTTGAATTTGCTAATGAAAAGCAGGTTTGCTTTGAGCGCTGGTGTACTTCTATGGAGGTCAAGGATGATTTCAACTCACTAAAAGAGATGGTGTTAGTTGAAGAATTCAAGAACTGTGTTAAAGATGATGTTAAGACCTACCTTAATGAGAAGCAAGCACTGAATTTGCAATCAGCTGCCAAATTTGCAGATGAATATGTTCTCACACATAATTCCAAATTTCAGTCTAGCAGTAATAATAGATGGTCCCAATTTCAGAAAAAGGGTTATGGTGATACCCAAGATTCCTCACCCAAAGACAAAGACAAATCTGGTGATGGTGCTCAGAAATCCAGTAACAGGTCTGATCAAAGTGTGAAAGCTGACAGTGACAAAAGTGGTCTAGTTTGCAGTTATTGCAAGAAATCTGGTCATGTTACAACTAACTGTTGGTTCCTTAAAGCTAAGAAAGAAAAAGAAAAGGATACCAAACCAAATGCCTTTGTGAAAACAAGGTTAGAAACCCCTGTAGTAGATAACCAATCTGCTAAATTGCCTGCTTCTTGTGGGGCTAAAAAGCCTGATACCGCTGACTTCCTGAGGGAGGAATTTCTTCCATTTGTGTCAGAGGGATTTGTGGCTCTGAATGAGCATACTACTCCTGTCCCCATATATATCCTAAGGGATACCGGAGCTTCTCAGTCACTTTTGTTGATGGACTCCTTGGAGTTACGTGATGAGACCGCTTCAGGGGATTTCATACTTGTACAAGGTATTGAAGGGAGGACTGTATCTGTACCCCTGCGCTCTATATTCTTGAAGTCAGATTTAGTTACAGGACAGGTAAAGGTGGGACTTATGTCAAGTCTACCTATAAAGGGTGTTTCTCTATTGCTAGGCAATGACCTGGCTGGGGGCAAAGTAGTTCCCCCTGTACATCTTACTTCACAGCCGAACACTGAAGATGGGGATGAGGACCCATCTCTG
The DNA here is from genome assembly GCA_029721435.1 of Gymnothorax reevesii. Lineage (NCBI taxonomy): Eukaryota > Metazoa > Chordata > Actinopteri > Anguilliformes > Muraenidae > Gymnothorax > Gymnothorax reevesii. Next base: position 23,198,823 of record CM056591.1, on the reverse strand, counting down.
TATCCTTCTTGCGCAGTGACTCGTGCTATGGCCAAGAAGGCTTAAGAAGAAGATGATGTGGTGCCATCCATCACATGGAATAGTCAGGACTCAGGTGGTTCGCCTCATGACTCTGATTGGCCTACTATGGTTTCTCCGTTTGAGGACTTATCAGATACTTTTATCAGTTCATTGTTCAGCCAGCCAGATGGGTCTGGTGATTCTGATGTGTCTGGAGACTTGTCTCTGTCCAGAAAGCGGTTGATTGAGGAGCAAACTAATGATCCTGAAATTTGTGTACTAAAGAGGAGAGCCCTTCCTGATAAAGAAATAGACGCAGTTCCAGTTGGGTATTATCTCAAGGATGGTGTGTTGATGCGGAAGTGGCGCCCTCCTGATATCCCTGCCAATGCAGATTGGGCAGTGGTCAGGCAAATTGTTGTTTCGAAGGTCTATAGGAATGAGATCTTAACAATGGCTCATAGTTTACCTTTAGGAGGTCATCTTGGTGTTAACAAGACTGTTGATAAGATCATGAAACACTTCTTTTGGCCTGGGCTTCGGAAAGACGTTTCCAACTTTTGCAAAACCTGTCACACTTGTCAGGTAGTTGGAAAACACCAGTTAGACCCACCTGTAGCTCCATTGCAGCCTATCCCAGCATTTGGGGAGCCATTCTCTAGGGCAGTGATTCCCAAAGTGTGGGCCGCGGCCCCCTGGTGGGCCGTGGTGGTACTGCAGGTGGGCCGTGAGAGGTCATTAAAAATAGGATTCAGTTTTGCAAAACTGATTTTTTATGATTTTTATTTTCAAGTATTTATTGCACGATTTTAAAAAATATTTAGAAGTAATAACCTATTGAGTGTTATAGACCTGACAATATTTTAGGAACCTTATATACTGTAGTTTATGATCGGAACGCAGCTTTCTGGTCATCATGACTGGGGGTCATAATCGAAGGGGCACGTACTGTGTTCGATAATTAATTCTGTCTTATGTGTACACCACAGATTAAAACTTTGGGCTTCCTTTATCCCCCTGCTTTCATTTCAATCCTGAATCTTTATAATAATAGTAATAATAATAATGAAAAAAAAAACAACAACAACAATTCTTGTTGTTGTTGTTTTTTATTTATTTTATTTTATTTATTTTATTTTCTTCACAACAATAACAACAACAATTATTGTTGCTGTTAAGGGTTCTGAGAATGCATAATTTTGTCTATGTACTATTTATTGGACAAAGGTGGGCCGCGGACATTTTTTAGATTTTCAAGTGGGCCCTGATTAGGAAAAGTTTGGGAACCCCTGCTCTAGGGTCATTGTTGATTGCGTTGGTCCATTACCCAAGACTAGATCTGGAAATCAGTACTTGTTGACAATCATGTGTGCATCTACCAGATTCCCCGAAGCAATACCTCTACGTAACATCAAGGCAACTGCAATCTCGAAGGCTTTGATAAAGTTCTTCACGTTGTTTGGCCTTCCCAGGGAAATTCAGTCAGACCAAGGTAGCAATTTCACTTCTGGTTTGTTTCAGCAGGTTGTGTATGAACTAGGTGCAAAGCAGATTCTTTCTAGTGCCTATCATCCAGAAAGTCAGGGTGCCTTAGAGCGGTTTCATTCCACTCTTAAGACAATGATGAGGACTTATTGTTATGACCATGAGAAAGACTGGGATGAAGGTGTTCATTTGCTGTTGTTTGCAGCTAGAGAAGCAGTGCAGTGCTTGTGACCTTGCCAAAGAGAACTTGAAATCAAGTCAGGGAAAAATGAAAACTTGGTATGATCATCAGGCTAGAAGCCGTGAGTTTAAACCAGGAGAAAAGGTCCTTGTGTTGTTTCCCTTGCAGTCCAATCCATTGCAGGCTAGATTTCATGGTCCTTATGAAATTCTGACAAAACTGAATGATCTCAATTACATTGTGAAGACTCCAGATAGGAGAAAAACAAAACAATTGTGTCATATTAACATGCTAAAGCCTTATCATGACAGAAATGCTAGGGTTGCAGCTGTCACTTCAGATTCTCCAATGGTCGAAACGTGTGAAGATGAGGGGGAGTTTCAAGATGATGAACCAAGAATTAAAGCTGAAGTTCTTTCATGTAAATTGTCAAACACTGAAGTGTTGCAAAATCTTGATGTAAAACTCCAGCACTTAGAACCCTCACAGAGAGATCAGTTTGAAAGGTTGATCAAGAAATATGAGGATTTGTTTCCTGATGTTCCAAAGAGAGTTACTATAGCCTCTCATGATGTAGATGTTGGTGATGCCAAACCAATAAAACAGCATCCATACCGGATGAATCCTGAAAAGAGAAAGATTGCTGAGAAAGAGGTTGAGTACATGTTAAAACATGATATTATCAGACCCTCCAACTCCGATTGGAGTTCACCCTGTGTGCTAGTTCCAAAACCTGATGGAAGTACTAGATTCTGTACAGATTATCGCAAAGTCAATGCTGTAACTAGAACTGATGTGTTTCCAATACCTAGGATTGATGATTGTATTGATAGTGTAGGGCAAGCAAAGTTTCTGACCAAGATTGATTTATTGAAGGGTTATTGGTGTGTGCCTTTAACTGAGAGGGCCAAGAGCATCTCTGCTTTTGCCACACCATCTGGATTGTACCAGTATGAAGTCCTACCCTTTGGCATGAAAAATGCCCCAGCCACGTTCCAAAGGATGATACAGTCTACAATCGCCGGATTGCCACACACGGGTGCATACATCGATGACCTGATCACATGGAGTGACTCCTGGGAAGAACATCTAAAAGATGTAGAGACGTTGTTCCAGCGCCTGACCCAGGCTAACCTGACTGTTAACCTGAGCAAGAGTGACTTTGGTTGTGCTACTGTCACCTATCTTGGCTACGTCATAGGCCAGGGTAAGGTGGCACCCATAAATGCTAAAGTCCAAGCCATCATGGACTTTCCAGTTCCTGACAACAAAAAAGCTTTGCGCCGCTTCCTTGGAATGATCGGGTGCTACCGCAAGTTCTGCAAGAACTTTGCTGAGATTGCTCTCAGTCTAACTAACTAACTGAAGAAAGGCGTAAAGTTCACCTGGGATGATGCATGCCAGAGAGCCTTCGATCGCCTGAAGTCTCTGCTGTGTCACTTCCCCGTGCTCAAATCTCCTGACTTCAACAAACTGTTCTCCATCGCGGTCGATGCTAGCGACCAAGCTTGTGGATCTGTGCTCCTACAGAGAAGTGACTCTGATGACATTGAGCATCCCGTGGCATACTTCTCCAGGAAGTTCAATCGCCACCAAAGGAACTATTCCACAATAGAGAAGGAACTGTTGGCTCTGGTCCTTTCTTTACAACACTTTGAGGTTTATGTTTGTACAGGACAAAAGCCAATGATTGTGTACACTGACCACAATCTGTTAATGTTTTTGAGTAAGATGAAAAACAAGAATCGGAGATTGTTGAATTGGAGTTTGATTTTACAGGAGTTTGACTTGGAAATTAAGCATGTGAAGGGTACAGACAATGTAATTGCTGATTGCTTATCCCGTGTTTGAATGTGTATATATATATCATGTGTTTGAATATTGTATGATATGTATATATAGACAAGTGTTCACTTAACCATTTTGTATTGAAAAGAAAAATTTTGCCTTAATGAGTCAAAATTTTTCCCTTTTGGAATGGAGGTGTAATGTGAATATAGGCCACTAGATGGCAGGGGGCATAGGCCAATATAGGCCCGGGGCAACTCGTCCGCAGTTGAGATAACGTCGCCACATTGCCTTACGGAAACTTTTTCTGTCATGAGGGCCGGAATGCATCATTTACGTGATCTAAAATGCGTTGCTACTGTATCGCCAGTCCACCAGCGATATTATAATTAGCATATTATTATTATTATTATTATACACATAGTAGGATATGGTAGCGGTAGAACCCAGTCTCATCCCTACGCGACCTGACCAAGGGTCGATATACGACGCAAAAGGAGGCTTTTGGCGTCCTCTTTTGACCATTGTTTAAAACGAACGCTATTCCCTAACCAAAGACTGTATAAAAAGATGGACGCAGCACCGGTAAGCACTCGTTCAGAGCTCAAAAGGACCTCATTAAAATGCGAACCACGTGATATATTCGGCGTAAGTCTTACGCATTGTTTAAGCTTATTCACCGTAGTCCGCCTCATCAGAAGTAACATTGGAAAGAGATTATGACTCCGGACTTCCCGTGCTTCTCTTTACTCAGGGATTAGAAACAACGCATGTGTTTCATGATCGTTTAAATTGTTTTAATGAAATAAGACCATTTGAAACGTTTTTATGCTTTAATGTGAATATAGGCCACTAGATGGCAGTATTTACCTTTTTTTTTGTTAAGCTCAGACTGGAGTCATGTTTAGACATGTCCTGGACATGTCTGGGGCAAGTCTCAGAAAATTAAAAAAAGAGGTCTAAATGTGGGTGGGGTCTGCAAAAGAGTATATAAGGAAAAGAATTGAGACAGTAAAGTAGTAGGAGAAATTGCAAGAAGATGACCAGACCTGCCATTCTGTTCAAGACCTGTGACATTTCTTTTGTGGATTTCTTTGCCTGTGTTTGAGCATTTTCATCATCCAGGACATCACCAAGCCACCCCCACGAAAAGGGATTGTAAATATTTATGTTTTGTACATAATTCAATCTTGGTCTTAGTTGTTAGTTGCTTAGTCGTTATTGTCTTTGTTTTAAAAATTAAATGTGTTTTAGTTGTTAAAACTGTGTCTGTCACCCCTTGCTGTTGCTGTTGCGTTGTAAATCTCATTACAAATTGGGGCCATAACAATGCAGTTCCATTGCTTTTACAGTTTTTTTCAATTGCTTACACACATTTTCAAAGATCTGTGTCTTTTTCTCAAAACTTTACACACAAATCCAACTATTGCTCACACAAAATGCAAAAAGCGCCCTATCAACTGCAAAATGAAACACAGTATTCAAAATATTATGAACACATCTCAAAAGCAAGCATTTGTCTCACATCACAAACACATTTCCCATTGTATCACATATTTGTGTATATCATTTACACACTGTTGCTCTAAATCTAAAGCTCTTTTGCCTTTATGGATCTTCTTGATATACTGCCATATAAGAGTGAAAATACAGTAGCATGCAAATAGAAGTCAACAAAAGCAATAATGGAACCAAAAATATTTAATTTTCTGAATAAATCAGTTGCTGTTGTGGATGCAGCATTGTACAGCATATAATAAAAAATCAAAGCAAAGTACACCAACCATCACACATGGAGGAACAGCAACCAAAAAACAAACATCTCTGAAAAAGAGGGAGGGAGTGTGTGTGTGTGTGTGTGTGTGTGTGTGTGTGTGTGTGTGTTTGTTGAAGAGGGAGAGCTGGTTGGGTGAGTAGAGTCAATCTCTCCTCCGGGCTGGGTCTGGCCACAATATTTCGTCCACATCGCAAGCTATATTTTCTCTTGCCAGACATCGAGGGAAGAATCTTCTCGCATGACGTATCCAACCTTGAATAGAGGCAGCATCAATATCACCACATGCTTCCTCCATTGCCTGGAGAAGTGTAAGATGGACATAGGGACGACGATCATAAACTCTCCAGCGCCATGTTGAGAAGAATTCTTCTTTTGGGTTTAAAAATGGTGAATATGGAGGCAGGTTGACAACATAAAAGTGGGGATGATTCACAAACCAATTTTGGACCAGCTGTGAGCGATGAAAACTAACATTGTCCCATTTCACAACAAATCTAGCCTGTTCTGGATTCTCTTCATTTGGGGCAAGAATGCCATGAATAGTGTCTAGGAATGTTAGAATATGAGCAGTGTTATTGGGACCAAGAGTGGCATGATGGTGCAGGACACCATTCTGGGTTATGGCAGCACACATGGTCACATTTCCACCCCGTTGGCCCGGGACATTTACAATTGCCCTCTGTCCAATGATGTTTCTCCCTCTCCGTCTGGACTTTGTGAGGTTGAAGCCCACCTCATCCACATAAATATATTCATGAAGAATGGGGTGGGCATCCATCTCCAGAATTATCTGTATTTGACAAAAGAACAGATCAGAATATGCACAATACAATATTACTGTAACCTCTGATGAAAGTCTGATGTCCTAGCAGTGCTATGTACAGTGTTATGGCCCCAATTTGTTATTACATTTATAACACAACAGCAACAGCAAGGGATGACAAACACAGTTTTAACAACTAAAACACATTTAATTTTTAACAAAGACAAAGACTAATAACAACCTACAACTAAAGACCAAGATTGATTAGGAAAAAAAAAAGAAATATTTACAGTCCCTTTTTGTGGGGTGGCTTGGTGATGTCCTGGATAATGAAAATGCTCAATCACAGGCAAAGAAATCCACAAAAGAAATGTCACAGGTCTTGAACAGAATGGCAGGTCTGGTCATCTTCTTGCAATTTCTCCTACTACTTTACTGTCTCAATTCTTTTCCTTATATACTCTTTTGCAGACCCCACCCACATTTAGACCTCTTTTTTTTTAACTTTCTGAGACTTGCCCCAGACATGTCCAGGACATGTCTAAACATGACTCCAGTCTGAGCTTAACAAAAAAAAGGTAAATACTGCCATCTAGTGGCCTATATTCACATTACACCTCCATTCCAAAAGGGAAAAATTTTGACTCATAAAGGCAAAATTTTTCTTTTCAATACAAAATGGTTAAGTGAACACTTGTCTATATATACATATCATACAATATTCAAACACATGATATATATATACACATTCAAACACGGGATAAGCAATCAGCAATTACATTGTCTGTACCCTTCACATGCTTAATTTCCAAGTCAAACTCCTGTAAAATCAAACTCCAATTCAACAATCTCCGATTCTTGTTTTTCATCTTACTCAAAAACATTAACGGATTGTGGTCAGTGTACACAATCATTGGCTTTTGTCCTGTACAAACATAAACCTCAAAGTGTTGTAAAGAAAGGACCAGAGCCAACAGTTCCTTCTCTATTGTGGAATAGTTCCTTTGGTGGCGATTGAACTTCCTGGAGAAGTATGCCACGGGATGCTCAATGTCATCAGAGTCACTTCTCTGTAGGAGCACAGATCCACAAGCTTGGTCGCTAGCATCGACCGCGATGGAGAAAGGTTTGTTGAAGTCAGGAGATTTGAGCACGGGGAAGTGACACAGCAGAGACTTCAGGCGATCGAAGGCTCTCTGGCATGCATCATCCCAGGTGAACTTTACGCCTTTCTTCAGTTGGTTAGTTAGACTGAGAGCAATCTCAGCAAAGTTCTTGCAGAACTTGCGGTAGTACCCGATCATTCCAAGGAAGCGGCGCAAAGCTTTTTTGTTGTCAGGAACTGGAAAGTCCATGATGGCTTGGACTTTAGCATTTATGGGTGCCACCTTACCCTGGCCTATGACGTAGCCAAGATAGGTGACAGTAGCACAACCAAAGTCACTCTTGTTCAGGTTAACAGTCAGGTTAGCCTGGGTCAGGCGCTGGAACAACGTCTCTACATCTTTTAGATGTTCTTCCCAGGAGTCACTCCATGTGATCAGGTCATCGATGTATGCACCCGTGTGTGGCAATCCGGCGATTGTAGACTGTATCATCCTTTGGAACGTGGCTGGGGCATTTTTCATGCCAAAGGGTAGGACTTCATACTGGTACAATCCAGATGGTGTGGCAAAAGCAGAGATGCTCTTGGCCCTCTCAGTTAAAGGCACACACCAATAACCCTTCAATAAATCAATCTTGGTCAGAAACTTTGCTTGCCCTACACTATCAATACAATCATCAATCCTAGGTATTGGAAACACATCAGTTCTAGTTACAGCATTGACTTTGCGATAATCTGTACAGAATCTAGTACTTCCATCAGGTTTTGGAACTAGCACACAGGGTGAACTCCAATCGGAGTTGGAGGGTCTGATAATATCATGTTTTAACATGTACTCAACCTCTTTCTCAGCAATCTTTCTCTTTTCAGGATTCATCCGGTATGGATGCTGTTTTATTGGTTTGGCATCACCAACATCTACATCATGAGAGGCTATAGTAACTCTCTTTGGAACATCAGGAAACAAATCCTCATATTTCTTGATCAACCTTTCAAACTGATCTCTCTGTGAGGGTTCTAAGTGCTGGAGTTTTACATCAAGATTTTGCAACACTTCAGTGTTTGACAATTTACATGAAAGAACATCAGCTTTAATTCTTGGTTCATCATCTTGAAACTCCCCCTCATCTTCACACGTTTCGACCATTGGAGAATCTGAAGTGACAGCTGCAACCCTAGCATTTCTGTCATGATAAGGCTTTAGCATGTTAATATGACACAATTGTTTTGGTTTTCTCCTATCTGGAGTCTTCACAATGTAATTGAGATCATTGAGTTTTGTCAGAATTTCATAAGGACCATGAAATCTAGCCTGCAATGGATTGGACTGCAAGGGAAACAACACAAGGACCTTTTCTCCTGGTTTAAACTCACGACTTCTAGCCTTATGATCATACCAAGTTTTCATTTTTCCCTGACTTGATTTCAAGTTCTCTTTGGCAAGGTCACAAGCTGCACGCAATCTTTCCTTGAACTTGCTAACATAGTCTAACAGACTGATATGCGGCTCTTTCTCTTGCCATTGTTCACTCAATAATAGCAAAGGTCCTCTCACTTCATGACCAAACACTAGCTCAAATGGACTGAATCCAGTAGACTCCTGCACTGCTTCTCTAGCTGCAAACAACAGCAAATGAACCCCTTCATCCCAGTCTTTCTCATGGTCATAACAATAAGTCCTCATCATTGTCTTGAGAGTGGAATGAAACCGCTCTAAGGCACCCTGACTTTCTGGATGATAGGCACTAGAAAGAATCTGTTTTGCACCTAGTTCATACACAACCTGCTGAAACAATCCTGAAGTGAAATTGCTACCTTGGTCTGACTGAATTTCCCTGGGAAGACCAAACAACGTGAAGAACTTTATCAAAGCCTTCGAGATTGCAGTTGCCTTGATGTTACGTAGAGGTATGGCTTCGGGGAATCTGGTAGATGCACACATGATTGTCAACAAGTACTGATTTCCAGATCTAGTCTTGGGTAATGGTCCAACGCAATCAACAATGACCCTAGAGAATGGCTCCCCAAATGCTGGGATAGGCTGCAATGGAGCTACAGGTGGGTCTAACTGGTGTTTTCCAACTACCTGACAAGTGTGACAGGTTTTGCAAAAGTTGGAAACGTCTTTCCGAAGCCCAGGCCAAAAGAAGTGTTTCATGATCTTATCAACAGTCTTGTTAACACCAAGATGACCTCCTAAAGGTAAACTATGAGCCATTGTTAAGATCTCATTCCTATAGACCTTCGGAACAACAATTTGCCTGACCACTGCCCAATCTGCATTGGCAGGGATATCAGGAGGGCGCCACTTCCGCATCAACACACCATCCTTGAGATAATACCCAACTGGAACTGCATCTATTTCTTTTTCAGGAAGGGCTCTCCTCTTTAGTACACCAATTTCAGGATCATTAGTTTGCTCCTCAATCAACCGCTTTCTGGACAGAGACAAGTCTCCAGACACATCAGAATCACCAGACCCATCCGGCTGGCTGAATAGAGAACTGATAAAAGTATCTGATAAGTCCTCAAACGGAGAAACCATAGTAGGCCAATCAGAGTCATGAGGCGAACCACCTGAGTCCTGACTATTCAATGTACTGGACGGCACCACAACATCATCTTCTTTAGCCTTCTTGGCCATAGCACGAGTCACTGCGCAAGAAGGATACAGAGATGGGTCCTCATCCCCATTTTCAGTGCTCGGCTGTGAAGTAAGATGTACAGGGGGAACTACTTTGCCCCCAGCCAGGTCATTGCCTAGCAACAGAGAAACACCCTTTATAGGTAGACTTGACATAAGTCCCACCTTTACCTGTCCTGTAACTAAATCTGACTTCAAGAATATAGAGCGCAGGGGTACAGATACAGTCCTCCCTTCAATACCTTGTACAAGTATGAAATCCCCTGAAGCGGTCTCATCACGTAACTCCAAGGAGTCCATCAACAAAAGTGACTGAGAAGCTCCGGTATCCCTTAGGATATATATGGGGACAGGAGTAGTATGCTCATTCAGAGCCACAAATCCCTCTGACACAAATGGAAGAAATTCCTCCCTCACAAAGTCAGCGGTATCAGGCTTTTTAGCCCCACAAGAAGCAGGCAATTTAGCAGATTGGTTATCTACTACAGGGGTTTCTAACCTTGTTTTCACAAAGGCATTTGGTTTGGTATCCTTTTCTTTTTCTTTCTTAGCTTTAAGGAACCAACAGTTAGTTGTAACATGACCAGATTTCTTGCAATAACTGCAAACTAGACCACTTTTGTCACTGTCAGCTTTCACACTTTGATCAGACCTGTTACTGGATTTCTGAGCACCATCACCAGATTTGTCTTTGTCTTTGGGTGAGGAATCTTGGGTATCACCGTAACCCTTTTTCTGAAATTGGGACCATTTATTGTTACTGCTAGACTGAAATTTGGACTTATGAGTGAGAACATATTCATCTGCAAATTTGGCAGCTGATTGCAAGTTCAGTGCTTGCTTCTCATTAAGGTAGGTCTTAACATCATCCTTAACACAGTTCTTGAATTCTTCAACTAACACCTTCTCTTTCAGTGAGTTGAAATCATCCTTGACCTCCATAGAAGTACACCAGCGCTCAAAGCAAACCTGCTTTTCATTAGCAAATTCAACATAAGTCTGATTTTCAGATTTCTTCAGACCTCTGAATTTCTGTCGGTAAGCCTCTGGAACCAACTCATAAGCTCTCAAAATAACCTTTTTGACAACCTCATAATCAGAGGAATCATCTGCAGACAAAGCCGAATAGGCTTGTTGAGCTTTACCCTTGAGGACAGTTTGCAACATCAGAGGCCAGTGTTCCTTTGGCCACTGGCAACTCTTTGCTACCTTTTCAAAACACTGGAAATAGTTGTCAACATCCTTTTCTGAAAATGGAGGCACCAGTTTTACCTCCTGACTGGCACAAAATTTATTTTTAGTTTCAATTTTAATTTTTAGTTGCTCCATTTGGAGTCTTTCTTCTCTATCGAATTTCTCTAATTCAAAATCTCTCTGTCTCTGTCTCTCTCTTTCTGCTCTTTCCTCTTTCTCTCTCTCAAATTCTCTTTGTTTTTCTTCTCTTGCTAATTTTTCTAACTCAAACTGCCTTTGTTTTTCTTTTTCTTCCCTCTCAAATTCTCTGTTTTTCTTTTTCCTCCCTTTCTTTTTCTCTTTCCTCCCTTTCAATCTCTAGCATTTTTAATTTAAGTTCCATTTCTATATTTGGATTTTCCACTGGAAACTGTTGCAGATCTCCTGGTGCAAACACATTTTCATCAATGTAATATTCAACTATCTCTCTAGCCAGTCTTGCTTTTCGCATGGCTGGTTTCACCTCTGTCAGCTCTAAATGTCTGCAAATTTCTTGCAGTTCTGTCTTTTTAAAAGACTTCAAAACCCCTACGGTTGGTGATGCCAAGAAATCATCCATTGCTGTTGTCAATATATATGTATTCAATTAAAAAAAATTTTTTTACAATTTGAAATGTTAGATTTTTAATAAATGACTCACAAAATGGTCTATCCCGGACCTTGAGCCCCCAATTTGTTTTGGCCCCAATTTGTTATTACATTTATAACACAACAGCAACAGCAAGGGGTGACAGACACAGTTTTAACAACTAAAACACATTTAATTTTTAACAAAGACAAAGACTAATAACAACCTACAACTAAAGACCAAGATTGATTAGGAAAAAAAAAAGAAATATTTACAGTCCCTTTTTGTGGGGTGGCTTGGTGATGTCCTGGATAATGAAAATGCTCAATCACAGGCAAAGAAATCCACAAAAGAAATGTCACAGGTCTTGAACAGAATGGCAGGTCTGGTCATCTTCTTGCAATTTCTCCTACTACTTTACTGTCTCAATTCTTTTCCTTATTTACTCTTTTGCAGACCCCACCCACATTTAGACCTCTTTTTTTTTAACTTTCTGAGACTTGCCCCAGACATGTCCAGGACATGTCTAAACATGACTCCAGTCTGAGCTTAACAAAAAAAAGGTAAATACTACCATCTAGTGGCCTATATTCACATTACAACAGGTACATACCTCCACATAGTCGCGCCGCAGGTTTTTCACTCTGTCACAGTTCCTTTCAAATGGGACCCTGTACAACTGTTTCATACGGAACTGATTCCTCTGGAGGACCCGATGTATTGTAGACAGACTACGTAACAGCACCGATATTGTTGAATATGGTTTCGTCTGCCAGTATATGTTTTTGAATCTCTCGGAGTCTAATGCTGTTATTTGCCAGAACCATATTCACAATTGCAGTCTCCTGTTCTTGTGAGAATATGCGACCTCTTCCTCCATGATGCCGCTGTCTTTCCACTCTAGAAAATTCAGAAATATTATGTGCAGTATATAGTCAAGGTTATACTGCCCTATGACCTTTCATACAGTGTTGTGTACTGTAAAATGGATTCTTGGAGCGACAATAACATACATGTATTTTACAGCTATGCAGAAATGGCTATTACGTACATGTACATTACTGTTGATTGTCGCATACCTGTTCTCATTTCGAAAGGTTCGAATTATGGCCGCCACCGTAATTCGACTCAAGTTGGGCTGGACTCGAAGTCCAGCTTCTCTCATGGTCAACCCATGATTTATCATGAGATCAATTAGAGTAGCCCTAATCTCATCAGGGACTATTCTTCTTGGTTCTCCATCCCTTCCTCCTCCAACTCGTCCCCGTCCTCGTCCTCTTCCTGCTCCCCTTCCAAAGCGTCCTCCACGAACCTGGACTCCCCTGGCTCTCTCTGCATTATTGTTATCCATTGTTCAAAACAGATAGTTTGATCTTTGACCTATTTATAGGCCTGTGTCAAGGAGTGATTGGTTGGTGTTCAGTAAAGCAATTATTGTTTACACATGTGAGGACAGAGTCTGAGGCACTGATTAATAAGTGTGACATTTTGATTGGTTGTGTTTGAAATGGGAAATCAAGTTACTTCCAGATAGATTTTTGTGTCTTAGGTAGAGAATTGTGTGTATTGATTTGCAAAAAGTGAGTAGCTAAATTGAAAACTGTGTCAAGGCTGAGAATCAGTGCATGGTTTCGCTGATTTGAGGTTAAGTTGTGAGGTTTGATTGAAAGAGTTTAGAAATAGTGTGATATATAAAGGTTTTGTGTGTAAGCAATTGAAAAAAACTGTAATCCCTCAGTAAAGACAAGCCTGATAATTCCTGTGTCATAATCGATTTCCGTGTCATTAGTGGGGAAATCCACCGTAATGCACGTGAAACTGATTAACTTGATGCACGATGACTTAAATTCCGAGAGTGAATTTCCTCGGTGCGCTTTGATTGAATAATGGCTGACTACGGCACAAAGACGTGAATATCACAAAGAGGAGAAACACGCATAGGACGTAAGCCTTGGCATCTCTAAACATCGTCCAAGACATCAAAGTTCAAGGTTTTCAAGTTGTCAAATCCTATCTTTGTGGATGCCTGCCACATAAATCAAACTTGCAGTGGATTTTTATATGAGATCTTCGATTTTAAACTTGATTTCCGCAACTGGAATCGACTGCAGCCTGCCTTCTTTTGTCCAACTCGTTGATGGGGGCATTGTTTGTGGGGCTGCTTTACCGAGATGAAATGCACTATAGATGTTCAAGTCGACAGCATCTTTTTTGGGCCTTTACAGCCATGTGAACTCCAAGGAACATGCTAGAAATAATTATTCTCATAAGAAATGTTTGGAATTTAAAAATACAGTTGCAATTTAACAAAGGCAAGTGTCCGACAAGAAAGGGAATTTAGAATTGTTGGTTAAATTTTCGATGAATAATAAATGCATGCAGCTATGTTTTGAAATGTATTATTCATTACTCTTTGTGTTGGTACAGGTGGATCCAGAAATTTTTGAAAGGGGATCCCAAAGCTAAAAAGCTATATTACATTACCGACCAGAACTAAGCTACACAAATGTTTACTTGTATGGGCTTAAAATTATTTTGGGGAAGGGGAATTTGCAAGATCGTTAAGGGGTCGTGGCCAAGATGCACAGGCAATACCCCAGGGATACCACGATTTTGGAAAGAGCAAGTGCCCCACACCCCAGCGAAATAATCAACTTTTAGTAAAGGTCAGTAAACATTGCGCATCACAAAAAAATCTGTACCGTCCCCCCTTCCAAGACTCTGGAATTCCGGGGTGGGTACTCTAGCAGGGAGAAAATCCAGGGTGGACACACCAAGAATTCTGCATTATGCATAACTTTTATCCTTGTAAGTATCCCCCCCAGAAAAAAAGAGGAAAAATAGCCAACCCAAAGCTTTATAACTTGAAAATCCACAAGGGTTTTTTTTTTTGCCCCCGTAAACGAAGTTTCGGGGGCATATAGTTTTTCACCTGTTTGTTTCAGATGGGGTCATGACTCTTGACCTTGTGACCTTGACCTTGGAGCATGACACTTGGTTACAAAAACTTTAACATGGGCTGCGGAGGCATCAGTGTTTCACAAACACATCTTGTTTTTTTTTTTAAGTAATAATAAAAGATTTAATATGGCTCTTTACTTGTTATACACTCTAATACTAGAGAATCCTAAGGATGTGTAGAAACTGCTCTTAAATGTTAACAGTTCGGAAAAGTGTCCCATGCAGTTCATTTTACCACATTTGTTATTCAATGAGATTCTCAAAGGGAATTTTATAGACTGTAGTGCTGTCCAGAAGCATTTCAGTGTTTCACCTGTTCATGTATGAATGTATTACGAATAAACTTACTGTATCACAAATGGAAAACTACAGCGCCCTCCATAATTATTGGCACCACTGGTTAAGATGTGTTCTTTAGCTTCTAATAAATTCAGTTTTTTTCTAAATAATATAGGACCACAATGAGTGGTCCTATATTATTTAGAAAAAAACTGAATCAGTAGGAGAAAAATGCCACATTAAGAAATAATTCTTTAACATCAAATCATGTGTGCCACAATTATTAGCATCCCTGATGTTAATACTTTGTACAACCCCCTTTTGCCAACAAAACAGCACCTAAGCTTCTCCTATAATGTTTCACAAGATGGGAGAATACAGAAAGAGGGATATTCGACCATTCCTCTTTGCACAATCTCTCTAAATCATCCAGCGACCTGGGTCCTCTCCTCTGCACTCTCCTCTTCAGCTCACTCCACAAGTTTTCAATGTGGTTGAGGTCTGGGGACTGAGACGGCCATGGGAGGAGCTTGATTCTGTGTCTGGTGAACCATTTCTGTGTAGATTTGGCCACATGTTTAGGGTCATTATCTTGCTGAAAGACCCAGTGACGACCCATTTTCAGCTTTCGGGCAGAGGCCACCAGATTTTGATTTAAAATGTCCTGGTATTTCAAAGCGTTCATGATGCCATGCACCCTAACTAGGTTCCCAGGGCCTCTGGGAGAGAAACAGGCCCACAGCATCACCGATCCTCCCCCATACTTCACAGTGGGCATGAGATGCTTTTCTGCATACTCATCTTGTGTGTTCTGCCAGACCCACTGAGAGTGTTTGTTGCCAAAAAACTCTATCTTGGTCTCATCTGACCAAAGCACACGGTCCCAGCTGAAGTCCTATTACCACGTAGCAAACTAACGTTTGCGTTTATGATTGTAAGTGAGAAAAGGTTTTTTCCGTGCATGCCTCCCAAACAGCTTGTTGGCATGTAGATAGCGCCAGATGGTTGTTTTGGAGACTTTGTGACCCCAAGATGCTACTACTTGTTGTAATTCTTTAACAGTGAGCTTTGGAGAACTTTTTATTTCTCTCACCATCTTCCTCACTGTGCGTGGTGGCAAAATAACATTGCGTCCTCGTCCAGGCTTGTTTACCACTATTCCAGTTGTTTTAAATTTCTTAATGATTCCTCTGACAGTAGATATGGGCAGGTGCAGGTGAGTGGCTATTTTCTTGTAGCCATTGCCTGACTTGTGAAGGTCGACACACATCTGCCTTACTTGTATGTGTGTTCCTTTATGAAGAGTGGATAGGAGAAATGGCCTCTCTGTCACATCATATTTATACCCCAGGGAAACAGGTAGTGATGAATTACTAATTAAATGTTCCTAGATACTGTGATCAACTTCGTAAACTACCGTAGAAATGACAGGAATACTTCAATTACATTTAATTCCCAGGAATTGTTAGGGATGCCAATAATTGTGGGACAGGTGATTTTATGAAAAATAATTAGTGCTTAGTCAGGGATTTTTTTCCCCCTTAAAATTCACTTGATGTGAAGGTTACATTTTTCTACAATTTTCAGTGTGAAAGTATGCTTCTGCAATAAAAATTGAATTTATTGGAAGGCTTTTAACACATATTAACGAGGGGTGCCAATGATTATGGAGGGCGCTGTAAATCACTGAGACCTGTTCCCTCTTGTTCTTCTGATAAACATATTGTATATTTTTTCTAATACAATACCAAGTCTGACTGGGATTTAGAAATATTCATCAGTGGGATGCATTGATTTTAAAACAGCGATTTAGATTAGACTTATTACCTTTGTATAATCTTAATTGTCGTTTTAAAATTAATGCGTCCCACACTGATGAATATTTCTAAATTGCAGTAAGACTTGGTATTGCATTGAAAAACATTTTATATATTTTTCAAAAGGACCAAGAGAGAACAGGTCCCAAACAGCAATTTTGTTTGTCCATATGTGATACAGTAAGTCTATTCATAAGATCACACACGTACAGGGGGAAACACTGAAATGGTTTTCTAGACAGCCCTACTGTCTATAAAATTGCCTTGGAGATTCTCATTGAATAACAAAAGAATGTCATTAAATAACAAAAATGTGGCAAAATGAACTCCATGTGACACTTTTCCGAGCTGTTCACATTTAAAAGCAGTTTCTACACATTCTAAGGATTCTCTAGTATTAGAGTGTATAACAAGTAAAGAGCCATATTAAACCTTTTATTATTATTATTATTATTATTATTATTATTATTATTAATAATAAAAAAAACCTTGCAGATTTTCAAGTTATAATGCTTTCGGTTGGTTAATTTGGAGGCAGCTATATTTTTTTCTGGGGGAGGAGGATACTTGCAAGGATAAAAGTAAAAAAATTTCAAAACATAGCTGCATGCATTTATTATTCATCGAAAATTTAACCTACAATTCTAAATTTCCTTTCTTGTCGGACACCTGCCTTTGTTAAATTGCAACTGTATTTTTAAATTCCAAACATTTCTTATGAGAATAATTATTTCCAGCATGTTCCTTGGAGTTCACATGGCCGTAAAGGCCCAAAAAAGATGCTGTCGACTTGAACATCTATAGTGCATTTCATCTCGGTAAAACAGCCCCACAAACAATGCCCCCATCAACGAGTGGGACAAAAGAAGGCAGGCTGCAGTCGATTCCAGTGGCGGAAATCAAATTTAAAATCGAAGTTCTCATATAAAAATCCACTGCAAGTTTGATTTATGTGGTAGGCATCCACAAAGATAGGTTTTGACAACTTGAAAACCTTGAACTTTGATGTCTTGGACGATGTTTAGAGATGCCAAGGCTTACGTCCTATGCGTGTTTCTCCTCTTAGTGATATTCACGTCTTTGTGCCGTAGTCAGCCATTATTCAATCAAAGCGCACCGAGGAAATTCACTTTCGGGATATAAGTCATCGTGCATCAAGTCAATCAGTTTCACGTGCATTACGGTGGAGGGATTAAAAGCAATGGAACTGCATAAAAACGTTTCAAATGGCCTTATTTAATTAAAACAATTTAAACGATCATGAAACACATGCGTTGTTTCTAATCCCTGAGTAAAGAGAAGCACGGGAAGTCCGGAGTCATATTCGCTTTCCAATGTGCCTTGTAATGAGGCGGACAACGGTGAATAGGCATAAACAATGCCTAATGCCGGGCATACACTGTGCGATTTTTTCCTAGTACCTAAAATGGCATTCTATTTAATGGTCAGCAGATGGCGAAGTCGGTGGTTGCAGAAAGAAGTTCAATGCTATAGAAGTCTGTGAGAAAATAACCCTGCTTTCCCACCTGATTTTTCATTTAAATAATGTTTTTTAACATTATTTTATGGTAGCTATAGCAAGTTTCAAGTTCCCTTCGATATATCATGATGTTCATTTTTGTAAATTATGGTCCCTTGTAGACTAGAATTGTTGTGATTCTGATTTTGCCTTTCCATGTTCCTGATCTTATTGCCATGTGTATATTTGGATGTTTGCTTTGTCTGACTATTCTTGAAATGTGTATTGTGATTTGGTAACTCAGATTTATTCATGCATTGTTTTAGTTTTGTTTTCTCCATTTTTACTTTTTACCATAGTTTTACTCCGGTCCATGTTTTTGTTTATACCATGCTTTGCACTTTGTCTCCCCCTGTCTGGTCTTTGGTCTTGTCATTGCTCACAGCCCCAGTTCTGCGTGCCTCTCCTTCGGGTGATTTAATGTTTTCTAGATTTCAACCCTCGTTCCAATCTTTTTTCCTTCACCTTGCTTTTTCTATATTGCTAACCAATACTAACAGTTTGTTGTTTTTGTTAAATTACGAACCAAGACTAACATTGTATATAATACTAACTTACTAACCCCCCGTTCACACATAGACGCCGCTTCTACTATGATCAAAGCGTGGCCGAAAACATGGCCAATCGCAGGAGAAACGTAGTGGAGTCTTCATAAGCACAGTATGATCGCGGTAGGGTCTTCATGATCAGGAAGCTCTACGCTCTCGCCACGCTTATTTTGAACATGCTCAAAACAAGCGTAGCGGGATCGTGGCCAACAAGAATCGGGGTAAAGTCGAAAAAAGAGCATAGTAGAAGCGCCGTAATCGTACAAGCAGCGCGGAAGCATCGTGGAGAGATGTTCATGATCGTAGTAAAAGCGTAGTACAGACGGGAACATATCGAGTACGCTCCTACAACACTCCCACTACGTTCTAACTACGTTCCCACTACGATCTCTCGACGTTCCTGACGATCCTACAAAGACCTACCATGAACTTACGCCGATCATGCCACGACCTATCAGGCAGCAGTCTGTACATGTACATGCACTTCGTTACAGTATTTTTTTTTTTTTTTTGAGGATTTGTACTTACGTTTTTTTAACTGGGACTTTTACTATCCTACATTTAAAAGATAAGTATGTTACTTTCACTTCGTTACTTTGACACTGGCAACTTAGTTACTTGTTTCAAACTAGAATATTAATTTAATTCATCATTCACGGATTATCTGGATTTGGCGTGTTCGAGAAGAACAAAGGTGTATCTTTGTGCAGATGTGTCCGCCAGTGGACGTGGAGCTGCAAATTTATACACGCAATTACAATATTCTATCACTAGATGGAACATCAGGATCAGTTATGTAAGGGATAATTAACGAGAAGGTGTGCATTCCACGGTTTTAATGCACGACGTGGAGGCAAACAACCACCCGACGCGAAGAGGAGGGTGGTTGCCTCCGCGAAGTGCATTAAAACCGTGGAATGCTCACCTTCGAGTTGATTATCCCGGTTATACCATGGTCATTTGCCAGCAATATCAAATCGCAGCATTCAGAAATTTTGGTGAAAGTTTTGCACTAAAAAAAAAAAAAAAAAAAAAACGAGCTGGTAATCATTAAAGAGGCGCCGCGCCTTCTCATACCCAATAGCCTATTATAGGCCAAGTTAAATTAAACAAGCTATCCTAGTTCATCTTACGTTCATGGCGAAAGATTTTTATGCACCTGCTTACATCCGTTTACCAGCTGATTTGATAACGGGCTTCAGCTGAAATGGAGATTATGCATAACGCAACATTATGTGCGATTATGCAGACTGTAGCTAACTTGCTACCCACAATTACAATGAACTTATGACGGTTTCCGCATACAGCGAGCTGAAATCCATGAAATCAGTCTGCTGGCATAGCCTCTTTCGGTCATATTGCCCGGACCTTTTGCCCTGGTAAGTTGGCGCGTCAAAGATTTATCAATTGTTGTGACTTGCATGCCTGTAATTGCAAAGTATAAATTTGTCATATGAAGGGGATATTGAACAGCTTTGACAATTGTTCATGAATCGGGATTGAAGTGGGGTCTCGCTGTCTCTGTACAGATTAACATATTTACCTGTAGTGTAGCTTGTAGATCAACTCATGAAAAAATCGGTTTCATTTGTGTAGGCTTAATTAACATGCAGTCATGCTCCGCATCGCTCAATCCTGTATAATCTAATAGGCTTGCTCATTGATTCTATCAATAAGCTTGCTCACCAAGGTACCCAGTGTATTAATAAAATTATTTGCAATTTACTTAAGCTTTATGAGGGCTAAATATCACAAATAGTTATGTTAGCATGTTTTTGTTTGTGTCTCTGGCTCAACTGAAGTGTACTGCTAGAACGTTACTTGCGCATGCTTTCATTTTACATTTGCTAGCGATATACAGCGAACTAGCTACAGAGCTGCATGATAACAGTGGCATTGAGAAGCCTGTTTTTAGCCCGCTTGGCCCCAAGGCCCAACGGGCTTATGCTGTGCTTGGGCTCCAAAGTGGTGGTCTGTCGTGCGTGCGTGCGTCAGTGCGTAAACTTTTGGGCTTGTCTGCGCTCTAGCGCCTTCAGTTTTTGAGCTAGCCTCTTGATATTGCATGTGGGTTTATGACCATAAGGTCTGGGACGAGTTCGATTTTCGGCCCAATTGGCCCACTACTTCGGCCAATAGGGGTCGCTATGCTTGCACATTCGAGCCAAGCGGACACAGTGGCATTGCCTCTATTTTTCATGTAGCTAGTTAGCTGGCAACAGTATACGTAAAATTATGCTGGCTGGATGGGAATCATTTGGGCATTACCTTTACTAGCCAGCTAAATTCTCTGAACAGATCCTGAGTTTACAAGCAGCACTTCAGCCTTGTTGCATTGTACTTGTTTGGCACTCTTCATGTTACTGACACATTTCAGGTCGGCACACTATAATGGTGTGGAATGTGCTTATATAAATTGATGGATGGTTTTGTAAAACCCCTCAATTGTAGATTTACTGATCACGCCAAATGAAGGACTTTTTGTGGGAAGAAGAAAATTTGCAATTTTGATAGAAAAAAAAAAACAGAAAAAAAACATTGCGGTTTTTTATGCTTTTATTCCCATGCTTGGCACAGTGATAATTTATTTATTACATGTGTACATATGATTTAACGTAGCATGATCTTTTGGTGCCCTCGGTTTGATTGCTGCTAACTAAAGTAACGCTGTGTTCCACTCTGAACCCCCGTTGCCCCCTCTAGATTGATCAACTGTTCATATTGATTCACCGGAAAGACACTCTACAGAGCCATCATCGACCAAAAAGGCACTTTTCAGAGCCATCATCAACCCAAAAGGCACTTTTCAGAGCCATCATCGACCCAAAAGGCACTTTTCAGAGCCATTGTCTGTCTATCAATCTGTTTTTCTGTTTATATTATTACTGAATCTCCCTCCTTAGCAATTTCTCCCTCGTTATTCTATCTATCTATTTTTCTCTCTCTCTCTGTTTTTGTCCCCTCTATCTGTCCAATTTCTGTGTATGTGTTCTGTCATCATGGCCAACACATTTAGGTTAGACGGCCGGAACCCCGTTCACCAACAGCGCGGACAAGAGGCAGCACAAATTCTTTTTGACTCCATGGTAGCAGCAGCCAAGGTTTGTGTGCAAATATGTTTGTTTAATTTTAGACATTAGCTGTGGACTTTCAAAATTATCAGTCTTGCAGAGTTAACATATGTACTGTTAGCATACTGTGGGTATGCACAGCTGTTAAGTTGATTTTGGCTTCAGTGTAATGAGGTTGCTGTCAGAATTTGTACAATATTAGTAATTGGAGGTCTGAACAGCTACCATTTTATTTTTTAGCTGAACAAGACCGAGATGGGGCATGCATATCAGTGCTATGCATCTGACCATTTATGTGTTGACTGGCAGAGTGCAGAGTTGGAGAGCTCCAAATGTTTGAAAATATTGCTGAATGCACCTTTCAATACACAGCAAGGAGCTGAGGTGAGGAAACGGCAACAATTAAGAGGTGGCCCCTTGCTGAGAGGCGCGAAGAATGCCGTCCCTCGAGGCAAACCACGGGGGAGGCATGGAGGATGAGGCCGTGTCTCAGCTACAGGTTAACATCACTCCCCAAGAAATGCATTAAAATTGGGAAGCCTTGTGTCCCAGTTAATTGTGTTTGCCTTTGCTTTATACCATATACTTGTGTGGTTGGAATATATATCTCGACCTTGACTAGTCTTGAGTGTCTCGCCCTGAGTGTCTCGCCCCTTATCTCCTCCCACATTTCACACAGTACGACTTGTTGATTACGATACAAAATTTACCCTTCATAAGCACCTGGTTGTACCCTTTTTTTTTGTGCATTTTTACAGTGACTTCTCCCCTCTCTGAATTGACCATGGCGTCTGCTGCGGATGCCTGTCAAACAGTAACAGCTAGTCCGGTGTGCTCAGGTCCTCAAGAGGAGTTTGGTGAGTGCAGTCATTTGTGGGTTGTGTATGCTACCTATGTAATTATTTGAAATAAGGATGAAGATTAATTATGCAATTTTGGGGGTTTTCATTCAGTTATGTTCATATTATTTCATTTTTTATTTTATGACATTAAAGACAACAGGAGCAAATCACTTGGTCTTATTGAATCCTTTATTTTTTTATGTTTGACAAGACACCTCATTAGAAATGGAAAAGTCTTGCTTATCATTTTTCCATCTTTGAAAGGGCCTTGAAGAGCCTTGTTTTATGGTGTTTTCAGGTGCCGATACTACAAAAGAAATGCTTGGTATTTCTGGATATAGAGCTCCAAATGCACAACAAACAGAATTTACCCCCACAGTACAAATCTGGGTTACAGAGAAAATATATCGCAAACATGCACCAATAATGAACATCTTTCTGGCTGTCCTTTGCACAAACACAGCAAGATACCAAGGTGCTTTTCGCTGAACATGATAGTCTTGTTGTGATTAAACACATAATAAAGCATTCCATTTTGCTATATTTCTGTGATATTATTTTATTCCCATTTTCAATTTTTATTGTTATTTCTCAAATAATTCTGGCTCAATAACATAGTTACCCAGCTTGGCGCTGAGGTGGTGCCTAAGTCTAACGGGACTTGAAATGTCACAGGTCATGATAAAAGTGTAACATATTTTATACTGTGTACCCTTAAGTCGTTATAGTTCATGTATAATGTGGTGTCAACAGCAAAACTTAGCCACTTAAGTGGCTTCCAGGTGGCGCTATTGCCAGGCAAAGTGAAATACGGACCTAAAAATTCAGCTTTTTCTGTGAGACACTCATATCTACCTTTGTGCCAAGTTTAATTCAATTCCAGCGGGGTCAACTGCGCACCGAGTGTCAATTTCTCATGGAACGGCTCTTCACTTTGATGACTTGTTGAGGGAAGGCTAAAAATGTTAGGATCCTGTTCATGCCATGTTTATGTTTTGTGCCTGGCCATGCCATGTTTATTGATTTTTGTGTTTAAGTGACCTCTGCTTGTTATTATGACTATTCTTTGATTGCGTATTGTGTTTTGGTTATTGGATTTCATGTTTTTATTATTTTTCTGGCCATAGGTACCATGTCATGTTTTTCATTGCTCTTGTCTTGTTTATTTTTCTGCCATGCCATGCTTTGCACTACGTCTACCCCGTCTTGTCTTTTGCAGGTCTTTGCTCACGGTTTAGTCTTACGTGCCACACATTCGGGTGATTTACTGGTTTCTGGGATTTCAATCTTCCTTCATATCTCGTGTTCTTCCTTCCTCTCTCCTTTTGCTATCTACTAACAGTACTAACATTTTATTGTTTTCGATAATTACTATGTAATGTGAATATAGGCCACTGGATGGCAGTATTTACCTTTTTTTTTGTTAAGCTCAGACTGGGATCATGTTTAGACATGTCCTGAACATGTCTGGGGCAAGTCCCCGAAAATTAAAAAAAAGAGGTCTAAATGTGGGTGGGGTCTGCAAAAGAGTATATAAGGAGAAGAATTGAGACAGTGGAGTAGTAGGAGAAATTGCAAGAAGAAGGATACATGTGAACAGACCAGTCATTTCTGTTCAGGACCTGTGAAGTTTCTTTTGTGGGATTTTTGCCTGTTTGAGCAGTTTCCTCACCCAGGACATCACCAAGGGACTGTAATTATTTCTGTTTATTTTTGTCTTGTAAATCAATCTTGGTCTTTAGTGTAGTTAGTTAGTTGTTATTAGTCTTTGTCTGTTTAATTAAATTTGTTTAAGTTTTAAATTGTGTCTGTCATCCCTTGCTGTTGCTGTTGCTGTTGTGTAGAAAATTGTAATAACAAATTGGGGCCAGAACAAATTGGGGGCTCAATGTCGGGATAGACCATTGTGTGAGTAATTTATTGAAAATCTAACATTTCAAATTGTGAAATTGTTTTTGTGAATTTTTCTAGATATATATTGACAACAGCAATGGATGATTTCTTGGCATCACCAACCGTAGGGGTTTTGAAGTCTTTTAAAAAGACAGAACTGCTAGAAATTTGCAGACAGTTAGAGCTGACAGAGGTAAAACCAGTTATGCGAAAAGCAAGACTGGCTAGAGAGATAGTTGAATATTACATTGATGAAAATGTGTTTGCACCAGGAGATCTGGAACAGTTTCCTGTGGAAAATCCAAATATAGAAATGGAACTTAAATTAAAAATGCTAGAGATTGAAAGGGAGGAAAAAGAGAAAGAAAGGGAAAAAAGAGAAAAAGAAAGGGAGGAAAAAGAGAAACAAAAAGAATTTGAGAGGGAAGAAAAAGAAAAACAAAGAGAATTTGAGTTAGAAAAATTTGCAAGACAGAGAGATTTTGAATTAGAGAAATTCGATAGAGAAGAAAGAAAACTAAAAATTAAAATTCAAACTGAAAATAAATTTCGGGCTAGCCAGGGGGTAAAATTGGTGCCTCTATTTTCGGAAAAGGATGTTGACAACTATTTCCAGTGTTTTGAAAAGGTAGCAAAGAGTTGCCAGTGGCCAAAGGAACACTGGCCTCTGATGTGGCAAACTGTCCAAAAGGGTAAAGCTCAACAAGCCTATTCGGCTTTGTCTGCCGATGATTCCTCTGATTATGAGGTTGTCAAAAAGGTTATTTTGAGAGCTTATGAGTTGGTTCCAGAGGATTACCGACAGAAATTCAGAGGTTTGAAGAAATCTGAAAATCAGACTTATGTGGAATTTGCTAATGAGAAGAAGGTTTGCTTTGAGCGCTGGTGCACTTCTATGGAGGTCAAGGATGATTTCAACTTACTAAAAGAGATGGTGTTAGTTGAAGAATTCAAGAACTGTGTTAAGGATGATGTTAAGACCTACCTTAATGAGAAGCAAGCACTGAATTTGCAATCAGCTGCCAAATTTGCAGATGAAGATGTTCTCACACATAAGTCCAAATTTCAGTCTAGCAGTAACAATAGATGGTCCCAATTTCAGAAAAAGGGTTACGGTGATACCCAAGATTCCTCACCCAAAGACAAAGACAAATCTGGTGATGGTGCTCAGAAATCCAGTAACAGGTCTGATCAAAGTGTGAAAGCTGGCAGTGACAAAAGTGGTCTAGTTTGCAATTATTGTAAGAAATCTGGTCATGTTAAAACTAACTGCTGGTTCCTTAAAGCTAAGAAAGAAAAAGAAAAGGATACCAAACCAAATGCCTTTGTGAAAACAAGGTTAGAAACCCCTGTAGTAGATAACCGATCTGCTAAATTGCCTGCTTCTTGTGGGGCTAAAAAGCCTGATACAGCTGACTTCGTGAGGGAGGAATTTCTTCCATTCGTGTCAGAGGGATTTGTGGCTCTGAATGAGCATCCTACTCCTGTCCCCATATATATCCTAAGGGATACCGGAGCTTCTCAGTCACTTTTGTTGATGGACTCTTTGGAGTTACGTGATGAGACCGCTTCAGGGGATTTCATACTTGTACAAGGTATTGAAGGGAGGACTGTATCTGTACCCCTGCGCTCTATATTCTTGAGGTCAGATTTAGTTACAGGACAGGTAAAGGTGGGACTTATGTTAAGTCTACCTATAAAGGGTGTTTCTCTGTTGCTAGGCAATGACCTGGCTGGGGGCAAAGTAGTTCCCCCTGTACATCTTACTTCACAGCCGAGCACTGAAGATGGGGATGAGGACCCATCTCTGTATCCTTCTTGCGCAGTGACTCGTGCTATGGCCAAGAAGGCTAAAGAAGAAGATGTTGTGGTGCCGTCCAGCACATTGAATAGTCAGGACTCAGGTGGTTCGCCTCATGACTCTGATTGGCCTACTATGGTTTCTCCGTTTGAGGACTTATCAGATACTTTTATCAGTTCTCTATTCAGCCAGCCGGAAGGGTCTGGTGATTCTGATGTGTCTGGAGACTTGTCTCTGTCCAGAAAGCGGTTGATTGAGGAGCAAACTAATGATCCTGAAATTTGTGTACTAAAGAGGAGAGCCCTTCCTGATAAAGAAATAGACGCAGTTCCAGTTGGGTATTATCTCACGGATGGTGTGTTGATGCGGAAGTGGCGCCCTCCTAATATCCCTGCCAATGCAGATTGGGCAGTGGTCAGGCAAATTGTTGTTCCGAAGGTCTACAGGAATGAGATCTTAACAATGGCTCATAGTTTACCTTTAGGAGGTCATCTTGGTGTTAACAAGACTGTTGATTAGATCATGAAACACTTCTTTTGGCCTCGGCTTCGGAAAGACGTTTCCAACTTTTGCCAAACCTGTCACACTTGTCAAGTAGTTGGAAAACACCAGTTAGACCCACCTGTAGCTCCATTGCAGCCTATCCCAGCATTTGGAGAGCCCTTCTCTAAGGTCATTGTTGATTGTGTTGGTCCATTACC
Source organism: Gymnothorax reevesii (assembly GCA_029721435.1). Classification (NCBI taxonomy): domain Eukaryota; kingdom Metazoa; phylum Chordata; class Actinopteri; order Anguilliformes; family Muraenidae; genus Gymnothorax; species Gymnothorax reevesii. The sequence continues at coordinate 23,171,850 of CM056591.1, read as the reverse complement.
CAAGACTAGATCTGGAAATCAGTACTTGCTGACAATCATGTGTGCATCTACCAGATTCCCTGAAGCCATACCTCTACGCATCATCAAGGCAACTGCAATCTCAAAGGCTTTGATAAAGTTCTTCACGTTGTTTGGCCTTCCCAGGGAAATTCAGTCAGACCAAGGTAGCAATTTCACTTCTGGTTTGTTTCAGCAGGTTGTGTATGAACTAGGTGCAAAGCAGATTCTTTCTAGTGCCTATCATCCAGAAAGTCAGGGTGCCTTAGAGCGGTTTCATTCCACTCTCAAGACAATGATGAGGACTTATTGTTATGACCATGAGAAAGACTGGGATGAAGGTGTTCATTTGCTGTTGTTTGCAGCTCGAGAAGTAGTGCAGGAGTCTACTGGATTCAGTCCATTTGAGCTAGTGTTTGGTCATGAAGTGAGAGGACCTTTGCTATTGTTGAGTGAACAATGGCAAGAGAAAGAACCGCATATCAGTCTGTTAGACTATGTTAGCAAGTTCAAGGAAAGATTGCGTGCAGCTTGTGACCTAGCCAAAGAGAACTTGAAATCAAGTCAGGGAAAAATGAAAACTTGGTATGAACATAAGGCTAGAAGCTGTGAGTTTAAACCAGGAGACAAGGTCCTTGTGTTGTTTCCCTTGCAGTCCAATCCATTGCAGGCTAGATTTCATGGTCCTTATGAAATTCTGACAAAACTCAATGATCTCAATTACATTGTGAAGACTCCAGACAGGAGAAAGCCAAAACAGTTGTGTCACATTAACATGCTGAAGCCTTATCATGAAAGAAATGCTAGGGTTGCAGCTGTCACTTCAGATCCTCCAATGGCCGAGATGTGTGAAGATGAGGGGGAGTTTCAAGATGATGAACCTAGAATTAAAGCTGAAGTTCTTTCATGCAAATTGTCAAATTCTGAAGCGTTGCAAAATCTTGATGTAAAACTCCAGCACTTAGAACCCACACAGAAAGATCAGTTTGAGAGGTTGATCAAGAAATATGAGGATCTGTTTCCTGATGTTCCAAAAAGAGTTTCTATAGCCTCTCATGATGTAGATGTTGGTGATGCCAAACCAATAAAACAGCAGCCGTACCGGATGAATCCTGAAAAGAGAAAGATTGCTGAGAAAGAGGTTGAGTACATGTTAGAACATGATATTATCAGACCCTCCAACTCTGATTGGAGTTCACCCTGTGTGCTAGTTCCAAAACCTGATGGAAGTACTAGATTCTGTACAGATTATCGCAAAGTCAATGCTGTAACCAGAACTGATGTGTTTCCAATACCTAGGATTGATGATTGTATTGATAGAGTAGGGCAAGCAAAGTTTCTGACCAAGATTGATTTATTGAAGGGTTATTGGTGTGTGCCTTTAACTGAGAGGGCTAAGAGCATCTCTGCTTTTGCCACACCATCTGGATTGTACCAGTATGAAGTCCTACCCTTTGGCATGAAAAATGCCCCAGCCACGTTCCAAAGGATGATACAGTCTACAATCGCCGGATTGCCACTCACGGGTGCATACATCGATGACCTGATCACATGGAGTGACTCCTGGGAAGAACATCTAAAAGATGTAGAGACGTTGTTCCAGCGCCTGACCCAGGCTAACCTGACTGTTAACCTGAGCAAGAGTGACTTTGGTTGTGCTACTGTCACCTATCTTGGCTACGTCATTGGCCAGGGTAAGGTGGCACCCATAAATGCTAAAGTCCAAGCCATTATGGACTTTCCAGTTCCTGACAACAAAAAAGCTTTGCGCCGCTTCCTTGGAATGATCGGGTACTACCGCAAGTTCTGCAAGAACTTTGCTGAGATTGCTCTCAGTCTAATTAACCAACTGAAGTGTAAAAGTGTAAAGTGTAAAGTTTACTTGGGATGATGCATGCAAGAGAGACTTCGATCGCCTGAAGTCTCTGCTGTGTCACTTCCCCGTGCTCAAATCTCCTGACTTCAACAAACCGTTCTCCATCGCGGTCGATGCTAGCGACCAAGCTTGTGGATTTGTGCTCCTACAGAGAAGTGACTCTGATGACATTGAGCATCCCGTGGCATACTTCTCCAGGAAGTTCAATCGCCACCAAAAGGAACTATTCCACAATAGAGAAGGAGCTGTTGGCTCTGGTTCTTTCTTTACAACACTTTGAGGTTTATGTTTGTACGGGGCAAAAGCCAATGGTTGTGTACACAGACCACAATCCGTTAATGTTTTTGAGTAAGATGAAAAACAAGAATCGGAGATTGTTGAATTGGAGTTTGATTTTACAGGAGTTTGACTTGGAAATTAAGCATGTGAAGGGTACAGACAATGTAATTGCTGATTGCTTATCCTGTGTTTGAATATGTATATATATATATCACATGTTTATTTGAATATTGTATGATATGTATATATAGACAAGTGTCCACTTAACCATTTTGTATTGAAAAGAAAAATTTTGCCTTTATGAGTCAAAATTTTTCCCTTTTGGAATGGAGGTGTAATGTGAATATAGGCCACTGGATGGCAGTATTTACCTTTTTTTTGTTAAACTCAGACTGGGATTATGTTTAGACATGTCCTGGACATGTCTGGGGCAAGTCCCCGAAAATAAAAAAAAAGAGGTCTAAATGTGGGTGGGGTCTGCAAAAGAGTATATAAGGAGAAGAATTGAGACAGTGGAGTAGTAGGAGAAATTGCAAGAAGAAGGATACATGTGACCAGACCTGTCATTTCTGTTCAGGACCTGTGAAGTTTCTTTTGTGGGATGTTTGCCTGTTTGAGCAGTTTCCTCACCCAGGACATCACCAAGGGACTGTAATTATTTCTGTTTATTTTTGTCTTGTAAATCAATCTTGGTCTTTAGTGTAGTTAGTTAGTTGTAATTAGTCTTTGTCTGTTTAATTAAATTTGTTTAAGTTTTAAATTGTGTCTGTCATCTCTTGCTGTTGCTGTTGTGTAGTAAATTGTAATAACAAATTGGGGCCATAACAACTAACACACATTAACATTGTATATGTTTACTGACTTACTAACTTGCACTCGGGATTGTATAGCTGCACATACTAATAGACTAACGATCGCTCAGCAATCGCCCAATTCATATCTCCGCCCTCCTTGTCTATCCCAAATTATCTCTACTGCAGTTTTCCACTTATATCTCGGGCTTTCCCTTTTCTTTAGACTATACACTTTAGTACTCCTTAACCGGAGCTGTTGTTTGTTCATAGGAATGTCTTGTGATCCCTGTCTGCGTTTTGGCATTCGCCAAATTCATGTAATTAGATTATTCCTCATGTGTCAATCCTGATTATTGTTTCATTGATCGCTCCTGCTCTCCCTTGTCATGTGTTCACCCCGGATGTGTATATAAGGTGTCTTCACATTCATTTCCACATTTTCCACGTTTTTTTTTTTTGCCTTGACTCATTGTGATTTATCTTTCTGACTGGATTGCCCGACTTCTGATTCTTGGTTTGCCCTTTTTGGATGTTGTTGCATCTGTGTGTTTTTGACTTTTTTCTGCCCGACCTTGATTTTATGGATTGCTGCTCTGTTAACGATTCGGACTGTCTATTGGCTTATGAGTTTGCTTTTCCCTCAAACCTACGCCTGTGTACCGGATCTGTTTTGTCTAACTTCGATTTTTGTGATTGGTGCCCTGGTAACGAACTCTGCTCTGCCCCATTGGAATTCGAGCTTTGGATTAGGGACTCTGTACTGTTGCCTTTCTGTCTGCGGGGGTTATCCCCCTTATTCAATAAAGCACCTATTTTTTGCAATCCCGTGTCCTTGCATTTGGTTCCAGATGGCTTCCTTACAAAAAATGAGAATTTACAGTCATATTGCAAGGATTGCTTGTCTGCTACTTCATTATGCAGTTATGTTTTGCTTGTTTTACAAAATTTGAGGTTTTTTTTTTTTGTTCCCAGTAGAAGGTGATGATATGGGTCTTTGTGTACAAATCCAAAGGTAGTTGCTGCCCATACTAGTAAAATAAATATGACTTAATGCCACTTTTAATGAGTGCTGTCTATATTGTCATTGCCTCTGAAATGTTTTTATAACAGAGAAAAACATGGAAAGGCTAAAACAGATCTTGGAGTCCTATCCTACTGTTGAGCCCCCGAGAAGCTCGGCGACTTCATGGTCTGTTCGACAGCAAAAGGCATCAGAGTACTGGAGAGAGGCCAGACCGCACCATCTTAAATGTCTTCTGGAGACAGAGGTTACTGGCCACCCCCTCTGTTCCATCTGCTACCAGTCAGCTGTTATCAGGTTAGATCTTCATGAACATGTATGAGCGAGTTTCCGTTGTATACGAGGACGATTTAGGTGCATTCTACTGTATTTTCCTATGAACGTCTGCCCCGATATACATACACAAGATGGCGGCCGAGCGCTGCCACAGAATTTATATCTCTGTAGTCGCAACTCTGAGAATATCTATGCCTTGAGCAGGACCCAAGCCTGGTCCCGTCTCTGCCAGACTTATAATCAACATGGCTTCACCAGAGTGGTCGTTATTCATTTCATATGCTAAATGTTTGGCCTGTGAGTGGCTTTTGCTGCTGTTATTGTTATTTACAGGAAATAACCACAAACATTTGTGTGATATGACATGAAAAAAATAAATGAACATTTGAAGAGCCAAAGCTTTTGTTTGCTGTTATAGATGGGCCAGAGCTACTAAAATATCAGTTTTCATCACTGCATCCTAGATTTGTTGCTCTCCTGAATGCACAAACTGCAGATTATATGAGTGAAGATTTTTTTGCCTTCTATGAAGATTTGTCTACTGTAAAATGATAATGATGTCGTGCCTGTTTAGGTGCAGAGAGTATTTGCCAAAAGAGTGGTTTTGTGGAGAGTGTGATGTCCTCACACACAAGAAGCGTCCACTTCACAACAGGGAAACTGGGATTCATGGGTTTCTCAAGGCTATTCCTCCTTCCACTTGTGTCCAGAGAGGGGAGTCAGGACAGTACTTCACCTATGAGCAAGGTACAGTCACGCAGTACCAGTTCTGGTGTTGTGCCTCTTTTTGGAATGATGAAGATATATACTTTTTTTTTTTTTTGGCAGCATGTATTCTACCCACGGTTCGAGTTCCAGTCTGTCCTTGCAAAGGCACGAACTTCACTCTAGCTCCTGGCAAACCTGTGATCTTAATTACCATCAATGGCAAGAGAAACTTTGTGTTCTCTTATTGTACTTTGATTTGTGTCTATTAGAGAAGTTTGGCAAACTCGCGAACAACTGATCGAGCAATTAGATTTTAATAACCGAAGTCTGGGTCATACCCTTTAAAAATGCGGTACTTATGTCGTTATAAATTGAGAACCAAACACCTGGATAATGCGTTTAGCAGTAGCTCTCGCAGACGGCGAACAAGAGTGAACCACGGCTCTCTAGCCCATTTAGCGCGTCTCTGATTGCCCCTTTAGAAAACCAGTGTAAGATTAAATAAAAAATATACAAATTGCCAATTTTTCTTTTGCTCATAATGTAAATCATATCAGATTTGAAGTTACTAAGCACTGGAGTGACAAAAACAATTTGTCAAAATTTTGCCCTCGAGACGCTGTAGCTTCTTTAATATTTTGTTGGCCCGCCTTTAGTTTTCATTACAGCATGCATTCACCATGGCATCCACAACCAGTGGATATGTCTTCCGACATGGTTGTTTAAGAAATTATAAACTTCTCACCGCATCAGTCAGGGTTAAATAATAACTTGTTGCCCGCCAAAACATGTTAATCACTGCATTAATTGGAAGGTTCTAACTCATTTGTTTAGTTCAATCCAAGTGGTGAATTTTTTATTTTTTTTTGGCTAGGCAGTACATAAACAAATGGATTATCAATAGTAGACGCTTCCAATTATTTGCATTGTAGGTGAGGCCGATCGGATTCGTTTGGTTCAGAGAAGAGTCTAGTTTACTTCTTGCTTCTTTTTCACCTTCAATTTAAGCCACATCTTCAGTTCCACTGTCCTATGTATCAGAAGTGGACCCTTTCCTTTCTCATGGATGTATTCAAATGGGAGTTGAAATGCAAGATTGGTCAGGTGTGATAATAACTAGTAGTGACAATCAAAATCTGTGCTTGCACTTATCTGATTCATGAATCGATTGTTTAATTTTTACTGTTGTATATTAGGGCGTTATGACCTTCACATGCCGGTGTACACCTGCGAAACCTGTTACCAGCAGTGGACCCCCGAGGTGATGGACCTCCTGAAAAGTGGCTATTTGCCAGCCACTTCCACTACCTCTACCGTTTACACAGTTGACCTCTTGCAGTCCTTCCAGGAGCTGAAGGTTGTTGCCCCTGGATTGTCCAGACAGGCTTTCGCAAAGCTGCTGGAGCAACGTACTGAGTATGGAGGACGAGTGAGTAGATTTTTTTTTTTTTTTTTTTTTTTTACCTTTGCATTAACTTGCTTATTTCCTCACAGATCAGGGATAATGTTGATGTGATTATATATTTTCTGTTTATAATAGTCTGGATCAGTGAATGGGGATGTGCTTCAGCGCAGCTTCCTGGAGTTTGTATTCTCCTCATTTGAAGTGGAGCAACTCTGCTGTGCTGCTCCTTTCACCTGCCCGGCATGTTCCCCTCAAATACTGGCGATTGCAGTGGACGGCAACCGGAAGCTTTATCGCTTTCAGCGAGATGGAAGGTGTAATATGATTAGCAAATTTATTTCATTATTTTCAAAACTATTGTACGATATTTTTCTAAGTGCTCTTTTTAATTTCTTCTTTAGCTCTTTGGACCCCGGTTTTTTCAACGGGCTCTTTGTAGCTGAAGATGGGAAGGTTCAAGGTTTTGTGGAAAATGTCCATAAAGTAGTGAAACATGTACGTGCAATATCAAAGATCAGAAAGATTTGGAATTAAGTGTAAAAGCAAGTTTTCATAAAAATTGCATCCACACTACTGTTTTTTTTGGAATATGTTCCAATTCTGCCAGATTGTTCATAAGATAAAAAATGTATATCTTTTAAAGCACTTAACATCTTGTCTTTGTACCATTTCAGTGCAATACATGTCAATTTGCTAGTTTCCTACTTTCATTAATGTTTGAAACTTTGTCCAGTTTAATCAACATCGATATTTTATTGTCATCTTGATAAAGGTCTCAAAAAGATTGTAATTCTTAACCTGAATATCCTGAACACAATGTTGAGTTAAGGAATCCTTCCAGAGTGGTGGTTTTCCTGTAAATGACTTGCAACATGCATTAATGTTTTGCACTTTGTGGATTATTTCTGTTTATCTCATATAAAGACACATGGACGAGGAACTTGTGGTGACTCCCAGTGGGCAGCAGCAAAGGAGGCCTCCAGGAGCACAGCAAAATTGGATGAGGAGGGAATGGAAGTCGCTGTTTGTCGCCATGGCTTTCTCCTCAAGGCACTGAACATGTACAGGGGGGAGATATTTGCCTACCCCCTGTATCTTCAGCAGGAGCTGTTGCCATGCCGGGCCCAGTTCTTTGTCATGGATGTGGTCTGTAAATATTGGCCATATCTAGAGAAGTGTGCTGCCGCCATTCCTGCCCTCCAGGATTTCAGAAGAATGAGGCCATTCCTAAGCGTCATGCACGCTCGAGCTCATTCCACCAAATGTGAAGTATGTATTTCCATGTGCTGTATTAAAAGAGTCCAATTGCACTTCTGACTTTTTTTTTTTTTCCATGTCTCTCACATGCAATGTTGCTTGTCTAATCTATTGTAATCTGAACCAATCTGTCCATCTTCTCACAATAGATCACTTGGAGTGGTAGACACCAGGAGGGAGCTGGCACCACTGCAGGGGAGGAGGTGGAACAGGTTAATAGCTATCTTTCCCGTTGTGCCCTCACTACGAAGTACATGTCCAAACCAGGTGATTTTATTTTTTCTTTTTTCTGTCGGTTTGTAAATTTATAGACATATTTTGGACCCTCATAGTGGGATGTTATTTCACCAACCTGAACACCATTAACTGCCTCCTCAGCTCGAGTGGATATGCTGACAGTCCATGCCATGGGCTGGAACAAAAAGAAGTTTGAGAAGCTTCACCAAGCCCTCTCCACAAGATATTTGCGAGTAGGTATTCTTTAAAAATGCATTGTGTTCTCCTGCATTTCAGGACTTAATATTTTACATTTTCTAATACCTACTATTTCTAAAATAATGGCAGACTTGTCAGCAAGCCACTCAAGAGGCTGTAAAACTGTCCAGCTTTAAGGAGGAACTGAATTTGTCGACTGAGTTGGTCCTCCAGTGGGTGTCTGATGTCAAGGATTGGGCTGCTAGCAGTAAGCATTGTCCCACAAACTCTGTTGATTGCTGAAATACCTTAAACAATTTTAGTTAAATCTGTGTTAGAGTAGTCTTGTTCTTACTATGACTATGTATTTGGACACTGGTAATTAATGGATGTAATTGATGTGAAAGAATGTATGATTATGGTTTGGTTTTTTTTTTTTTTTTGATAGTTTGTTTTTTTTTGTTCTCAAGATTGTACACACAGTGGTTGATATTTATTTCCCACAAATCATAGATCTGTTGTATGTATGTCTCACACCTTATTTCAATTTAACCACTCCAAAAAATTTGTTGTGGTTTTCATTCAGGCACATTTTCCTATGAGGTTCCCCCATCCCCAAGCAGTCAGAGAGAGACAGATTCTTCTTACAATAAGGCTTTATTGAGGCATATTGATAAATATAATGCTCTTTTTGCGCAAGAAAAACTGACATTTTGCTTTTCATGTTTTTCTACCTTAATCACAGGAAATATCTTCCAAATATGATCTTTCCGCTTTCTCATTCTCGCGCTACCACAGGACAGGCAAACCTAAACACTGCCCTCTAATCTTGAGAACTACAACCAAAAGATGAGCATGCATATCAACCAAAAGGAGAGGAAAATTACAGTCAAGACAGGAAAAATACAGCCAGATTATTAGGATTTAAGTAGATACATACATAATTCAATCAATTGTTTTTATTGACAACTTACTGAGCAAATATTGATCAAAGCTACAGAAATCAAATACATCACCTGATTATGTTTTTAAATCAACTAAACAGAAGCCTGCGTACTAATCAAAGCTACAGAAGCACGCTGCTTATGTGTGTGAGCTGCTTATGCGTGTGTGTGTATGCGCATGTATTTTTTTTTTTTTTTTTATTGTGAAAGAAAACAATACATCAAGAGACATTCAGAACATGAAGAAACAACAATCAGTGATTGTGGGTGCATGAATGCGTGGGTGTGTGTGTGCATGAGTGGGTGCGTGCAACAAATATTAATGGCAGGGACAAACATAAGAATAATAATAATAGTAATAATAATAGTGATAGTAATTAATAATTATAATAATGATAAAAATACTAATAATAGTAATGGTCATAATAATAATAATAATAATAGTGAACAATTGGAAGAATTGAAACAAAGATCTGCCTCAGATCCCCACACAGCCACAGAGCAGGCCGGCCCCCACCCACGTCTGCTATGGGATGTAAGGGGAGCAGCTACATAATGCGGTACTGGCCCCAAGTCACACACCAATCTTCCCCTCATGGCCAACTCCTCCACCTCAGGCACCCCAGGCCCCCGCCGCACGCCCCACCTGCCCTATATATGTATGGTTGTGTTTGTCTGTGTCTGGACTTGTGGTGCATTAAAAACAGTGTGGGCATGCCATTGCGGGGCCCGTCCTACGACCGGCCGCCACATGCATGCCCCACTTGCCCTATTCTCTCTTTTTTTTTTTTTTAATTTTGATTTGTTATTGTTTTGTTTTGTTGTTTTCCTAAGCTGATGTGATATGCATTAAAAAAGTGAAGCGCGCAGCACGGACCCAGCCCAGGGGAGACATCAAGGCTGAGAGGAGGCCACGAGGGGGGAGGGACACTAACTCACCGGGATCATTCAGCTGCAGGCAGGGCCCGGCCCACCAAGGCCCAGGGGACCCGAGGCAGAGCCTATGCAATAATAATAGTAATAATAATTATTATTATTATAATAACAATAACAATATTATTGACAGTGATGACAACAACAATAACGACGACAACGGTAACAATGATGATAACAATGACAACAATAATAATAACAATAACCAATAACTATAATAACAACAACCAATAATAATAATAATAACCATAACCATAATGAATGAAAAGGTGGAATACATTTTTTTTTAAAAAATATTTTATCAGTGTCCCCTCCCTCTTTATCCCAAACTAATCATCTAATAATAATGAGAATAATAAAAATAATAATAATGATAGTAATAATAAATCAATAAATTGGAAAGACAAGGGTATATAGACGTATCTGCTTTTTTTTGTGTGTGTGTGTAAGAGTGTATGTGTATGTGTGCATATTGGGTAAATTGGCTGACAGACTAGAAAATAAGTAAAATAGATGGAATTCAGGAATTCATGTTAAGAAACTAACGAGAGCTGACCAGATGGACTGAGGTTCTGTTGTGTTAATGGGAGGTGGGGGTGTGCATTCCAGGGAGATGTAGTCAGTAAGTAAGTTTTTCCAGTGAGCCAGATGTATAGTGTTCCGTGATTTCCAGTTCATGAGGATAGTTTTCTTGGCGATAGTTAGGGCCACAAGGAGAAGTCTATGGTTTGTTCCATCAAAGTTGAATGCTGATAAGTCTCCTAGGAGGCAAAGTAGGGGAGATAATGGAATGCGGTAGCCCATGAAGCGGGATAGTGACTCAGTGACTTCTTTCCAAAAATGATTAATGGGTGTGCAGTGCCAGGTGGCGTGAATGTAAGTGTCAGGACAGTTTTGTGTGCAATGTGGGCATATTTCTGATGTGAAACCCATTTTACACATTTTTTGCCCAGTGTAGTGAGATCTATGGAGTATCTTATACTGTATAAGTTGTAGGTTAACATTTTTAGTCATGAAATAAATATTTTTACAAATTTCGGTCCAGAAGTCAGCATCAGGAGCAATGGAGAGGTCTTGTTCCCACTTTGTTGAAGGTAGAGATATGGTTTTGTCAATTTGTGATGTTATTTTATATATTTTGGAGAGAAGTTTTTTTGGAGAGGATATACTCATAAATTCTGAAATTATTGGGGGGAGGCATAGACTGATTGTTTTAATATTAATTTTCGATTGAATAGAAGATTTGAGTTGTAAATATTCCAGAAATTGATCACTCCTGATGCCGAGCTCCTGGACCAGATGGGGAAATGATACCAGGGTGTTAGTATGGAAAATATGTTTAAGATGCGTGATGCCCTTTTCTGCCCATGTGTGGAAGTTAAGTGGTTTTTTATTACTCAGAAAGTCTGGATTATTCCAAATGGGGGTGAAATTGGATGGTGAGAGAGAGGAGTTTGTGATTTTGTGAAATTTCCACCAGGCTGTCAGAGTCGACGCTATTGTTATTGTATTGAAACAGGAATGACGTTTGATCAATTGACTGAGAAATGGAGTGTCTGAAATCTGGATGTCTTTACAGAGTGTTTGTTCTATGTCTAGCCAGGTGCAGTCTGAATGATTGGGGTGTGTCCACCTGTATATATACTGCAGTTGATTTGCCAGAAAGTAGTGATAGAAATGTGGTGCATCTAGGCCGCCTTGTAGTTTTGGTTTTTGAAGTGTGGTCAGTTTGATCCTCGGTGTTTTATTTTTCCAGTAGAATTTAGTGACTGCAGAGTCTAGAGTGGTAAACCAGGTGGGAGAAGGGTGCGTTGGAATCATTGAAAAAAGATAATTTATTTTAGGAAGTATTGTCATTTTAATAGTTGCTATTCTACCCACAATGGATAGTGGAAGGTTCATCCAACGCTGGAGATCATCATCTATTGTTTTTAGTAGTGGAGTGAAATTAAGTTTAGTCAGCTCCGACAGCCTGGGGGAAACATTGATGCCTAAATATGTAATGTGGCCCGTGCATAGAGGAATAGGTGATATGTGGGCTGCCGCATCCCATCTGGTGTTATGCAATGGGAGGATAGAGGATTTATTCCAGTTTATAGAGTACTCGGAGATCTTGGAGAATGATTCAATGAGTTTAATTGTTTCTTGTAGAGATGATTGAGGGTTTTGAAGAAAGAGTAAAATGTCATCAGCATACAAACTAATCTTATGCTGTGTTTGGGGTGTTTGAATTCCTTGGATATGGAGGTTTTGACGGATGGCTGCTGCTAAGGGCTCGATGAAAATGGTAAATAAAGAGGGAGAGAGTGGGCAACCCTGCCTAGTCCCCCTGTGCAGTGTGAAGCTTTGTGATGTTAGTCCATTAGTGGTGACAGTGGCTGAAGGTGCAGTGTAAAGAATCTTGATCCAGTTAATAAATGATTCCCCAAAGCCAAATGTTTGTAACGTGGTAAAGAGAAATTTCCAGTTTACCCTGTCAAAAGCTTTTTCTGCATCTAAAGTGACTATGATGGTGTCTTTCTGTTGTAATGATGAATAATGGATTAAATTAAACAGTCTACGTGTATTATTGGAAGCCTGTCTGCCTTTGATGAAGCCGGTCTGATCTGGGTGAATTATGTAAGAAATGACTTTTTCTATCCTATGAGCAAGAACTTTACTGATGATTTTTATGTCTACATTGATTAACGAGATGGGGCGGTAATTTGACGGCAGGGTGTGATCCTTATTAGGTTTTGGGAGGAGTGAAATTACGGCTGTGTTCATATGTGCTGGAAATTTTGAATTTTGTTTTATTTCAGTTATTGCTTTAATGAAGAGTGGGGCTAAGATGGACCAGAAGTGTTTATAGAACTCAGCAGGGAAGCCATCAGGACCTGGTGCTTTGTTGTTTGGCATGAGGTTGAGGGAAGTGAAGAGTTCTTTTTCTGTAATTGGTGAGTCTAGTCCATTGACTTGTTCTGTATTTAGTCTTGGAAGTTTAATATTCCTAAGAAATGAATTTATGTTCTCCTGTTTTGGATCATTTTCAGATGAATATAGTTTAGCATAAAAGTTTCTGAAAATTTTATTTATTTCCTGTGGTGCGTTGGTAGGCTTCCCCGCTGAGTCCTTAATGGTGGAAATTGTTGCTTTTTCTTTGTTTCGTTTAATTTGATTTGCCAAGTATTTACCAGATTTGTTGTTATGGTGAAAATTTTCTTGTCTGAGTCTATGAATTAGAAATTGAGTTCTTTTATTTATAATGTCATTTAGTTGTAGTTGATATTTTCTTAATTCATTTTGAGTTTCTTCCGTTGAGTTATTTGCATTCAACGTTTCTAGTCGTTTGATTTTTTGTTCTAGTCTGACTTCTTGTTCTTTATCTTTCTTCTTTTTATGGACGGAGAATGAAATGATTTTGTGTATGTGCATGTATACGTGTTCTGCGTGTGTATGTGTGTGCATGTGTACGTGTGCTGCGTGTATATGTGTGTGCATGTGTCTGTGCACGCATGTGTCTGTGTGCACTGCTCATGTGGGTGTAAACTGCGTGCGGGTGTGAACTGCGTGTGTGTGTGTGTGTGTGTGTGTGTGTGTGTGTGTGTTTGCACTGTGCATCCCCTCCCTACGCGTATGTGAACTACTTGTGTGTATTACTGCTGCTTACATAAAATGGTTATTGATTATGATTATTCAATTTGGTAATTGATCTGTTGATGCATATGATGAGAAATATTGAAATATAATCCTCAGCAGATACTCAAGACTCTCTTTACCCTGAGCTCCAGCACTTGATTGAGGGGCTGTACATCAGCGTTACTCGGAGGGAACAAGCCCTCTATCGTCAGAATGGTAGGTCAGAGCTTTATGGAGTTGCTGATTCAAAGTTACCATATTGGATATCGCTGATGACAAGCAGTCTATAAAATATGTTATATGGCCATAATGCGTTCCGTAATTATGCCATGTACAGCTGAGTCCAGTTGCTCCTACATTAATATCCTACAATGAGTGTGGGTTTGATAGTGTCCCGATGTCTAAATCTGCTACTTGCTGCACCCTTGTATCCCATATCCTGCTTTTTCATCCTGAACTCAAGTACATGTTTGTACCTGTAATTCTACAGCGTATTGTGCTCAGTGCTGTAAAGATTTACGTTGGTTGTAATGCAGAGAACAATCTTCATGTTTACCGATGTGGTAAACTTATTGCTCTTCTATTATCCTTTTTTTTTTTTTTTTTTTAAGTGCCCTACCAGAAACGGAGAGTACTATAGGATTGCACTCCGTCCGTCCGTCCATCCGCCCATCCGTCCGCATTTGTGTCCGCTCCATAACTTCAATACCGTATGACCTAGGAACATCAAAGTTGGTGTGTGGATGCATCTTGGGGAGAGGGTATGTCATGTAGCCTATTCAGGTCACTTTTACCTACTTTTTAGGAAATATAATATGCATACACCGGTAAGGGACTAGTATTATGCAGCAATATGACATTCGCCGATAGGTCGTGCACTTTTTTTCTTTTTTTTTTAACTTGTATGTAATTTATTTCTTAGACAGTCACAAGATCCGTCATCGCTTGCGGAGGAAGTTGGCAGATGACAAAAAGCGGCTAATAATGGAGATTGGCCGATACAACTGTCTGAACCATGAAGAGCCAATTGATTTGGCAGGAGTGGAGCAGGCCTTGGCTGGGCAAGGTATTCTCTCCCCAGTATGGCCATGGGAAGGATAAGGCAGTGGTATGTCAAAATGCAATTAGACAACTTGTGTATAGATATGATATCAAATAAATTGAATTCCCATTGTCGTAATTGAAAGTGAAGGGATATTATTGCAGTGAGTTTATGTACTTACTTCTCATCCCGTAAGCATTCAGCAGTTTAGAACAGCTTCTTGCGGTCATGTACTCACTTAATTATTAGCCAATCTCATCACAAAGAAGAGGGTGTTGGAGCAACATATGCGTGTGATGCGCCTGTAGGAGGAAAAGAGCATCCTTGTGCTAGAGATGGCCCAGCACTGCACTTGGCTGAAGGATCTCTGTATGGGCCTATCAGCCAAGCTGGCAGAAGTTGGTAGGTTAAACATGAAACTAACTGGGTCAGCTGTGTCCTGTATCATGGGTCTGTGTCATGGGTGCTGTGGATACAATGTTCACCTTTGGGAGAGACTACAGTATGAAGGCTTATTGTCAGCGGTTCAGTGATCCCTTTGACAATTCTTGCATTTTTTTTCTCATTTCTCTCCCCATATCCTGCCTAATCTGTTATGTACTTTGAATTCACGAGAAATTGAAATGTTTGTGAAATGACTAAAATGCAAGCCTAAAATGAATATTCTTCATGAAGTTTTTGGTAATAAAACAAATTCTGTTCTATCTTTTGACAAAGCACTGGCGTGTGTGTGTGTGTGTGCACGTGTGTGTGTGTGTGTGCGCGCGTGTGTGTGTGTGCGCGTGAGTGTGTGTGTGTGCGTGTGGGCCCATGTACGTTGTTTTTTAGATGAGGAAAATGAAGGGCTTCGTTGCCTCCTAAGAAGGAAACTTCACAAGAGTGAAGAGAAGCTGCACTTTGTCCTCCAGCAGTATAAGGCTGCTTTGGGCCCTGGGGCTCAGTTGATCCTGGGCCAAGAGACAGAACAAAATGAAGAGCTCGTCCTAAGCAGTCCAGATACCAGTGAGGACGAGGACACTTTGGTATTCCATTTTAAGGGTTCAACTTGCAGGCTCTTCCTTTAAAATCAAAATGTATAACCTTGTACTTTGTAGATACAGACAGGTAACAAAGAAAAGGAGAAACCGAAGGGATTTCTCTTGAAATAAAGGCACATCCCTCCAGTGAACGTTTAAATTTATTTGGCCAAGGTGTATGCAAATGTCTGCCCTTAACAGTACCCCTGCATGCAAACAACTTGTGACAAGGGCAAGACTGAAAGACGGGTCAAATTTGATGCAAAGCTTTGTGGTAAACTGTCACCTATTTTTTATAAATACTGTCAGAACTGATATCGTAGTGAAGTGCTTGCAATTGTGTCTTTCAGGAATCTGAGTAATTGCTGGACATGAAGTTGCAGCAGAAGAACGCGTTCCATGGCAGAGAGACAGCAAATAACCTTTTGCACTGATGTTAAATATGGCAATTAATGCGTTATCCTATGTAAGGCTTTGTAATTCACGATTTCAGCTATGCAGAGAAGGGGTAAAATGCCTTGAATGAGATAAGACACTTGTATCAGTTTGAATACCATTGCATTATGGTGTATTTTAATAATTTTAGTACAGAATAAGTGCCACAAACACAAAAACTTCCTGATGAGGCAGCATTGGGATTTCAAGTACAAAACCCAAAACCAGTGAAGTTGGCACGTTATGTAAATCGGAGATAAAAACAGAATACAATGATTTGCAAATTCTTTTCAACTTATATTTAATTGAATACACTGCAAAGACAAGATGTTTAATGTACAAACTGAGAAACTTTTTTTTTTTGCAAATAATCTTTAACCTACAATTTAAAGGCAGCAACACATTGCAAAAAAGTTGGCACAGGGGCCTTTTTACCACTGTGTTACATCGCCTTTCCTTTTAACAACACTCAGTAAACGTTTGGGAACTGAGGAGACCAATTTTTCAAATCTTCCAGGTGGAACTCTTTCCCATTACAGCTTAAGTTGTTCAACAGTCCGGGGTCTCCGTTGTCGTATTTTACGCTTCATAATGCGCCACATTTTCAATGGGAGACTGGTCTGGACTACAGGCAGGCCAGTCTAGTACCCGCACTCTTTTACTACGGAGTCATGCTGTTGTAAAATTGAATACTGAGAATTTAAAATGACCAGGAGTTGAAACAGTACATTTTCGGGATCAAAAAATACTTTACCACAAGTGTGCTACATATGAGTGATATTCAAAAATACCTACTGTTTTATGAGCCAAATGACATAGCTATCAAAGTGGCTCTTTATGTTCTCTGAGCCCTCAAAATTGCGCACTATCAAATCATAACACAATCATATTTTTAATGCAAATCTACTTTGACTCATGAAGCTCACTATGACTTTTTTTAAAATTATTATTATTATTATTATTATTATTACCATTTTGGCCATATCTTCAGGACCATTGACCTGAAATTAAGTTCAAATGAAAGTCTATTCAAGGATTGGGGAATTGGAGGATTGGGGGCGTTCGGGGATATACCCCCAGCCGTCACCTCCGACGGCATAAGCCTAGTTTCAGATTAATTTTGGTGTGGTGTGCCCCTGATATAAATGTCTGCCAAGTAACAATAATGTAGTGCAGTTTTACAGGAAGTGTATAAGCTCTCAAGATGTGTTCTTTTTTTTCTAAATTTATAATTGCAGTTTGAATATTGATATTGTCTTGCATTGTGCAATACTTGCACTGTGTGGTATGCCTGTCCTTAAGCAAGCAACATATTATTTAACCTTTTATTTGACTTGTACAGTAAATACTTAAAGATGCTTAAAGACATAAAAATACATGTCTACTACCTGTGCCAGGTGCTCTTGTAAACTTGCCTGTCATTTGGGCTTAGGTTATGTGCAATGTATATACAGCTAATATTCTTCGTTGCCTGTAATGGTATACCTCGATTTAATACAGCGATCTTCAGTGTTGTTCCTTGGGGCCCACTATGTATGCTGTTTTTTGTTTTTCAGTTTTTGGTCCAGCCACAGTTGTAATTTGTAGGATTTTAACAAGCTGTTAGTTTGATGTTAATGTTAAGAGCATTTAATGCATTTAATGTTAAGAGCAGTTATTTGCCCTTTTATTGCACATGTTAACAGAAATATTTACGTTTGACATCTATAATATAAAAATACCATATCCACATCATGTTTTATTGGAAATAACTGCATAAAAGAGAGGAAACAATGTAACCAGCCAAATCAGGAATAGTAGGCTTCTAATTGGTGAAAACTAATTGGCACATCATGACAGATTTATTTGGCAAGCAAAATGGTGGAGAGTCAAACCAGTTTTGTGTTGTATTAATCTAATTAACTTCACCAGAATTAAAAAAAAAAAAAAAACTTTAAACAGTTGTGTCCAGCAGCCTAATTTGGGGTTTACTGATTTCCAAAATGTTATATTACTTGAAATTTCTTGCAGTGTGGAAATGAACACTATCTTCTAATGGGTTATTTCATTCTTCATAGCATATATGGATATGGATGTTTCTATGTAACATTTGGCAAAAGAGAGTAATTAACAACTCTAAACAGGGCAAACACCCGATTCAGACATTCAAAGTTTCTTAAAATCCTGCGATTACAATTGTGGTTGGAAAAAAAACCAGCATACACAATGGGTCCCCAGGAAGAACGTTGAAGAACACCAATTTAATATATTACAGGTGAAGGCACGTATGATTAACATTTTCAGTCATTTGCCCATGCAGCTGTAATCGTTTCATGAAAAATGCCCATGACAGAACCAGTGTGTCAAATGCAATTCAAAAACTATACATTGTGAATCTAATTAAGCAATATGGTGAGCAATGCAGCTGATTTTTGTTCTTTGTCTTTTGTTCAGTGAAGACTACTATCAATGAAAAGACATGGAAAATTATGTGAAGGGTGTGAATAGAAAGTTTTCTCCTTGTTGTCTTGAGCTTGTATGTTAACGGGAGCCCCAAGCCGTGTGCCACCATGCTATTATTGACACTATGATAGCAATGTATTGATACAAATCTGGAGTCGTTGCCAAAACTTGGACATTCGAACTTCTCTAAAATGCATAGGCATTCTACGGAAATGGGAAGAATAAACTTTGTTCAGTAAACAACTGATGTCTTGGAAGGGTCATTTTTCTGCGGCGGGGGAATCACTTTTGACGAAAGGAGTAAATGGACTGCATTTATGCAGTGTTTTTCTCGTACAGTCTAGACCCCAAAGCGCTGTTCAATTATGCCTCACATACACCCTGATGGCAGAGGCTGCCATGCAAGGCACCACCCCTGTACATCAGGAGCAGTGCGGGGTTCAGTGTCTTGCTCAAGGATACTTCGATGCGTTCTCTGGAAGAGCCGAGGGTTGAACCAGACACCACCTGATTCCTGGACAACCGCTCTAACTGATGATCCAATCTTTATGGCAGAGGTCAGCAGCAAGGGCCAAATCTGTCCCTGGTTTTCACAACAACTTCTGGCCTTTAATTAGTTTATTGTCTAAATTTGCCAAACCATTTACAAAATTTGACATTTCAGGCGTTATCAATTATCATGAATGGACTCCAAAGACTGTTCTTTTCTCCCTTCAGAAAACATTTTTCTTTGAGTTAATTATTGTGTAAACCTATATCTGCATGTGCAATCAATGAACTCATTTAGCCAGGGTAAATGATAGAAATAAAAACCTGCATACATCTGGCCCTCAAACACCAGGATTGCCCACCCCTGCCATAGGGGAAAGAAGACTGAAGCCAATCAACTCCTCAGTATAACCAATATATTCTGACATCTCACCACATGTCTTTGTTTTGCTACCTTGGAGTATGTCATCAAAGGTGAAAGCGGACAGAACCATAATGCAGGATGTCATCTGTTGCTACAAAGTGAACCAAAAAAGTACAAGAAATATTTCTGATGTCAACTAAATCAGAAAATGCTAATAAAATCTCAATGTAACCCTTTCTACTACCAAGGCTATTAACAAGTTTATGTAGACAGGACATATAAAGGATCACCCTGGAGTAGGATGTGCACACTAAGGGCAAACGGCATATTGATATGCTCATTATGTTTTAGTTCATTGTTGTAAGTAGTACAGAATATGCCTCACTGCTTCAGAACAATTAGATTTAGATATATGCAGTCAAAAAAAATCATCTAATACATACCTCATCATCAATTTCTACAGAATGTGCATTGGGTTGCATTGGTTATTGATGTTTGAATGCAATGCCATTTTTTTTACCATTAATTAAGGAAAGAAACTAGTGCAAATGATGAGTAGAGTGTGCATGGACTTAATTATTTCGCTACAGCACAGTTTGGAACAGCCTGCAGTACACAAGAAGCTTACGTATTTCACTTAGTTTTGCACAGGTGCTACAGCATTGGTCATTGTGTATACGGACAAGGGCAAAGATTGGCCAGCATCGGAGGTTCGCACTGATACTGAACTTGTGGTATGCGATACACAATGGTACACAACCACTCCTTGCTGAAAAGCCAGATGCCCTGGATTGGAAGAAGTACACGCATGCAAAAAAATGGCGCAGGGCAAATGAACGGCTGTGTCACTTGTGATTGATTGATAGAGGGTCTGCCCAGAGCACATTTAAAAGAAATGAAACAGCCGAGCGAATACATACGAGGACACATCCATAAACATAACTAAAAGGTGGAAAAACAATAAATGGCCGGCGGTGAATTAACTACGTGCTAACAGTAACTAATGCCTCTGCTAGTATGAAATGTCATTGATTGATCGGAGCGTTTTCGTCACGTTCCCCCGCGCTCAAATTCATCAGGGTAGCTGACAGATTTCAATATTTTGTGTCATTTGTCACAATTACTTCCACATGTCAGCACTTATGCTGTCATTCGAATACATTTATGCTAAGAAACGGATATAATACATTTCCAGTAATGCTATGTTTAGAAACACGGCAGTTTTAACCAAGATTATTGTGGATAACGAGATATTAGTAGAGGGATTCGAGATCAGGGTTAGGGTTAGGGCTTGAAATGGGGACTGCCGTACCTCTCCACATTGAAATGCATTTAAAAACGGCCGTACCCGTAGCAACTGCCTTCCAGTTAACAGCTAAACTAATGCTTACCAGCTAACTTAACTAACACGGAAATTAACACAAATGAACTACAAATCGGAGTCCATTGTCCGTCGAAACTATTCAGTCATCTGGGTAATGTGGTTTTTAACTTTAATGTTCAATAATTTAAAAAATACGGATGAAGTTCACATGAGGACCAAAAATACATGTTAATTGTTCTAATTTCTACACCATATTACAACATCAGGGAATAATTCGACATTCAAAGGATTGAACACTTCCAAAATTCTGTTTCGGTCATTTCCCAATAAGATTAAACATTTTCCTCGACATCATTTATTAAACACATCATAACACAAAATCCTATCAAATTTCTCTCAAATTCGTCCATCTGTTTTGGAAATTGAGCCGCTTAAATTACTAATTTTTTTAATATTCCAGGGGGCACACTGAGCCCCTGGGTGTGTAAGAGCAATGAAAAATGCATGGACGTGACTCACTATCAACAGAGAATCACTACCTGGAATCAATTAAAATATAATAATATACTTGTTTTTTTCCTTGGCTAAGCTGGTATGACAAATAGTACAGGTTTTTAGAGGCAGTGATGATGGTATGATAGCCAATCGTGAAAATAAAATAAATTTTAAAGTTAGTTGTACCTAAAAATTCTTTATACAAGTTTAGATTGTATAAAGGTTTGTATTTCATGGCAGATATTTGTTTCAATAAAACTAAAGGAAAAGTTTTGATGTCTGCGATTAACTACTTTCAGTTGTAGAGCAAACATTCAGCTAATCAAGAAGGTTTACGATGGAAAAAGACATACAAGTCTAGGCAAAAAATATCAATCATTATGCCGCAATTGTCAGAAAAACAACACAGCTCTGGCGCCTTTATTGTCACACTATGTTTAGTGACTCAAATACAACTCAAGGTTTAGCCTCATCAGCAAAGGAATGGACAATTCCCCTTGTCTCATTTCTCAGTTTGTACATCCTCGATTCATTTCCTGCCTTTTGTCATCATGTCTTGGTCCCTCCTAAATGAGATGCAATTGGAGGAGGAATAGGAGAAACACAATGCTTCAGCGGTGTGTAATGCCTCTGTTCAACATGGGTGGCAAAAAGGCTTTCACAAAGGTTACACCAATGTGTCCTCACTCAAAGCTCCTCCAGCAAGCCACCTTTCTCCTCACTCCAGAAAAAGTATTTGTGGAATTGAAACATCTTACCGGATGGTGCACTGATGTCAATTTCCTGATTCACAGGCAAGAAGATCAAGGAGAGTAAAATATTAGTCATATCCAGTCATTGCATTTCATTATTCATGTTCATTTTCCATGTTTTTGTTTTTGCCAGGTCTATCAAGCCACTCCACCGCTTGTCTGCGTTCCGCCCCGTGCCTTCGTTGTTGCACATTTTTGAGCTCTGGGTTGGCTTTGGTATTTCCCCCTTCCTTCTGTGCTGTGCTGATTCGGGGCTGTCTAAGCTTAATTGACAATTAACTGTTTTTAAGTTACTAACATTTACTAACATTCACTGGGTGGTGTAATTCTTAGATAGACACATTACTAATATTACTAATTTAGACAGGGAGTTTATTGTCATGATTCCTGCTTTGCTATTTCAAGACCTTGCTGTGCTTTTCTGTTCTTTACATTCATGCTTGCTTCCAAACTGCATACTTAATTGGTACTTAAGCTGAGCACGCTCATTCCCTTAATGAGCAAGTCTTGTCATCCAATCTTGGTCCATGTCTCATCATCTTGCCCTGCCTCTTGTTTCTCCTCCTACAGGTGTTGCCCTTCATGTCTTGATTTCTCACCCTTTATCTGGATGCGGTGGAAGTTGGCTGGCAGACAGAGTCTCAGTTCTTGTTCTATCAAGTTCATGTCCATAGTTGTTAGTAGCCAGAGTGTTTCACATCTTTTTATTTTGCATTCCTAGCCTTTGTGTTTTTTGTCATTCTGAAAATCTTGAAGCCTTATTCTTTTCTGTTTAAGAATTTTCTGCCTGGAGTTTCCAGTGGCCTTTGTTTTCATCCTTTTTGATCCTTTTGTTTATAGCTCTGTGTAGCTCTCTTTAGTTTGTTTTTTAGGAAACCCTTTGGGTGAAGTTTTTTGTTGGCCCTCGTGCCTGATTTTCTTTATTTTTCTAATAAAGACTTTTCCCTCCATCCTCGCATTTGGTGGTCCCGTATCACTTTTTGGTATGTAGGATGAAGTAGTAACTGTAAGCACCATTTTTTTTTTTTTATTCACTTACTGAAATGGAACAAACACTGGTCAACACATCAAGTTAGATGAGTGGAGGATAGCAATTTCATAATGGTTTTGTTCACTGATCTCAACTGTAATTAAAAGCAGCCAAGGTGTACTGGAAAATCAGATCAGCTCAGCCGCACATTTACATAGCAAAGTATAGTAAGCACTGACTTCAATTAACAGATGTTGGGTGACTTACAGCTTAATTTACTGACAAACATTTCACACCCCAAACTAAGCAAAATAATGAAACCTTGACAAATAGAGTAGCTGCACTGTTTTTATTATGAGAGGTTCTCAGCTCAATCAGGTAATTTTAAGTCGGTGTCCTCATAAATTTCTGCTATATACGGCCTTAAAACTCTAACTTCACACATTCCAAGTAGACAACCACAGCTGAACAGCTGATGGCGATCCTAAAGTGACATCACGATTTTATAATGCATAGACACGGATGGTCTTTGAAATAACTATTTGTAAACTTGGATGAGCAGAAAAACATGTAATTACTGTACAAAATGTAAAGGATACATAACACACTTTTACTTTAACAAAATATCTTTTTATTCAATTTCTTGGACAATCCTGTGCAAAAGTCTTCTGCGCCCTACTTTTTTTCTAAAATTTAGATTAAAAATGACTTTGATTGGAATTCACTAAATTGGAACCACAAAATATTAGTGTGACTTTTTTTTTGGCCAGGTAATGTGAAAGTGTGAATACATATCACACACACACACATTCACAGGACAGTGCTTTTGCCAGGTCAAAACAAAAGTTGCACGCCCAACTATTTAGTTGGAACCTCTGTAGCTCTGATTACAGTGCAAATTCATCGGGTCTTTGTTTTGTGTCATGGGAAATCATCTGCAATGTGTCCTTTGGCTGCCAGGATGGGACCCATTGTTCACCACTGAAAAAACAAAAAGGGGTAGAAAATTCAAATTACTATTCACAAACAAATCTTTTTACTTATCAATTAACATAAAAATAGGTAATAAATGACACATAAAAACTGAACCACATAAAAATGAGATGTTACTGCCCACTGCCTAAAAATTACAATTCCATGTAGTTCTCTCCTTTTATAAGCTGTGTGTGCTTGTTCTGTGACAAACTCGTTCATTGGTTTCCGCCACTGCAGGTTACCACAGACAGGCTTGACGATGGTCAAATCAGGGATGTGGCGAGGATACGTCAGATACATCATCTGTTACAACATCCTCAATTGACATGAGAACTTAACAGAAAGGTGCACTGTATCTCGAATGTGCAGAATATCAGCGAGCAACGCTGGTGTATAAAACAAAAATAAGAATAACCGTCTAGAGCATGATTTGAAAAAATGAAAAAGCTTGAGTACGAAACAGATGTATATAAACTACCAAACAAAGCATGGCAATGTAAAGATAAAATGCACATTTCATATATAAATTGTTAACTGACATATATTTCACTGAGAAATATTTTTATGCTATTTGATACAGGTGATATATCCTTCACTGAGCCCAGGTGTGAACATAATCACAGCTGTCAGGTATTACCTGGAGAAAGAGAAGCAAGTAATTGCAAATACTGTACATTACATATAGCGAATAGAAAACCAGCAGAATACTTACCACTCTGGACAAGGTAGCCAATCCATCAAGATTTCTGCTTTGCCCTGTCAATAGGAAAAAGCAATATATTTCAACCTATAAATACTAGAGGTCCATTCACCCTCAACTACAACTGAAATGGTACAACAAAACATGTGAGATTCTAATATGAATGTACTTACAATCATATTGATTTGTCTTTGAGGAGTGTAACTCTCAAATGATGGATTGTAAACTGAACCATCTGTAGGCAAACTGGCAAGCCTCCATCAATCCAACTGAACTATATGGTGTTTTCTTATTAAAGAAAGACAGCACAAGTGATCTACGGAATACAAGAAGTCCAGAAAAACTGATGATAAAAATGGTGGACGACCGAAGAATTCATTCCTTGGTTCAGAAAAACCCCATAAAAACTGCTGGCTCGATCAAGAACACTCTTCAGGATGTCATTGCCAGCAATCAAGAGAGGAGTCAACCTCTCTTGTGGAATACGGGGCGTTAATCTCTCGATAAGTAAGCCTCGTAAACATGAAATCTGCCGAAAGACATTTTAAAAACTCTCCATAGTTTTATATGAACATCCTTTGGAGAGATGAGACAAAGAGCACCTTGAACTAGAAAGATGGGAAGAGAGGAGTATGGAGAAGGGAAAGAATTGCTCATAACTGTTAGAATACCAACTCAGCTGTGTAGAGAAGTCAAATATAGTTAGCCTTGTAGTTAGCAGTGATATGACTTCACAAAAGCTGGAGGATGAATTCTCAATTGTATACTGCCGTAATAGTACATGCTGAGATTCAGCCAAGTGCTTCAGACCTCATGGGACAAAGCTTCAGTGCAGGTGGACACTGCTTTGAAAAATCTTGACTTGCTTTCACACTGTGCTTCCAAGTCAAAAAAATGGAATGTTCTTCATCTGACTAGTCAATCATATGACCTGAATCCAACTGAGTATGCACAGCCCAACAAAGAAGGAACTGACACGGCTGCTGCAGTGAAGGTGTAACAGTAAATCAAGAGGAGAGCAATGCAGCATCTGGTGATGTCTAAGGGTTCCAGACTACAGGCAGTTGTTGACAGCAAAAATTATGCCACCAAGCATTAAAAAATACAATTTAATTGATGATCATTCTGATCATTTTTGAGTTCCAAACATACAAGGGGCTGTACATAAAAGTGATGTCATTCTGGGATGGCTCATGCAATATTTAAGAAAAAACACACAGTTGAAGCTGAAATTCTGCACTTCATATCTATGGGGTGGGGGGAGGCGTCAAAGCTTAAAAAAAAAAAAAAAAAAAAAATTGTTACAATCTGAATATTTATGGATCTTACAGTGTAAGCTTGAAAATACAAATACATAGTTATCAAGTTATTCACTTGATTAGAAATTTGCTGGATTAAAGGATGCCGTTATCAAAAATCAATCAGTCCAGCAAAAAACCCAGGAGACAACAAGTACATACCAATTAACTAAAAGTGTCCACTTCATAAAGAACAGATTTTAATCACTTCTAACCTCCCTACCTTTCCTTCTGTATGACTTCTTTCCTATTTGTAAAACTTTAAATCAAAAAGGACTATATGAATACAGGTTATTTTCCATCCATCCATCCATCCATCCATCCATCCATCCATCAATCAATCATCTTTACTGCTTCTTCCTCCCCAAGGTCGCGGGAGAGCCGAGCAAAAGGCAGCAACATATCCTGGGTAGCTCGCTATTCCACTGTAAGGTGCACACACCATTCACACAAACACTCATACCGACAGCCAATTTAGAACAAGCAAGTCTTGCAGGGTTGGAGAAGGAGGAGCACTGCAGAGAACCCAATCAAACACGGGAGAACATGTGAACTCTACAGATTCAAACTCGCCATCTTCTTGCTGTCTAGTGGCAATGTTGCTCACTGTGCCACCATGCTGCCCTATTATTGTTATTATGGTTATTATTGATTATGATGAATTATCATCCTCCTATCTTCCTCACCTTTCTCACTCTCTCTTTTATCACACTTTGAATGGGGAAAACCTCTTGTCCGGTATGATAGGAGCAGTCTGTAAGCATGAAATACATTTTCAGTCCATTTACCAGAGGGGATCTTAAGGTTGCTGCATTTGTCAGTCAAAAGTAAATAAGCCGCGGATTATACTGCTTAGGTATGGACATGGTAAGGGTACCTTCAAGTTCACGAGAGACAAAACTGATATTTTTAGGCATCATCAGCCCACCACATCGTCACCATCAGAGCTAAATAGTTTTGGTTGAAAATGCGAAATCTAATGATTTAGATCAACTAATCGCATGATATTGTCACGGTCCACTCAGCAGACTCAGCAAACTGCATTGAATAGGTCTCCGGCTATCAGGCCTCTAAATGATGGGCAGATGATTTTAAGACTAAAAACACATAGTTTTGTCTTACTGTCCTGTTTTTAAGACATTTAGGCATTGTACAAAATGCACCAAGTTATCACATGTAAACTCGGGTTATGCTCTCAGGGGACATAATGGAAAAATCTGTTCTTATTACCCTGCCTCCCTGTGGCTCCTGTCTCATGTCTCCCTGTGGCTCCTGTTCCCTCATGTCTCCCTGTGGCCCCTGTCTCATGTCTCCCAGTGATTCCTGTTCCATCATGTCTCCCTGTGGCCCCTGTCTCATGTCTCCCTGTGGTTCCTGTTCCCTCATGTCTCCCTGCGGTTCCTGTTCCCTCATGTCTCCCTGCGCTCCCTGTTCCCTCATGTCTCCCTCTGATTCCTGTTCCCTCATGTCTCCCTGTGGCTCCTGTCTCATGTCTCCCTGTGGCTCCTGTTCCCTCATGTCTACCTGCGCTCCCTGTTCCCTCATGTCTCCCTGTGATTCCTGTTCCCTCATGTCTCCCTGTGGCTCCTGTCTCATGTCTCCCTGTGGCTCCTGTTCCCTCATGTCTCCCTGCGCTCCCTGTTCCCTCATGTCTCCCTGTGATTCCTGTTCCCTTGTGTCTCTCTGTGGGCCCAATCTCCTCATGCTTCCCTGTGGCCCTAGCCCCTGTCTCCTCATCTGTGACTGCAGTCTCTTTTTCTCGCTCTACGGCCTCCATCTCTTCTCGTCTCTCTCTGGCCCCCATCTCCTTGGAGCAGGAAAGTAGTTTGAAGTGTACAGACAATTTGAGGAATTTACAAACATGTAAAACAAAGACAAGCTCTTTCATCTCTTGCTGCCCAACATACCATATATTGAAAGAGTAATCTTACACAAGTGAGCATGTCATGTCAAAGATATGAAATGAGTTGAGTAAACTTTTTGTCTGTTGCTGGCTTTGGTGAGCAACAAACTAAATTAACTAACAAGCTTATAATGTAACTCCATTATAACACTACTAAAAATAAGATTCTATTTATCACATAACTGAATAGCATAACTTAATAGAAAACAAATGCTATTCCCTTTAGTGCCCATTATACGTTAACACATTGCTCTGCTAACTCAGTCACTGAGTCACAGACATTCATGTTTCAAATTACAACAGTTTGTAAATTCAGTCGATGGAATATCCAGCCAACATTTGGTCAATAGCAAACAAACTAATGTTACATAATGGCTGTGAAGAAGTATTGCATGTACGCTACGTAGGTAGCCAAGTAAAGTTATGTTAGTCATGAGAGTGGAACTTAGCTAGCTTGCTACAGTGCTGAGCCATATGGATATAACCAGCGCTACACTCAGTATCCAGTTTGGCTAAATATTGAAAGTGTCTCATATTTTGCAGTGATTCTTTACTCCTGCTCAAAGCCGTTGAAATTTTTATAAAAGCGATATGAACAAGGGGTAACGACTAAAATAAGTCATGACTCATGAGCTGGGCTATAGGAAAAGTACTGCAGTTATGTGCTAATATAACAATAATGCAAGACACCAAGAACAAAAACAGTTGTGTACAATTTACCATGCGCAATGACTGCTGTGTCTGACCACCTGAACTATCTGAGACAAGTGCCATAATTAAACTAATTGCACATTCATTGTAATCTTAAGAGACACAACCTCAATATTTGTTAAAGAACTGTTAAAGCAAATAGAATCGCAAAACATAATGCTGTTTGTAATTTCTTCATGATAAAAATGGCCAGAAGTTATGCAAGCTCCTAATTACTTCAAGTAAATCATGACATGTCTTGACTAAAATATTGATAAATTTGACAACAAAAAGCTGAGGCCTGGCTGCCAAGAATGGCAGGTTGTTCTGAGGTCAGGGGATATTAATAATTTTTTCATATAAAGGGCAACAGTAATGCCACCTGTCCCCCTGTGGCCATCTCCTCCACTGGATCACATGTTATCAGCTGAAGTGTGATCTCTTCATTAGGGTTGACAGTAGAATCCTGGCTCCAATCTGACAAAAGTTGAAACATATTGGTCTATTATAAAGCTGACAACTGCAAAAATCTATCTTTTTAATTGCAAAGTTTTCATGGATTGGGTGTTAAATAAACTGAGAAATCAGATAACTCAAAATTATACAGTATAATCCTTTGGCCTAATTGGACACAAATGACATAAATCATACAGAATATAACATTTACAGGCCTATGAAATATTTCTGTAGTGACCCAAGGCATTCCACAAGTTTCTGAGTTCCCACACTTGGAAAAAGTAGCGAGCTTACTATATCCAAGTGTCAAAGAGCGCTATACCTAAGTGTGCTGAAGGCACCTGAATACATACATCAAAGGCTCATGATATGTAGCACCAAAGGCTTACGTATCAAGGGGGTCCAGGGGCATGCCTTCCGGCAAAATGTATAGATTTTTAGGCCATTTTGGTGCCATCTGGAGCAAACACTTGCCATAATATGCTTGCATATATTGCCATTTTACAGTATAAAGATAAAATGAAAATAAATAGCCAGCTCTTCATGGTGAGCACTTGAGCGTTTGGCTGGCAGTCAGTGCTTGTGGAAACCTCTGGTGACCCCCATTATGTTGGACACTTGCCAATAATGCGGGTACTTACTTTGACCTTTGAGGGTCATCCAAAGTCAGCACTTTAGTTGTCAAATGAAAGATCACATACAAGTTCTTTAAAGTGAGAAATAGCAATTTAGTCCCCGAATGCTTCTGCTACTGAGATAGAAGCATATGAAACAGCATGCATGACCCCCCCTTTTATTCCACCGCTACCACTAATGAAGCTAATGACCACAGACCAGGGTTACAAAAGGTTGAAGAAGAATTCAAAAAAGCACATTTTGAAAACAGTGCAAATTCAATCAGAAGCGACTTATCCTGAAAATTTGGTCAGAATAGGACATAGTTTGAGACTGAAATTAGGCCAAAAGTTAAATCAGATTATCTTCAGACCACTGCACACCTTTCCTGAAAATGTAATATGTAATTTGTATCAGAACATTTTCATGCAAAGCTGCTAACAAAGATTAAAACAAACCCTGCCAAAAATTTTGTCAAATGTTGAATAATGCGTGTATAATACCCCTTCAAGATGAAAATTGTCATTTCTATGTGGTCAATGCCAATCTATCATTCAATTTACATGAAAATATCTCCTGAATTCTGACTTCAGTAAATAATACTAGGTAAAATTCTCTTGCTAAAAGTATAAGGGAATGAATGTAATTCTGTCATATTTTATTGGTATGAGGATATCCATGATAAAATGTAATACATCAAATTTGAAGACAATACTGAGAATATTGATGATTCTATGGATAAATCAATGAGTCAATTTTCAAGTAAGCCAGAGCATTCAATGGGAGGTTACTCCAGGAAAGGAAAAAAAAAAAGTAACTTTCATCCATTTTCTGATTTCACAAACAACAATAGGTTCCTATTCACGACCAAGACTTACTGGTGTAGGAAGTTTAGTCATGAAAAGCACAGAACTGACAGCTACAGAGCACACACAAGAATGCAGGTAATCTAGTAAACTGAACTTGTCAAAATTGGAAAATTTAAGAAAGCAACAAACAAATGGCACCAACAACAATACCCCTCATCCTCACCCCTCATCAGTCAGGGAAACTACAGTCTTCTTTCATTATCCTGAAGAGGCTACGTTTCCAAGCTCATTCAATACCATATCATAGAAAACATCACCAAAATGCCACTCAGGCATGACGCCAAAATTCATGCACTTACCGTGTGCACATTGTGCATGAGCATTGGGCTGCCGAAGGCGCAAAGAAAGCACCGGTCTTCATCATGACATGACACCATATTACGATACGACGGACACAAGCTCAGAGAAACCAGGCACTTAGCTGGCTAAATGCCAGAAGGAGTCAAAGAGATATTGAAAGGCATTATGTCTGTCCATCCCCCATACATCGTCACTGGCAGCGTTGTTTTGCTGACAAGAAGAGTTACTGATCAGGTAAACCACCTGAGACACAGGAAAAAAAGGACCACAAATTCTATGGACAGAATTGCGGCTTCAACTGCATGGACTGCAGTGGGACAATAGCTATGTTTACATACGCAAAATTTCTCCAATCTGATCCTAACCTCGGTTAATCGGAAAGTGAAGCACTGATTACGAAAACCCCACAAGTCAAGTCAAGTCAAGTGTGCCTTATGGGGTTTTAGTAATAGGTGCTTCAATTCCAAATCCAAATTCACATGGACACTAAATGAAATGATCTGATCATGACTTGCGTATACATCACCATGCGTTTAATCAGAATGATTCATTTGGGCTTGCGCGGAGTTGTCTAATTTTCCAGAAATATCAAAAAAAGTAGAAGACGAAAAAGCTGTACTTCCACCTCTGTTGTAAAGAAACATGTTGTCTGCACAACCTCGTTCGCTCTTTGTAGCACAAACGCACAGTGAAGATGATATTACCCCAACCACGAAGACAGGATCACATGGGTGTGTACATGGACTTGCTCGGAATGATGATCAGCATAAACTACCCCTCTCATTCGGAATGAAATTTCTTTCTGAATGGACCGAATTGGATCAGAATCTTCCTATTGACGTTTTTACATGAAGCATTTTTATTTCTGATTGGGCCTTTATTCCAATTATGTGTGTCCATGTAAATATAGCTATTGGAAGGCCTCATACGCCCAGGATAATTTGGGCTTATCTCCATGTAAATAATATTGAAGTTATAGAATGACCAGCCTTGTCCCTGGGAAGGCGTTCTATCATATAACCATGATGAACCTGCACACCATCCCCATCTACAGCAGCTCACTCCAGAAAATGTCTCTCAGCTTATCCAGGCACTTCAGTAACACTGGCAAAGCATCTCACACTGTTTAGCAAGAGACTGGTGTCAATTGATGCCCAAGTAATTACAATCATGCAAGCAAAGAAGTGAAGGCCACACTCATTATTAACATCTTCTTTTTTACCCCAATTGTTGCTCAAGTTTGTTGACAGGCAGTAATTGATCTTCTACTTATATTATATCAATTATTTCATTTCAGTACAGTAATACAAAATAAATTTGTCTATAAGTTAGAGGTTTGATATAAATTGATCTTATTGAAAAAACTGTGTTTTCTTTACTCGGTTGTATATTTGCACTTACTAGTAAAATGGCAGACTGAATGAGCAAATAGATAACATGTAAAATATTAATAGAAAACACAATGCAATTAAAAATGTACGAGCATCAAAACCACAAAGTATAGCAGAACAACACAAGAACCCTTTTCATGCTGATGTGATGACTTCACTCTTACGGTAAGAGACTAAAATTACAAACTTACTTTCGCACAAAAACTGATAAGTTACAGCAATCTTCTCCAGGGTCTCTTTTGCGTAATTGTCGAAGTTGACGCGTGGTGTAATAACCTCGCACTTATTGTGCTTATCACCTAGCAGGAGGATCGGCTTGTAGCCAACAGCTCGGAGTTTCTCAAGCTGTAATGAC
Organism: Gymnothorax reevesii; assembly: GCA_029721435.1. NCBI lineage: Eukaryota > Metazoa > Chordata > Actinopteri > Anguilliformes > Muraenidae > Gymnothorax > Gymnothorax reevesii. The sequence continues at coordinate 23,139,447 of CM056591.1, read as the reverse complement.
ACATATTTGCCCAGTTAAAATTTCGAAATAAAATAGCAAGTACATGCCACAATAGAAGATTATGATTGCAAAAAACAACATTTCAAATGCACTTGTTGGCCAAAAGTACACGGACACAGAGACAAAAGCAAAAGCAATACACTCATCAACTTCCAGCCATGAAAAGAGTTCAGGAAAGGCCTTTTCCTCACTCAGCATGACTATGCATCGGTGCGTAGGCACCTGTACCCGGAGGAGAACCCAAATTAAAGCTGTTCCACACCATATACAGTTGCAATCAAAATTATTCAACCCCTATTGCAAATTGGGTTTAATAGCAGAATTTACAAACTTTCAGCAGTTTGTGATAAACAGATTAAACAAGAACATTTTAAATAGCTCAACACAACTAATATTACAAGTGGTTTCTCCAAATTGAACTGAAAATGCCATTTTTAATGACTGCTGCAGTCTCAAAATTTTTCAACCCCCCGAATAGAATCCCTTATGAGAACATACACTGTATTTGCAAATCTAGTGTCTCAAGCACACCTAATGCAGCTAATCAACAGCTTAATTAGTTGTATCAGGTTTGCTTGAGATAGAACACATCAAATACTTGCACTCGCTAGGGGTTTGTGGACAGTGGTGTTTGATTGCACCTTAGAAATATGGCTGTCAAAAGAATTGTCCAAAAAGCTAATAGATCACTGCCTAGCACAAACAAGGAGAAGGATACCAAAACACTGCACAGGCACTGAATGTTCGTAGAGATACAGTTGGAAGCATAGTTCGCAAGTTCAGACTTAAAGGAAGAGTGGCTACCAGGATGTGGCAGAAAGAGGAAGCTATCAATGTCTAGCCCCAGATCCCTGAGGAGATGGGTGGTTTGGAACTGGTGGCACTGAGATTGCACTTACACGGCACCGCTGGGGCTTGCTACGGCCTTAGTCACCGGGTAGGTCCACATGGTGTTGGTGGTGTCTAATTGAAAAACTATGCAGCATTAGTCGGATGAAGTTCAGGACCTCTGTGCTGCAATAAGTTGAATAAGAGAGTTGACTGCTCTATACTGGTTACCCCGGAGTTGTAGTATTTTAGCGTAACTTGATACCTGACACAGGACAACATTTTGTGCAGTATGCATTAGTCTATCCAGTTCCTAACCCTCTTTTGTTTTTGTGTTTTCTCTGAGGAACGCTGTCCCCCGGAACTCAGTCCTTGGACCACCTAAGCCCTGTCACTTACCTTATGGTCACCGACTGCTGTCTTTCTGCTGTCCTGATCCCCTCATCCTCTCATCCCCACCTCTCCACTCCCTGGAGCTACAGATGTCACTGCTTGGAAACCTTATTATTCAAAGAATTTTGGATTTTAATTGACTCATCAATCAATTAATTAGCCAGTCTGCGGAGGATGGGCTTCCCCACAATAGCCAGGTTCCTCCTGAGATTTCTTCCCACTGGGGAGTTTTTCCTCACCACTGTTCAAGGCTTTTTTCTCTTTACAGGGAGTTTTTTTGCCTGCTATTTGGGGATGAGGGATTAGAGATTTGTCTGGGCTTTGCCCTTTTCTCTCTGTGAAGCGTCTTTGTGACAGCCTGCCTGTGAAAAGCGCTATCCAAACAAAATTGAATTGAATTGAATTGGTCTCAAAAACTCTTGAGTGACTGCAGGAGACCCGCAGCAAGACTTGGAAGCAGGAGCCACTGAGGTTTCAGTTTGCACAGTAGGGCACATACTAAAAGTTGAAGGTCTCCAAGACATACACCACAACTGATCCAAAAAAACAAGCTCTAATATCCTCAAAACCATAAATAAGCCACAGATGTTTGGGGATATTGCTCTGTAGAGTGATAAAACTGGAATATTTTGGGCTGATGAATCAGTGGTATGTCTGCAGGAGGAATAAAGAAGCATATGCTGTAAACTACACACTGCCTACAGTGAAGAATTGTGGGGACTTTTTCATGCTATGCGGCTCCCTTGCTTCCTCTGGCACTGGAAACCTGCACAGTGTGGAGGGAAAGATGGATTCAATCAAGTACCAGGATATCCAAGGAGAAAATGTCATGCCGTCTGTAGGGAAGCTGACGCTTGGGCATCATTGGACCTTCCAAAAGGGCAATGATCCTAAGCACACCTCAACATCCACCAAGGCTTAGTTTCAGAAGAAGTCTGGGAAGATTCTAGAGAGCCCATCACAGTCGCCTCACTTGAACCCCATAAAAAATCTCTGGTAGGATTTGAAGAAGACAGTTGCAGCACGCAAACCCTAAAATATTAGTGAATTGAAGCCATGAGGACTGGGCTAAGATTCCTTGCGAATGCTGCCATAAACTGACATCTGCCTATGCATCACATTTCCAGCAGGTCAGAGGCTAAAGGGTTTTCTACTAAGTATTAAAGATACTTGTCATGAAGAGATTGAATAATTTTGAGCCTGCAGTAGTCATTAAAAGTGGCATTCTGCGTTAAATTTGGAGAAGCCACTTGTAATATTTGTTGTGTTGAGCCATTTAAATTGTTCTTGTTTGATTTGTTCATTGCAAACAGCTGAAAGTTTGTAAATTTTGCCAGTAAACCTCATTTGCAACGGGGGTTAAATAATTTTGATTGCAACTGTACATGCTTAGGCATTTGGCTGAATAACAAGCTGACTTCACATATGCATATTGAAATTTTGAGCAAAATATTAGGCAGAAATAGCCGTCTTGTACGGAAACAGGGCTTGCTTCAAATTTGAAAACAAAGATTGTGCATAAAACAACGCACCCTGTGCTTGATTATGCTGATATAATTTATAGAAAGGTATCTACTGCTCCTCTTAAACTCCACTTACCATTCTCCTCACAAAAATCTAGTCGAGAGTACCATTGATCCACATTTTTCAACAAAATTTTTTAATTCAAATCTCAACAAATACCGCCTCGCTACTTGCATGATGAATAGGCTACCATGGGACACAGTCCCAGGACATAGGTCCAAAAGATCATTGGTTTAGAATGGAGCTGAGTAGGACTGCATTTTATAACAATGTTTAAAATAATTGAAATCGAATATCAGGAAATAAAACTGAAACCAGATAAATTAATCCCATTTGGACATTGTGAAACATCGATCAAGTCTTTTTATCAAGGCAATTGCTCTTGTGCTAATTATTTTGATTCCATGACGACAATTCAGTTTACTGTATTATTACCTAAAATGTCTTCTTTCACATGAACTGTTTGCTAATGTTTTGTTATTAGGGCCCTACTGAAAATCGGTCTCAAATTACAGTCAGACACCCCGGTTCAAATAAATTTCAAATAAAATAAAAACGTAAATAATGATCATCAGGACCATGGTTTGGCAAATCGGTGCAGACTAACTCAAGTGGCCTATGCAAAGCCCTGACCTCCAATACACTGAACATCCTTGGGATGAACTTGAACCATGCATTGTCACCCAGGCCTTTGCGTTAAACATTAGCTCCTGAACATAAACATCCCTGAAAAAAAAGTATAGATGGTAGCATATGTTCCACTTAAGAACATTTATACTTCAATTTTAAGGTTATTTTCACAGGTAAAAAAAAGTTTCACATTCTATGGCCACTAAAGCGCACCTATAAGTAGTCTTTGGGCAATTTCAAGTTAAATACAAATCAGTATTCCAATTTATGAATCAGGATAGAATGATTTGCAAAAGCAGTACAAACCATAACAGCAGCCTGATCCTTAACAGAGGATATGTTGTGATTTAATTTCGCTTTCTTGGCCCACTCCCTTCGCTTAGCGTCAAATTTCTGCAGCTTCTTCAGCAGGCGCTGCTTATTCGGAAGCTCCGTTTGGCAATGTGGACATTTTTTCTGGGCACAATACATGGTTCCCTGACAGAAAGGACATCTTTTACTTGTGGACCCTCCAGGCATTTTCTCCGAACAGGCAGACCTGTCGAGGATAGATGGGTAGAAAGACAGACAGATTAAGCAAGGGCGGGATTGGTGATTGAAGGTAAATGGGCACAAGGAATGATGGGGTTAATCACTGATGAGAAGAGTAAATCAGCAAATAGGGAAAAAAACAGATTGGAAGATGAAAAGATAGATAGGTAGAATGAAAGATGATTGAAGAATACCGCTTGTTTTTTTCTGGTGTTTTCCAAAAGTGCTATGAAATGAGAAAAGATCATCAATATTGCAGTAGCTTCTTGGTTTTTGAACGCTGCGAAGAAAACACGTTAAAAGCAGATATTTCAAATGTGCAATCATTGACCACAAGATAGACAAGTTAGCTAGTAAGCCAACTTAGCTACTTAGCACTGAGATGCGAGTTTTAATGGTGAGGAATTTTATGAAGGCCTAGAAACAATAAGTATGACTAATACAATTGTATGTAAAATATTTATCCCCTAAATGATGAAAAATTGTTGTAATACAGCCATGTCATACACGCTTGAGGTGACAAACTAGTAACCGCCAAACTACACCACGCACGTAAAAGTCACTACGCACGTGGATTTCACTGCTTGTGTAGTGCGCGACTGAAAAGCTCCAGTTGTTTTCTATTTTACCAGCTGGCAGTTCGGTAGAATTTCAAACACAGATTAGGAATGCATTATGGATTGCAAAATGGCGGAGGGAGGGAATAAGAAAAGGAATAAAGGGATTGAAAATGAGGAAGAAGGAAGAAAATATATGGTTGGAATGAAAGTAGATGTGAAGGGATCTCAGGCCAACCGTGTATTCTCAGATGCGCATGAGGTAGGGAAGTTTGTGAAAAGTGAGGTGGGTGAGGTCAGGGGAGTAAAAATTACTAGAACTGGGCTTGTTATTGAGTGTTGTACAGGGAAGCAAAGGGATAAAGTGTTAAAAATTAAAGACTACGACGGGACAAAAGTCACTTGTTTTTTGTTCAGGGATAGGGTAATATTAAAAGGGGTTATTAGTGGCATCCCTTTGGATATTGAAGCAGAATAGTTTTTGGAGGTAGAGGGAGTGCGTGGTGCAAGGAGGCTCCAAAGCCATCGGAATGGAGAGGAGAGTTTCAGTAATTCACTGATGTTAGAGTTCGAAGGGGAGATGCCACAGATTTCTTATCATTGAACCAGTAATCGATAAACAGGGATTTGTGCTTAAACAGTATATCCTTGTTGTTTCATATACAAAACCCAAAACCAGTGAAGTTGGCACGTTATGTAAATCGTAGATAAAAACAGAATTCAATGATTTGCAAATCCTTTTCAACTTATATTCAATTGAATACACTGCAAAGACAAGATGTTTAATGTTCATACTGAGAAACATAAATTTTTTTTTGCAAATAATGCAAAAAGAAAAGTGTTCTGTGGTCTGACAAGTCCACATTTCAAATTGCTTTAGGAAACTGTGGACGTCGTGTCCTCCGGACCAAAGAGGAAAAAGAACCATCCGGACTGTTATAGGCGCAAAGTTCAAAAGCCAGCATCTGTGATGGTATGGGGGTGTATTAGTGCCCAAGGCATGGGCAACTTACACATATGTGAAGGCACCATTAATGCTGAAAGGTACATACAGGTTTTGGAGCAACATATGTTGCCATCCAAGCAACGTCTTTTTCATGGACGCCCCTGCTTATTTCAGCAAGACAGTGCCAAGCCACATTCTGCACGTGTTACAACAGCATGGCTCTGTAGTAAAAGAGTGCGGGTACTAGACTGGTCTGCCTGTAGTCCAGACCTGTCTCCCATTGAAAATGTGTGGCGCATTATGAAGCGTAAAATACGACAATGGAGACCCCGGACTGTTGAACAACTTAAGCTGTACATCAAGCAAGAATGGGAAAGAGTTCCACCTGAAAAGCTTCAAAAATTGGTCTCCTCAGTTCCCAAAAGTTTACTGAGTGTCGTTAAAAGGAAAGGATGTAAAAAGGATGTAACAAAGTGGTAAAAAGGCCCCTGTGCCAACTTTTTTGCAATGTGTTGCTGCCTTTAAATTCTAAGTTAATGATTATCTGCAAAAAAAAAAAAGGTTTCTCAGTTTGAACAATAAACATCTTGTCTTTGCAGTGTATTCAATTGAATATAAGTTGAAAAGGATTTGCAAATCATTGTATTCTGTTTTTATCAACGATTTACATAACGTGCCACATACACTGGTTTTGGGTTTTGTATATGAAACAACAAGGATATACTGTTTAAGCACAAATCCCTGTTTATCGATGACTGGTTCAATGATAACATTGTGTTGGTTGCTCAGTTATTTAACGGGGAGGGTTTCTTCTACTCCTATAATGAGTTTCTAGTAGAATACAATATCCCTGTGTCACCTGGTGATTTTGCAAAAAAGTCTTTGGAGCAATCTCCTCTGGTGTGATAGCTGCTGGAGGTGGACGTCAAGAGCAGCGGCCAAATATAAAAAGGCAAATTTCACAGCGTGTAGAGAGACTAAGAGCAGATCGAAATAACGAGGCTCGCGCTACCAACAGACCAGACGCCGCCCGTGGTAGAAAACAAGCGAGCTCGAGGCAAACAAAAGAAAAGGGCAATAAATCAAAGATTCCCTTACTCACTGACACTGATCCTGATATGCCGCTAAGTCCCTAACAATAATCTCTCAAGAGACCTTACCGGCTAAAGCGCCAAAGATGCACTGAGACTCTAGCAATAGGCCATTGCCTGTGCACGGTAGCGTGCCAGTTCGCTCCAGCGAGAGTGGGTCTAACAAATGAGCACATCGGCATGTTAATTGGTTCCATCTGATCACAAAACAAAAAGTTCTCCATGTTTTATCCTGCAGTTTTTTTGTTTTTTTTCAATGTCAACTTTGAACTATATTGTTGAATTTTTGGCGGAATGATACCGTTTTTTTAGGGTGTTACATGGCGACTAAACACTGCGCAATAAAATAGTACTCGAATTGACCAATCAGCATCGCGCTTTCGCAAAAGCAAGATCAAGATGGCGGATGACCAAATCCTTCCTGTTTTCCAAATTTTCGTCAAAAAAGCAGGAAAAAAGATGGAAAATTTTCAAATTGAATGTCTCTTGCATACAGACTCTGTTTCTGTAACAAGTGTAGAAACGTTTACACCTACTCGGTGGGCAAAGGCGCTCCATTGTGCTTCGATTTGGGCCACTTTAGATGGAAATGACTGGACAATTTCTGAAAAGGCTGCGCCGATTCTTGAAGCCGAATTCGCTAAACGGGATTTGAAATATGGGTTTCACGACGCATGTTACCGCCGTTTTACAGACTTGAAGCGGATAAATAGTGCAACAAGGCGGTGTGAAGTGAAAAATGTGCCTAAAACTGTATTTTCCCCAAAGAAACTGAGGTCTACTCATGGCCTGATGAGTACGATAGAAACTGCATCAGCTGGGCCTAGGCCTAGTACTAGTAGTGCCATAGCCAGGCCTGCTGCTGCTTCCATGTTATTCAGCAGCAGCAAAAAGCAGTAAAGCCAGCAGGCAGGCCTCCGATAAAAGGAAAACAGGATGATGACAGTGATGTTCAGACCACGGCAGCGGCGGTGGCACCTCCAGTCATGCCAGTGGCAAAAAAAGGCAAGCGGGCTAAGAAAATCTGTTGCACCACGTAGAACGACTGCAGTGTTACTTCCAGTAGCATGCATCATATGCAAGAAGGTCGACAAGTTTTTCACGAAATCCCACAAACGACAGAAGGATAAATTGGTGCTGGCAGAAACTGAGTCTGCAGGTAAGAAGATTCTTCGACAGGACACTTTGTGGTCAATTTAATTTGAATAATTTACTCCTAACTTGTGTAGGGGTGTGTATGCAATTTGCATAATAAATGAAGTTCTTGGTCTTGGCCTCCTGGGAATGAATGAATGACCTAGTAGCTAATTTTACATCATGCAGATTGCACACATTCAGTCCTGTCATTCTGTTTGTCATCTCACCTTATTTATCCTTTTTTTCAGGTCGCTTGTGTGAAGCCGCTCAGCGAAAAGCTGATGAAAGCATCTTTACGCAAGTGCGGGACAGGGATTGTGAGGCGATTGAAGTCTGTTACCATCAAACTTGCTACAAGGAAAACACAAGATTTTTAACGCGTCCGAAAGATGATTCACAGCTCAGGTTAGTCAACATGCAACATTTTTATAATACAGAATGAATCCTGCTACTCCAGCATGGCTAAAATAAGATTTGCACTGCAAAGGCCCCACTCGGATTGCTCGAGCCAAGCATTTCAGTTTGATTTTCACATTTTTCAGGCCAGGTGACCTAGCGAATCTACCATATGCTAAAGCATATAGTGATAAATTAAATAGAAGGTGTGAAAATGTGGAGATACATCTGTCTTCATACAGGTCAGTAAATGCATGTGAAGTATCTTCAGAATTTCAGGAGGTTGAACAAAGAGTTTGGACGTATACAACTTATACAGAATTTCAGCCAGAACATGACATGCATGAGGGCATTTCTGCTCAAGTTGTGTGTTCTGTGAGCCACCTATGTTGAATCAGCAATTTAAATGGCAAGTGGTTTTGACGTCTGACTCTACCCATGCTCCTTCACTGAAAATCCATGGGACCGTCAGAAAATTGTTATTCGGGGTGACCTCCATGAGTCCATCAACACCAACATGTACCCAAATGCACTAACAGTCTCATTACTGAATGTCTTACATTAATTCAAAACAATTACTTTACCATCTTCAGAGGCTTTTTAAAAATCTGTTGCAGTGGGTCACCCCATGCAAATAGTTGGATTCGGTACATGCTGGCATTGAACATTTTCTTCACATTTCAGGACGGACCAACTGAAGCAGCGATTACAGAATGACTTCCCACAGCTGAACTTCCAGAAGCCCAGTCGAAAGAACCTGAGTGAGTTTGTTTTTACGGAGCCAACAGCATTTTTTGACAGATCTTCTTCAGAGACTGGTGAAAGTGCATCAAACAACGAGGACAGTGTACAGTCTACAAGTGCAGATGAAACCAGAGACGGGACCATTGAGGCTCAGGTACCTCCTGCAGCTGCAGTTGGGATGGACATGAAGGCTACGAGAACTATTTTTGGTGCGGGTGTCATTATGAAAAATGTGATCAAGGACACTCCTCATTTTCAGGCCCAATGGCCTCCAACTGCCGCAGATCTCACTGTTTCTGCAGCCCGCTCTGTTCCAGTTGAACTGTACAATTTTCTCGCATGGTGCACTGGTATATCTGATGAACCAACTGTGGACCACTTAATTAGTAATTTACTGTACCTCCTCAAAATGTATATTTCAGATATTTTCATGATATGTCTATACACTTGTTCATTTTTAATTTTAATAAAATCATTATATTGCATGAATCAAAACTTTCCTCATTATCTCCAACTCTTGCTGCAAATCCTAGACAAGAAGTAGTATGCAAAAAAAGGCTTCACTTTCGGTGATAAAATCTAAAGTGCACATTATAACATCATGAGAACACACTTCATTTGGCATGCACCAGGGACACCAGCAGTTTTACAGAAAAGTGATTCTGTGTGGCCATCATGCTGAAGGGTAACCACAACTGTCTATCTGCCTTTACACGATCATGCAACCGGTGGTGTGCTCCCCTGCAAGCTGCCATTATTTGGCCATCTGGCAGTCATCCCACCATCTCCAAGTCTGATATAGACAGACCTGTCAACTTGTTAATCAGCAGACTCTCTAGAATATACTTCCTCTAAGAGTCTTTTGTGAGAGTTCACTGTCAATGGATGATATTGATGGGTGGGTTTGGGTACAAAGTGTTTTTAGCATTGTTCTTTGTGAAGGGAGAGAAGTCTTGGGCAGAATTTGAATTACCCACTTCCCAGAGTGAACACGTCTGTCCAATCACAATAATGTTGGAAATAAGAGAGCTTAGGGGTGCAACAAATCAAATATATGTGGATGATGCCTTTCCCCGATGGTTGCCATTCACAAAGAGACAACGGACCGTTTTGAAGCCCGCTAAACGTAGGTTTCATGGCAGAAACGCCAGAACGCAACGGAGCATGTGTCTGTGTTTACGTATGCAAATTAGATCCTAGAACGAGGAACGCAATTCCTCCAGCATCGAGCATCACGTGACTTTCAGTTTCGTGTGAAGTGATATCATTTGTAGGTATGTAAATGGTGGTTCTCTTTCATAATATTTCGCTCGATGTCTCACTATGGGATGCACGCCTCGCTGCAGCCTCAGAAGCATTAATCTCATTACGCCAATCCTGATTGGCTGGTGAACGTGTCCGTCCGCCCAGGTGGTACACCCACCTTAAATAGCTCATGCGGACGGCACCACGTCATTCAAACACCTCTTCTCACTCGGAGCATATCTCGCGTCCAGGGCTAGTTAGCTGAACTGTCCACAGACGGATTTTCTGTCGCCGGGCGCTACTAGTTTTGGATACCTTTTTGCTTCGTCGGTCACACCAGACCGGACTCAGTGCTCTCCCGCCCTACACGGCTTGGTCAGCACTGTCCTCGACGCCTCACCACGGCACGTCGAGTACCGAAGGCTAGCACACCAGCTACCTCTCGGTTTTCTTCACTCGACGCCCCACCACGGCACGTCGAGCTCCGAGCGCTAGCACACCAGCTACCTCTCGGTTTTCTTCACTCGACGCCCCACCACGGCACGTCGAGCTCCGAGCGCTAGCACACCAGCTACCTCTCGGTTTTCTGCCTCGTCTCCCGGCTTGCACACCAGCTGGCTAGGAATGGAGGCCCAAAACCCCCATACCAAGGGGTACGGAGACTCCGGGACCCGTCCCTGTCGCTGTGGGAACAAGATCTCGAGTAAAGATCCACACCAGGTCTGCTCGAGCTGCCTGGGGCTGGAACACGCCCGTATGGCTTTCGAACTTCCCGGCTCGTGCCAACACTGCGCGGTGTTTACAGCGAAAAGTCTCCGCAGACGGCTAGCCCGCCAGGCTAGCTTGTCTGGAATCGACCCCCTCCTCCCCTCCGACGGTGCTGCCGCCGAGGGCAAGCAGGATTTGGCGGCCGCTACGGCGGCGATTCCGGAGGCTAGCGCCAGCTGGGGCTCCCAGCTCGACCTAGCCGCGGATCCCCCGTGTGAGGAAGACGTCCTAGAACTGGACTATGGGGACGATGAAGATGGCGTCTCTGAACTCCTCATATCAGAGGATGAGGAAGATGACGACGTCTTCATTACTCCGGCTCGGGCCGCGCAGCCCGCGGCCTCCGTCACCTCTCGGGATGGAGATGAGAGTAGCATACCAGCTTCTCCTCTCCCCAGCTCCGACATGCTCGACGTGTGCAAACGCGCTGCTGTCCGGCTGAACATCCCCTGGCCCGTTGTCGTAGCTGAGACCACCAGATCCCGCTACGAGGGGAAGAAATTGCCCTTGGCTAAGAGTGCGACGAAACAACTTCTCCCCGTCTTCCCGGAGCTGCTAGATGAGGTTGCGCGCTCTTGGAAAGACCGCCCTTATAGCAGCAGGAGCCCAGTTCCCGGTGCCTCGTCCCTCGATTGTGAGGCGATGGAGAGCCTGGGTCTGCTCCGCATGCCTCCGATGGAGCCACTCGTGGCAGCGCACCTTCACCCCCGCCTGTCAGCGGTGTCCTCCCGGAGCCCCAGTCTGCCGTCCAAGTCGGACCGTTTTCAGTCAGCCTTGACTGAGAAGGCGTATAAGGCGGCTGCGCTTTCGGCCAGAGCGCTCAATGTCCTCTCCCTGCTCACGGCTTATCAGGCTGAGTTGTGCGAGGATTTTGTGCTAACTCAGGACCCAGCTACATGGGAGGAAATACCGGTCGTCACCGACCTGTGTCTCCGTGTCCAACGCTGCGCGGTCCAGGCCACGGGAAAAGCGCTGGGGACTATGGTCCTACAGGAACGGGCGCGGTGGCTCAATCTCGCCAACCTGTCGGACAGGGAGAAGGATGACATCCTGGACATGCCCATTGTCCCGGAGGGGATCTTCGGTTCCGCGTTGGCTTCTATGCAACGGCGGTGCGAAGCTAAAAAGAAGGAGGATGAAGCTCTCAAGCTCTGCCTCCCTCGAAAGCCCCCTGCTCCTCTTCCGCCTGCTCAGCGTAAGACCTTTGCACAGGCTGCTTCACAGGATTCGCAGTTTAAAATGCCGAAACTGCGGAGGCCTCAGCCCGCCCCGCCTGCTCCGCCAGGTCGGCCCGGCTGGCCTAAAAAGCCCTCGGCCCCGGCTGTAGCTGCGCCTGCGCGACCCGCGCACACCGCCAGCAGCCAGGCCAGGAAAAAGAAGAGAGCGGCCTGACTCCCCCTCTCTCCTCTGGTGACGCAGCTGGAAGTTCCCCGTTCTCCGGCTCCACCTGTTTGGCTTTCGGGCGTGCACCCAGGGGCTCCCCACGCCCCTATCTCCCAGCTGCCTCGGACCGTGCCAGTGCAAGCCGGGAGAGATGGACATTTGACGTCGCGGGGTTTAGCGGTTGCCCCCCTCTCATGTCCACAAGCACGCACATACACAAATGTTTTCACAAAGAGAATAAATTGTGTCCCGCTGTCGCAGCCAGGCCGAGTGCCGAGGGCGCAGCTGAAAATAAAGAAAGCCAAATCTGTCAAAATAAGCACGCCACCCGGGGGCCTTGTCATTCCGCCACAGGAGAACGCCACCGCACTGCGGCTGCGCCCTCTTGTGGTGGGAGGACTGCAGGGCACGTCACCCGGGGGCTGTGTCATTCCGCCACAAGAGGGCGCCACCGCACTGCGGCTGGGCCCTCTTGTGGTGGAAGGGCTGCGGTGCACATCACCTCTCGCCCTCAGATGGCGGAGATGGGTCGCACTGGCAGCCCCACCCTGGGTGTTGAGGACGATTTCGAGGGGGTACAGGCTGCAATTCGCCGCTGTCCCCCCGCGATTCGCCGGCGTTATACACTCCCAGGCGCGGGGAGAGTCAGCTCGTGTTTTACAGGAGGAAATTTTCTCACTGTTAAACAAAGGAGCAATCTGTGTCGTCCCTCCCGCACAATGTCAGAGCGGTTTCTACTCCAGGTATTTCCTAGTCCCCAAACGGGGGGGGAACGGTATTCGCCCTATCCTGGATTTACGGGCTCTGAACAAATATCTCAGGAAGTACAAGTTCAGGATGCTCACACACGCATCCCTGTTGCGTCTTGTACGTCAGAACGATTGGTTCACTTCAATCGATCTGAAAGACGCGTACTTCCACATTCCAATCTATCCTCCCCACAGAAAGTTTCTGAGGTTCGCTTTCCAGGGGATCTGCTACGAGTATCGCGTGCTCCCTTTCGGTCTGTCATTAAGCCCGAGGGTGTTCGTGCGGTGCACGGAGGCAGCAATAGCCCCGCTGAGACGGCGGGGCATCCGTCTGGCCACTTACCTGGACGATTGGCTGCTTTTAGCGCAATCGGAGCAGGAAGCCAGGGCGCACACGCGTATTCTCACACAGCACCTAGTCGATCTGGGTTTTGTGATAAACGCGGAGAAAAGCATGCTGTCCCCAGCGCAAGATGCTATCTTTCTGGGGTTATCCCTGAATTCGGTGTCTTTCACAGCTCGCCTCTCGGCGGAACGGGTGAGAGCTTTCAGGGCATGCCTCGCGCTTTTTTATCCAGGCAGGTTTGTTCCATTCAGATTGTGTCTTCGGTTACTCGGTCTGATGGCGTCTGCCATCCTCGTGATCCGTCTCGGTCGCCTCCACATGAGAGAATTCCAGCTTTGGGTGGCCTCATGCGGGCTAGATCCCGTGCGTCACGGCACGCGGAGAGTCTTGGTCACACTGGAATGCGCCAGGGCGCTGCGTCACTGGCGGACTCCGTCCTTTCTGACCCAGGGGGTCCCAATGGGCTCGGTCCTGTCCAGGAAGGTGGTCACTACAGACGCCAGCCTGACGGGCTGGGGCGGAATTCACGGGGGCCAGTCTGTGAGGGGCCGCTGGAGTGTGGGCCTCCAGCAGTCTCACATAAATTTTCTGGAGCTTTCAGCGGTGTTCCTCTCCCTGAAACATTTCCTTCCATCTCTCATGGGTCATCATGTCCTGGTGAGAACGGACAATACGACGACGGTGGCGTACATCAACCGTCAGGGGGGGTTGCGCTCCCGTCAGTTGCACATGTTGGCACGCAAACTGATCCTGTGGAGCTGCGGCCGTCTCCTCTCCTTGAGAGCGACGCACGTCCCGGGGGTCTTGAACACAGGCGCGGACCTATTGTCCAGGGGTGCGCCGGTGTATGGGGAGTGGACTCTGCACCCGGAGATTGTGGAACAGATATGGGCCCGGTTCGGTCGGGCCGCGGTAGATCTGTTCGCGGCGAGAGAAAACGCGCAGTGCGCGCTGTTTTACTCTCTGCGCGGCATGGATGCTCCCCTTGGCATAGACGCACTAGCGCACGTCTGGCCGCACGAGCTTCTTTACGCGTTCCCTCCCCTGGCCTTGATATCCCCCACTCTGTCCAGAGTGAGGGAACGTGGTCACGCACTGATATTGATTGCTCCGCATTGGCCAGCGATGCATTGGCTAGCGGAAATATATCGGTTACTGTGCGCTCAGCCTTGGCAGCTCCCGCTGCGCAGGGACCTGCTATCGCAGGGGGGGGGGGCGATCCTCCACCCGCACCCGGAACGCCTGGCGTTGTGGGCGTGGCCCCTGAGTGGCTCAGTCTCTCGGCTGTGGGATTGTCACAGCGTGTGATTTCCACTATACAAAACGCTAGGGCCCCATCCACTAGGTCTTTGTATGACTGTAAGTGGAGGGTGTTTGAGGGGTGGTGTCACAGGAACGGCCACGTTTCTTTTCAGTGTCCGGTGAGTGCTATATTGTCATTCTTGCAGGACCTGATTGACAAAGGCAAAGCCTTCTCCACGATTAAGGTGTACTTGGCGGCTATCGCCGCCTGTCACGTGGGGTTTGAAAAGCGAACGGCGAGTCAGCACCCACTGGTTTGCCGTTTTATGAAGGGAGCGCGCAGGCTTCTCCCCGTGTCCAGACCACTGGTGCCACCGTGGGATCTGGCTGTGGTTCTGGAGGGGCTTAAGGGCCCTCCTTTTGAGCCACTGGAAGGGGCAGACTTGAAGCACGTGTCTTTCAAGGCTGTGTTGTTGCTGGCTCTGGCTTCAGCTAAGCGAGTTAGTGACATCCATGCGCTTTCGGTGCATCCGTCATGCGCTCAGCTCTTCCCGGGAGATGTAAGGTTGATTTTGAGGCCCAACCCGGCTTTTGTGCCTAAGGTGGTGGGCTCATGTTCTCCAATTGACCTTCTGGCCTTTGCTGCCTCAACAGAGGTGCAGCAGTCGCACGCGTTATGTCCAGTCCGTGCGGTGCGCATGTACATGGACAGGACTAGGGGATTCAGGAGGAGCGATCAGCTGTTCGTCTCCTGGGCTAATCCTCATAAAGGAAAACCTATCACTAAGCAGCGCCTATCCCATTGGGTGGTGGAGGTGATTGCTTTGGCCTATACGTGTCGGGGTTTGCAGCCGCCTGTGGGCATGCGGGCGCACTCGACTCGGGGCTTGGCCGCATCCTGGGCCTTATTCAGGGGAGTTTCTGTTCAGGACATCTGTGCAGCGGCGAGTTGGTCCTCGCCTCTCACTTTTGTCCGCTTTTATAAGCTGGACGTTTCCGCCCCGTGCGTGGCACGCGCGGTTCTGCTGTCCTGACTGGAACAGAATTGCTTCTCTGTGGGTTGGTGGACGCTGGATAAGCTTGTCTGGCAATACGGGAGCTACGATATCCCATAGTGAGACATCGAGCGAAATATTATGAAAGAGAACTTTAGGTTATTTACATAACCCCGGTTCTCTGAGTAATATGAGTGAGATGTCTCACCAGACAACCCTTCTTGCTGGGGCGAGTGAGAAGAGGTGCTTATCTTGAATGACGTGGTGCCGTCCGCATGAGCTATTTAAGGTGGGTGTACCACCTGGGCGGACGGACACGTTCACCAGCCAATCAGGATTGGCGTAATGAGATTAATGCTTCTGAGGCTGCAGCGAGGCGTGCATCCCATAGTGAGACATCTCACTCATATTACTCAGAGAACCGGGGTTATGTAAATAACCTAAAGATTTACGTGCTTTTATCGCGAAATTAACCGATAGACGGCACGGCGTGGATGTGATTCGGTTCGTCCGCGCTAGCCGGAATATAGTGCAAAATGTTCAACGCCTTTAAAAATTAACTGCAGGATTTTACATGGAGAACTTTTTGCTTTGGGTTGGTAAACAACCATATTCCAAGACAGTATCGTTTGATTTTAGTCCCGCGATCGCTGGAACGAAACTTTTTCAGAGACGTTTTTCTGGCCACTGGCAATGGGCTACAAGGAACGCCAGGCGAAACTGGAGCTTAAACAGAGTCCGGGCAACGCCCCAAATTACTGCCTGCTGGCCCAGGAATCCAATAGGGAGCAAAACGATATCGTCCCGGACTAGAGTAACAAACAGAGCTCTCAAACCATGACATCTGGGATTTGCATGTTGTTAAGATCTCAACCAAGAGTGGAAACCCATCAATTATCCTTGCTGGCTGTGACTGACACTCCAGTTGGTGAAATCTTTTTGTCCTGTAACCATGTTAAAAACAATAAATTGATTAGGTCCTTGCAAAAGAGATGCAATTTCAGTTCCCTGTGTGGTCTCACACTGGAATAAATACATGGAATTTATTGACTGGCAAAAGGTCTGGCTCTTACCGAACTGATACCTGTTGGCCAACAAAGCTAAAGAAATTAAGATATTACATAGATTTTATCCATCGAATGACCATCTAGACAAAAGATTCCAAAAAAAAAAAGGTAACACTGACAATAACACATCCTGAATGTGCTGGCAACAAAAATCAATGGAAATCAAATTTATTAACCCATGGAGGTCTGGATTTGGAGTCACTCAAAATTAAAGTGGAAAAACACACTACAGGCTGATCCAACTTCGATGTAATATCCTTAAAACAAGTCAAAATGATGCTCAGTAGTGTGTGTGGCCTCCACGTGCTTGTATGACCTCCCTACAACGCCTGGGCATGCTCCTGATGAGGTGGCGGATGGTCTCCTGAGGGATCTCCTCCCAGACCTGGACTAAAGCATCCGCCAACTCCTGGACAGCCTGTGGTGCAACGTGGCGTTGGTGGATGGAGCGAGAAATGTCCCAGATGTGCTCAATTGGATTCAGGTCTGGGGAACGGATGGGCCAGTCCATAGCATCAATGCTTTCATCTTGCAGGAACTGCTGACACACTCTAGCCACATGAGGTCAAGTAATGTCTTGCAGTAGGAAGAACCCAGGGCCAACCGCACCAGCATATGGTCTCGCATGGGGTCTGAGGATCTCATCTCGGTTCCTAATGGCAGTCAGGCCACCTCTAGCGAGCACATGGAAGGCTGTGCGGCCCCCCAAAGAAATGCCACCCCACCCCATTACTGACCCACTGCCAAATCGGTCACGCTGGAGGATGTTGCAGGCAGCAGAACGTTCTCCACGGCGTCTTCAGACGGTCACGTGCTCAGTGTGAACCTGCTTTCATCTGTGAAGAGCACAGGGCACCAGTGGCAAATTTGCCAATCTTGGTGTTCGCTGGAAAATTCCAAACGTCCCGCACGGAGTTGAGCTGTAAGCACAACCCCCACCTGTGGACTTCAGGCCCTCATACCATCCTCATGGAGTCGGTTTCTGACTGTTTGAGCAGACACATGCACACTTGTGGCCTGCTGGAGGTCATTTTGCAGGGCTCTGGCAGTGCTCCTCCTGTTCCTCCCTGCACACAGGTGGAGGTAGCGGTCCTGCTGCTGGGTTGTTGCACTCCTACGGCCTCCTCCACGTCTCCTGATGTACTGGCCTGTCTCCTGGTAGCGCCTCCATGCTCTGGGCACTACGCTAACAGACACAGCAAACCTTCTTGCCACAGCTCGTATTGATGTGCCATCCTGGATGAGCTGCACTACCTGAACCACTTGTGTGGGTCCGTTATAGAGTCCGTCTCATGCTACCACGAGAGTGAACGCACAGCCAGTATTCAAAAGTGACCAAAACATCAGCCAGAAAGCAAAGGAACTGAGAAGTGGTCTGTGGTCACCACCTGCAGAATCACTCCTTTATTGGGGTGTCTTGCTAATTGCCTATAATTTCCACCTGTTGTCTATTCCATTTGCACAACAGCATGTGAAATTGATTGTCAATCAGTGTTGCTTCTGAGGTGGACAGTTTGATTTCACAGAAGTGTGATTGACTTGGAGTTACATTGTGTTGTTAAAGTGTTCCCTTTATTTTCTTGAGCAGTATACAATGCATAAAAGCAGCAAATAGGTAATAATTTAAGGAGAAACACACAGGCCATAATCAAGATATCTGTAACATATTCCATCTCAATATCACAGTTTATGAAAAACGGCAACATGTTTCCTTCAGGGCAGTTTGTAAAAGTCTTTTAAAAGAATTTAAAGAGGGGAGTGTTCCCAAGGTAATAGTATTTTGCAACTCATTTCACGCCCAGGGTGCATAAAAGGCGAAAGCAGTTTTACCCAGCTCTGAGTGCACTGGGGGGACATTTAAAAGGATCTGATTAGTTGATCTAGTAGAATAGTTGCCAGTATGGTAGGATAAAAGGCTGGAGATATAAGTTGACACTTTATCTAGCAATGTTTTTACAATAAATGGCACTATGTGTGTTTTTCTCCAATGGTTTTGAGAGGACTAAGCAAGCGATTCATATAATGGTGAGTGCGAGAACCTGAATTTGCAATAAAGCGTAAAGGAGCATGAGCATATATCAAAAGAGATGAAGCAGCATGCATATAAATCAGGTTACCATAGTCTAATGTCGATGAAAATGAGCTTTGCACAGTGTTCTTTCTGGCCTCAAATGAGAAGCATTTTTTAAGGCAGAAAAGAAATCCTCGTTTTGGCCAAAGGCTTTTCATTAAATTGCTAATGTGCATATTAAATGTCATCATCAAGCTATACGCCTGAATATTTATAAGAAGTTACTCTTTCTATACATGGAACCTCCAATTTTGATAATGTAGAATCAATACTCAGAGAGCGAGAACGAGTGAAGGTCATGTATTTGGTCTTTTTTGGATTGAGGACCAACTTCAATTTAAACAATGAATGCTGCAGGGATCGAAAAGCATCCTGCAAGTGCTCTATGGCTTGATTTAGAGAAAGCGCTACCATGTAAACAATTGTGTCATCAGCATACAAGTGTAACTTAGCAGGATTTATTCCATGACCGAAATCATTCATAAAAATCTGAAATAAACTTGACTCAATACTGGCATACATTGACTCCATTAAGCTTTCCCTTAATCAAAAGGCAATCAAAACTTTAAATATTTCTAATCCTTTTAACCCTATAATGCCCAGACACAGACATCATTATATGAAACATATGACTCAGTAATATTTTTGAAGTATTGAAGGGTAGTTTTCAGATCCACTGTTCATCATTAGGTTTTGTGACAGCAAAATATACATGGCTGAACAGAGTTTCTTCTAATTCCAGGAGTATCATATCTGATACAGCCAAATATCAGGACCCCTCCACAACTCAACACTCAAAATTTCAAATTATTTATATGCTCTCTACTATCTCTAGCTATCCCTTAACATGCATAATCATTTTTACCTTGGAATGCTGAACTTCACTGCCAAAGTCCAAGGAAATTCATGAATTCGCATTCTCATGGGAGCAACGACCTTGAAGTGAGTGACTAGGGGAGAGACTACTCCTGTAAAATCACTTCCAGGTGGCAGCACTGTGTATCAGATATGATACAGTGAGCAGTCGTGGTTGTGTTGCATCGTACCAGGTGGGCATGGTCCTTCAAATTTGGTGTATGATACAGGGGGCATTATAGGGTTAAGATTTTTTTGTGAACTTTTATCCCTCCTGGCATGAAGTGTGATAGATGTTAATGTGTTGATGTGTTGTATTTGTATTTGGACAACATTTTGCTCTGTGTAAGATTTATAGTTGTTAAATAAAGTTTTTTGACTCAAAAAAAAAAAAAACCTCAGTGGGCTCAACAAAACTCGCCATATAGTGACGCTGCATGACCAAGCGTCGATGTAAAACGCAAAAGAAGGCCATTATCATCTATATTTGATGCTTATGGTTAGTGTTTGGGCTGAGGGTTAGGGACTGTATAAAAAGATGGACAAAGCTACCGTGATGTCACCCATTGGTTTCAGCATACTATAGACCCATTTACAGCCGACGTCATCAAAAAGATGCGTGCGCATCATGGCATTGGAAGTAGTGGTCTCTCCAATTCAGTCTGACGAGTTATGAATCTGCAAACATTGAATTAGATATTTTACCAGCACCGAAATGTTTGGTTGTTGCGTGTATGGCTGTCAGAATTGATATTCCATCGGTGGACTCAAGTTTTACAGGATTCCGAGAGGATCACATCCGAATAAGGCCCGCTGGCCGCAAGCGAAGCGTCAAGTCAAACTCCGAACGTTGCCTTGATGCTTTTACGTCCACTGAAAGCGTCAGCCGCATCAACTTTAACAGCTGTTAACACGACCATGAAGCCGTGGGTGTCACTGTCAAAATATTCAACAAGACAACAACTTTGAAAACACCGACCGATAAACCTTATTTTAAGTGATGGAAAAAGTGCGAAATTTAGGTAACTGCGCACTATATGTCATATAAAGGCATAATTTTCCTCTTAAATTTAGCTGTCTAGTAAATTAAGATTACGATTCACTTTACTTCACTCAGCAGCAAATTAGCTACTGTAGCTTGCTTAAAAACTTAAATACACACAAAATAACAGATATCCTCTTTAAACGGCGACTTGGTGAAAAAGCAGGTATATCGGTTTCGACAACTGCATGTGAGGTTTCCGTGTGTGCCAGCAACCATGACAAAACAAAATAGTTAAATAACCAAAAAGACAAATGCGATTCTATTGAGTTGATGCTCAATTGAGCAGTGGCGAAAAGCTAAAATCTGATGCACGTCACACGCTGCCAGTGGGCTTTGCTCCATTGAAATTAATGTAACCAATTTTTTGACGCGTCTCTCACTGTTACAGACATCAAATGAAATATGTGAGCATAATGGTAAACTGAGGCAGATTTCCTAATCGCATGACAACTACGCAGTCAAACTCTCTAGCTAGCAAGCCAGCAATACAAAATAATACTTACCCTGCCTTAGAGGTACAATTAGCTGTCAGGACGTAGTTTGTTTTTTTTTATTTTTAATAACCTGCGCGTCATACACGGCAGTTTTATGCTCTTGTGTTTGACTAGGAAGGACCTCTGATTTCGAGGCACAAAACTCCAAGTCTGTCGTGGTATTTAACATTCTGCTTATGTCCGAAGATAACATAGTCATAAGCATCCAGGACTTGTATGCTTGTAGTTCCTCCCTAGTGTACACAGTAGGTTTCTCGATCAAATGGGTATATGTTTCAGGCCACGGAATACTGGGCCTCTAACTAACGTCATCTTCCCACACACTGATACCATGCAGATCTGGAAATGGGTTGCCATTTGTCAAAGTAAATTTGTATTGGTAGAATTCGCGTTCTTTGATGGCGAATGCCCTCGCATAGCGTAACAAGCTATTATGGTCCACCATACTTCTGTTGCCAAGCTGTGCGCGCAGCCTGTTTTGTTTGCAAACAGTTAATGGGTTTATAAAGGAAGCCTCGATTTTGGCAATTTGAATTGCGCCATGTTGTCATTTTGAAACCGGATGTGATTTCTATTGGTCGAGAGCATGTATTGAAGATCTGGGGAGGACCGTGGCTCAGGATCTGACCGTATCGGACAAGGACCATAGGATAGCCACGCTCCTAAAGCATATTCTGGCTTTATCCTTTATTCTAGTCTATATGGGACCATAATTTACAAAAATCAACATCGTGATTTATCAAAGGATACTTAAAACCTGCTATAGCAACCGTAAAATAATGTTAAAAAAACATTATTTAAATGAAAAATCAGGTGGGAAAGTAAGGTCACTTTCTCATAGACTTCTATTGCATTGAACTTCTTTCTGCAACCACCGACGTCGCCATCTGCTGGCCATTAAATAGAATTCCATTTTAGGTACTTCGCATGGGCTTCATTTTTCAGACCAGGGTGCTGCGTCCATCTTTTTACACAGTCTTTGGTTAGGGAATAGCGTTCGTTTTAAACAATGGTCAAAAGAGGACGCCAAAAGTCTCCTCTTGCGTCGTATATCGACGCTTGGTCAGGTTGCGTAGGGATGAGACTGGGCTCTACCGCTACCATATCCTACTATGTGTGAAATTATGTTCCTTTTGAATAATAATAATAATAATAATAATAATAATAAAAATAATAATAAGAATAATAATAATAATATCTATGCAGCTGGGCTGGCGATACAGTAGCAACGCATTTTAGATCACGTAAATGATGCATTCCGGCCCTCATGACAGAACAAGTTTCCGTAAGGCAATGTGGCGACGTATCTCAACTGCGGACGAGTTGCCCCGGGAACTGTGACGTTCCAAGTACCTGTTATGACGCATATGTCAGTATTCCATATTTTTCTGGTTACTTCCAAATTAAGGTCATTCGTACTAAGAAGACAAACGACGCAGTGCACGTCTTTGCAGCAATCTTCAAATTTTTCTTCACAACCAATTTCATATCGTCTGTCTGAAAATCATCATCGGATCAAACGGCATACTTGGTAAAGTACACATTGGCTATTTAATAATTTCAGGTATTTGCTGTAGGAATTATACAAATTTTTCGGAATTGAGATAATGGTTTTAGTAAACAAGAGACTCGGCCGACTGAATATGGAAGTTGTAGTTTGGCAATAATAGCTGACTTGAGCTTTCTGCTGTCTTTTGTAGTCTAGTAAAAAGAGAGGTCGTTTCTGAATCGATGTTAACTAGCACAGTGGTGAGATGTAGGCGGCAAGGTGGTTAGCACTGCTGCCTCACAGCAAGAAGGTCGTGGTTCCGAATCCGGCCTGGTCCCCGGGCGCTGCTCTGTGGCTGCCCACTGCTCCTAGATATAGGATGGGTCAAATGCAGAGGACAAATTATCCCACGGGATTCAATAAAGTATATCTTATGTAGCTAGCAAGCAGCTTTGGATAGATACTGAGCAGGTAAGTTTACTGGCCTATGTGAGGGCATTTTCGTCGTCATAGGCCTGTTCGTTAGGAGGTGGTCATGTATGCAAAATTATGTTGACGAGGGGAGCGAATTAATGCTTTTTTACAATTAATCAGCATTTTATAAATGATCCTGATGGGAATCAATGGTCATGTCTGTGTATGTGTGTGTGTTTCTGTCAGTCTGTCTGTCTGCCCGTGGCTGGGGCCAAGTCTGCTATCTCTGTTTGCCTTGTTTCCAAATGTATTCATACTGAGAAAACAAACGACAGAGTGCACATCTTCTAATTTTTCTTCACAACCGATTTCATATCGTTCTGAAAATCTTCGTCTGTTCTGACGGCAAACTTGGAAAAGTACAAATAATAAATAATTTCAGTTCTTTGTTGAAGGAATTAAACTAATTTTTCGGCTTTGAGTTGATGGCTTTAGGACAGAAGCGACTCGGCCGAATGAATATGGAAGTTGCAATTTAGCAATAATGGCTGACTTGAGCCTTTCGCAATCTTGCAGTAAGTAGTCTGATAAAAAGAGAGGTCGTTACTGAATAGATGTAAACTCGCTCAGTGGTTAGATGTGGCTAGCTAGCAGCTTTGGACAGATACTGAGCAGATAAGTTTACTAGCCTAAGTGAGAGCATTTTTCATTGTCTCGTGTCACCGTACGTTCGAATGTTATCGTAGGTTTCATAGGCCTATTCATCGTTAGCAGGTGTTCGTGTGGTCAGGTATGCAGAATGATGTTGACGTGGTGAGCGAAAATCATGCTTTATTGCAATTAATTGACATTATAGAAATGATACTCATGGGGATCATTGTCATCAATATCATAATATTTGCTTGAGGGTGTAACTGGCTTGACAAATAACTCAGTAAACAATTCACAAAAACAATGGCCTGCAACACAGCCAATGAGGAAACACTTATGATAGCAGACAGTGTGGTTATGACAGGTCCAGCTGTGTACCATGGAGATATCTGTGCCCGCATCTACCATACCACCACCACCCCTATCCCCTCCCCTCGCCTCCGCACTCATTCGTAGCAGACAAGTTTTATTTATCTTGAATAATATATAGAATGTGATTGTCGTTGCAAGCAGCAACGAAAACCGGAAACGAGCAAACTTTTGTGACGAACGTAATCGGAAACGCGAACAAAAGAAATGCGCTGGAAAAGGGTGACGTCACTTTCGCTAGGGTCAATACTCACTTTCTTGACAGTGGCTCACGCTCACAGCCTGGCAACATATTCACTCATACAGTGAACACACCAAATGAAATACCTAAATATTTGATGATCAAAAGTATAGTGTGAAATGCTTCCTGTTCTTTTATAATGAGCATATTTTGGGTTTAAGATTGCTGAAAAGAAATCTTAATTCCACACATAGACACAAGGATCATGGCGATAAACACTATTCTAGTTCTTTGCTAATGGTTTGGTTTGTTCGGCCTGAGCCAGTTGCCAAATTATGTCAGCACTGTTCCAACGCATTTCATTTGTGAAATATATAGCTATTCTCAGCTAAAGATAGCCAGCAAATAACATTATATATCTTTCCAATTTTCTGTTCTTGAAAGATTACTGGCGGTAATTTCAGAAAGAAATTTTATTTGAAATTAATTTACTTGTTGCCAGCGCATGTGTTCTCTGGACTACTTGGAGGCTAACATCAGATTTTATTAGCCTGCATAATTGCACTGTACTGTATTACAGCAAGGAGGTAATAGGCCTATGGGTTATCTATCCGACCTTTGTCGTCCTTACCTTATTCACACTATTGAAATTACTGAAACAGTGTGTAAAATGACCTACAGTAGGAAAAGACGCAAAAAATATGCTCGGTACATCAGGCTGTTGGTTAACTGTGATATATGATGTGATTCAAGCTTTAATTTTTCAGCCGTTGGCTATGTTGTTCAGGAAAGCTACCACTTGCTATATGCATCAAGGGTTGATATGGTGTACTATAATTGAAGCACCTATTACTGAAACCCCATAAGTCACACTTGACTTGACTTGACTTGTGGGGTTTTAGTAATCAGTGCTTCAATTCTACAGGCATAAACCTTAGTCTGATATGATATATCTTCATATGGACTGTTCAGGTTCGTTGACCAGAAACTTGTCTGTTTGAATCCCCTTCAGATTTATAACTGTTATGGACGGGTTCAAAACCATAGAGGTTAATCTGGGCTGCATGCTCATGATCATTATTTGTAACTGAGAAATTTCAAATATCTCCAGAGAAAAAAGTATGGAGACTTCACAACGGAGAGACAGACCACGAGGGAGAGGCAGACTAACCTGGCGACGGGGAGCTGCTGGGAGACTGAGCAGAGCTGAGGAGGAAAGCCAAGGACGATCGCCAAATGTTGGACCAGATGGGAGAGTCAGGGAGATGAGAGCAGAGAGAGAGAAGGACATGAAGGAAGGGAGGCAAAAGCTTAATTTGAAGCGTGGGAGGACTTGTGAGGACTCTGTAGATGGTGAGAGGTTGGACTCTGCTCCTGGATCCTTCCCGTCCCCTGCTTGTGGCGACAGGACTCCGGGACAAGGTCAGATATCGCATTTAGACAGGGCCTGTACCTAGAATTCTGGTGTCCCTCTGCAAAATAGGCTTTGGGGCGTCCTTCAAAGTAGCACCCTCAGAAGAAAATCACTTCATCAGATGATTGACAGGCCCAGGCAGTGTATAAAGGTGGAGCCCTTGGTGAAGAGCCTGATCTGCCTTGTGATGAGCAAGGCCTCATATTTAAAGAGCCTGAAACATGCTAAATAAATCAAATATTATTTTTTACTTTTTGTCCGTTACCATATAGCAGTGTTAATCAACCCTATTCCTACAGATGCATGATCCCTGCAGTTTTTGTTTCAACCATAATTTTTCACTTCGGATTCAACGAAATGGCAGCTCGGTGACATCTGTTGCTGTATGAGATGTGCTTTGATAAGATTCGAGTAAAGAGCTGCTCTTTAGTACATCTGCAGATGCAATGTTGGTCACCGCAATATTGGCAATATAGCCTTGGCATCAGGTGATTGAGTCCTCAAATTTCTCTTTGAAGTTAGCAAATAATGCAATAACAGGTTTAAGACATGGGCAGGAAAAAAAAGGCCATAAACGTGACATTTCTTACAATCGTAGGGGATCGAGGAAAGATCTCCTTTGAGAGGGAAAGATCAGAGAGGGGGCAGGAAAGGTCAGGACCCCAGGATAGTGAGGTAGCCACTTGCAGCAGCGATAGGTCCAGAAAGAGGCGTAGGACGATTGCGGAAGAGGAGAACAGGCTACCCAGTGACATCTCGAGCTCCACTCCCTCAACTGTCAACAGGACCAGGTCCCAAAGCTCAGGTAGGCCATCACCCAGGGGTCAAAAAGACATCACACAGAGATACTGTCATCAGTTTTGTTAGATTCAAGTTCTCTGGAGCAGCACACTGCCTACTATTGAGTATACAAGTTATATGCAGCTTTTGGTATAGCCTCAATGTTAACATGCTTTAAGTAATATCAGTAAAGTAGAGCTGGACTCACGAGAGCCCACACCTCCACCAGCATAGGTGTATTTAAACTTTGGCCTATATCTCAGCTGTACTTTGGCCTAGATATGCCAAAATTCAATCGCTTGTTCCTCCTGTGGTTCTTAAACATCCTGCAAAATGCAGGAGGTAATAAGGCATTCAGCTTCAGTGCTTTCTTTTTCCAATCATTTTCATTACTCAGTAGAACAGTCTATGTCTCCAACTAACAAAAACTAGAAGCTTGGAATTGGTAAAGGAGGAGACTCTTAATTGGGGCATTGCTGGCCATAGACCCTGTGATAGACCCTGTTTGATAGCACGTCCTCAGGAGAATGCTAATTAACTCTATATTGTGTGCGACAGGCTCTTTTAAATCGCTGTACACCTTGGGATCTATGCTGGGACAAGGAGGATGCGGTTCCGTGTATGGTGGAACCCGACGAGCAGATGGGCTGCCGGTGAGTTTCTGCCTTACTGCGCTGTCCACACTTACCACTCTTCTCATGCCCCACCTTGTTCCTGCAAAACCAGGGGGGTAGGAATACACCCTGAAGTTGAAGCTCAATTGAACGCTCAAAGTAGATAGCAGATGATCAACTCGTGGTAGTTTCTCCATTCATCCCCTTTCATTTTGCCTGACTTTTCACATCATATAACTTTACACTAAAAACATTATGAGCCTTTATGTCAGCAATAATATTTTCTGCAGAGAAACTACATTTTGTCGCAGACGGCTTTACTTCATATGTAACATTATGGTCTAATAGTACGCATTTTCAGCCGATGGCACCAGGCTAGGCTAAAAGTGACGTGAAATGCTGGCGACTTTCTGTCGCACAAGACATAAATAACCGTACTGTTTAGACCAGAAGCCCATAACGAATCATAAACAGAAGATGATTGAGCCACAACGCTAACAAAGTGAAGTACCTATGAAGTAATAATTCGCAAAACATCATAACATCGAACGGAATCAGACTATACTGACAGACGCAATCGCTTGCTCGCTGGGAATTACGTGTAAGATACATCTACTAGATGAGTTACCGCTTCTCAGGACGTTGGTTTTACGTCAGTGAGCTGACTTCGAGCCTGCACTGTAGGCGTAGTGCCAACTAAAAACTTGTTCAATTGTGCTTCATACTCTCTGGTTGAAAATAGCGCCATCCCGCTGTCCGCATCTTTTACTTTCTGTGTGCCAAACCAGTTCGCTGGGTTCTGTTGCTCCTCCATCTTAGGATGGGCTTAGATTTTCGCATTTGCTGAATCCTTGTAGCACATTTCCAACCAATAACATGGCCTGTGGTTGCTCATGATATATGTTTACACCAACCACTGGTTATCTTATTACTTTTTCATCCCCTAAATATTTTTATCTGTGCTAAAGGCCTTAGTAAATCAAACCTTGCTCGTCCAATAAATTTAAACAACAAACCTGAGAAACCGATACGCTTCCAACTGCTTTGCTTTGCTTCCGCATGCATAAAGGAATTAAAATGATTTTGTAAAAAATATATTTCTTTTTTTTATTTACTGTTTCAGTGTAGTCATCTTTTAATTCTGTGATCTACATTTCTGTTCCAGGTGGCCATCAAGTTTTTGACCGGCAGTTATTCGAGGACACCTATTTACATTGTGAGTACACAGCTCTCTTTTATCTGTGAGTCATTAAAACACTGTTTATTAGTGGAGCGACTGCATGAGTTTCAAAGACATAATTTCAGAAATCAGAACCCAGCCAGAAAGACAGTTCAGTCTTTATTGCATATGGGCAGTGACTCAGTTTTTTTTTGGTCCAGTACTTCAAAATATTGGATTTAAACATAATATGTGGCTGAAGTATAAACTGGAATGTTTAATTTGCATCTATATGCTACTATCTTGTCAGAGACATTTCAGGATTACAGCCCTTTTTATCCCCCCGGCATATAATGCGGGGGGATATAGCGATCAGTATGTGCGTCCGTCCGTCTATAATAAAATCGTTTCCGGACCAGAACTCGAAAACTATACCACTTACAAACACCAAATTTGGTATGGAGCTTCTCCTTATGGTCTAGTTGTGCCTTTTGGGGGTTTCGGTCCGTCCGTCTGTCCACACAACCTGTAGGTTACACAACGTACAGCCGGGGGCATCCGCCATTGCCAGATGGCTCTTGTTTGTACTGTTTCTGTCCAAATAATTTCAGATTGCGCCGTTGGCCCTCGTCAACCCTACATTACAAGTGTTTAACATTCCCAGTCATTACATTACAGTCCAAAGTGGCTCAGCAGGAGCCAATCCCCGGTGGAGCGATGTCGGGTTAAAGGTCACGTTCACCAGCTTATGCTGATCTAACCTATTTGCGCAGATATTTATTAAATAATTCTGTCATTTAATTTCCAAATGTCTTGTCTCACTAGAATAATTTTCCACAGTTGAACTTGAACCCAGTCAAAGAGTCCTTAGGCTGTCCCCATTATTTTTACACTCATGATCCCAATCTCCTCCACCCAAATCTACAGGCTGGAATGTCCCGGCCTGTACCCCTGGAGGTCGCTCTGATGGAGAGGGCGTGCCGGCCTCCCACCTCCCCGAACCTCATCCAGCTCCTGGACTGGTTTGAGGAGGACGACGAGGTCATCCTGGTGCTGGAGTTTCCGTCCCCTTGTATAGATGTATATGACTGCATCTTGCACCTGGGAGGCTGCATGGGCGAAGACCTGGCTAAAGTCATCATGGCACAGGTGGTGCTGGCTGCCATCCACTGTCGGGACAGGGGTGTCCTGCACAGGGACATCAAGCCGGAGAATCTGCTTATCCAGACGGAGAACCTGGACGTGAAGCTCATTGACTTCGGCGGCGGGGACCTGCTGACAGATTACCCTTACACGAGCTTTGCCGGTCAGAGTCTTTCAGCATCTGTGCACATGGAGCCGTGTTTGTGCTATAATATGCCGGGATAGTAGCATCTACATCATTAGTTCGTAGTCTAAGTTGACTACGCCATCATCTCAGGGCTAAATAGAGCTAAGTTCAGGATATCTGATTATTTTTGAGGTGCTGTGATCACAGTGATCCAATTTAGGCCTTTCAGTGTGTTGAAGGGAATAAGAAAGTTAAGTACTCACAACTATTTGTGTTAAGTTCTGTTTGTGGAACTAGGGGTCATAAATGGACGTTAGCTATGGGTGAATTTGGCAAAGCCTTAAGGACATTTTTTTTTCTGCATAGAGAGTGGTTACAGAGTGAAATAACTTGCTAAATCCTGTCACGGAGGCAGACATTCTGAATTTTTAAGAGCAGGCTGGATATCATAATACCTTCTTGTGTTCATATATTCTAAGTGTAATGCGCAATTTAGTGGTAGGAAAATGCCTTGCTGACTGGCTAGTTCTCACCATGTTATGTTATCATTTTAAAGTCTGTAAATTCATTTCTTTCTACAAGCCCTTCAATGGCTTTCATAAGATTTTGTCAAACAAGATAAGATGTTTGCACTTCAAACGCGTATCTCAGATGCATATTTAAAAATTGTCAGAAATCGAATTCTCTTTGATCCACGCTTCGTACCAGCCGGCAGTGGTCGGCAGTTTTTTCAGAGTAGCGCACAATTGGCCATTGCGCTACAGAGTTGCAAATTGGGAAGGGACTGCTGGGGAGGGGAAAAAAATAGTTGCCTTGGTCGTTGCTCAAGCGCCTCCTGTTGGCCAGACGGGCGCTCTTCAGGAAGATTCTAAGCCTGATCATGTTCGGGTATCCTCCGCCCTCGTTCTGAACTTGCAAAGATTCTACCAATGAGTGTATAAGAAGCGGTGACTGACAGGCGTGTGATTCAGAGGAAACTGTCCACACTCTCCTGAATTGGCAGCAAGGGGTCGCACACGAGCAAGCCTTGTACATAGTTCACCAATTGGGCATTCCAGATTCAGGTGGGATTGGAGATGCCAAATTTATAAAAAAAAGAAAAAAAAGAAAAACAAACAAAAAAAAGTAAAGTCTCCCACTTTTTATCTGTCTTTCACACTTTCAGGTACTCCGCTGTACGCGCCCCCAGAGTGGTTAATCAGTGGCAAGTACTGCGGTCTTCCGGCTACGGTTTGGTCACTGGGGGTGCTACTCTTCGAGCTGGTCTGCGGCTCAATGCCTTTCCAAGAACAGCAGGACATCATCAGGGGAAGATTCCAGTTTAAGGAAGGGCTGTCCGACGGTACGCGAAACTGGATAAACCATATCTTCTACATGTGCTGTTCTGTAATGCCTGGTCTTTCATTTTGCGAATGGCAATGATGACGTAATTCTCCCTTCCAATCCTCTAACTGTACAGACTGCCAGAGTCTGATCCAGTGGTGTCTCCAGAGAGATCCGTGCAACAGACCAGGCCTGGAGGAGATTCTCTGGCATCCGTGGATGACGTGAAGCTGTTAGAGAGGGTTGCTTTCAGGTCAGTGTGAGAAGCTCTGAGAATATGCAAGTAAATTTCATTTGCCATTTTTTCTGATTAAAATTGAAGCACTGATTACTGAAACCGCACAAGTCGTCAAGCAAAGTGTGACTTATGGGGTATTAGTAATAGGTTCAATTAGACTTTTCAAAATTTTCGAAAACAGATGGGTTAGGGATTTGTTTTGGATAGGGATATTTTCTTAAACTTTCCAGCATCTTTTTTGCTTCCAGTCGAACCATGACCCACACAGTCACCAAAGCAAACTAATTTCTCATGTATTAAAAAAATATCCGGAAGTACCTTTTGTATGTTCCATGCTTACCTGACCGAATGTATTGTTAAAATTGCACCATTATTGTCTTTTGTTATTTGCAGTTCATCAGCCTGGAAGAGATGGAAGCCATCATTCTCACTTTGTGGCCCCAGTTGTTTCATTTTTATTTATTTATTAATTCATTTATTTATTTTATTGGGCTCAGTCCGAACAAATAAATGTGGATATTTTAAGATTCTTTTCATATTTGATATCTCGGTGGGGGAACGATACCTTGGTAAATGGACCGCATTCTAGTCACATGATATGACCCCCCAAAGCGCTTTACAACTATGCCTCACATTCACCCTGATGTTGGAGGCTGCCATGCAAGGCGCCTCCCTGCACATCAGGAACAGTGCGGGGTTCAGTGTCTTGCTCAAGGACACTTTGACACGTTCTCTGGAGGAGCCATGGATCGAACCGGGAAACTTATGATTCCGGGGCCACCCACTCTACCTCCTGAGCCATGCATACAGTTTTGGTGACCTTGACCTTCATTTCAAGGTCACAAATCATAAATTTGAATATCTTAAGAACTATTGACTCGATTCTTCTCATATTTGGTACCTAGCTTCATCCCAGTGGGGGAAAGGTACCATGCTGTTTTGGTGTAATTGAGCTTCAGCATAAATTCCAGTATCTTAAGAACTGTTGACTGGATTCTTTTCATGTTGGATACCTGTGATGGCCCCAAAATTCTGATGTTTCCTGGAGGTGATGGAGGTGACAGCTTGTCAAAATAAACATTGCCGTGTTGATACTTTTCAACTGGAAAATTAAACATAGCATATTCTAATTGCAGAAATAACGAAAAACATCCGCAAAAGTCATAATAAAGCATATTAAATGTTGTTGACCCAATGTGTTGACTTTGAGGTTGTTATTTTTATGAAATGTCTCTGCCACTTGATCAGTCAGCCATTACAAATACATACGGTGGTCATGTCAAAGTTAATTACTGAACAGTGATACATTTTTAGATTATTATCCCCCGCTGCGAGATTAGCGCAAAGCGGGCGATATAGTGTTAGGCTTCATCCGTACGTACATACGTTCGTACATCCCTTCATCCGCACAGGCACATAAAATTGAGGCGGCGGGGGATATTGCCATGTTAGTAGCAGACACTTGTTTATTTTATTGTGCGCAAAATGCAATTACAAATAAAGAGCAAAGAAACAAACATAACCAGTTACACAGTAAATGGACAGAAATCATTCATAAACATACAATTACAAAGTACACGTGTGTGTGTGTGTGAGTGAGTGAGAATGAGTTTGTGAGTGTGTATCAGAGGGAACAGGAGTTGGGGGAACAGGAGGAGGGGATGATGCAGTGAGTCTCAGTGGTTCTCCATCACCGCAGAGCAGCGAAGATCTTGTCTTCCCGGAGTGTAGTACCTTGGTTTCCTTTTTCAGGGCTCTGGTAAAGCTCACAACCTCAACCATTTCTCCAGACTGTAGTGGGCACTGCTTCCACCCTCTGATGGGCAATTATGCCTCAAGTCCGCTATAATAATGTGATGATATTGTGTGAGAGATGGAAGGATCAGTATCCAACCATTAACACCACCTCCAGTGAATTGGCTGATACCAGCCAGAGCTGCTTCATAGCACTGCTTTGGAGGACCAGGGGTTAGGGTTGGATGGGGATGTGGGGGAAAGGGAGGGTAATGCATTTTTATGTGTGAGGTGTTATGACTTGTGATTTTTTTTCCAACAAAGAAAACCCGCAAAGAAAACTCAAACAAATTTATTCTTCAATTAAAAAAAAAAAAAAAGTTCTTCAAAAAAATATCCATTATTTAATTCCTAATGACACTCCAATTCCACCAATTAACTCTGTTGCCACATCAAAACTCTGCTTCTGCTCTGCTCTCCTCGCTTTGCATTGTAGAGTTTTAACTTACACTTGCAGATGTAGCGACAACCTGTAGTTACTGACAGTGGTTTTCTGAAGTGTTCCTGAGCCCATCTGGTGATGTGCTTTACACACTGATTTCGGTTTTTGATGCAGTACCGCCTGAGGGATCGAAGGTCACGGGCATTCAATGATCGTTTTCTGCCTTGTCGCTTACGTGCAGTGATTTCTCCAGATTCTTTGAACCTTTTGACGATATTACGGACCGTAGATGATGAAATCCCTAAATTTCTTGCAATAGCGTTTGAGGAATGTTGTTTTTATACTGTTCGACAATCAGCTCACGCATTTGTTCGCTAAGTGGTTACCCTCGCCCCATCCTTGTTTGTGAATGACTGAGCATTTCAGGGAAGCTGCTTTTATACCCAGTCATGTCACCCACCTGTTCCCAATTAGCCCGTTCACCTGTCAGATGTTCCAAATAAGTGATTGATGAGCATTCCTCAACTCTTTCAGTCTTTTTTGCCACTTGTGCCAGTTTTTTTGAAACATGTTGCAGGCATCAAATTCCAAATGAGCTAATATTTACAAAACATCACAAAGTTTACCTGTTTGAACATTAAGTAACTTGTCTTTGCAGTGTATTCAATTGATTTGCAAATAATTGTATTCTGGTTTTATTTACAATTTACACAACATGCCAACTTCACTGGTTTTGGGTTTTGTAGTAAAAACAGACCGGAACTTGAGTAGCCTCTTGTTCACTTGCAGCCCGTGGTAGAAGATGCGCTAGATCACGAGCTTCTTGTTGCTCATGAATAAGTTGTTTCCGAGACAAAATTTCATAAGAATGATCTGTCAAGGACAAGTCTGAAGATTTCCCAGACATCTCCCGACTGGAACGTTCCTGATGAAAAGACAGCCCAATGAAGGTGTCAGCCAGGTTAAAGTCTGTTAGAAATCGCAGATTTGTATGTTTGTTTTTAGAATGTTTTAGTCATTTTTATTGCCATTTATTTATTTATTTATTTATCATATTTATTCGTTTAGAGTGTGTATGTTTCTGTTAACGATTGCGATGTCTTTAGTCTTGAACGTTTTTCTTTCGTTTCCGTCTTGTCGCGTCTTGTCAGTCTTCACACTCTCTTCCCTATACTTCGGTGAGGTAATTCCACTTCCTTCTCTCTGGCTGTTCTCATTGGCTATCCGCACCGAAGAATAGTTAGCGAGGCACGGGTGATTAGTTAGATCAGAGTTCGAACTCAACCTGTTTCCCCTCGCACCCAAGGATGTTTTATATTTCACTGGATATACAATTGGAAAATGGCCGCCCATTCATTTCAATGGAAATTGCTCAGTGGCGCAGCGTGCCGACATGGGGGCCAAGCTTCCGGAGCCACGCGGACATGCGCTGTGTGATTTTTGCTCACACATGCGTAGTGTGGGGCTTATGAACGCGCTGGTATCCGAGGTATCCATGACAACGGCTTGGGCTCGTGGAACTCCGACCTCGGGTGCGTGTTCACGATCACTTTTCACCGGAAATGGAAGTCTGACCACTGCAGACTGCACCTTGATGTACGGAACACAAAGCATAGCCGCCGATAAAGGTTTAATTATGGTTTGAGACTCTATTTTAAAACACAAATGCAATAACAAATGTTAAAAACGACTTTGACAGGGAAGTAATACTATTGATTTCAACTCAAAAATCTCGGCCAAATAGTTGACTTGCTGTTGCGTAACTTTAATATGACATTGCTCAGGGGTGCGCTTCCCGAAGTCACAGATGCTAACTTCCATAGTTCCATAGTTAACAAACAATCCCGATTTGGAAAGTCGCCAGATTAAGCGAGAAAGTCGTCAAGTTGGCAACTCTAAGACTTTAGCGAAATCGGCAGTGCATCGTTCATTTTCGGCAGGGTGACATGCTAAAATAAGCGAATTTACGAGAATGTGGATGTAACAGCTACGTCTTACAATTCATTGTTAAACATCTGCATTAACAATAACGTCATATTTGGAAGTTTTACTGACCAACCGAAGGAGACACGCCTGATTCCGCTATCTCTGAAAGCAGCCTGGGCCGGTACGCGCAAGCGCAATAAATGGCAAAGACGGATGCGAATGAAGATGTAGCAGTTTCATAGTCATGCTACGAGTCAACAGTTTATGTTGCGGTTTTTGCAGTTTCGGTAGCGGGGTATTATTTTTCTGTTGCTATTTCCGCGATTAATGTAGGCATTTCAAAGTTTTTGTGTGCTGAGGCTACGTTTTCTTTGGTAGGCCTGACAGTAGTTTGAACCATGATAGTTGGAGCGATTGTCGCTCGAACAACAATGTTTCCAGGAGCACTCCGGTCTGATTTTCACCGCGGGAAGCTTAAAAACTTGGTATTTATGCCTAGATACGGCAGTTGTGATCGAAAATACAATACTAATTTGTCATTTTGGAATATTATTTTGTGATTATATAAAAACTTGCTACAATACAATTTACCATTTAAATGAAGAGACTTTCGGCAATCATTCTTTGGAAGGAAAAAAAATCTAACGATTTGCCATTTTAGTGCATTTAAAGAGATGAGCTCCACCAGCGAAATTTTTAAATTCATTAACCATTAACATTCTAAATAGGTAAATATATATACTAAGCTCTTTCACTCACTGAAATCTCTGTGGTGTAGTGGATAGAGCTCGTGTCTTGACAATGTTCTGAAACCACACATTGAAGGATCGGCTCCAATAAAGTGAAGGCTTTTTTTTCTGACGCAGTCCTTTTATTCATGGCAAGCGTGCTCCGATGAACAAGTGATCATTAAATTTAGAAGATTTGTGTGTCACGTTGTCTCCTTTGATATACGTGGTAAATATTTATGTAAGGTCACCCACCTTATTTATGGGCGTAAAAATACACACACACACAGACAATGGAATATAAAAAGTAAACATTTTTATTTCTTTTTCCTAACTTAAAAATTATTTAATTGAGTGAAACAACAAAAAATGGCATAAGACCACAGAAAAAATATATTCTGATGACCTCGGATGGAGATGCAGCGCAGTGGATTTTGGGGGGGGGGGTTATGAAGGGATTGCCAGCTAGACATTACTAAGGAGAGCAGCAGCTCTAAGGAGCGCACTACAGAGGATTGGTGGTGGAAGCTCCGGTCTGTCTGCCTCCTCTTACTCCTGAGGAGTGTTTTGTCCATGCTAAGCC
This sequence comes from Gymnothorax reevesii, assembly GCA_029721435.1. Classification (NCBI taxonomy): domain Eukaryota; kingdom Metazoa; phylum Chordata; class Actinopteri; order Anguilliformes; family Muraenidae; genus Gymnothorax; species Gymnothorax reevesii. The sequence continues at coordinate 23,103,095 of CM056591.1, read as the reverse complement.
CAGAAATCCTGTCGGGAGTCCCAGGGGTATAGGTATCTGTTTCATGCACAATGCCCTAACATGAGTGCCTTCCCCCCTCTGCCCACTTCCTCTAAGCCCATTTACGCCTTGCCCCTTGCAGTTTGATTCCCAGGGCCCCCCAACATTGGGCACCCACACGCAGGACCCCTCAACATTGGCCATCCTCTCACTGGGCCACTGGGTCATTCCGTGTGGTTTCACCAGATGGTGGTTGCCACACCATTTTCAAATTAGTCATAAATTTGTATGTCACTAGATAGTCACAAAAGTACTTTCTATGCAAAATTGTAGGCCTGTAGCTCAAATAGTTACTGAGTTGTGGGGGTCTTAAATTTTCAGTAATTGGGCTATAAATATCCAAGAAAAGCCTCGCCATGTATGCATTGCAAATCGGTGTCAACATATCTACAGGGATGCCTCTAAGCTAGACCTTGTGACACAAAAAGGGCATTATAGTTTTTGAAAGTAGTCATCTTAAACAATTAACATTTCAAAAAGAACAAAATATACATAATACTGCCATTGGAATGACTACTAATACTTGTATCCCAATTTAAAGTACTGAGGAGCAAATAATGATTTTGGCATCACCCATGCCATTTTGGATAAGAATATCACAGTAACTACAAATATAACCCTGCTGCTTTTTTGTACAGTGATAGCAGACAGATGGAACTCCACATTGGGCTCCCTCTGGCATGGCCTTCTGTGTTCCAGGGCTGCTCTTTCCCCTGAGTCTCCAGAATCCTCAGACTGGCAGTTTGTCTACATCCTGCACAGCATGGCTGTCACAGCAAATGTCCAGCTCCCTGAAGATGAGAGGATCTCTGTAAAGGATGCTGAAGATGACCGTGCATTCCACAGACCACAAGAATGACAAATGTTATGCAAAAAGACCACCACCTCCCCCACCACCTTTTTTTTTATCAACACTTTCCCATCCACTGTCATAACCCAGGTAGCAAGCCAACGTTGGCCCAACGTGATTTTGGTTGGTAATCTCAAGACAATGTTGGCCCAACGTTGGCATAACATTGTCAAGGTCTGTAACTGTTTGGAAACTTTGTCAATGTTGGCCCAACGTTGGCATAACGTTGCCAAGGTTGGTAATTGTTTGCAAATTTTAGGCCACCATGCCAATGTTGGCCCAACGTTGGCATAACATTGTCAAGGTCGGTAACTGTTTGGAAACTTTGTCAACGTTGGCATAATGTTGCAAAGGTTGATAATTGTTTGCAAATTTTAGGCCACAGTGCCAATGTTGGCCCAACGTTGGCATAACATTGTCAAGGTCGGTTATGGTTTTGAAACTTCACCGGGTAAAGTTGAGAAGAGCTGGAAGATTGCAGCAAGATTGGCATGCTTAAAATCTTAAGTGTTACGGCCAAAATGTTGATGAAAGCTGGACTTTGTTAGGGTATCTCCTGAGGCGCGCCGGTCTCCGCTCGGGTCTGCTCAGCTCCACTGATGACCGCTAGCCACTTCTTGGGGCTTTAGGGCCGCCAGCCTTCTTGCTTCTGCTTCTGCCTCTTCCTTTTCCAGCCACAATGATGAAGTTGAAATAAAAAAGTGGTCTTGTAGAATTTTGAGAATTTTTTTAGGAGGATGATGTGATGAGAAGAGTTGTAGGCAGAGAAATCTTAAGTCCAGTAGAAATCTACAGTTGAAATTTTGTCCACGTTTACTCGATGTTGTGCAATGCTCAGCTGCACTGCTCAGATCACTATAGCCAATCAATGCAACTTTCCAACCAACGTTGCACTCCACTGGGGTCTGCTGAGCTCCTCTGCATGATAGCGAGCTGCGTCCAGTACAAGATTTCTTGCACTCTTGAGTGCAAATTCTCTGACGTTTGGCTCTTTTTTTTTTTTTTTTTTCCCACCATTCAGCTGTGCTGATGGCCTACGCCGACTGTGTGATTCTGCCTTAAATGTTCGGAAACTGCAAACGTCGGGCTGACATTGGCATAATGTTTGCAACGCTGGCAAATTTTTGGACACCTTGCCAACCTGGGATGATGATTGTAACATTGGCTTTTTACCCCTCAGCTCGACATGGGCACAAGGGGTATTGTCGTCCCTTCGGCGGGCGGGCGGGCGTCCGCCAATTTTGTCCGGGCTATTTCTCTGTAACCACTTGGGTTAGAAAGTTCATATTGCATATTCACCATGGGGGGTAGGTTTGCCTTTGAGGATTTGTCCCAGTTTGACCTTTGACCTTGCAGCAGTGACCTTCAGGGCTGAGGGGTATTGCCCGCTTCAGCAAGGCCCATTTTTAAATTTTGCCATTGATCCTGGAGGTATATGATAACATTTAAACAATACAGGTGCATCTCAAAAAAATTGAATATCATGAAAAAGTCTATTTTTTTTACTGCAACTTTCATATATTTAAGATTAATTGCATGTAAATTGAAGTATTACACTCAATACTTGGTCAGGGCTCATCTTGCATGAATGACTGCATCATGCGTCGTGGCATGGTGGCGATCAGCCTGTTGCACTGGTGAGGTGTTATGAAAGCCCAGGTTGCTTTGATGGAAGTCTTCTGCTCAACTGTACTGTATACAAAGTTTGTTATTAACACTCCAAAGTATCCCAGATAGCAATAATTCTGGCTGTAGTTTGGCATGCATGTAGCAATTTTGTGATGGGGTAAGCAAGGTCAAGGCCTTTGGCTGACCTGTGGTATGATTCTGGTTTACCATAAGAGATAGAATAGCACCAGTGTAAAGCCAGCCACTGGCTGAGTGATGGCATAGGTTTGGTTGACCAGAAGACTTAGTCAAGAGCGGGAGGGGACATCGTCTCATGATGTACCCTGATACATTTTTTCATCATTTTATGAGGCCCAAAGATTGAGCAAAGATGGGAAATTTTCAGAAGTTTGCTCCCAGAGGAGTTTTGGGTGAGGTTTGGCCAACTTTCATTTAGATTTTGACATTTCAAACTTGGGCCATTTAGGGGCTGTACATCCTTCCAAAACTTAACCAAACAGCTCGCCACATTTGGGCCACAATTGGGGAAAAATGATTGAGCCAGCTGGGATTTCACTTTCTTTTTAGCTCAAAACTAAAACAAATCTATCAGAGGATAGTCATATATGACACCTAAAGCTTGAAAAAACTGTTATCTTCTTGATTAGCGGAGGGATCTGTTCTGAACTCTTGACTAAGATGGTAGAGTCATCTGGCAACTCAGTTATGTACACATGATTTCCACACACATTTAAGGGCTCTTTGTCATGGGTATTTCTTTTGGAAATAGACAACAATTCTGCAACGTAGGGCCGCTATCACAGCACCCCAGGCCTCAATAACACCTCAGCAGTGCCACAGGCTGATCGCCTCCATGCCACGATGCATGATGCAGTCATTCATGCAAGCGGAGCCCCGACCAATTATTGAGTGTATAAACAAAGACATTTTTTAGAATGTAGACTACTGTAGATTGCATTATCAATCCATTTTTTAAACGATTATTATGTGGCATTCTAATATTTTGAGATACCGGACTTTTGTTTTTCATAAACTTTAAGCCGTAATCATCAGAATTTTAAATTTTAAAGGGGTTTTAAATATTTCACTTTATGTGTAAATAATCAAATGTATGAAGGTTTCACTTTTTGAGCACAACTAAAGAAAAAAAACGAACTTTTGCACGATATCCTTATTTTTTGAGATACACCTGTAGCCTGCAACACGTCTTCCACATAAAGGAAAGGAATGGGATGTGTGGCACATTTCTGAGATGAATTGCAAGACAATGTCGAGATATATATACATTTTTTATCAGTTGCCTCGGGATTCCGTAAGCCTAATTTAATCGGTTTCAGCAAGTGGCACAGAAACTAAATTATAATACGTCATATCACAGCGACCGTGAAAAAAATGTGTCGACCTCATTTCGGATACCGTTTCATTCGGCAAGATACTTAAGAACAGCGGAACACAGAGGTGATTGCAACTGGTCTGCTGCGATCTCCGCCCTGTAAACCAACGAAGAACACGCGTGAGCTTCACTTGGAACTCCAATATTATGGTGAGTTTTCAATTTAACCTTACAATTTCTGATAGATGACGAATTGGCATATCCATAGTCGATAACATTTCACAGATTTATGCAGCGATTTCAATCTTGTAACTGAATGGGTTATGACCCTTACGAACACGATTCTGATATCAATTCGCTTTTTCACCGGAATACTGATTTTGCAGTGCTTCTCGCCTATCCTATGAAGTACTCAGAATCTCTTATTGTTGCTACAAATGCCACAACGTGTTCACATCTAGACGAAAATCAGAGGGGCCACGTGCCAACTTTTAAGGGCGCGACGACACAACCAGCTGTTTGCGCGAGCCAACAAATTCCGTTAAACGACGTTGGCTAACGAGTTCTCTCCGCTGTCAGCTAAGGTAATACTCAGCCAGATTGCGTTGCTTATCATATGAATTTTAATGAGAATTATTTCTTAGTGATTTGTGTATAAATATTATATAACCTACTTATAATAATTAGAAACTTGGGACAACAATCTGTTAGGTATTTATTATTTCTCATAGGCTATTGTTTTGATTTTCGTTGACTGCCGAGTGTCGACTTGCTTTGGCGAGCTTGTGGCTTGGCAGTAATCTTAGCAAGCGGCATCACCGCCTAGCTGTGCCGTCATTAAAAAAAAAAATTCAAACTTTTAGGCTTTCAGAAATTTTCAAGCAAATGTTACCCGCACTAACTTATGGCGGAAAAACTACTCGGAAAGAACAATTAAACGCCACGCAAAAAGACTGGTTCAAGAGCAGCTGAGTAACATTTTGATTGATTACTCAAGACCAATAACAGAAAACACACTGTCGGAGAGTTACATAGAGGTGGATCCACAATGCGAAAATTACAATGCAGAAACGCAATTTCAGAAACAGTCTTACTATAATGGTGAATTTGATGGTGATGCTGACAGCAGTGATTTTGACTATTCTGATTCAAAGTCCAACATAGGCAGGATATCAGATTGTGAGTCCAGTGATGAAGCGTCTGATGATGAGGTAGCCTCTCCTTCCCTAAGAGATGAGCAAAAGGAATGGGCTGCCATAAGCAACACACCCCTTTGTCATGTTAACAGTTTGTTGGGGATATTGAAAAAATACTTCCCAAGCCTCCCTAAAGATGCGCGCACTCTTTTAGGTACTCCCACTAAGAACACAGTTGAAGAGATTGCAGGTGGCACCATGTACAGTTTTGGAATTGAAAAAGGTGTAAGCACTGTTTTAGAAGCCATGGAATCTTTGCCAAATTGTGTGACATTACAATTTAACATAGATGGCCTACCATTATTTAAGAATAGCTGTGAGCAACTCTGGCCCATACTTGGAATTGTTGAGGAAGATGAGAGTAAGCCCCCCTTTGTAATCAGTTTGTTACTGGGAAAAAAGAAACCCATGAATGTAAATAATTACTTGCAAGGATTTGCTGTAGAACTGGAAAGGCTGCTGAATGAGGGTCTCGTTGTGAAGGGTAGGGTGTTAAAAGTCCACATTTCAAAGTTTGTGTGTGATGCCCCGGCCAGGGCCTTTGTTAAAAATATAAAGGCCCACAATTCATACCATGGTTGTGAGAAATGCACTCAAGAGGGTATCTGGGAACACAACCGAATGACATTCCCAGATACTGCTGCCCCTTTAAGAACTGATGAGACTTTCATCATGCAGTCTGATGAACACCACCATAGAGGTGTGAGTGTCCTTCAGGGGATGGTGGGCATGGTCTCTCAGTTTCCACTGGATTTCATGCATCTTGTTTGCTTGGGGGTGATGAAAACATTAATGAAACTTTGGACAAAGGGTCCTCTTCCCACTCGACTAGGGATGCAACAGATACAGCTGATATCAGCACGCATTCTGAGTTTCATGGTGCACATGCCAAGAAAGTTTGTGCGAAAGGGGAGATCCCTTTTAGAAATGGACAGGTGGAAGGCCACTGAATTCAGGAATTTTCTACTTTACACAGGGCCTGTAGCCTTATGGGGGCATATGCCTGAAGAGTTATATCATAACTTTCTTATTCTGCATGTTGCAATCACCATTTTATGCTGTCCCCACCTATGCTCTAAGTTCTGCGACTTTGCTGGGCAATTATTGGTCATATATGCTCAGAATTTCAAGTCAATTTATGGGAATTATGTGGCGTATAACATTCATGGATTAGTCCATTTAGCCAGTGATGCCAGGCAGTTTGGGGCACTTCATTCTTTCTCAGCATTCCCATTTGAGAATTTTCTACAGGCACTGAAAAAGACCATACGAGGTACAAAAAATCCTCTGCAGCAAGTCGTAAGGAGGATTTCTGAGAGACAGGACTATTTTAGGAAAGGTGGAGTAGTCAGATCAAAAATTGGGTGCAAAAATCAGCACAGAGAAGGGCCTTTGCCACCTAGTATGAATTAATTCTCACTACAGGCAAGGCAGTACAAACAACATGAACTAACTGGGATGCGAGTCTCTATTAGCACAGGTGACAATGCCATTATGGCGAATGGTGACATTTTCATTGTCAAAAATATTGTATCGCTTGGAAGCACCGCATATTTAATTTGCCTCAAGTTTCAAAGTAAGTCAGCTTTTTTCAACTATCCTGTAGATTCAATGAAGCTGAATATAGCATTCGTAAAAAACCTAGGAACAGTCCTGATCACAGTCCCTACAGATCACCCAATGTCTAAAGTTGTTTTGTTGCCACACAAAGATGGGTTTGTGTCATACCCTTTACTCCACACAGTGAAAGATTAGTATTTTCTAAAATATTCTGGCTCCCCTTACCAAATTGATCATATCACATTAATCTTATCTTCATTTGTTCTTATCTTGTTAAATATTAGATGTATTCGATTGTGATTTTTACGGAAACAAACGAAACCGAAATCATCGCAAGCAACTGGCTGAGTTCAGATAAAAAAGTGTCATTTTGGCCACCATATAAGAATACTGAAAAATGTAAGAAAGCAGTTGAATTGCAAGCAATGCCTGATGAGGAATGGAGTGAATTTGAAGTACAGTGGATCAGCCAATACGGTAAGTAGTTAATAATAATAATAATATTATCATGCAATAATACATAAGGAGCACCGTACTGTGAGATAAGACCAAGTGCTGTAGATCAGCACAGCAGTACCAACTTCATGGTAAAGTGGAACTGGGTAATTTCATGCCAAATGGTCAGATTTTTGGAAAGTTGGGAACTTGGATGATGCCAACCCTGTAAGGACTTGAAATCAATATTTTTTTGGATGTAGCCAAATTCCCACTGACCATGTAGTATGGAATGACCCAACGTCAGGTGTATTATTGCAAATATACAACAGTTTTACCAACACATTTATAAATTTGAGTAAAACCCAATGAATGAAAATTCTACTTTTTAAAAACTGCCATTTTAAAGACTGAACAGCGTTTCTGAAGTGTTGCTAGGTTATGATTTTTTTTGCTAGCTTGTGTCTCATCATGAGGTAATGGCACTACTTGTCCCTCTGCCAATCACAGTCCAAGGTTGGAACGAACTGTTATACAATAAATGAATAATAATAATAATTTCATTTTTGTGCAGCATCTTCCTCATTGCTCTTGCAATAACATGATTCATGTCTTCTCTGTCCAAACATGCTGTAGACACATATGAAAAGGCAAGAAAAAAAATACACAAGTTTGCAAAAGGGAGAGGCATCGAATCAACTGACGAGGACAGCATGAGAGTGAGAGTGTAAGTCAACCAAATGGGATTGTTGGGTGATACCGGTGAATTTTTCTAGCCCAAAGAATGGATCAACTCTATTAAAGCTATCTTTAAACGGTCACACATACCCACACTCAAAAAGGCAAATGCAAATGGCGTACTGCTCCATTTGTGTAAGATGGAAATTGACAGGTGGAAGGCAACCAAATTCAAATTCTTTTTTCCTTCACACAAGCTGAAGATACCGATTCTGGTTTTTGATTGGTACCCTACTGAAATCACGGAGAGGATCAGCATGGTTTAACTTTAGATCACCCCTTCCAGGATGCTTTGAGAAGGGTAGGGGGTAGCTGTCTAAGGAAGAAAACCAGTCATTTAAAAGGAATATAACATTACTGATTCGAGCTTTAATATCGATTGTTATTTGCTGAGCAATCCCTACCCTTGAAAATTATCCAAGTAATCTGGTAACTTTTTTATTTGTCCTATTGGTCTTGCACCTATATCCATTAATTTTTGAAGGTAGCAGTACGCCTTTCCAGATTGTTCTAGAGAAATAGAGTCCCTTGTTGTAATAAGATAAATCTGCATGGAGTTTTTTTTTTTCTTTTCAACAGGCCATCATCCAGATATGGGCCACAAAATGGATACCATGGCATCTTGCAAAATGGTATGCCATTTATCTATTTGTTGACAATTCACGTGTCAGTTTTTGGGGATAAAATAAAAAAGGCAGGTGATTGCAATGTTTTGAGTGCAGGAGGGGGCAGGATGTAGCCTGGGTAAGATTCATGCAGCTGTGTGGCCCTTGAACAAGGCCAATTAACCCAGTAGTGCTCCAGGGGGATTGTCCCCTGCTTAATCATATCAACTGTAAATCACGTTGAATAAAAGATTCAACTAAATAACAAATTTCAAGTTAAATTTCTAGTGTATCCAGTGCTTGCATAATCGTGATTATTTCATCCATGTGAATGTTTTTGTCAGTCAAAATAGCTCCAATTGTTCATAAGTTGCAGCTCCATTCCAAGCTTAGTTGCCATTTTGAACCCAGTGAAAAGATCTGCACTGCAAAAAATGAAAGATTAAAATACTAGGGAAGATGAATTTACTTATATAAAAAAGGAACTGGTTACCTTTAAAATAATAGATATGACCAAAACAAACAGGACCAAATAAATGTTTTCTCTGATAACGCTTGCAAGACCGTTTGAAGGCTAGGATGAACATAAAATGCCAAAGTGATCGTTGGAAAACTTTCAAAGCCAGGTTTGGAGATATTTCAGACGAAGATGTGGCCAAACATTTGCTGGGTACACAAGTAAACTTGAGACCCACTGGTGCAAAGCGCTCGATTTCCCTATATTCCTCGCACTTTTAGACCGCTCAGAGTAGTCTACTTGAAATGGTGCTATATTTGTAACTAGGCACATTTATAATAATTTCTAGAGGCTTTCTGGCAGTACAGTAGACAGTTCTGAGAATAATGTGTTATTCTCGCCAATTCTGGTGTTGGTTTCGGGTCGCTTTGTTTTCATTAGCAACAGTGTTTTTCTCGCTTTTGTGAAGAAATACAGCATGAAAATGAGGGAAAGGCCAATACCGATGCTAATGAGATGTCGAATCCCACTTGTGTAGTACCGCTTTAGCCATTAATATGTGTTATATCCATGTTTGTATGGCACACGAAAAAAGACGAGCTCAAAAACTGGTGATAGCACCATATTTCCTGAACATTTAGGCATGCCGTTTAATTTTGCTCACATTTTTCCATGCCTGATTGCATTTTATGTTAAACCTGTTTGTGTTAACGAAGGAAAAGTCAATGATTATTGAAACATATTAAAGCAGTGCATTTACATTTCTGACTTTGCTTCAATCTTTCTTTTTGTTTAGTAGCACGAAAACTGAACACATCAGTCTAATACACCAAAATCACCTGCGATCACTTCTCATTGACTCCCTTGATGAAAGCAGGTTACATCTGGCGTTTCAGTAGGACCATTAGAAAATGCTTACATACCATGTGTAGTGAAGCGTGCAGTCATGTTAAGGTCTGGTGGGGAAAACACTAGGAACTCGGAAACAAGGACACAAAGAGGGATGAGACGCCATATGCAGGGATCCAAAAATATTTATTAAATAAAACCAGAAAACTCGAAAGGGGAAAACGGGGCACTATGGCCAGCGGAAACACCGTGCAACTGCACTGAAGGAAGGAGAACTCAGGAATCTAAAACTAAGAGAAGGGAACACCAGGGGGCAGACTCGGGAACTGACTGAGGCAGACTCGGGAACTGACAGGGGCAGACTCGGGATTGAGCAACTCGGGATAGGGGCAGACTAGGGAACTGACAGGAGCAGACTTGGGAACTGACAGGGGCAACTCGGAATAGGGGCTACTCGGAAGGGGGAACTCGGGAAGCTTGGGAATGGGGGAGCTCGGGACAGAGGCTGGAGACAAAAATTAGAGGGCTGGCACAGGACGAGAAGACGGGCACAGCTGGCAAGTGGCTGACTCGGGAGAAGGGTAGGGGAAAACATCAGGAGGGGGCAGACGAGGACGACTGGAACATTTCGGGGCGGCGACAGGAACAGCTTGGAGCGCCGACACTATCGTCTTGGAGCGGCGACAGGGATGTCTTGGAGCGGCGACAGGAACATCTTGGAGCGCCGACAGGAACAGCTTGGAGCGGCGACAGGAACAGCTTGGGGCTCGGGAGACGGCTTGAACACTTAGGGCTCAGGAGACATCAGGGAGCACCAGGGGGCTCAGAGACGACAGGCAGGGCGGACAGGACTGGACGGCACAGCTGGCAGACTGGCACAGCTGGCAGGAAGAAGGCTCTGGAAACAACAGGCGGGGGGCAGACTCAGACGGAACTGGAGCGGGACAACAAGTCATGCAAATCGCTCATGCTTATTACCCCCCCTCGCGGGCCGACAGGCCCCGAAAGGGGGGTCTAGTGGAGATCTGCGTACGTATGTACGTCCGTCCGTCCAAACATTTTGCACTATATCTCGGAAGCTCCTGGGCCGAATCCAACCAAACTTGGTACCACAATACTTTGGGGTGGGAGAAGGGTGACCATGGTGACCTTGACCTAATTTGCATAATAATTAGGTCATGGGGTTAATAAGTGCAAAAATCACATTTATGGCCATTGTTAGCTGAGTGATGAAGTTAGGTGGCTGAAATCTTTACAGCAGCTAGTGCTTCTCCTTGCACGTTTGTCAAACTGGCTGATAGGGGGCATGCATGAAGTATTAAATTGTAATTCTGAATCAGTGGAGTATGCAGGTGCATGTGACTTTAAAGTTCAGAAAGATGCGACGGGGGGTTCGCCGCAGCAACGGCTTTCTTGTTAATTAGTAGGTAGGGCCAAACGGTTGCGTTCCCTTAGCCGTAATGGCTGATCATAATGGTTGAGTGATTGCTTTCTTTCTGAGTTTATCCTTGTTTGGGTGTTGAGGACGACATTAAAAGTTGAACAGAAGTCTTTTTATTGGAACAACCTGACAAATTATGCAAAAAATTAAAAGCTCAGGGAACGGACAGTTTACCTTTAAGACTTAACACACTTATTTCGATCACCATTTTTCTTAGTAACACAAAAACTTAGCCCTTGATTTTAGAAAATTTTGACTAGCTTGCCAGTGGGATAAGCAAATTATAACTTGTTAAGCAAATAACTTCAAGCTTCCATTTGCTTGACAAGGTAAAACTTGTTTATCCCATTGGCAAGCTAGTCAAAATTATCTCAAATGAAGGGCAAATTTTTTGTGAAAAATGGTGATAGAAATAAGGATTTAAGTCTTCAAATAAGTAAGGGTCTCTGAAGCAACCCTTCCCATAGAGTGCTGTCTGGTTATTTCTGGGCGGTTCTTTATTCATGATTTTTGGGCAAGTATTTGTGCTTTGACAAGTCAGTCTAGCAAGAGAGCAAATTAGACATGGGAGGTGTTTCTCTGTTAAGAGGTTGTTTATATAACTGCTAGCTCAGTGTGACATCTGGCCATTGCTAGACTTTAACAGATGCAAAAGGCAATCAAAAGCCTAGATTCAAGACTAGATGCTGAAAGCTTTCTTATACATGCACTACGGAAGCAATTGTATACAATTGACTATTCAGAATAGACTGAGAAAAGGGGAGGAGGGGTATGTATAAAAATGTATGTGACTGCAATACGCAGCACCTGATATGAAAATGCCCTTAAATTAAAAGGGGACAGTCTGCACTTTAATCTCACATTGTTTCATGCCATATCCAATGTGCTCAATTACTGAGCCAAGGCTGGAATATTGTATTTACCAACGAGCAGCTTGGACAGGAACTATCCTATATATACTGCTAATTTATGCTCATATTGTTAGGGTCAAGTTTAATCAACGTTCTAATTTCTCATTGCTTGGCCTGCTAGCTTACCTATTGTACCTATTGTAATGGCGGCTGGCTGACTAGTAACTTACAGAATATACTTGAACGGTTGCAAAGTATTTCCTTGTGTTGACTGGACTGTGAAACAGCCAGTTACATTTCATTTCATGTTATGTTAACTTAAAGAGAAGTCGAATCTACCATTTGATTTTAATTCTTCTTCTTGCATTTTACACTTCTAGATCAAAAACGCAAGAAGGCATGTTCTAAATCTAAGGGGACTCGTTGCCCCCTTCCTGTTGTGCCACCCTTTCCACATTCAAAGAGGAGCTCTGTTGAAAGTCCTCCTTTCCAGAGGCCTAACAAGAGGCAGTGTTTGGATGCACCAGCCTCAACATCATTCTCCTCTTCACTGCTCCCCATTGCCACTCCTCTGCCTGGACCATCAACCACTCACCACCTCAATGGTATAAGTATAAGGACTGGCATTATTATTGTTTTGAGCATTTCCATTAAAATGTTAACCTCTGCATGAAGAAATGCAATGGGGACAGAAGCACATTAACATCAGATTTTAAACCAAATTACCTGTAAGGTGTCTAGAGACCACAAAAAAAAACTCGTCGTTTTCTCGGCACCAGATCGACTGGTTCCAATCCCACGAAATATTTTAAGTGTGCTAGATCTATTCATTTTGTGGCAAGTCGATGATTTAGTGTGCAAAATAGACAAATAATATGTACATTTCGACGATTTTGTGTACGCATTAGTCTTTTTCTTTGGTAGGCCTGTTGAGAGTATAGCTAAAGTTTTCCCCCGAAAAACACTGCTCTCGCACTCAATTACCCCTGTGTGCGCTCGGATTAGCGCTGTTTCCACTGAAATGTCGGTCTTCGGACGGGTTATCTGCGCATCATCTGCTCAGTTGTTCAGTCGGTTACAAAGCAAGTTCATACGCTCCTGCTCTCTTGGGC